>OX419609.1:1458677-2658677 GCA_948473455.1 Teleiodes luculella | reverse complement strand
CACTTGATTATTACAGAGAAGCATGCAAGGAGATAAATTGTGTTGGGAGTGTCACAGGAAACTCAAGAATGTTTGGAACTTCCACAAACAAGTCGAAGATGCTTGTACAAAGTTGATTCGTATGGCTAAACAAATAGTCTTTAATGGTGTAAGTATATCTTTGTCCTTCTTTTGGTTAACCTGCATTGGATATGTTTTTTTTTTCAAGTCATCAAGTATTTTTATCTGTACGTTTTGCACATATAAAAAGAGCAGTTTCATTATTTTTTAATTTTCTTCTAATCTACCCATATAACATTTTAAATTTCTAAATAAATAAATGAATATTAAATTTAAATCTTAAAAATAAAAACATTGAAATAATCCTATCAGCTCTCTATGAAACCGAAGCAATGTAAAAAGTTATGTTATGGATGTGTTTATGACCTAAAACTTACAAATAAACTATGATTTGGAGTGATAAAAAAATTAAACATCCAATTGTTAGTTTGTTATTAATTTTTAAACGTCTCCATTGATGTTCGCCAGCCTAAAAGTCATGAAGTCAAATTCAGATTTTTTTTATATTTTAAATTGGAAAACAATAATTAGAAAATTGTAATACGACCTATCTTTATTTAAAAAACCTGGCCAGAAAAATAAAAGACTCCCCATATTCTAAAAAATCAATGAAGCTAAATTTATAAATAGCAATTGTTGCCAAAACACAAAAAAATTGTGGTGGGAAATGTTTTTAATTTTACTGGTTATGCTATTATCTTGAAATTAAAAAAAAAAGAAAATGAAAATAAAGAACAGTACATTTAACATTCAACTGCATTTTCAGGAAAGAACATGTCATGTAAATTCACTATCAACTTTAAAAACTCAAGTTCTTATAGCACAAGTAGACATTGCGCCATATTTAGACACATTTGTTAAAATAGAAAATGTAATTCATGAACCAGTACAATCTGATACAGATGATCCTCCATGTATCAAAATGGAACCGATTGAATCAAATTTAGATTTAAGGTATGATAATGTAAAAACTACAGATGTCATACAACAAGTGCATAATAAGAGAGCTCTAATTGTAAATCCTCTAAAATTTAGTAGCGCAACTGTAACTCACGAAAATGGAGAAATGAGGGGACTACAGATACCTGAAATGGCTATTGCTGCACCTTTGGAATCTGTGAAGAACATTGGACAGCAAAGAGCAGTATTAATTCACAATCCATGTGAAGAAGAGAATCAGAGCCAAGTAGATAAAAAAGAAATCAGAGAAAATAAAAATGCACATGAAGAGATTTTGCCAATAACAAATGTAATTAACCTGGAATCATCTGATACAAATATAAGTTTTGAAGATAATGATGAAAATTTGACACCCATGATAAATAATCTTACGGATGTTGATATCCCCATAATGGATTTCACCAATTACGGGCATATTATTGATTCTCTCGTTAGAATAGTTAATATACCTATAGAAGATTATACTAAAGATAAAGTTAAGATAAATACTATAAAAAAACTAGTTAAACTAGACAAAGAAAATAAACGCATTGAAAGAAACAGATCAGTAACATGTTATAAAGATTCTTTTAGAATTTTTAATGAAGCAACAGCTAGAAATATAACGGAAGAACAAATGGTTAAACTGAGGCAGGATGATAGTAATGACCCGTCGTATGTGAACGCTAACTTCAAGTGTGATCGCTGTATATTTGGGTTCAGAGTGGAGAGTCAGTTCAGCGCTCACATGGACAAGCATACACAGGAAAGTTACGGAGAAGAAGTGTGCAGTGTGTGCGAGCTGCGGTTTAAAGATAAAGAGGCACTCGACAAACATAAACAGTCACATTTTATGTAAGTGCATCTTTATGTTATTTTACTAGCCTGTGTACAACTTTTTAAATCAATTTGTGTTCCAAAATCCCTGAGGTTCTTCATCCAGACTTGTATTCCTGTAAATTTCTTACAAAAAGAAAGAAAGAAAAAAAAAAAACATTTATTCAGCTAATGTTGTGATGCTATACATACAACATGTACTAAAGTTGTACGAGTTGTAATTTGTGGGAGAGGGACTGTGCCAAAGATCGACTCAAAGTGCACTGCCGCCCAAGAGTATCCACTGTAGTCAGATCTCATTTTCTAATAACCTCTTCCAGACGTCGGTTTTGGGAAGTTTTAGGGTTCGAGCTTCCTGGGGAGCAAGCTTATGCGTTCCCAGTACCTAACTCTCACTGACACGGCGTTTTAATATAAATATTGTGTTGTTTGCAGCGCGTTCTTCTGCTTGAAGTGTGTCTTCGGCAGCCGTTTCCTGCAGTCGGTGGCGGCTCATTACAACCAGCAGCACAGGCCGGCAGTGACAGGCCACTACTGCGACACATGCGAAGCCGTCTTCGAGTAAGATTATAGTTATCTGTTATATTAATAGATGGCAGCACCTATAACTAAGATTTGTAGGAGAGGATTTGGTGGCGATAGTCCCAGACACGGTCGAATTGTCTCATCGTCCGCGCAGTACATTTTCAGATATCTGACGGTATATAAAAAATATTGAATCCCAGTTCTGATATCAGTTACTATTTTCTGTCTGGGTCGTTTGGGCCTCACTAATAATTACTAAACTGATGCGGTTTTTATTAAAGTTGTGATTGATGTCCAAAGAAGCGAATTTATTTAGTTTTTACTGAAAAATATCTTTATAGACAGTGAATCGTAATTTACATAGTTATATTATAACAATTTCGCACACAGATGTACTGTTCAAGAAGTACAAAATTTAATAGAGCATGTTCAATTTTTAAGCAAAAATATTTGTTTTAAGTTTATCAGTAGCTAAGCAAATATACCCTAAAAAGTTTTGAGGCGTACGAAACTTCGATCATATATAAAAGTGTTTTTATTAATTTACAGATCGAAAGAATATTTGTTAACCCATTTGAAGATACACTCGGATCTACCGACATGTCATATTTGTAACAGATCATACAAAAATCACGGCCAAATGAGGAGACACATCAGGTTAGCTTTCTCTTTAATTCATACGAGAACCAAGAAGTATGGAGCGCAGCTGTCAAATTTGTAGTAAGTAATTTTAAGTCGGACGTGTTGTCTTTGGACAGAAGCCAAAACCATTCAAAGCTGGTGCAATCGATGCGATAAATCGATGTTTGACGTCTCGAAAGCTAAATTGACAATATCCTTTTCTCATTACTCTTTTGTAATGTTAAAATAGATAAGGAACATAATAGGGATATATCTAGCTACGTCGTAGCAATGGTCTACGAAAGGTCTACGCCGCCGTAGAGATTCTTCCCATTTCGCTTTACAGACCGACAAGGATCTAAAATAATCTAAATGAACGTGTCCTCTTTCGGAACTAACGTGTTGCTCACTGTATATTTGTCAGTCTCTTGTATAGCGAGCAGCGCCCGAGGACACGCTCATTTAGATACGCCAAAAACTGTATAACCAAGTGATACTTCATTTCGTAGCTCCTGCTACGTAATTGCTACGCCGTAGCAGTGGTCTACGGAAGGTCTACGCCGTAGAGATTCTTCTTACTTCACTCCTCACTTCTCACTTCACTTTCACAAAATAAAAATAAAATAAAATAGCGAACAGCGCCCGAGGCCATGCTTATGTGGATACTTGATGGACTATAACTTACTTTAGTCCATTTGCTCTTTCCGCGCTCTAAAATTATATTCCTTTTTATGCCAATTTTAATATAGAGTAACTTTAGTTAACGTGTTTCTTTTTTATTTTCAGAGAGGTTCACAAACTAAACAGAAGAGTCGAGTGTCCGGTTTGTAAAAAAATGTTTTCCAATCAGTTAGCAATGAGATGTCACAAGAAACTGCACCAACAACAGATTGACGATAAGACGTATTATTGTAAGGAGTGCAACAAGTTCTTTAGCAGCCAGCTGTGCTATAGAGCACATTTGAAAGTAGCCAAGATACATTCCGCAACGAGGTGAGTCAAGTCCGGTGACGTTTGATCAAAGCGTATTAGACCCTATAGAGACGTAATACAGGCAAATCTTAAAGAAACATTCTGAACAACTAGGAGCTGGGGGGGGGTTATCTCGGGATTGTGATTGCTGCGAAGGGCATGCAGCTTTCTATTGGTCGAAACTGACGGAAAACAAAGATATCTCAGTGACAAATCACGTTGACAGGATCGGGTGGCCATTGTACTACCAAAAAAGTATATTTCTTCCTCTATGCATTTGATTTTCATTTACATTTATTTCTTTTATAAACAGTTATCGTTAAGCCCAAAATGTTCACACCGAGGAGCTCGGGCCTACCCCGAAACAGGGTGAACGAATAGATCTTAGTCGATCACGCTGGCTCGGTGCGGGTTGATCAACTTCACACACAACCTTTGAATTTTTTAGAGGCGTGTGCAGGTTTCCTCACGATGTTTTGCTTCACTGTAAGAGCATCGAATAAACGTACATATTATGAATTCGGAAATCGTGAACATATTGGTACGTGTCGAGACTCAAACCCGCGCCCCGAAAGCATTTAGTACAGAGCTCCGGTAGCATTATTGGTAGTGCGCTTGTGCGGCCCGGACAGCCAAGAAGAAGACAGCCAAATTGTGAACTCGCATCGACGTCGAAAAGTGATTTGTAAAATCTTACTTCGAATAAAACATATTTCATTTCATTTCATTTCATTTCCAAGGAGACGCGGGTTCAAGTCCCTGCCCGAGCCCAGTGTTTTTAAGTTTTAACCCCCGACAATAAAGATCATAAGTTTGAGGTGTGTGTCTGCCTGTTGCATCATAGCTCCTAAACGGATGCGTAAATTTTGATCTAGCTTTTTTTGTTTGCAAGGTGTTACAATGAGAGTGTTCTTAGCTATGATCCAAGAAAATATCTTCAGCCATTTGAAGATTATCAGCTCTTTTCTAGTTGTTGAAAGGATCAAATAACGGTTTTGTGGCGGGTTTTTTTTTAATTAAATATTATTTGCTTAGATTTAAGAATTTAAAAAATAATAAGTATCAGAAATACTGACCTCATCTCGGAGTCGGACTTAGCCAGCATCCACACGACGCTTTCAGGGTTCCTCCTGGATCCTAGCGCCATCATAATTTTACCCAGTGCACATTTGTGTGATTGTTTACAGGCACGAGTGTGATTATTGTGGAAAAAAGTATCCAATTAAGCACGCCCTGGCCGCGCACATAATGAAAGTGCATTTGGGTAAAAAGATAGTGAGCTGTAAACAGTGCAAGAGGGTGAGTAGCACAACATATGAAAAACAAGAAGTTAACTAAACGGTGATTTATAATTATAATAGTAATGTCCTACTAATATTATACGCGAAAGTTAGTGGGGATGGATGAATGAATGAATGAATGAAAATGCTTTATTGCACTTATAATGTACACAGGCGAACTTAATGCTACAAAGCATTTTCTTCCAGCTAACCTTTGGTAGTCGAGAGCAGGCTAAGGGTAGTGTCGCTAAACAGCGATAAAACGATTGAACGGGGATGGATGTTTGCTAGTCTTTCACGCAAAAAAGTACTGAATGTTTTTTTTATTAAGGTACAAACAGTCACATACATAAAGTGGTACAAAGATAATATTTGATTACTGACCTATTAGCTACCTTGAAGAAATAAATGATTAAGCAAGGAATTCATTACACAGATTACAAATTAAGCAATAACGACTTTGCAGTCACATGCACACAAAAAACTTTAACAGAAGCACATTAGAAACAATATACAATCCATGAATACAGCACACAATAGCATGTGCATGGTACAAATTACTCGGTAGCAGAACTAATACGCAGAACGAACGAAATAATAAATATCTTAATATCTTATCTTAGTTGTTTTGTTGTTGAAAATAAATAAAAATTATTTACTGCTTATGTGCTCGAAAAGAGCGTTTTCTAAGCAACCAAATACTGCTGAAAGTAGCACTTTTTCGCACTAGTGCTTTTTACTTTTCGTTTTTTTTATTTTTGCTCAGCTGTCAACCTGAAATTTCAGTATTTGAGTTTATTTTTTACAAATTTACTAATATATAGGGAACAATAAAAATAACAATTCAATAAACGCGTTAAAATTTAAAAATTGCAATGTTACCTTTAATTTTAATTCATAAATGATTTATTAATTTTACTTAATTAAACTTACACCAACACAGCTTATACACATCTTATACATCAGAATAACACATAGGCTATCTTTTACCGTGAGAAAAGGATAATTTCAATTAATTTAATTGTTTGCAGACGTTTTTTAACACGAGTGACCTTCGTCAACACGAGACGTACAAACACTCCCGCGCAGCGCCGCCCCCGAAGAAGTATATATGCAGCCAGTGCGGGAAGGCATACCGTGTGAGTACTACAGACTACACAAAGCGAACTCAACAGACTATAAATAAACCATTGTTCTGAACAAGAATCTGTTGAGAAATGCGGACCTTCCGTAGACCACTGCTACGGCGTAGCTATTACGTAGCAGGAGCTACGACATGTATCACTTGGTTATACAGGGCGTCCCACGGCGATGCCACATGAAGGGAAAGTACCTTAAGGGGCTACCCGAGGCTAAGTGGCGCCGCCCTCTGTTAAAAATTAATTACTCGCGAAGTATATTTTTTTTCTAAAATCCGGACGGTCATTTTGAAGTTGGCGTGCTATAGGATATATAGGGGCCATAAACTGTATTTATTATAGTCCGCTGTAGTTACAGATAGAAAATTTGCCATTAGCAACTTTTCTATCTGTAACTACAGCGGACTAACTCCGCCAACGCCAACTTCAAAATGACCGTCCGGATTTTAGAAAAAAAATATACTTCGCGAGTAATTAATTTTTAACAGAGGGCGGCGCCACTTAGCCTCGGGTAGCCCCTTAAATATTGTAGATAGAACATTTTACTGAAAGAAGACTTTATTTTATTTCTAAAAACTATTAAAACTGCATTCATACATTTTTTTATAATTACATGGTTGAACCGGGAATCGAACCCGCTATACGAGAAAAAATATATCCTGTAGTTTTATCATACCGATCGAAAGGCTTCATCATAAGGGTTATTTTTTGCTAAATAACATAGTGTCAGAAATAAAAGGAAGACTATGTATTTTAACCTTTTTAATACAATTTTTATCAATTTTATCAAATGCTCAAAATGCCCCACGCTGTTGAATACAAAGTCGCACTCTTGATTATTTCACTCCCTGTCGATTTTTTTATTTTGTTGTGGTGGATATTTAAAATAATACGTCTAAGTTCTGTTTGTAGCTCGTGAACACTTTCATACCGGTTCTTGTAAACTAATTTTTTTACATAACCCCATAAAATCTAACGGAGTTAGATCTGGCGATCTCGGCAGCCAAATCAAAATGCTAAAATTCAAAGTCTTCCTTTTATATCTGACACTATGTTATTTAGCAAAAAATAGTCCTTATGATGAAGCCTTTAGATTGGTATGATAAAACTACAGGGTGATTTTTTTTCTTGTGTAGCGGGTTCGATTCCCGGTTCAACCATGTAATTATTAAAAAATGTATAAATCCAGTTTTAATAGTTTTTAAAAATAAAATAAAGTCTTCTTTCAGTAAAATGTTCTATCTACAATATTTAAGGTACTTTCCCTCCATGTGGCATAGGCGTGGGACGCCCTGTATACTTATATCGCCGCTTGCTATACAAGAAACTGTCAAACATATAGTGAGCAACACGCAAGGCATTAGTTCCCACACTGGACACGTTCATTTAGATCTTTGTCGGTCTGTAAAACGAAGTGAGAAAAATCTCTACGGCGTAGACCTTCCGTAGACCAATGCTACGGTGTGGCAATTGCGTAGCAGGAGCTACGAGATGTAGTATCACTTGGTTATACAGTCCGTGGCGGATCTAAATGAGCGTGTCCTCGGGCGCTGCTCGCTATACAAGAGACTGGCAAACATATAGTGAGCAACACGCAAGGCGTTAAATTCATCACTAGATCTTTGTACCATTGTTAGTGATCTTAACTTTTTTTTTTCAGAGTATGCGCATATTGTCGATTCACCAGTTGACGCACACCGGCCTGCGGCCGTACCACTGTCCGCATTGCGACTACAAGGCGACGCAGAAGGGCGCGCTCGTTACTCACGCCAAGTACAAACACAAGGCCCAACCGCCGCTCAAGTATCAGGACATCGCGCCACACAATCGCACTGAAACATGAATAAAACATCAAAGAATGTTACTGACACACGAATAAATAAATCAGAGAATAATGGAATACCACAGAATGTTATTGAAACATTAATAAGGAAAAAATTGCTACTTAGCAATAAGGCCGCCTACATGTCCACTTTCTTTATATTTTTTTCGTGAATTTTACTGTTCTGTTTTTTCTCTGGTGCGCAATAAAGTATATTCTATTCTATTCTAATAAATAAATCAAATAATTATGATTGAAACACCACAATGTTATTGAGACATGCATAAAAAATCAAATAATGAAACATGTATGAAAATAAAGAATGATGAAACAACAGAATGATATTGAAACATTAATACAAAAATCAAATATTAAAATTACATTGACTAGTTTCTAGTCACTAGTACATTAACACTTTCTGTCCATGCATACATAATGCACTGATGATCTTGCTTGATACGTCCATGCATTACATATAATGCACTAGTGTAGTTGTCATTCTATAAATAATAACCAAGAAACAATGACTACCATAGATCAACTTATCGCTACGTTGGACATTTCGTTATAGGGAAGAAAATATGCTTTGTACAGTTAAAGTGTTAATAAATAAAAACAAAAATTACTGAAACGCCACAATGTTACTGAAACATGATAAAAATTGAAATAAAGAACTTTTTACTGCCAGTTGTTTTGTTTTTATACTTCAATCTAAGTAAGCTCAAGTATTTTTATTCATTTTATATAGTAAGGGAAGGCCTTTGCCAGCAGTGGATCAGATAAAAATGTGAGATAAAGAAAATTATAAAACACGTCTAACACTCCAACATTACACGTGACTGACACAAGGCTACGTCATTTTGCGCTGTTCATCCTTGTCTATTACACGCATTCGACAAGGATGAAATAGGCAAAATGACGTAGGCTCGTGTCAGTCACGTGGTCTAATTGTATGTAAAGCCTGACCATGGTCTAAGAAAACAAGGTCTAACCACTAGGCCACGTGACTGACAAAAATCTACGTCATCTTGCGCTGTTCGTCCTTGTCGAATGCGTGTTAATAGGACAAGGATGAACAGCAAAAAATGACGTAGGCTCGTGTCAGTCATGTGGTCTAACGGTTAGACCTTGTTTTCTTGGACCATGACATGAGCCTGACCAAAGAAATATGAAACCTGCTGTGGGGGCGCCACGTGTATATTTTTACCAAATTTTTACGAAAATGGCAACAATTTCCTTTTTAAATTAGTTCCATTGAAATTCCGCAATATGGCGAGGTTTCTTATTTCTTGGGTCGGGCTTTAAGACCTTGTTTTCTTGGACCATGATCTCGCCTTAATTTACTGAATTGTTATCGAGTAACCACTCAATATAACAATTCCCAAAAATTATATGCGATGAACGCAAAACGTGAAATCAGACATTAAAAGTCAGAAGACACGTGCATGATAGGGGTGCATTGACTTGTTCTTAGAAGTCCTTATTCGCCGAAGACATACCGTTACCGCGTTTTAGAAAACTACCAGCGCCATCTGCCGTCGACGCGCAAAAAGTGCAATATGATACATGGAAATCGTACCATAAAAGGGGTCTTCACTTGCATCAAATCGGGCAGTTCTGATTTTTTTATATGTTGTATGTAATGAGGTGGTAATGACAAATATAATTTTTCCAACTCGAAAGCCTTCCGGAACATTGTAAAATTCATGAAAAACCATTAAATTTTTCAGTTTTTGCCATTTTTTACCACCAAGGACCCGTTTTACGGTAGAAGTCACTATGAATTCTTTTAAAGTAGACTAAATTTGCAACAAAATGAGAATAGTTGGGTCTCGATAAGCTGAATAGTTTCAAAGATACAAGCTGTTCCAAATGTTTGCAAAATTTCTTAAATAATACAATTTAGAGTTTAGGGTGTCTGTCAAAAATATTTTTCTACTAAAGGTGTGCTTTTTATTATTTTTATATATAGTATAGGGTATATAATTATTTATAATAAAAAAAAAACAAAACCATAATACAAATTTTTTGCAAACATTTGAACAGCTGTATCTTTGAAACTATTCAGCTTATCGAGACCCAACTATTCTCATTTTGTTGCAAATTTAGTCTACTTTAAAAGAATTCATAGTGACTTCTACCGTAAAACGGGTCCTTGGTGGTAAAAAATGGCAAAAACTGAAAAATTTAATGGTTTTTCATGAATTTTACAATGTTCCGGAAGGCTTTCGAGTTGGAAAAATTATATTTGTCATTACCACCTCGTTATATACAACATATAAAAAAATCAGAACTGCCCGATTTGATGCAACTCAAAATGTACCAATTCCATGGACTAATATTGTTTGAGACTCCAAAGTTATTTTTTCCCGTGGAAATGAGGTGTTTTCCGGCGGTAAAATGTATTTTACCCGAGATTACCATTTATTCTGACGTTTAGATGGCATGGCCGGTCAGTTTAGCGTCTAACTTACTAAAAATGTCTAATTTAAAATTCTCCAGTGCCTGATGGTACTGAACGAGCAAAGATGCATATCATTTAAATTAATGTTTGCTTAGTAGTTTTTGCTCTTCTTATTTTGTCAGGCATATTAATACGTTTCAGTCAGCGCCAAGGCTCCTCTGAGGTAAATGTGGGAATTGTATTTTTTTTATTGCGTCAACGGCATCTTTTGGTCCTAAATGTGAACTTGGTTTGTTTTCCTATTATCTTAGCTAGGTTTTTTTTAAGGAGTATCATATCCTTTCGTGCCAAAGTAGACAGATTCGCAATATGATAGACTGGCCCCTGAGACTAATTTCTGAAAAAGTTAGTCTCAGAGGGCAAGAGTAAATCATATGATAAAGCCCGCCCAGAGAAATAAAAAAACCTCGCCATAATGCGGAATTTCAATGGAACTAATTTTATAAGGGAAATTGTTACCATAGTTGTTAAAATTATACACAAAGCAGGTTTCTTATATTTCTTTGGTCAGGCTTTACACACTATTTTGCCTACATATATGAGTCTGTTAGTGAAAGGTAGAAGTGAAGTCAAATAAAAAAATAAATCACAAATCATTGTTTATTTCATTACAAAAATCTGATCTGATTCGCGCCAATGAAAACAAAGATAACTAAAATGACAGAAGCCATTTTGAATAGATAATACTTTTTCATTGACGCGTCTAAAACTAAGGCCTGTATTAATAAACATTCATCGCATTTAAGCGTGTACTTACGATATGATATGAATAGGGATGATGGCTGTATCCAGACAAATTACTTTACCATAATTAAAATGTTCAAAAAATTGAAATTATTTTACAGCAACTACATTTATAACAAAAGAGAAATAAAAGTAAATAAAGGGATGATACGATATGGTATGTTCACAGAGGCGTTACGTCACAATCACAACTATGTAATTCCATATATGTACTTCCCTTACAAGTTGAAGAAGACATGTCATAAAAATAAGCTGATTAGACTAACCAACCAGTCATCATCCCTATTAATAAATATACTATATATTTACAACTCACATGCTTTTTAAGATTAATACTCAAGCTAATAGTTGAGTCACTTCTTAAGAGCGATATCACCTAAGTAACCGTTTTTTTTACAAAAAAATTATATCGGTTATCGATGATACATATTTGAGAATTTATTATTCCAAGCCTCAGCATTTTGAGAGATTGCGAATTTATTTCTATTTATTTACAAAATACTGCCCATTTTCGTGAAAACTAACCGAATAGTACAGCCAAAAGCACGCGAAGTTTGACACTTTGAATCGTTTTTATGTCCGTTGAAGATAGGAGAGAACCACGATGCGCGTGTAGAGCTTGACATGCTCATAACTGTACTCCGTCAGTTTTAAGGAAATATGTGAGCTAGGTCGATATTTACGTATTAATTAAGGCTGGAGCACACCGGATGCGTATGCATACACGTGAGAGATACCACAGATAAAACATGAATGATTCAAAAATGTAACGGCAAAGAGCTGCTGAAAATACAACCATAGTAAGAAAGACTAAGGTTGAAATTAAATTCAAATGTTTTATTGCACCATATGGTAAAAAGATTTGATACATTTAATACATAGTTAGTAAAAATTACATATTACATTTTGATTTCAGTGCACTACGTTACCGCAATGAAAATGCGATCGTAATGGGAGAGAATAAGGTTGTAATTAGGAGTTTACACATGTGTGTCTGACGGTCCCAAGTCTTCAATGCGCTATTGTACGACGCTCTAATTCTATGGTCTGTTATAAATAAGTCAATGGTCCTGTCTCATACAGTTCCATACATCACAACTCAGCGGTACGAGCACGTCAAAGAATATCTAACCCTATTAGAGACGTAATACATGCGAATGTTAAACAAACAAATTCTGTCAACTTGTCTCGGTGTTGTGATCGCTGCAACTTTATATTTGTGATTTTCTATTAGTCTTAACTGATGTTTTTTTTAATTGACCTATGCTTGTGTCGAAAAAGCTTCACCGGACTTGCGGGGAGCGGAAGACTCTACCGCAAAAAAGTCATATACCAACGCGTCTAAGGGCGGCTCGAGGGAGCCTCGGACCACGGCCTAGCGCGTAGATACTGAAAAACATCGTGAAGGAGACGACGCCTGAGGGGCTCCGTCTCTGATTATCAATACTGATTTTAGTTATGGCCGCGCCCCCGCCGGCGGGTAAGGTGAAGGGCTTAACTGATGTAAAACAAAAATATATCAGTGCGAAATCACTGATGTATTGACAGGATCGGTTCGCCTTATATTGCGTCTCTACTGTGGAGTTTGCATCAGTACGTTTGCAAACTCCTTTTAAATGTAACTGGCGCTTATGCCGCTATTCTAGAAAAACGATTGGATTTTAATTTAGGAATTGTCTCGCATTTTAAAAAAAGATGATTTGTCATAACAATGACTCCGATGGTCGAAAGTGGACGAGATCCCGATTTTATGAAGAGAAAATAAATAGTTTGGAAGAGTTCCTGGTTGTGTTATTAACTAGGGACATTTTCATACTACACTACCCAAAAAATATATATTTACTGTATGGTGCGTGTTTACTCATCCGGTGTGCTGTAGCGTACAATGAGTGAGGCAAAGCACGATATATGTCATCAAGGCAGAGAGATTCAGGCAGCAACGAAATCACATCAACCTCTTAGTTAAAATTCAACTAATACATCCAAATACAAGCCTATTATTATGTCTATATTTATGTACTGACAGTCTTTTGTGACAGAGAAAGTTACTATGAAAAAAATACTCAAAGCGACGGCTGCATGGCTATGTTACCGGCCAAACCAGATTTTAGGCCAAACTAGTTTACCAGGCGGATGCACGGGAGTTCAGGGCACCCCTACTTCGGATAGTATAGGTTCGAAGGGTATGGCAGAAGCGATGTGGGCGAGCGCTCGCCATACCCTTCGTGTTAGGTTACACATTAACCTAACCTAAACCTAAACCCAGTTTAGCCTAGGCAAAACTAGTTTGGCCTGAAATCGGGTTTGGCCGATAACCGCTATACTTATATGCCTTTTATGTTTTCTATTTTATTTAAAAAGAAACGAAAAAAATAATTATAAGTCTAAATGTACTGAATTCCATCTTATCTTTTTAGTACTATTTTTGCCCAAAATACCAATTACTACTTATCTCATTTCCACGGGTTTAACTGGGGCGGAAAACTAGTACGAGTATATATTTTATTTAACTTATCTACGTATATTTAATACCTAATAAATAATAATATAGTTGTTTTCTCAATATGCCCACCTGTCAAAAAAAACTGTCAATACAAACAACTGTAAAACCTTACAACTATAGCAGCTTGACAAGTTATTATGAATGTTGGTTTCACATTAATTTACTTACAAAAATGACTATTACATAATATATGAATAAGACCTCGTTTTGAATAGCACTGGCTATTGTTATTTATCTATGATATTTAATGTAATAGAGCAGTTGCCTGATAAAAACAAAATGAAATTCAATAAAATAAATAGCAAAAATATTTGTCTTAGCAATTCAATAATAATTAAATTCACACGTGTCCCAGGCAGGGCATATGATTAATTATAAAGTACGTTATATACATCGGAACAACAATATACTAAATAAATACACATATAGACTAAAATACATACTTTGTTTTGGATAAGACAAGTTCTCACACAATACTTTGCCCTGAACGAGACAAAATTAATAATAAAAACTAAATATATTAAAAATATAAATAAAGTTATACTAAAGAGACTTACTTATCATAATGATTAAACATAAAATACCAGCAGTACAGTCAAGAGCATCTCAAGCTAACCACTTAAGACTTCACACAGTTCTTATGAACGTTAAAATAAGGAACAGAATCGCTTAACAGCTTGATGTGCTTCTATCTCATTTTGTCAAAACAGCCAACGGCCCTACTACATCGACTTCAGATGTAGTGTTGTTACGATAAAGATAGTCTACCGATAGTATTGTGAACTTGAAAATTAATCGATAGTTCGATAGGGTTATCGGAACTATCGTGACCCTCGATACTGTTGATTGTATCGTGGAAATTTTAGTCGATACTGTATAAACTATCTGTCTTTATCGATATAGCGATACTATTTAACTATCGCCATGGTTTGTTTCATATTAATTCGGACAAAAGGTCATTGACGCCTGCAAACAATGCGCACTTTTTTTTCAAACGATAAAGTCTGACCAAAGGAATAAGAAACCTGCTCTGGGGGCGCCACATGTATATTTTTATGTTAATGGCAACAATTTCCATTATAAAATTAGTTCCATTGAAATTCGGCAATATGGCGAGGTTTCTTATTTCTTTGGTCAGGCGTTACTATAAAAATATAGGAAATTATCGGAAAATACGTAATTTGGCATACCGCAATAGAAGGCGGGATGAGCTTGTCAGACATTTTGGCGTTATTTAATAACTTTCAAGAATAGAAAGAGGTTAATGAACTTTAGTCCGGATTATATGAAACAGACCATAGTATAGATAGTATCGGCGCAGTTCAATAGTATCGACCAATTTTAACTTTTAATATTACCATATTTACCGAATACTATCGAGGGTCAAGATAGTTTTGAAAGCACAAAATCAAAAAACAATTCAATGTAAGATTTTTACAAAACCATTTTTTGACGTCAAATAGCAAGGAGCAGGCTGTCCATGGCTGTGGAGACTATCAACTAGTTTTCAAGGTCAAATACCGATAGCAATACTATCGCTATCGCCACAACGTAGATCAGAAGTGGGATTCTTACAACAACCGTCCCCTACAATTTGGCGCCCCACAGTAGCAATACAGGGCT
The DNA here is from genome assembly GCA_948473455.1 of Teleiodes luculella. NCBI lineage: Eukaryota > Metazoa > Arthropoda > Insecta > Lepidoptera > Gelechiidae > Teleiodes > Teleiodes luculella. Next base: position 2,643,148 of record OX419609.1, on the reverse strand, counting down.
TTGCCCGGCACGGACCCTACGTCATAATTGTAGTTCCAGGTAAGCTCTGTCCCGGCCCGGATGTGGGTGAGCGCGAAGAACGCCACCCAGGGGAACCGCGGGTCGTGTGTGTCCACGAACACGTTTTGTACGAACACGTTTGGTGAACAAGAGTGCTGTGGAAACAAAATAATAATGAGTTATTTCACTTCCAAATAAGTATCGTGGGTAGGCACATTAAAAACTGGTACATGAGTGCTATGAGCTCCAAGCGATCTCTCCCGGAAAATCTACACTAATATTATAAAGAGGAAAGATTTGTATTTTTGTGTGTGTGTTAGTGTGTGTGTTTGTAACGAATAAACTCAAAAACTACTGAACCGATTTTAAAAATTCTTTCACCATTAGAAAGCTACAATTTTATTTTCCAAAAAAATTACTAAAACTTCAACAATGTAACCAGGTGTAAAAAAAATACCTAAAATATTCCTAATAATTGAATCGGCTGAGAAACTACTGAACCGATTTTGGCACAAAGATAGAATAGACCTTGGGAAAGAACATAGGCTACGATTTACCGCGGGAAAATTTCTCATTCACATGGGAAAAAATGTTAAAGCGGGCGAAGTTGGCACAAATATAGAATAGACCTTGCGGAAGAATATAGGCTAACTTTACTGCGGGAAAATACCTCATTCCCACGGGAAAAACTATTAATGCGGGCGGAGCCGCGGTAAAAAGCTAGTAACATTACGAGTGTGTGTATGTGTGTGGGTGGTGTGACTGGGTAAATGTGTATTTGTGTTTGAGTAGATGTTTGTGTGTGCGTGTGTGTGTACTCACATTGAGGTATCTGCCGATGTTGCCCTGAACCTTCGCGTCCATGATATAACACGCCTCGTCTTTGCCGAATAACGTACGCACCGACCTAAAATACATACAGAAAAAAAAACAACCATTATTAAACACGTACATATGTATCTATATAGATAACAGAGTTTTATTGTGCTCACAGGGAGCACAAATCAAAAATACTTTTAGCAAATTGTTTGTGATTCGGTACTCATCCCTACAATACCATACAATACAAATATGCTTTATTGACACCAAATCAGAAAACACATAAATAATACAGTACATGAACAAAGTTGAGTCAACAGGCGGCCTTATTGCTAAGGTAGCAATCTCTACCAGGCAACCTAAGTTTAACTGAATCGTTTGAATGGAATAGTGCATACCTACTAATATTATAAATACGAAAGTAACTCTGTTTGTTCGTTTGTTGCCCTTTCACTTGATTAAACTTGGAACAGAGATAGAATAGATCTTTGGGAACGACATAGGTTACGTTTTTCATAGGTTAATATATCAGAAGTGGGATAACAGCCTCCGTGGTACAACGCTCGCCTCGTATTACGCAGGTTTTGGGTTCGAATCCCGGTGGGGTACTCGTACAAAAATATCACTTTGTAAGACACTCCACAGTGTTTTTAGGACATTGCATGTAGTCTAAAAAAGAATAAAAATAAAGAATATTTTATACGGCATTGTACTTACCTATATTTAGAAATAAATTCGCCACCCATCCCCACTTGCGCGGCAAACCGAGATGGCTCCCGCACTGAAATTATAATACATTCTAATTTTAAAATTCAATCAGTCTAACCACAAAAAGCTTAAACACACGTTGAACGCATGACTTAAAAATCTCTTACGGTGATGGAAATCATCGTGAGGAAACCTGCACACACCTGCGAAGTAATTCAAAGGTTGTGTGTTCGTGACCAACCCGCACTGGGCCAGCGTGGTCGCTAAGGCCATAGAGCAAGAAAGATTTTTTTTGGTAGTAAAGCGACTCCTGTCAACACCTCAGTGATTTGTCACTAATATATCTTTGTTTTCCACCAGTTTCGACCAACAGAAAGTCACCAATAGCAAGCTGCATGCCCTTCGCAGCAATCACAACCCCCCGCACCTCAGCTAGTTGAAAAAACTTGTTTCTTTAACATTTGCATGTACTCGTATTACGTCTGTATAGGGTTCAATATTCTTTGATACTTACACTCCTCGTCGTCGCTGATGGTGATACAGTCGTCTCCCTCCCTCCCCTCTCCCTGTCCTTGCGCGTTGTTCTCTTTCTCTTTTTGTTTCTTTTTATCGCGCTTTCGAAGACGTTTGCTGAAACAAAACAATTACGGGTTTACTACAATGAAGTTAAACATATCTTTAACATTTGTCTAAAAAGTTGTAAAATATTTCTTTGACACGCGCTCATCGCATATTTAGTTCTTCGTTTTGTAACAATATAGAACATTTATCACTACATAGTATAAAACAAAGTCGCTTTCTCTGTTCCTATGTCCCTATGTATGCTTAAATCTTTAAAACTACGCAACAGATTTTGATGCGGTTTTTTTAAATAGATAGAGTGATTCAAGAGGAAGGTTCATATATATAATACATGCATAATATACTTAAGGACTAGCTTCCCGCCGCGGCTCCGCACGCGTTAATAGTTTTTCCCGTGGGAATGAGGAATTTTCCCGCGGTAAAAGTTAGCCTATGTTCTTCCGCAAGGTCTATTCTATCTTTATGCCAACTCCGCTCGCTATAACAATTGTTCCCGTGGGAATGAGAAAATTTCCCGCGGTAAATTGTAGCCTATGTTCTTTCTTAAGGTCTATTCTAACTTTGTGCCAAGTTTCACTAAAATCGGTTCAGTACTTTCGGAGCATTTTCAATTATTAGGAATATTTTTCGGATTTTTTTCACACCTTGGGTTACATTATTAAAGTTTTAGTAAGGATCCCTAATTTTTTTGAAAATAAAGTATAGCCTATGTTACTCAGGGTGAATGTAGCTTCCCAATAGTGAAAGAATTTTTAAATTCGGTTCAGTAGTTTCGGAGCCTATTCGATGCAAACAAACAAACAAAAAAACAAACAAACAATCAAACCTTTCCTCTTTATAATATTAGTATAGATAACCCACAACAACCATTTTTCCGTGCGCAGCCGGGGCGGGTCGCTAGTCTATGTAATAAAACTGTAGAGGTCGAAAAAATTTGAAATCCATAGGAAAAAAATGCTAAAAACCGAGTCAAGGAGATGTAAGAAGTGGTATAGAACATATCTAGATTCTTGTAAAATTTTTTGTTTCTCTGTTTGTCTGTTTGTATGGGCTAATCTTCAAAACTGTTGGACCAATTTAAATTAAACTTTGCATGCTGGTACCTTATATCCCCGGTCAACATCGTAAATAGTTTTTAGCGTGGGAAAATCTCTTACCTACAGGAAGCTGCACGGAAAAGTCAGAAAACAACGCGGGCGTAGCTGCGGGCGAACAGCTAGTATTGAATACATTTTTTGTAGATGTGTTTTTTGTTTTGGATTTCAATCTATGTTCCTTACGGAAAGTTGTTCAGTTTCATGAGTACTGTTAGCACGCCATCTATGAGACGTCACTGCTAACAGTTAACAACCTACATAGGTTTAGGCTGCATAGCGTGTTATCGTACTTGATCTCCGTGATAGCTCAATTAAGTAAGTAGTTTCACCTTAATTCAATAGATGGCGCTACTCCGATATAAAGAATGTCATAGCTGACTCCGTGACTGACGCCTTTATGTCAAGCGTAAGCAAATTTTGACAGATTTTGTATGGGCGGTGAAATCAATAACATTTCTCTTTTTTGGATTTGTTCCTCGAGTCATGTTTGCAACTTATCACTGCACATTTCAAAATCTTCACTTATTAAATTTCTTATTTTCACCGGGAAAAATAATCAGCTCCGATAACCATTTGATACTAAACGAACGCGCTGAAGATATTCGGACTGTTCATATCCGTGCTTACGGTTCATACTCGATTAGGCGTACTCTATCCCTCCCAGAATTTTTTCTATTTATACTCTACTAGCGATCCGCCTCGGCTCCGCACGGGAAAATGGTTATTGTGGGTTATCCCTTAAGTACATTAAGCATGCATTATACATATAAACCTTCCTCTTGAATCACTCTATCTATTAAAAAAACCGCATCAAAATCCGTTGCGTAGTTTTAAAGATTTAAGCATACATAGGGACATAGGGACAGAGAAAGCGACTTTGTTTTATACTATGTAGTGAAGTTGTGTGTGGTCTCACTTGAACCCGGTGATGGTCCCGGGGATGAAGCCGGGCTCGAAGTCCCCGTCCTCGTCGTCCGACTTGGAGTGCGCCTGCTCCTCCTCAGACTCACTCTCTTCTGACGACGACTCGTCCTTCTTACTCTCCTTCTGTAGGGAAAACAATGGGCTTAATTCTGCGTAGTCGCTAAAATATCTATAAAGTCTTTGGTCTAAAGCTTAACAAGGTTATAAAGATAAAATACTACAAATATTTAACTTTAAGTAAAATAATACAAAATAACTGAATTACTACCTAAATAAATACCTAACAGGATATTGGGTTCAACTTTGCCGTGGCAGCTAAAATATTTAAATTTAAGTTTTTGGCCTAAAACTAAACAAGGTTATAAAGATAAATTGCTATAAATATATAACTTTAAGTAAAATAATACAAAATAACTGAATTACTACTTAAAAACCTTTGTTCCATTCTGCCGTGGCCGCTAAAATCTCTCAATTTAAGTCTTTGGTCTCTTTCATTCATAGTTTTATTTTATTTTATGGGAGAAAAAACGGATAAGTGACGTTTACACTGCAGACTTAAATAGATAAATAATAATAAAAAAAAATTCTTTATTTCAAATATTTGATTTGAAAACAGAGATTACAAAAGAGTGGTTGTAATATGATGGAGTAGGTATACAAATTAATTGTTGAACCCTGATCGCCAAGCTAAGCTTAGGCCTGTGATATGGAGAGACATAAAACATTTGTGAAGTGAGTAAAAGTGTACCTAAGAATATGGGTGTGTGTGTGTGTTTCTGTGTGTGTGTGTGTGCGCGTGTGTGTAACAAAATTATAAAGCCCGACCAAAGAAATATGACACCTCGCCATATTGCGGAATTTCAATGGAACTAATTTTATAAGGAAAATTGTTGCCATAGTCGTAAAAATATACACGTGGCGCCCCCAGAACAGGTTTCATATTTCTTTGGTCAGGCTTTACTATAGAGTATAGGAATAGAAAAGGATGGGAGATGAATGAACTTAATTTTGAATGAATGATATTTAAAATAGGCAGGGCACATGTCAAATTCAGCTTAATTTAGTCGGGATGTTTTTAAAATCCTGCTAAATTACGCGTAAAATCGATGTCTGACGCCTCTAAATGTAGGTTGGCAATCATCTGTCCCTTTTCGTTCTTAAGAACGTAATATGTAGAAAAGTTAGAGCGTAATATGTAGATTCGGGCCCATTGAAGGATTTTCAAAATGGCATTTTTAAATAAAGAACGTTTTATTGACGTCAAATAGATTGCGTGCATGTCGAGTAATTATGTCGTCGAGCAAAAAACTGGCAACACTGTTGTTTTCACGTCATCACGCACTTGGTTTGTATGGTGCCCGCCTCGACGTCGAAAAGTGATTGTAAAATCTTACTTCGAATAAAACATATTTCATTTCATTTCATGGTGTGTCCGGGGCGTTATATTCACCTTGTCAACCATGCCTAATCATTGAAGATGGCGGGAGTGTTAAAAGCGCGTTGTTAGTATGTCGTGCCCTGTAGGCCTACTATGCAAGTAGCGACAGGCTCGAGAAGCTGTCAAATGCGACATATTGACAGAACTGCTATGGCTCTAATGTCACTATGTCGCGTTTGACAGCTTCTCGAGCCTGTCGCTACTTACATAGTAGGCCTACTGGGCGTGATGTGATATACTCACTTTGTCTAAGTTCTTGTCGTGTTCCGGTATGTCGTCCTCGTATCCCTCCTTCATCTGTTCCACCACCTCTATGTAGTCCAACTCGGCTAGGTATTCGTCGCCTTCGTTCAAACCGTCCTGGAAACGGTATACATACATTAAACTACATTATAATAATTATTTGGGTAGTCTTCCGCTCCCCCGCAAGTCCGGTGAAGCTTGATCCGTCGTACCTTTTCGACTCAAGCATAGGTCAATTAAAAAAATAAAATAAATAAATATTATGCCGCCCATCGGCTACGCCCGCGTTGTTTTTTTACTTTTCCATGCAATTTCGAGTTGTTGTTGTTGTTTCGCGTTGTTTTTTCGATTATTTTTCGAGTTATTATTTTGTAAAGGGTGGGGGCGCCAGTTAGGTCCTGTAGGCCCCTTAAATAGTGTTAATATGAAGTTACCAGGTTGGCAGTGGCGTCCGTGAGCAGGTTCCCCGCGTAAATGCAAAGGAACGATCCCTTGGGAACATCGTTGAGCGCGCGGATGCCCCAACCACGGTTCAGCGTCTTGAATACCTGGGGACACCAAATAATACTTTTTTTCAAGGTACAATTTACAAATTACAACAAGTAAAGCCCGACCAAAGAAATAAGAAGCCTCGCCATATTGCGGAATTTCAATGGAACTCATTTTATAAGGGAAATTGTTGCCATAGTCGTAAAAATATACACGTGGCGCCCCCAGAGCAGGTTTTTTATTACTTTGGTCAGGTTTTATAATAATTATACATACCACTATGTTGCGGACAACAACCAGTTAAATTGCACGGTGTATATGGCGATGGCGCCCACAGAGCTTCACTACATAGTATAAAATAAAGTCGCTTTCTCCGTCCCTATGTCCCTATGTCCCTTTGTACGCTTAAATCTTTAAAACTACGCAACGGATTTTGATGCGGTTTTTTTTAATAGATAGAGTGATTCAAGAGGAAGGTTTATATGTATAATACATGCATAATATACTTAAGAATAATCCACAATAACCATTTTCCCGTGCGGAGCCGGGGCGGGGAGTTATTTATAAGATCAAGTTTTAAGAACAATTACGTAATGATAATATTACCTGTAATTTAAGTTGTAAGGGATGTTGCGCCACCCTGTTTAGACATGTCGCTTTACACTTGCACCTGAAATAAAAATAAAGAACTTATTAATCAATGACCGACCATAAATGGAATTAATGTGGATTGTGGATGGAAGTAGTGATGTGCTGAGTCGGCTGACTCAAGTACCTATAGACCAATAAAGTACTCGAGTACTTATTCGAGTCTTCTGACCCGGGTATTGATTCGAGTATTTTTTACTGATAGTCCGGTTCGCTCCAGTACTGAATGAAAAAATTCTATCTGTCATTCCTGTAAATGGCAACGACTCATACCGTTGGATTCGTCTTGGTGTCCTGTACGTGGAACTGTCGGTCGTCAAGTTCTAAAGTGGTGGAGGGAGGAGGGGAGGGGTAATCAAAGTTGGCGAATTTGTACTTTTGTTTTTACGCTGTAATTTGAAAACTAGTGGACCGATTTCTTTGTTACTGGTATTATTTGAAAGTGTATAATATTACCTAAAAGACGTTCTTATACATCGAATACGCCAATTCAGCGGTTACCGAGCAATAATACGAAACATTGAAAAAATAAATTGTGTATAAATAATATCACAGATTACGCTAAATCTATAACGTTTTCGTGGAAACAATGTTTACTACTTTAATTCTAAAACAAATTACCTAATCAAAAAGGTAACAATAATTACTATATGATTTATGGTGCCTGAGCTAGAGCTAATTTACGAAACGTAGTCGTAGGATCACTATACTACGAGTACGCAAATATAAGTAAATGAATGAGAAGAGATGGGTAAGTAATCACCATATTACTTTAATTATATATTTCAAGCTTACATTTTTCAAATAATACCTTGAAAAAAGACTTTACGTCGAAATAAAGAGGATAATTTTTTTTTGTTTTTCACTATTAGTAGTTTTGAATTTGCCTGTAGCATCTGACCCAAGGTACGTGACAAGATAAAACTTTTGTCAGGGGTAGATATTAGTAATACCTACCCATGATAAAAAAATAAAAGAAATCTACGGCGAAATAACCCGAGAAACATTTTTTTAGGTTTTCACTATAGTATTTTTGACTTTCCCTGTAGCATCTGACCCAAGGTACCTGACGAGATTAAACTTATGTCAGGTGATAGATTTTAGTAATCCCTTTCCATGATAAAAAAATAAATGAAATTTACGTCGAAATGACACGGAAAACAATGTTTTAGTTTTCACTATAGTTGTTTTAACTTTGCCTGTAGCACCTGACTCAAGGTACCTGACGGGATAAAACCTACATTAGAAGATAGATATCTGTAACACCTACCTATGATAATGAAATAAAATAAATTTACGACGAAATAACGCAGAAAACAATCTTTTAGCTTTTCACTATAGTAGTTTTGACTTTGCCTGTAGCACCTGACCCGAGGTACCTGACAGAATAAAAACTATGTCAGGGGATAGATATTGGTAATATCTAACCATGATAAAAAAATAAAAGAAATTTACGTCGAAATAACGCAGGAAACATTTTTTTAGTTTTCACTATAGTAGTTTTTAATTTGCCTGTAGCCCCTGGCCTAAAGTTCCTGACAGGATAAAAACTATGCCAGGGGATATTATATTGGTAATATCTACCCATGATATAAAAATAAAAGAAATTTAGGTCGAAAAAAAATAAAAAAAAATAAAAAAATAATTATGTTTATTTTAGACAATTCAGTACATACAATTACATGTTAGTACAGTTTAATTTGTAACAATTAACGCGGAAAACAATTTTTTATTGCGTACTCGTAGTATATTGACCTGCGACTACGTTTAGTTAATTAACTCTAGCTCAGGCACCATAAATCCTATAGTAATTATTGTTACCTTATTGATCAGGTAATTTGTTGTAGAATTAAAGTAAGCAACATTTTTATCACAAAAACTTTATAGATTTAGCGTAATCTGTGATATTATTTAAACACAATTATTTTTTATTATGTTTCGTATTATTACGCGGTAACCACTGCATTGACGTATTCGATGTATATGAACGTGTTGTAGATAATGTTATACCCGTTCAAATAATACTAATAATAAAGAAATCGGTCCACTAGTTTTCAAATTACAACGTAAAATCCAGCGATCTTTGATTACCCCCCCCTCATCCCTCCACCACTTTAGCACTTGACGACCGACAGTTTCACGTTCAGGACATCAAGACGAATCCAACGGTAGGAGTCGTTGCCATTTACAGGAGTGACAGATGAAACTCAAGTTCTAGAGCACTTTTGGTCTAAAATGAACCGGACTATGAGTACTAAAATACTCGAATACAAAAAAATGGCTGATTAGGCACATCACTGGATTGAAGCAACTTTGGAAACAAGACCATCATAACATGATAATTTCGCATAAGTGCAATCATTTTCATACGGTAAATTATCATCATTACAGAAAAGTCAAAAAACAACGCGAACGTAGCCGCGGTTTTGAATGTTGAATGTTGAGAAGAGAATGTGGACGTGATGATAATATTGATGACAATAATGATGATAATAATGATGACAATAATGATGATAATAATGATGATAATGATGATAATTAATGATGATAATATTGTCACCTAACGTTGCACTCGTATATCCCCGAGGGCTGGGGGTCGGGCAGCCTCTTGTACTGGTACCCGACCTGGCTCTCGTCCATGCCGATGATGATAATAATGGTGATAATGATGATAATAATGATGATAATGATGATAATAATAATGATAATAATAATGATGATAATGATGATGATAATAATGATGATAATAATGACGATAATGATGATAATATTGGCACCTAACGTTGCACTCGTATATCCCCGAGGGCAGGGGGTCGGGCAGCCTCTTGTACTGGTACCCGACCTGGCTCTCGTCCATGCCGATGATGATAATAATGGTGATAATGATGATAATAATGATGGTAATAATGATGATAATAATAATGATAATAATAATGATGATAATGATGATAATGATGATAATAATGATGATAATAATGATGATAATAATGATGATAATAATGACGATAATGATGATAATAATGATGATAATATTGGCACCTAACGTTGCACTCGTATATCCCCGAGGGGGTCGGGCAGCCTCTTATACTGGTACCCGACCTGGCTCTCGCCCATGCCGATGATGATAATAATGATGATAATGATGATGATAATAATGATGATAATTATGATAATAATGATGATAATAATGATGATAATAATGGTGATAATAATGATGATAATATTGTCACCTAACGTTGCACTCGTATATCCCCGAGGGCAGGGGGTCGGGCAGCCTCTTGTACTGGTACCCGACTTGGGTCTCGTCCATGCCGATGGTTCGCGCCCCTTCTAGAGTCATCTGCCAACACGCACACTTCGACTTGTCCTGCAAACAGACAGACAAAAGGTTTTATTACATTTAGTTATCTTAGAGATGGCAAATCGACCGAAACTGTTATATTATTTTAAACCAACATTTGAACTTTTTTACTTTATTAAATAAAAAAAAAGGTGTATATGGGCTTATACCTGTGTACCAAGCAGTCTTAATCTTTCTAAGTCTGTGTTGCTTTAATTGTTTGTTGTATTCTCTTGTGTGCAATAAAGAATATTCTATTCTATTGTTAAGTACTAAGCTGAACTCATAATTGTGTAAATTATATGGCCTTAGTTAAAATGTAAAGTACAGTTTTGTACATATTATAGGCACTCATGTGTACATTATATGGAATCTGGTGAACTTTTTTTTTCGAATCGAGCTTCACCGGACTTGCGGGGGAGCGGAAGGCTCTACCCCAGAGTAGTCGTGTACCAACGCGTCTAGGGGCGGCTCGAGGGAGCCTCGGACCACGGCCTAGCGCGTTGATATTGAAAAACATCGTGAAGGAGACGACGCCTGAGGGGCTCCGTCTCTGATTATCAATTTTGGAATCTGGTGTACATTATAGGAACTCTTGTATAGATTATAGAGACTCGTACAATAAAGGAACTTTTGTGTACAGTACAGGGACTCTCGTGCATAACCTAGGAACGAAGCAGACAGTTGTGTACATTACAGGGACTCTAGTGTACATTATAGTGCAGTATAAAGGCTGCCACACACCGGATACGTCTGCAGCACGACGCGTTGCGTCTGCAGCACCGCGCAACAGAAGCCGTTCACACAGTATCGCAGACGCATGCAGCAGCGCGGTGTCAGTGTCAATAGGAAATCCCGTGTAATACAACGTTTAAGTCCGCCTTCGCGCGGGCGACGTTCCCGTTCCGGTGCCGCGCGCGCCAATTCGGTTACAAATATAGAGGAAAATGAACTAAAATGCACGATATTTTTTACGCAACTGACATTTATTGATTTGTAACCATGGTAACCCCTGTCAGTTTGTGTTGTGTTCGTGCCGTGCGTCTGCTGCAACGCAATGCGTATCTGGTGTGTGGCAGCCTTTATACCTGGCAATCGTCGGTACAGTCGCAGCCGCAGAGGAAGGCGGGGTCCAAGTTGAGCGGCACCCCGGCGGTAGGCGTGCGCTCCGTGTTGTACAGTAGTGTAGGACAGCAGTGTACATTACAGGGACTCTAGTGTACATTATAAAGGCATGTGTATTATAATACCTGGCAATCGTCGGTACAGTCGCAGCCGCAGAGGAAGGCGGGGTCCAAGTTGAGCGGCACCCCGGCGGTGGGCGTGCGCTCCGTGTTGTACGAACAGAACTCGGGCAAACTCGAGTCGTAGTAGTTCACGCACGGAACTGGCACGTTCTCTTTACCGTGGGACAGATCCTGGAACGACATTATTAGTTTATTTATTTAATTTTAAAGTGAAAGATATTATTTAATTTTAAAGTGAAAGATATTGTAGGGTATTGTTGATGTACTTCCTGTTGGAAAAAGGAAAATCTTCCTTGGGGCATGATGGTGAGCCCGGGGACCGCGGTCCAACTGTACTTCGTTGGAACTTGTATTTATTCAATGTCTTGCGAAAACTCTGATAGCGCGTTTCAGGCTTCGGCTTCTGATTGGTTGCTCTTCTAATGACGTATGTGACGTAGGCTTTGTTTACAACATGTGACTGCAATCGTATTGCTCTCTGCAGCGTAAGCTTATTGTAGCGCTGAGTCAGACGCGCCGCTACAATATTGAGCTGTCATTTAGGAAGAGCAGTGTCTCCTAACACACTCTGCTTAAAAAGAGGCCCTGACCACTGCATTTGTAAAAGATTTTATTAAGAAATAAAGATTTATTTATTATTTATTTGAGCTCGGAAATCGAACACGCATCTTCCATCCGAGCCACACACTAATAAATTGTGCTACCGTGGCTCTATACAAACTCAACGAAAATTTTTATAGCTTCTTAATTAATGCTTCCTCCGTGGTCGAGTTATCAAAAGCTCGTCTGACGTTATGGAGATTCCGGGTTCGAATCCCGGTGGGGATCCGTCGAACAAATATCACTTTGTGAGACTTTCTCCAGTTTGGTACAATGTTCTATCTACAATATTTAAGGTACTTTCCCTCCATGTGGCATAGCCGTGAGACGCCCTGTATATTCCTTGATGATGATGATTTGTCACCTTTTCCCCCACAATACACTTATGCATATATACCTTATCCCCCACGATACACTAATGCATATATACCTTTTTCCCGACGATGCACTTGTTAAGCACGAACTCAGCAAGGCAGTGCGTGTTGGGCCCGAAGTCGAAGAGGTCGACCCCCATGTCGGAGCCCACCGCGCGCAGGTAGTCGTGCAGCTCGCGCAGGCAGCGCAGCCGCCGGCCGCACGGCGCGCGGTACATCACCGAGCGGTGGCCCTTGTAGCGGACTATCTGCCTGTGGGGGGACAATAAAATACCGTATCAGGTACCGGTGGCCCTTGTAGCGGACTATCTGCCTGTGGGGGGACAATAAAATACCGTATCAGGTACCGGTGGCCCTTGTAGCGGACTATCTGCCTGTGGGGGGACAATAAAATACCGTATCAGGTACCGGTGGCCCTTGTAGCGGACTATCTGCCTGTGGGGGGACAATAAAATACCGTATCAGGTACCGGTGGCCCTTGTAGCGGACTATCTGCCTGTGAGGGGACAATAAAATACCGTATCAGGTACCGGTGGCCCTTGTAGCGGACTATCTGCCTGTGAGGGGACAATAAAATACCGTATCAGGTACCGGTGGCCCTTGTAGCGGACTATCTGCCTGTGAGGGGACAATAAAATACCGTATCAGGTACCGGTGGCCCTTGTAGCGGACTATCTGCCTGTGAGGGGACAATAAAATACCGTATCAGGTACCGGTGGCCCTTGTAGCGGACTATCTGCCTGTGAGGGGACAATAAAATACCGTATCAGGTACCGGTGGCCCTTGTAGCGGACTATCTGCCTGTGAGGGGACAATAAAATATCGTTTCAGGTACCGGCACAACCAAAATCAAAACTACGGTTTGTTTCATATTACTCCGGACAAAAGGTCGTTGCATGTCTATCTATATGTTTGTTATGAGTAATTTCACACTGAGCGGATTAGTCGCTGCGAGTGCAAATTCGCAGCGACTAATCGCTGTGTGTGACCGAAGCTTTAGCCTTTGGTCATATGCAAATATACCAAAATCTAAAATAGAAGTTAAAAACTAGTACAAGGCGGTATTTCCCGGTGTAGTCCGGTCAAATTAGACCAAAAATAAGAGTAAAGCGACAAATACTAAATACAAATATTCTACATAAATTCCCATCAAGCTGAAAATCGCTAAGATTGTTTAAAATATAATTAAAAATAAAATTTGAAAGTTCCCCTTGTTTTCCAACTTTTACAACTTTTTGAATCGTTATATCTCAAAAACGGTAGTTCGTAGGAAAAATATATTGATACATTTTTGTAGATAATTTTATGATCTACAATCTTTGCCTGAAGTATTTAATGATAAAACTTACCGTTTTGCTAAAAATCGCGAAAAACATATTTTTTTACTTTTGATCTTGAATAAAAAAAATCCATACAGGGGAAACATGGGGAACTTTCAAATTTTATTTTAAATAATATTTTTAACTATTTTACTGATTTTAAGCTTGATGGGAATTTATGTAGCTTCGAATTCTAAATTGACCGGACTGTATATCCCAAGAGCTCACCTCTCCCAGCCGCTGAGCAGTGGTTTGGCCAGCGGGTTGTATGTCCTGAGATCCTTGAGTGCCAGCACGTCGGTGCGCTTGCACTTGGGCCCGCAAGTGTGAGTGACCATCTTGTTCGGCTTCACCGCGTTCTTTGGCGTGTAGTACTGGGAATATAGTACAATATAATAACATTTCTTACTGAAAAAATACGAGATAGAATAATTCAATTTATACAACAATGAAAGTATAAAAGAGGCGATCTTATTGATTTACTACTTTAGTAGTAATTATTACCAGGCAATCCTTGTGAATCGTCAATAATTAGACGTCCACTGCTGGATAAAGGTCACCGTAATTGTTTAATTTATTTTATTTATTCAGACTACAAAAATAGGTCTATCCTATACAAACGGCCTGTACAAACAAACAAACAGATAAATACAAAAATCTGGATATAATGTTCTATATCACTTCTTACATCCCCATTTTAGCATATTTTTTCTATGTAAAGATTTTTAACCTCTACAGTTTAATTATACAATACAATACAAAATACTTTATTGACACAAAAAAGAAACCATAGAATAATACATACATAAATTCAAAAGGCGGCCTTATTGCTAATGTTGCAATCTCTACCAGACAACCTTAGGGTGAATAAATATCGCACAGAAAAGTTAGAATACTCACGACGACTCTGCTAGTGACAGCGTCTAGGTTCCCGGCGGGCTGTTGCGGCGGCAGGTTGTTCGGAGTTGTTGATTTCTTCGCCACCGCTCTCTGCCGACGGATCTCCTGGTTGTATATGTTTAATAATATGTAATTAATCAATCAATCAATCAGCTAATATCAAAGTGGCTCCCATTGCCCAAAATCTCTGGGGATATAGTCTGTTTCATATTAATCTATACGGCCTCGTAGCCTAGTTGGTAGTACGTCTGCCTACGAAGCACAAGGTCGCGGGTTCGAATCCCGCCCAGGGCAAACATTCGTGTGATGAGCACTTGTGTTTGCCTTGTGTCTGGATGTTGTATATTTATAAATGTATGTATATCAGCCGTCTGACACCCATAGTACTAGTTTGGGGTCAGATGGCCGTGTGTGAGATGTCCCACATATTTATTTATTAGTTATTATACAAAAGTTCATTGACCTCTTTCTTTTCTTGAAAGTTATTTAAAATATAATGTAACGCCAAATGTCTAGCAAGGTCACACGCTCAGCCCGCCTTCTACTTCGGTATGCCAAATTACGTATTTTGCGATAATTTCTAGTTTTATCGTATCGTTTGAAATAAATGTGCGCATTGTATGCAGGCGTCAATGACCTTTTGTCCGGATTAATATGAAACAAACAAATAGTACAGTCACAGGTCGGTCACTCCATACAAAAAACGCGTTTTGACAAGCTACTTCTTTTTGAATATCAACTACAAGTCAAGTGCGCTAGGCGCTATGTATGCACTCCCTCCACCCCCTCCACAGTCCCTTGCGCCTGCGGGGTGCGGGGCGTGGGGCGCTATATCGGGCGGGGGGGGAGTGTCCTGCAGGGTAGGGTTAGTACTATTATTTTCTTCTGTGGTACAGTAGTATTTAAATGATACCATGGTCTAAGAAAACAAGGTCTAACCATTAGACAACGCGACTGCCACAAGCCTACTTCATTTTGCGCTGTTTATCCTTGTCTATTACACGCATTCGACAAGGATGAACAGCGCAAGATGACGTAGGTTTGTGTCAGTCACGTGGTCTATAGTACCTTGTTTTTTTAGACCATGTTTTTTTTTTTAATTGACCTATGCTTGTGTCGAAAAGGTACGACCAATCAAGCTTCACCGGACTTGCGGGGGAGCGGAAGACTCTACCCAAAAAAAAGTCCTATACCAACGCGTCTAGGGGCGGCTCAAGGGAGCCTCGTACCACGGCCTAGCGCGTTGATATTGAAAAACATCGTGAAGGAGACGACGCCTGAGGGGCTCCGTCTCTGATTTTCAATTTTGATTTTGGTTCCGGCCGCGTCCCCGCCGGCGGGTGCGGGCGTTGGTATCTGAAGGGTTAGGCCATGAATGATACTGACCTCTTGTTGCGCCTTTATCTGCGCCTCTGCCGGGGTCGCGTTCTCTTGTTCGTCCAGACGAGTGTATTCCACGTACGGCATGTTCAACTGAAAACAAACATAACAAATATATACTTTTTCCAGAACATTCCTCATGCTTGCTCGCTTATCGTGAAGGTTTCGATATTAAGCTATATCACGAAGCGATCCATAAATATATCTGGCTCTGTTTAATTTGGGGACAAATGGCCGCGTGAGATGACGTAGGCTCGTGTCAGTCACGTGGTCTAACGGTTAGACCTTGTTTTCTTGGACCATGAACAAGCCCCAAAACAATACCCTTAAAACCAGGCTTCTGATCCCATCGGTGATGCTCATGGCAGCCAACGTGTTAATCTATACGTAAGCGCTAAGGAAATAAAAAAACATATTTTATTATAGTATGGCCACTACCGCTGTGCACCTCTCTGATGTATGCGCGGCGAGGTGGGAGCCGGGGAAAAAAGAGCATGAGTTCACATGAGATCAATACACGACACGACGACGACGACGAGTTTACATTTCTAATGCCTGTTTCACACGAGGGCAGGACAGTGAGGCAGAACAGTGGGCAGCACAGTACTGCTACTGTTTAAACGCACAGAACATTACTGTCTTGACGTTGACAGTGATCAAGACAGAACAGTTAATAGCCTGCCGGTCTATTTTTTCGGGGCATACCTCAGAGAGGTGCACAGCGGTAGTGGCCATACTATAACAAAACGCACCCTGCTCTGCCTGTTCCTGGGCAGCCTGTTCCTGTGTTTCTCTGCGGCCTGCAGCTCTAGGTACAGCGGCGCCAGCCTCGTGGAGCCCCGGTAGATCCACTCCGTGCGCTTGTCCTGCTCGAAGTACACGTGCACTAGAGACGCGTCCACTTCTAGCACGCGAGATAGCCACCATTTTCCTGTACACAAAGAATAGAATAGAACAGGGGTTCCCAAAGTGTGCGCTGCGGCGCCTTGGTGCGCCGTAGAAAGTAAAGAGGGGCGCCGTGAGTCGATCCTCCATTTATCATTATTCGATACCTCGAGCGCTCGCATCAATAAAGAAACATACTTAAGTATCTACGTCGCTAGTAAACTACATAAAAACACTAGGCTCCTAAAGGCCAGACTTTTAAAAAAACTATGCATAGATATGGGTACAGAAGAACATACGGCCCCTGTTATATTACTGCAATTCATGGTGGCTGTCTCGTGGAAATGTCTTATTTAGTGTATTCGAATTACATGAAGAAATTCAAACATTTTTACCCATTTTTGTCCGAAAACGCCTAATATTTTGCAGAACTGGCATATTTGTGCGATATATTTGAATAGCTAAATACATAATAATATGAATCTGTCTTTGCCGGGCAATAACACGCACATTCTGAAACTATCAGATAGAATTGCGGCTTTTAGAAAAAACTACAGTTGTGGATAAAAAAAAGAATGAAGGCGACAGTCAAGAAGACCTGGTCGCTCTTTTCACGGTGCTTATTTCTTTCGACTCAAAGGGTAGGGCGCCGTCACAAAATACAAAATTTGTAACTGCGCCGCCGCGGGATGAAAAAGATTGGGAACCCCTGGAATTGAAAATCAAACGAACTTACCAAGTGAAGTTCGATGACAATTATGTGAGCAGCTTCATTCGACGCGATTTATTTGTTTACATAGTGTAGTAGTGTCCCCACGCATCAGCCTTCAACACAGATTTTTAGAGCAAATTTAAAAATAAAAATGGCAACACTGCGCTTACCCTCACTACACGAATATCCGTTTCCGTTTTCCCCTCTCGTCACTTACCGGTCGTCTTCAAAATTTGTCTTCATTTCGTTGAAAGATAGAAGTGTTTGCCGTAGTGTTTACTTTAATATCGACAAACACTTTAACATAATCACATTTTATGTTGATAGGGAGGGTATTCTTGAATTAAGAAAACATGATCAGCTATCTATAGGGAGGGTGTGTATAAATCGCGTCGAATGAAGCTGCTCACATAATTGTCATCGAACTTCACTTGGTAAGTTCGTTTGATTTTCAATTATGTTTCGCAGCTTCATTCTTTGCGATTTATTTGTTTACATAGTGTAGGATGTTTAGAGCAGAAATAAAATGTGATTTCGTAAAGAAAAAATGAGTGGAAAAGAATAAAAAACGTAAGTATTAAGACATAGTTGTATTTAAAAATCACAATGTTTTTATATTACAATTATGAACATTGTATCTTGAAGTAGGTGCCTAACAACTTTTCAAGATAACACACATTTATTTATTTATTTAATTAATTATTATTATTATTATTTTATTAACATTATAAACTTATTTTACAGGTGGCGATCAGAAGTAAGAATAGTTCGAGCAAATTGACTAGCATCAGCAATAATTTCTCTATTGTAGAAACGAGCAAACACCGAGGAGGAATCAGACCAGCCTGCTGTTCTACGAATAAGGTCGATGCTAACACCAAGTTGCCTGGCGGAGGAGGTGGCTGCGTGTCGGGTGCTATGCGCGGAGAAGATGGATGTATCTATCCCGCTGTCACAGAGAGTGTTCTTAATCCAGTGACTAAGTGTCTGTGAAGTTACTTTATTGTGTGGTTTTTTGAAACTAATAAATAAATGATCACAGTTTCTAAGTGTTTGCGTTCTTTTAAGATATTCCTCCAAACACCTTGCAGGACAAATTTCAGCACGCGCATGGAAATAAGGTAATCTGAGAGTAGGTTGTATTGAATTTGGAGTAGATGTTTTTATTAAATCTGGTACATTAATAGTTATGTTGTTGGGAGGTGAAATTTTTATGTTAGTTACTTTAATTAGTGAAAATGTTTGGACTCGATGCGCAGTCACCAACGCCAGTAAAGTTAAAGTTTTATATGAAAGGGTTTTCAAATTTAGCTCTGTGTTGGGCCATTTTTGGGCCAGATAATTCAAAACAACGTTTGGGTCCCATGTTAAATTATATTTAGGGTTAGTTGGCCTTAATTTAAAAACACCTCTCATAAATCGTTTGATTCGCTCATCATCGAGCAGCCTACCTAACAAAAGTGACAACGCAGATTTATATGAATTTAATGTTCCATATTTGGCTCCCGTTTCAAAAATACTTGTTAAAAAATTAATGACCTTAGGAACTGTTGTCTTTGTGTAATCAATTTTATGTGTATTACAGTAGTTAATCCAGTGTTTAATGCAACCGTCATACTGTTTATAAGTAGAATGAGTTAGAGAGGCTAACATTATGTCAACGGATTCGGGTGAAAGGGATTGTTTTAATAAAACTTGCCGGAAAGCTTCGCGGCTACCAATGTTAGGGTCTTGTATAGGTTGTGATTGATCCTGAAAGGAGAAATTAATAAATTAATGTCTGGTTCAAAATAAATCGGTTTTGATACAACCAGTTTTTGAAATATCGGGAACCATGGTTGCGTAGGCCAATATGGGACAACAACTATCCCTTCTGCTTTGTCATTAATAATTTTTTGCATAGTTTTTACAAGAAGAGAAAATGGTGGGAAAGCGTAAAAGTATTGATTCCATAGTATTGTGAAAGCATCCACTGCGTACGCATCGGGGTCGTTTTTCCATGTTACATAAACAGGGCATTTCGTGTTACAACGACTTGCAAATAAATCGATCTCAGGAAAACCAAAACTGCGTGTAATCTCGATAAAAGCGTAATTATTTAATTCCCACTCAGTATCTAAAAATTTTTTGCGTGATAGGGAATCTGCTTCAAAATTAGATTTGGTGTTTATGTAAGATGCAAAAACTGTAATCTTTCGATTTTCACACCATGTCCAAATTTCTCTTGATATTTTATCTAGATGTCTGTATTGTATACTGCCCATCCTGTTAATACATGATATGGCGGTGACATTGTCAATCCTCATTAAGATCTTACAATTTTGAGAGTATTTTGCGAAACATTTTAAAGCAAGAAATGCGGCTTTTAATTCCAACTCATTAATGTGTAGCAGTTTTTCATCTTCTTTCCAATAACCCGAGCATTTATTTGAATCACAACAGGCTCCCCATCCTGTTAAGGAGGCATCAGAAAATATCTCTAAATCATATTCATTCGGTCCTAATTCTACAAAACCATGATCTAAATTATTTAACCACCACTGCATATCGTTTTGTAAATAAACAGGCAATCTTACAATCTGTTCGTAACTAGTATTATTAAGAAGACATTGATATTTAAAGTATTCGAACTGTTTAGTGTAGAGCCACGAGTACTGTATCGCTGGACAAGCCGATACTAAAATACCTAAGAACCTCGCAAAATCGCGCAATTTACATTTATGGACTTGAAGAAAGTTTTGCACTTTGTCTTTAATTTTAGATATTTTGTCGTCAGGTAGTCGCATTTGCATGTTTTGTGAGTCAAAAACAAATCCTAAAAATTTACACTGCATCTTTGGTACTAAAGAACTTTTTTCAGTATTCAAAATAAATCCAAGATTTTCCAATAAGAGTCGGGTAGATGTAATGTTATTTATGCACTCTGAATGCGTTCTACCGACACAAAAAATATCATCTAAATATATTACGGAAATAAAGTTGTTCGATCTAAGTAATTCCATCACTGGTTTGAGAAGTTTTGTAAAAACATAGGGCGCGGTACATAAACCGAACGGTAAGCAATTAAATTCATAAAGAATGTCATTGTACTTGAATCGTAGGTATTTTTTGTATGAATTCTGAATAGGAACTAAAAAGTATGCGTCTTTGAGATCAATAGATGCCATGTAACAATTTTTTGTGATTATTTTTGATGCAGTTCGATAGTCTTCCATCTTGAAATGTTTTGTTTGGACAAATTTGTTGAGACATTTTAAATTTAAAATAAATCTTTTCTCACCGTTCGGTTTAGGTACCAAAAACACACTAGATAAGAATTCGCCGGGCTCGTGTTTACATTTGGAAATTGCATTAATTTCTAAAAGCTTATTGATCGATTTATTAA
This sequence comes from Teleiodes luculella, assembly GCA_948473455.1. Lineage (NCBI taxonomy): Eukaryota > Metazoa > Arthropoda > Insecta > Lepidoptera > Gelechiidae > Teleiodes > Teleiodes luculella. The sequence goes on along the minus strand of OX419609.1, from coordinate 2,622,058 downwards.
ATTCATTGTGCTCTTGAGCTGACTGTGGGTAAACACTAGGATTATCGTAACGATATGGAGTACAAATAAATGGTATTTTGTATCCTGTGATCCATTCTAAAATGGTCTGGTCGTGAGTGATCTCAGCCCACTGAGTATAATAATATTGAAGCCTGCCTGCGTACGGTACCTGTGATGGAGTTATCTCCTGTAATAGGTCCTGCGGGCCGGCGGCGGCGGCGAGCGGTAGCGGTCGGGCTGCCTGTGCGGCGGCGGCGCGGGCGCGCTGCGGGGCTGGCGAGGATTCGGCGCTGCTCGGGCTGCTCTGCCGGCGCCGGCCACATCTGCTCCAGTCTGCTTGTTGTCGGTCTTCCGGTGGACAGGCTTGAAATTTGAACGGCTGCGGTTTTTTGCATAGAAGTTCGATTTAATGAATTTTTGTGCTGGTTTTAATGATTCTCCAGATCGTTGTATCGTTTTTGCTGCTTTAAGTTTTTCGCTAACATTTTCGCCGAATAAGAGCTTGTCATCTCGAGGAGAATCAGTTAGTGTTTCTTTTAAACTTGCGTTGATAAACGGAAGGACTAAGCTTCGTCGTGTTTTTGTCTCCGTGTAATGGCTGTCGCACAAGATACGACATGCATCGCTTATCGGCTTAAAAAGCTTTTTCTTGGATGTCTCGTTAGAAATAACCATATCCATCGCTGTGGCTAGGGCAGCGAGTGCCAATCCGAGCTGTTTCTGTTTGTACATTAGAGAAGCGTCTCGTCGAACCATGACTTCCGTAAGGGCGACTTTTGCTTCCGGGTTGAGAGCCGGGGCTTGCAGGAGAGCGCAGTTACTGGGGACGAGATATTCTTCTAAAAGCTTGTCTTTTACCTCTTTAGGCAAGCCTTTTGCCAGGACATCTTGCCATCACTTGGCTACGTCTTTGTGGATGGCAGGACCTAAGGGCGTATCTTCTTTAGGTGGAGCACCTAACAATTGGAGCATTTCCTCGTCAAGCTCAAGTTCTTCAGTACAGACTGGTTCTTTTTCAGGTGACGTACCTGGCATTTCTGGTGAAGGTGAAACGCGGCGTGGCGACTGAGGTGGCGACAGAGCTTCAGCTTCGTTTCTAACGATCACTATCGGAGACAAAGCACGTGGCGGAGATTTTCGCCCACGTAGTGATTCCTGTCGCACTCGCGACGAAGCCCTCCTGCGTGTGGACGCAGGGGGAGATGTTGACCGCCGTACTCGCGATGAACTTGTTCTTCGCGGTGATGGAGTACGTGATCCAGGTGATGGTGGAATATCTTCATCTTCGGAAGAAGAATAAATAATACGGCGTCTTGATTTTCTAGGTACGTATTCCTGGGCTGCTTGTTCTTTGCGTTTCCTCTCCATGTTCCACGGGCGACGATTTCCTTAATTTTTTCGACGTGCGAAGGCTTGAGCACAGAAACACAGAATGAAGACAAATTTTGAAGACGACCGGTAAGTGACGAGAGGGGAAAACGGAAACGGATATTCGTGTAGTGAGGGTAAGCGCAGTGTTGCCATTTTTATTTTTAAATTTGCTCTAAAAATCTGTGTTGAAGGCTGATGCGTGGGGACACTACTACACTATGTAAACAAATAAATCGCAAAGAATGAAGCTGCGAAACATAATAGAATATATTTATTACAAAAAAAAACAAGGGAATTTTACATAAGTATCTTACGTTACGCATACAATTTAATTACTTAAAACTAATGTAAAACTACCCGACTGCAAGATCAGGGTACCTAAAATTCCACACTAGGCTAAGTCTGTCCTATGGAAACAAAGATAATTAAACTTATCCCTCCAACCACATTCGGTTACCGGCATACGCGGCGCCGTGGGAAATACCATCCATATGTAATCGAATTCCCCTTGGTTCGCACCAAACGCTTTGCGACTTCCTTTTTGGTGCGTACTGCCAGAGAATGGAATTCTCTCCCTGCATCTGTTTTTCCGGAATCGTATAACCTAAGTGTGTTCAAGTCGAGAGTGAATAGGCATTTTCTGGGTGAGCGTATTCCATCATCGACCACGTTGTTGCTTTTCACCAGGTGAGACTGTGGTCAAACGCAATCCCATAGCAAAATAATATAATACATAGTTTAAAAAACTAAAAAACACGCTTCCTGTCTTAAGTCACGTGACTTTTTTTTTTTCGTATTCCTGACAGCAAACCCTTTCATTTGATACCCATATCATGGGGGTGGATTTCAAACAGCCAGTTTGCCATCTTAGGGAAGCCGCCATATTGGATTTGTAATGACGTTTCTTAGCTAGTCATGTATTGTCATCAGAACTCAGAGCGTGTGCAAAATTTCATCCTAATCGAAGACCGGGAAGTGGGTCAAATTAAGATTTCAAGATTTTCTTACATACATAGTTACTTACAAGTGAAGCTAATATAAAGCGTGTAAAAAGTGAATAATGCCTGTTTGCTTAGTAGCTTATCGTGTGGGTTTCGAGGTTAATTTACTTTAAAAAACAGACATTTAAATAGTCGGGACTCTGTTAAATGAGGAGTACAGTTAGGTACATTATAGGGACTCTCTTAGATAAGGACTAATATTGTTTAGATGTGTACTTTATAGGAACTCCGTTAAATTAGGAGTATACTATACATTATAGGGACTCTGATAAATTAATTCGATTTTTAATATTTCTTTGTCTTAATTCCGAACAAAAAACCTATTGACACTACTTTGAAGATGGGCTCCAATTGATATTTAGAGGGATATTTTACGGCCCCCCCGTAGCCTAGTTGGTAGTACGTCTGCCTTCGAAGCACAGGGTCTTGGTTCGAAACCCGCCCAGGGCAAACATTCGTGTGATGAGCACTTGTGTTTGCCTTGTGTCTGGATGTTGTATATTCATATATGAATATCAGTTGTCTGACACCCATAGTACAGGCTCTGCCTAGTTTGGGGTCAGATGGCCGTGTGTGAGATCTCCCCACATATTTTATTCTCTAAGACCTCACCGTTCCACTCGGTCTTGAGGTTCTGGCCAGTATGCAGCCGCACCATGGGCCGCTCGGGGTAGTCCAGCAGGTACTGTCTCACGAACTCGCGCGAGAAGGCGTGCACCTCCTCCCACACCAGCGCGGAACACTCGCACACCAGCCGAGTGTCTTTGTGCTGCACGTACTGGGCGTAGCCGTCGTCGAAGAACACCAGGTAGCTGGGAACATTGTCGGTTAAACAGCTTTGAGTATACTGGAAGAATTGTGTCGGTAAAACAGCTTTGAGTATACTGGAAGAATGGAGTCGGTAAAACAGCTTTGAGTATACTGGAAGAATGGTGTCGGTAAAACAAGTTAGAATAAACTCATGGTCTAAAACAATAAGGTCTAACAATCGGACTGTCAAACTTGACACAAGCCTACGTTATCTGCTGTTCATCCTTGGCTAATGCGTATTATTCGAGAAGGATGAATAGCAGATGACGTAGGCTTGTGTCAAGACACGTGATCTTCTTGTTCGACCTTGTTTTCTTAGACCATGGAATAAACTGGAAGAATACAGTCGGTGAAACAGCTTTGAATAAACTGGAAGAACAGAGTCGGTAAAACAGCTTTGAATAAACAGGAAGAATAGAGTCGGTAAAACAGCTTTGGATAAGCCCGTAGAGAGAGAAAGGAATAGAGGAGCTAGTAGCGTATACGGTGTGAGAGAAAAAATGTCATATACATACATTGCAGTTATATATATTTGAAATTAGTATTTTCACGTACAAATTCTTACCCCATTTATGGGTAAAACTGCCTTCTCCAAAATGGGGTAAATTTTTCACACTCAAGTTCAAGCTTATGATCCAAAAGAACAGTAGGTAAGCGAGCTATTACACTGGCGACAAAGACAAAGTAGTGCAAAAACGAAAAGGGACGCAGTTATGCGCAAGAGTGAGCGCGATGTATTTGTATCTCATTCTAACGCATAAAGAACTGCGTCCCTTTTCATTTTTGCACGACTTTGTCTTTGTCGCCAGTGTGATAGCTCGCTAAAATTAGAAAAGTCCGATCAGAGTATTAAGTAATTTAATAAGTAATTCGATCTAAAGTATAATTCATGGAGGTAACTCAATGAAACAATTTTTTAGATTAAGTTTCATCAAAATCAGTTCAGTAGTTCTATGATTAAGGATATTTTAGATTTCAGGCATTTATTTACACCTTGGGTTACGTTATTAAAGTTTTATGGTAAGGATTCCAATTTTTTTCTGTAAATGAAATAATTATAGCCTATGTAATGTTACCCGGGGATAGTGTAGCTTCCCAATGTAATAGTTAAAGATTTTTTTAAATTGGTTCAGTGCTTTCGAAGCATATAATAATAATAATAACCTTTTTATTTCCAAACTAAAAAATAAATAAAATTAACATTGTGTGGTTAGTTATACTTTTTAATCTTAATCTATTACTAAGTATTATAATTATATCTATTATTCTAGTTCAGATTCCATTCGGGTAAAAGTCTCTTCAAACTCATTCCATTCCTCTCTATTTTTGCTTTCTTTGTCCAGTTTTAACCAGCTACTTTCACTATGTCATCTCTCCATCGCTTTCTTGGTCTTCCATTGTTCCTTTTTCCTGGGGGGTCTGTCCATTCTGTTGTTTTCAGTGCCCATCTTGAGTCGGAGTACCGAGCGACATGTCCTGCCCATTGCCATTTCATCTTCAAAGCAAATTTCAAAGCCTATTCAATCAATGCAAATAAACAAACAATCAAACCTTTCCTCTTTATAATAATAATATTAGTATAGATAAACGATACTTTACACTCACATTAATCAAGAACAGTCAAACAAAATATTGATTACTTCCCGAAAATACAATGGATGGAAGTTTACCCAGTTTGAGATGGCATCACTGAGGGTGTGATAACTCGGCCATATTGTATACGCCCTTCTTAAACCTCGACTTGACTGACTTTTCGCACCTACTGAATAAGGGCGTATTACCATAACCTAAACAATTACTTTAAAATTCGAATTTCAAATATTTTCGTGCTGGTACTTCAGTGTTTTCACTCGGAAATAAATGCACTGGTATGTTTTTAAAGATGTTTAAAGTTTAATGCTGGATAATAATCTTACTTACGAGTGAAAACTGATACCAAGTTCTTTTCGTTCACTTCGGCTTTTACAGCCTAAAACAGAGTAGCTCACCATATTAGCGTATTTATCAGTTATGGATTACACATTCCAATCACAAATATTAGTCTTCTTTGATCAATTTATGGCAGAAATATCATAAAACTTCACAACTGAACTGTTTGTCTGCCAGCAAACAACATTGATGGCAGACAAAAAAAAGTGATACGGAGACAAAGACAAAATAATTTATTTTTATCACTTTCATTTTTAGGGAGCTTCAATCTATCTATCCTGTTTACTCTTTGGTATTATTATTCCATCAGCTCCTCCATTCCGATACTGGCTCCATGGGATAAGCCGGAAGAATAGAGTCGGTATAACAGCTTTGAATAAACAGGAAGAATAGAGTCGGTAAAACAGCTTTGAGTAAACAGGAAGAAAAAGAAAATAGCGGTGCATAGAACAATAGGTTAGAAAACAGCCCCTTCCGACCACTACAGATAACTAACAAACTCCTGATGTTACAGTAAACTAAAGTATTAAACCTTTACAAGGCAGTGGCCACTATATTGCCACCTTAATTTGAACCTTATACCCTCAACATAAAGTCGAAAACGAATGCATTTTATAAAGATGTTTTGCCTTATAAAGTATTAATTAAGGTATTCACTCACCGATACTTGTTAACTGGATTGGGCACTTCGGCAACTATTCCGGAGGAGAGGGAGTCCCGTTTGGAGTTCTTGTTGTCGGGGGAATTGTCCTTGAACACGGCTACCACGCGCGTGCCTACAAACACACAGATACACATGTTATTTATTACATACTAGCGAACTGCCCCGGCTCCTCCCTCGCTTACAATTTTCCCGTGGGAATGAGGGATTTTCTACGGTAAAGGGTAGCCTATATGTTACTCTGATATACATCAGAGTAACATATAGTCTATATTATTATTGTAAAGTCTAAGTTTTTTCCCGCAAGTCCGGTGAAGCTTGATCCGTCGTACTTTTTCGACTCAAGCATAGGTCAATTCAAAAAAAAGTTTAGTAGTCAGTAGTTTTTGCGTGAAAGAGCAACAAACATCCATCTATCTCACAAACTTTCGCGTTTATAATATACGTAAGTTAGTAGTTTGTTGTATGTAATAGTAGGATACAAAGGTCTAGAGGTTAGAGACGTTAAAAAAATACAAATTTCGATGGTTCAGAATCAATCAGGCATCAAAATGATCATATTTCGTATAGCCAGTGTATCTAGATACGTCTTAATCCTTATGTTAGAGGGTTAAAATAAGTTAGAACTCAAAATTCTCATATTTTCTTCAAACAATGTATCTAGATCCGTCTTACCTATAGTCATTCGAACGCTAGAGGGCTCAGAATAAGCTAGGCAGCGCGCCGGCAGAATCTTGTACGCGTTTCGTGAAGTCTTGTTCTCGTATTTGATGCGGCAATAACTGAAATTCTGTGTGGTCGGCTGAAACAACACATATAAATAAATAAATATGTGGGCAAATCTCACACGGCCATCTGACATACTTATGTCACAACACAAAAATAGCAATTGCTCACTACACAAGAACAGGCTTTTTTATTTAAAGCCTGAACAAAGAAATAAGAAACCTGCTCTGAGGGCGCCACGTGTATATTTTTACGACTATGGCAACAATTTCCCTTATAAAATTAGTGCCATTGAAATTCCGCAATATGGCGAGGTTTCTTATTTCATTGGTCGGGCTTTAAATTAAACAAATGGCTCTGTGAGCTGTATCCCTCGCGTGCCAGTCATAGAAATGATTCTGCAGTTGTTTGTTGTTATTTACCGATAGATGGCGTGGGACAATTCAGGCTAGTTGAGAAGGAAATAATAAAAGGAGGGCTGTAATGGTGGGACACTTCACGCTAGTTAACAAGAGAACTATAAATTAAAGATTTAAAAAATCCCTCGCCACAAAACCGTTATTTGATCTTTCAACAACTACATACAGAAAACGCACTTTGACAACCTGCTTCTTTTTGAATATCAAGTACTTGTGAATGGCACTAGGCGCTATATCGGGCGGGGGGGGAGTGCCAAGGTGGGGGGGAGTGCCCTGCAGGGTAGGGTTAGTACTATTATTTTCTTCTGTGGTAAGGGTCTGGCCACAGCTTTGCACGGCGCGAACTGCGGCGAGACCGGAGGCGCGATCAGTGGCGACGTGATGGTAGGCCACAGCTCGCCGCATATTCGCTCTGCAGACTGTTCACCGTAAGTTGTCCCCACCACCATATAGTACCATATAGTTGATAAGGTATGCTTGCCATATGGCAGGCGGGGGTCATCTAATGTGGACGGCCTGTAGACGCGATGCCGCATACATACACCGCCGCCGCCGCCGCGCCCCTCCCCCCCCTTCGCTATTCGCCCGATGCTCGTCTCGCCGCCGCCGCGACTAGCTGTGGACAGCTTCATACAATTGCCTACGTTTGTTTCTATCGCTCTTCGCTGTTCGCGGTCGCCGCCGCGCGAAGCTGTGGCCAGGTAGGGGGGGGTAAATACTCACGGTGGTTCCCTTGGGCGTGACCTCGAGCACTTGCGCGCGGATCCAGGAGCCGAAGGCGCTGCGCATGGCGTACACGGTGTCGCCGGCGCGCAGCGGGGGGCGGGGCACGTCCCCGGGCGGGGGCAGGTCCGCCGGCGCGGCCTCCGCAGACAGCGTCACCACCGATATGTCCTTCTGCAATTACATTTATTTATTACTAGCGACCCGCCCCGGCTCCGCACGGGAAAATGGTTATTGTGGGTTATGCTTAAGTATATTATGCATGTATTATACATATAAACCTTCCTCTTGAATCACTCTATCTATTAAAAAAAACCGCATCATAATCCGTTGCGTAGTTTTAAAGATTTAAGCATACATAGGGACATAAATGGGGACATAGAGACAGAGAAAGCGACTTTGTTTTATAATAAGTAGTGAAGTAGTGATGAAGAAAATCGGGAACTAATTCTTTAAAATACACCTCTACTCAACATTTGTGACGTCACCGGCCGTGTTAACATCGTGTATACTTTCAAATGAGGATTTCGTAGTAGTCACGCATTTACATTTCACTCAATCGGTCCAGTAGTTTCGGAGGGAAATGGCGCTAACTAAAAATTTTAAATAATCCACAAAAACAATCAATTACAAAGGAGACGTAAAAAGTGGTTTTTTATTCGGCCAAAAATTGAACGGATAAGTAGTATACCTACTTAGAAAGCTTATGTAAGTGGGTTTCAGGATAACTAATCAAATTATTTTATCGATACTCCGTTTTCGTAAAAATTGCAAACTTATTCAAGCTAAAAAGTTATAATGAAACGAACGATCAATGAATTTCCAAGAGCTATTATTCTGATATATTATCTTTTTGTATTAAAATCTTACAGCCAAGTATAACGTTATTTTTATTTGTAGTCTTTTTTTTTGCAGTAATTAATGAAAATAATTATTGAAGAACTTGAGGCCTTTTCGTTTCATTTTTAGAGAAAGTAAACTAGAAAAAAAAAAGGAATGTCAACGTGATAGGTGACAGGATTGACAGGTATTCAACTGACAGTCAGAAAAATAACCGTTTTTTTTTAACCGAAATTAGCGTTTAGTTTCCCTACCTTGAAAATAAACTTGACAGTTGACACTACTGGCGCAAAGTAACACTAGCGCCAAAATCAGAAAAAAAGTAAAAATATCGATTAAATCTTAATAAAAATTAAGAAAGAGACAATAGATCATTTTTATACTATGCGCTATCTCTTTCTTAGAAAGCATTCACAGCAACTACGCAACAAAAAATCGGTTTGAAAGGATTGCCAGAGGTATAATTGTATTGCCAGATCTTAGGTTTATTTTTCTACCAACCAATATTCGAATCAATTTATAAAAAAAACGGAGCTTTCTTTATTTTTTTTCAAGTGATCCTGATTATCGTAATAATATACCCTTTTACCCTATATGCGTAGAATACCCGTTCAATTTTTGAAATAATAAAAAACCACCTCCCATACAAAATTTTACATCTCCTTTACTAGAACGAAAAAATAATTCTTAGAACTCTCACATCGTCGTCCATTTTGGAATTATCCACCGCTGCCGGCGTCGACTCAGGTTTAGGATCCTGAAATTGTAACAATAATTTGAGCTACAGATCAATTGTAACAATAATTTTATTTTTACGTATACTACAATCAGCTCCAATCCATTAACTGTGAAGTTAGCTTTTATTCTGCGTCTTACCCTCAATAAAAATAATAAAAATATTACTGCTGAGTTTTTGCTAGTTTGTGTGTTAATTATTACAAAATAATGTGAAATATTTTTTGAAACGTGAATAATCTTTGTGGTTGTGATTATCTTTCTTTTTCTTCTTATTTTTGGCTGTCTGTACACTTACGATATGACTATGTAAGTATGTACCTATGTTTAATACTGTTACATTTCTTTAAACCTAGTAGGATGAAAGACTGGCTTCCCATAGCACAGGGTGACCTAGTTTGGGGGCCAAGCACAATATTATGTAACTGCTGTTATTTTTAATAAAGATTATTATTATTATTATTATTATCAACCAACTTATCTGTGAGCTGAAGGGCGGCGCTAGTAGCGATGTGAAATGGTCCAATCGCTTTTAGGTATTCACACTTGACGTCCATATAGCGGAGTTAGTACCAATTCTGACCACTTCACAGATAAGTTGGTGGCACTGTACATAATATTATGTTAACGCTCATATAAGTTCCCACCGAGGGGCTCGAACCTACCCTGAAAACAGGGTGAATAGGCCTTAGCCGATCAAGCTTGCCATGACTGTACATGTTTCTGACTTCTGACTAAGATTAATTTTAGGATAATTAGTTGCTTAGTTTGAATGTTTTTTTTTTTTATAATCCAAGTCTAAGAGCGTCGGTGGCCAAGTGGCTAGGCCCGTTGACTTCCGTTCCGAAGTTCGATGGTTCAAACCTTGGCACGTACCAATGTGTTTTCGATTTTCGAATTCATATGTACGTTTATTCGACGCTCTTACGGTGAAGGAAAAACATTGTGAGGAAACCTGCACATACACACCTGCAAAGAAATTCTAAGGTTGTGTGTGAAGTTGACCAATCCGCACTGGGCCAGCGTGATCGACTAAGGCCTATTCACCCTAGTGTCAGGGTAGGCTCGAGCCCCTCGGTGGGGACATATATGAGCTGTTAACGAATCCAAGACTTCTTTTTTTATTACCTTACTATTTATAGTGCCTTCTGTTAAGCCGTTTTGTTTTTATCTTCATTTGCTACTGGTTAGTGAAAACCAATTCTTGTTTAAGATTTAGTTGGCTTGGGTCTTTCATAACTACGAAAAGCCTAAGACAAGGTAGTGCAAACAGCCCCTCTAACATGCCCGCCCATGCGTGACAGACACAGAGATTTGACAGACATAATTTTGTCGCAACCTACACGATAAGCAAGCAACAGTAACCTGTTTGTTATCGTCTTCTCTGTGGTCCGCTAGTGTCCCCGTCGTTGCCGATTTCTTCGCCTGACTTTCGCTTGCAGAAGAAAGTCGCCGTTTCTTCGACTTCTGAAACAAACAATTTGTTTTGTTGATACCACGACATAGGCAATGTAAAAATATGTAGTGGAATGTAATAATTGTTTTGTTTAATAATATTTAATAATTATTTAATCGAAACTAGCGTAGTACACAGGTCTACCTGCTGCCTCCATAGCATCTTTTTCTCACCAGGTTAGCTGGCAGAGAACTCATTATGGGTTAAGCTTACATAATGTATAAATAAACTTTACTTTGTTATCTTCTGTATGTTTGTGTGTGTACAATAAATAAATAAATAAAAAATAAATAAATAATCATAAAAATTGCTTAATATCCAATATTAATAATTACTTTAAAAATGTAAATTAATCAACATTATCTAACAAAAATAAAACAAATAGTGAAGCAAATAAGTTAAAGTATAAAAATAAAGGTAGTCTATAAATTATAACTTTCTTGCTTAGTGCTAACGGCTGTTTACGTCAAAATAAAAATAAAAAGATGTTATTATTAGTGATATTTACCTCTTCAGTCACCTTCATAACGGGCGCCACTTCTGGACACATGAACTGAAACAATCATATAAAATTTATATAAAATATGTGGGACATCTCACACACGGCCATCTGACCCCAAACTAGGCAGAGCCTGTACTATGGGTGTCAGACAGCTGATATACATACATATATAAATATACAACATCCAGACACAAGGCAAACACAAGACAAGATGTTGAACGGGGATATAGGTACCACTATGCAAAATTTCATTCAAATCGGTCTAACAGTTTCAGAGATAAGCTCGTACAATGTGCTGAGCCGTATGAGTTACTATAGTTTTTTAACTAGCCCAAAAGAACTTTTTAATTTTCCGGGATTAAAAGCATCTAAGATGTTGACCGAGGATATAAGGTACCACCATGATATCAGAATAGGAATACATCTCTGTGGGTACCACCATGCAAAATTTCATTTAAATCGGTCCGACAGTTTCGAAGATTAATTCGTACAAAGAGAAAAACAGAGAAACAAAAAATTTGAAGAAAAAAAACTGTATGTTTTCTATATATCACTTTTTACATCCCCCTGAACCGGTTTTTAAAATTTTTTTTCTATCTACAGACTTTCAGAAATCAGATTCAGAAATCAGAAAACGTTTATTTGATTTGGACAACACAACACAAAAACAAATAAATAACTACAAACAAAAATAAAACATACAACCATTAACAAGAATCACGTAAACGGTAAAGCAATGAATTGACGGCCTCGTAGCCTAGTTGGTAGTACGTCTGCCTACGAAGCACAAGGTCGCGGGTTCGAATCCCGCCCAGGGCAAACATTCGTGTGATGAGCACTTGTGTTTGCCTTGTGTCTGGATGTTGTATATTTATATATGTATGTATATCAGCTGTCTGACACCCATAGTACAGGCTCTGCCTAGTTTGGGGTCAGATGGCCGTGTGTGAGATGTCCCACATATTTATTATTATTATTATTAATGATATTTCCCCGTGCTGTGATATCCAAACAAAAAGTTTTACCTCTACAGATTAATTATATAGATGTAGGCACATACGCTCCTACGAGGAGCGTCGGTGGCCAAGTGGCTAGGCCCGTTGACTTCCGTTCCGAAGTTCGATGGTTCAAACCCCGGCACGTACCAATGTGTTTTCGATTTTCGAATTCATATGTACGTTTATTCGACGCTCTTAAGGTGAAGGAAAACATCGTGAGGAAACCTGCACACACCTGCGAAGAAATTCAAAGGTTGTGTGTGAAGTTGACCAACCCGCACTGGGCCCTGGTATATATTCACCCTGGTATCAGGAGGGTAGGCTCGAGCCCCTCGGTGGGGACATATATGAGCTGTTAATGAACGAAGCACATACGTATCGGTCCGGCGTGTCAAAGATGGTGTAGGGCGGCAGGCTGTGCCTCCTAACTGCGAACGTGGCGTACAGCTCGCCGCGCAGCTTGTCCGTCGCCACTTGGCACGAGTCCAGCATCGCACACACTTCTGCGCTCTCCTCTGTACACACACACCAACAAAATACATTCAAATCTTTCATTTGAAACTATGCTTTGTTTCATATTAATCCGGACAAAAGGTCATTGACGCCTGCATACAAACAAACGATACGATAACATTTTAGCAAATCATCGCAAAATACGCAATTTGGCATACCGTCACAGGGCGGTCACTCCATACAGAAAACGCGTTTTGACAAGCTACTTCTTTTTGAATAACAACTGAATATCAAGTACTTGTGAATGGCGCTAGGCGCTATGTATGCACACCCCCTCCACCCCCTCCACAGTCCCTTGCGCCTGCGGGGTGCGGGGCGGGGGGCGCTATATCGGGCGGGGGGGAGTGTCCTGCAGGTACGGGTAGTATTATTATTTTCTTCTGTGATACCGTAGTAGAAGGCGGGGTGAGCGTGTGACCTTGCCAAACATTTTGGCGTTACATTAATTTTAATAACTTTCAAGAAATTAAGTCATTGTTATACCTAGTAATTTTTCCTTATGGACATTAGTCGCCTAAATCAACAAATGGTAGTTAGTAAGTACCGTTTTCTTTACTATTATTATGGAGTATAGTCCAATTTTTGAATTTGTGTAATTGTAAAGTGATACTGCTAACTGCTAAGCTACTTATTATCGTGAAAGGTCACACTCCATTTTCACAGAAAAAAAGGGTGCTAATAAATCTTCTTTGCAGTACCATACCCTATCGGGTGTCGGCAAACATCTCTCTAAACTCTTCTCTATGTTCGCTCATTCTTCTGAAACCTACTGCTCTGTCTATGCCGGTCCAACTTATCAAGTTGTCGTACCAGGACGTTCTTTTCCTTCCTCTCCCCCTCTTGCCCAAAATTGCATTCATTGGTGCTAATAAATCACTACATAGTATAAAACAAAGTCGCTTTTTCTGTCCCTATGTCCCTCCCTTGGTACGCTTAAATCTTTAAAACTACGCAACGGATTTTGATGCGTGTTTTTTTAATAGATAGAGTGATTCAAGAGGAAGGCTTATATGCATAATACATGCATAATATACTAAAGGATAACCCACAATAACCATTTTCCCGTGCGGAGCCGGGGCTGGTGGCTAGTATATGAATAAAACTCACTCTCGAGTCGCTCCAGATCCAAAGTCAACTCATCCTGCGCCTGCTTCAGTTTGGCGTCCATCTTGAATTTCTCCCACGTTGCGTTTATCATGTCCGCTAGATCGCGCTCCAACATACTACAAAATATCGATAAAAATAATCATCAAAATACAACTTATAGTTTAGGAGATATGCGCGGATTAACATACATAAAGCCTGAGCAAAGAAATAAGAAACCTCGCCATATTGCGGAATTTCAATGGAACTAATTTTATAAGGGAAATTGTTGCCATAGTTGTAAAAATATACACGTGGCGCCCCCAGAGCAGGTTTCTTATTTCTATGGTCAGGCTTTACATACATAGAAACACACATCTGTGAGCAGGTTTCCTCACGATGTTTTCCTTCACCGTAAGAGCGTCGAAAAAAAAACATACTACGTCATTAGAAGAGCGACCAATTAGAAGCCGAGGCCTGAAACGCGCTATCAGAGTTTTCGCAAGACATTGAACAAATACAAGTTCCAACGAAGTACAGTCGGACCGCGGTCCCCGGGCTAACCGCCATGCCACAAGGAACATCTTCCTTTTGCCTCCACAAAACGTACATATGAAGGTCTTGCAAATAGACCACATGACTGACACAAGCCTACGTCATTTTGCGCTGTTCATCCTTGTCTATTACACGCATTCGACAAGGATGACGTAGATATGACGTAGTCTCGTGTCAGTCACGTGGTCTATTTGCAAGACCTTGTTTTTTTTTGGACAATGGATGATACTAACCCGGCGGTCTGCTCGTCAATAGTTTCCTTATGCTTGCTGCCAGGATCATCATCGTCATCGGAATCAGATATCTCCACCAGCTCCTGGCTTCGAGGAGGCTCCTCCAAGTCGAGTAAGGATACTCCACTCTTGATGCCCTCCACCAGGTTCTGGAATGTCAAGGAATGTGGATTTAAGTCAAAAATTATAAATGACTAGCTTTCTGTTACAATTTTTCCCGTGGGAATGGGGGATTTTTCCGCGGTAAAAGGTAGCCTCTGTGTTATTTTTATGTATAAACTACAATCACCCTGAGTAACATAGGCTACCTTTTACTGTGGGAAAATGCCTCATTATCACGGGAAAACTGTTAACGCGGGCGGAGCCGCGACGGAAACCTAATATTATATATATTTAGAAATAAGACTTTTTTTGACTAGCGATCCTGATGTTTGGTTGGCTGGTCACCTCCTAGTTTAAAGCCAAGTATAGCATTGTTAAATAGTAAATGTCTCAACTCACCGCAGCCCTGGTGTAGTGTAGCCCCACGCATTGTTCGCAGAGCGCGGCGCGTCGTTTCCTCCTGACGTCATAGTGCGAGCAGGACGGCGCTACGGCGCAGCCCGGCGTCGCGCACTTGGACGAGCGCGGGGGCGAGGGCAGGGGGGACGCGGGAGGGGGGGGCGCTAAAAGGACGGAAATAGAGACATTTAGAGGGGTATTTCACGATAGTCAAAGACAAGACGAAAGGGACGCAGCTATGCGCAAGAGTGAGCGCGGTGTATTTGTATCTCATTCTAACGCATAACTGCGTTTCTTTCGTCTTCTGTCTTTTGTTTTCCGTGCGTGAAATAGGTGCCTAAAACATATGCCAACAATTCTTCGTACAAGCACAGAATACCGTACTAAAAGTATTAAACCGTATTAAAAGATAATAAAGAAAAAAGAAAATCATTATAATAATAATTTAAAGATAATTAATTTACACAAAAGACCAACGGTCATTTACATGAGACAAGGACTTAAAAGATTTCACTGTCGATCGGCGCGATACGCGATAGAAAGGGATGCTTGTGTTTTTAACTAGTACTGTGCAATCTGAATTGCACTTTATTGTAACGGAGCTAGGGTATCTATTTAATTGAATTATGTCGCTAAGCGAATCTTCTTATAAAACTAATCTAATGTTATTTTATGTGGTGTTTTTGTCAGAAATGGTACTAACCAGCAGTTTCCTCATCATCCGAGTCCACGGTGAACACCTCCAAACCTCCAAATTTTGATGCTGGCGTATCCTTCGAAGCTCCCATCTGTAATAATACAAAAATATATAAATCCATATAGATAGATAGATAAAACGTTTATTTATAAGCAAAGTACATAAAAATGCTTAATATATATAAGTCATGTTAACTAATTGATTATAAACAAGCAGCAAACACATTAGCACTTATACTACTTATACAAACAAACAAATGTAATGTACCGCACCCATAGAAAAGGTCAGCAATATGCTGTGAACCACCCGAAAATAGTACACAGCGCTGTTATTCTGCTAGTACCTTAAAGTGTATCTAAGTTCGCGCTCAGATGGAGATACCTCAAAGTAGAAAGCTAATAAATAGGTAAATAACAGATAAACTGATACACATACCTAGTAAGATTTTATTTTTCTGGTAGTATAGAGTCGTAATATAAGGCGATCCGATCTTGTCAACACATATGTGATTTTGAACTGATATATTTTTGTTTTCCGTCAGCTTCGACCAATTGAAAGCTGCATGCCCTTCGCAGCAATCACAACCCCGCGCCAGCCCTCCGTCACTCTATGTACTTGCGCGCTATAACTACCTACCGCCCGGCCGAGCGGTCTCGGGCCGACCCAGGACCAATTCCCCATTGTCTAAACGTGTGACGTAGAGTGGCGCAATACAAGAGAGAGACATGCAGCAACTACTTCTGCACGCCTAGCGCCGTGCGATCTGAATTGCACTTTATTATAACGGAGCTAGGGTTGCAATTTATATGAATTATGTCGCCTAGTGCAGCTTCTGTAGGGACTACTATTTGGTATTCTGTGCCCGAGACAAGCCCCCGCACCTCAGCTAGTTGACAGAACTTGTTTGTTTAACATTTGCATGTATTACGTCTCTATAGGGTTCAATACTCTTTGATATAATTACATGGGAGTGATGGTGGCCAAGTGGCTAGGCCCGTTGACTTCCATTCGAAAGTCGTCGGTTCAAGCCTCGGCACATACCAATGTGTTTTCGATTTTCGAATTCATATGTACGTTTATTCGACGCTCTTATAGTGAAGGAAAACATCACACCAAACCTGCACACACCTGCAAAGTGATTCAAAGGTTGTGTGTTCGTGACCAACCCGCACTGGGCTAGCGTGGTCGACTAAGGCCTATTCACCGATTGCATCGAGCCTCTCGGTGGGGACTTACATGAGCTGTTAACTATATAGTTTGTTTCCTTAGAGAATAAATATACATAGAGCACGCGCATCGCTCCGCTACCTTTATGTCAAGCGTAAGCAAATTTTGGCAGGTTTTGTATGGGCGGTGAAATCAATAACATTTTTCTTTTTGGATTTGTTCCTCGAGTCATAATGTTTGCAACTTATCACTGCACATATCAAAATGTTCTCCTATTAAATTTCTTATTTTTACCGGGAAAAACAATCAGCTCCGATAACCATTTGATACTAAACGAACGCGCTGAAGATATTCGGGCTGTTCATATCCGTGCTTACAGTTCATACTCGATAGGCGTACTCTATCCCTCACAGAAAATTTTCTATTTATACTCTAAGGTTTGTTTCATATTAATCCGGACAAAATGTCATTGACGCCTGCATACAATGCGCACATTTTTTTCAAACGATACGATAAAACTATAGAGAATTATCGCAAAAAGGAATACGTTTCGTAATTAACTACGAACGTGGAAATACAACTCGATTTCTAATAGCGAAAATCAATTCTTGTTTGATAATTAATAACGAAACAGTGAAAAATAATTCCTCTTTTATAATCAACTAGCGACCCGCCCCGGCTCCGCACGGGAAAATGGTTATTGTGGGTTATCCTTCAGTATATTATGCATGTATTATACATATAAACCTTCCTCTTGAATCACTCTATCTATTAAAAAAAACCGCATCAAAATCCGTTGCGTAGTTTTAAAGATTTAAGCGTACAAAGGGACATAGGGACATAGGGACATAGGGACATAGGGACATAGGGACGGAGAAAGCGACTTTATTTTATACTATGTAGTGATGATGAAATTATAATTACGAAAACGAATTTGGCATACCGTAGTAGACAACGGAGTGAGCGTGTGACCTTGCCAGACATTTTGGCGTTACATTATTTTTAATAACTTTTAAGAAAAGAAAGAGGTCAATGAAATTAAACAACAACAACATATTTTGAATTTAAATTTGAATTTGAATGAACTTTTGTCCGGATTTATGAAACAGACCATAATTGGTTTCGCTCACCGTAGTCTCAGGGATGAAGAGGGTTGGCTCTGTCTGTGTCGCGGTTTTGATGGTAATTTCACTGGTGTTAAGCCGGGATGTCTGCACAAACAAAAATACTTCTGCAAAAAAGTTGTAAATAAATAATAAATAAGTGGGGACATCTCACACACGGCCATCTGACCCCAAACTAGGCAGAGCCTGTACAATGGGTGTCAGACAGCTGATATACATACACATATAAATATACAACATCCAAACACAAGTGCTCATCACACGAATGTTTGCCCTGGGCAGGATTCGAACCCGCGACCCTGTGCTTCGAAGGCAGACGCACTAAATACTTGATCCTTTAGCCACAAAACCGTTACTTGATCCTTTCAACAACTAGAAAAGAGCCGGTAATCTTCAAATGGCTGAAAATATTGTCTAGGACCATAGCTAAGAACACTTGTTTAAAGACTCGTTCTTCGTTTTAAGATGATTGATGTGTTTCTTTATGTGTTTGCAATTTTACTTACTTACTATTAACACTCGATTGTGACACCTTGCAAACAAGGTGTGTGTGTATGTGTACGCTACTAACAGGTGTGTGTACGTGTGTGTGTGTATGTGTACGCTACTAACAGGTGTGTTTACGTGTGTGTGTGTGTGTGTGTATGTATTTGTGTGTGTGTGTGTATGTGTACGCTACTAACAGGTGTGTGTACGTGTGTGTGTGTGTATGTATTTGTGTGTGTGTGTGTGTGTATGTGTTCGCTACTAACAGGTGTGTGTGTATGTGTTGTTGTGTGTGTGTACGCTACTAAAAGGTGTGTGTGAACGTGTTTGTGTATGTGTGCGCTACTAACAGATGTGTGTACGTGTGTGTGTGTATGTATTTGTGTAAGTGTGTGTGTGTATGTGTACGCTACTAACAGGTGTGTGTGTATGTGTTGGTGTGTGTGTGTACGCTACTAAAAGGTGTGTGTGAACGTGTTTGTGTATGTGTGCGCTACTAACAGGTGTGTGTGTACGCTACTAACAGGTGTGTGTACGTGTGTGTCTACATGTTTGTGTGTGTATGTGGTGTACGTTACTAACAGGCGTGTGCGTAGCGCTGGCTCGCTTGGGCAGCGTTATAATGGTCTCCCCCTGGTCGCTGGATATGCTGCAAGTGTTGCCGTTGTCAAACGAACACACCACGTCTATCGCCGCTGAGATGCTCACTGACGTCACCTCGGTGGTTACCGCCGATGTTGGTTTTGGGGCGGCCTCTGGTGGACAAATACGATAAAGTCAAGGCAATGAATTGAAATAAAAAAATAAGGGAAATATTAAACCTAAAATAACTGGATTGCACACTAAACATTAGTTAGGTTATGTTTAGAGTGCAAACCATTTATTTTGATGTGCATTTTTTATTATTTCGATTTAAATACATGCCAATTTGGATAATTAGTCCCCCACGAGGTGGACCGACGATCTGGTGAGTGTCGCGGGAAGCCGCTGTATGCGGGCAGCGCAGGCCGATCATTGTGGAGATCCTTGGGGGAGGCCTTTGTCCAGCAGTGGACGTCTACAGGCTGAGATGATGGTGATGATGATGAAGTTTGAACAATAGATCACACTCACCATCTTCCGAGGAACTCTCCAAGTCAACAATATTAACAACATGTTTCGGCTTGGCTATTTCCAACTTCTTCTTCGATGGTGATTTAGTAACATCATCTGTCTTTGCTTTTGGCTCTGAAGGGTCTCGTTTTTTCGCCGCGTACACTTTAACGGGAATTTCTTTAGGTACTTCTTTCGGTTGTTCTTTGGTAGTATCATCAGCTGGTTCTTTTAGGGCACCCATGTCTACGTCCGGTTCATTTTCTTCAACTTCTATATTATCTGATGGTATTTCCACCTTGAAAGCGAAGATAGGCTGTAAGTTTATAAAATACGAGCTTTCCGCCGCTGCTCCACCCGCGTTTACAGTTTTTTTCCGTGGGAATGAAGCATTTTCCCGTGGTAAAAGGTAGCCTATGTTACTCAGGGTGAATGTAGCTTTCTAATGGTGAAAGAATTTTTGAAATCGGTTTAGTGGTTTTTGAGTTTTTTCATTACAAAACACACACATACACAAAAATACAAATCTTTCCTCTTTATAATATTAGTATGGCTAGACTAGCTTTTCGGTTGCGTCTCCGTCCACATATTCAATATCCTCGAAGGGTTACAGAGTTCAGACATTAAAAAGGAGACATTTAGTTAAATTACACTGGACTAGTTAGTATGAAGTTTACACATAAATATTAATGTAATAGAATGTCTTTTTATTTGACTTAAAAGCAACCCAGAAAACTTGATCCAAGCTAAATCATCATCTTGTTAAAACCTGTCCTATTTAACCAATGAGCGCCGACTACGATAGATCCTTTAAAATTGCAGCTTTGGAATGAATATTGCCCAATCTCATCCTAGCACTAGTCATTCTAAGACATATTAATAATAAACTTACCTCTTCACACACAATTTCATCGTCAATATCCAGTTCCCCTTCAGCTTCCTTTGTATCTTCAGTGACAACATTACTTATTTCAAATTCAGCGTCTTTATCTGCTGTCTCACTTATAACTTTATCTACACTTTCTGCCGGCACCGTATCTTGATCCATTTGTTTTAATAGTTCAAAAGCAATGTCAGTCTTAGTCGTTGAGTCACCAACTTCTGTTTCTGTCTCAGGATGTGTTTTGACCACATCTGTTTCTAATTGCTGAGCAGAATCTTCTTCGGAATGTTCTGCTGTCTGTTGATTGCTGCTTTCTGTGGAAGATTTTATTATATTGTGAATAAAGGGAATGTTATGTTGTTTTAGTACTCAGGTGACATTAATAGTTTATTTACTAATGTGCCTAACTGTTTATTCATATTATTTTATGTACTAATATATTTATTATTTATGTAACATTTACATAAATATTGTATGAAGTTTATTTACGTTAGCGCCAACAACCTGCGCTAGTTGATATTTTTTGCTTGGTTTCCTGAAAGAAATGGCTACTAATAGCAATAATTACGCCTATTGGCTCCTTGTTTCACTTCAGAAAAAAATAATGTTCTATTTATTACTGATATGAAAAAAGATTTATTTTTTTATTTCATAGTATTTTCAAATAACCTATGTTCTTCTTTGTCATGTATGATGCTATCACCCTGCCTATCTTTAATTAATTTATAATTACGTGATTCGTTCAGCCCTTAGGGAAATAGAACGGAATAAATCAATTGAAACAGATTGTATTGAAAAGCTTAATTCAAAAACCATTTATATATTAATTCCTAAAATCGCCTTTTTGGACAATCGTGATTTGGCTTGCAATGTCCTACCCACTTTCAAAGTGGGGAGAGACTCGCAAACTGATTCAAAACCAAAACCTCCGAAATTTAAAGCAAGCCTTTATCAATCACTAGCGACCCGCCCCGGCTCCGCACGGGAAAATGGTTATTGTGGGTTATCCTTAAGCATATTATGCATGTATTATACATATAAACCTTCCTCTTGAATCACTCTATCTATTAAAAAAAACCGCATCAAAATCCGTTGCGTAGTTTTAAAGATTTAAGCGTACAAAGGGAGGGACATAGGGACAGAAAAAGCGACTTTGTTTTATACTATGTAGTGATGATAGAGGCTTTTGTAAAAATTTAGCTATTAAACTGAAACGTATTGACGCCGACCCCGGAGTATTTTTAATTAATATTAATTAATATTAAAAATACACCGGGGTCCGTACGACCTAGGTAATTACGACCCTGTCCTGGAGACGCTCGGCAACCTGGGCAGGTTGCTAGGCTTCTTTGAGGAGATCGTGTGGCTCAAGTAGTAATAAATAAATAAATATGTGGGGTGTCTAACACAGGTCACACGCCCATCTGACACCAAACTAGGCAGAGCCTGTGCTATGAGCGTCAGATACTTATATAGATAAATACATACTTAAATATACAACATCCAGACACAAGGCAAACACAAGTGCTCATCACACGAATGTTTGCCCTGGGCGGGATTCGAACCCGCGACCCTGTGCTTTGAAGGCAGGCTTACTACCAACTAGGCTACGGGGCCGTCATGGTGAGTTGTATGAATGAATGAAAGTTATCCTATTCAACACACAAAATAGGCGCACTTAACGTAAAGTTGCGGTAAATAGCTCGTTGCACAAACTAGCTATTAAACTTACCATCGTCAGGATCATAGTCTTCATCATCATCATCATGTTCGGATGTCTCCTGATCATCAGCATCTGCGTCAACATCTGCATCGTCTTCCTCCCTTACTCGGGATGACTCGGCTAACAGACCTAGACTGTCCGT
Organism: Teleiodes luculella; assembly: GCA_948473455.1. Classification (NCBI taxonomy): domain Eukaryota; kingdom Metazoa; phylum Arthropoda; class Insecta; order Lepidoptera; family Gelechiidae; genus Teleiodes; species Teleiodes luculella. The sequence continues at coordinate 2,599,688 of OX419609.1, read as the reverse complement.
TACTTCTGCTGCATCGTCAAACGCATCTATATTTGGTTGCAATTCCATCTGAAATGACATCATTGAGTCAATAATTTAATATAATTGTATTTCTAGAAAGTTTGTTAAAAATGACATTGAATATATTTTCAATTGGATGTCATTTATTAAAAAAATATATCATTTAGTTTTAGGAAAATGTAGAAGGAGTCGGGATAGCCAGCCATTGCTGAAGGACACATAATACACATATGGCTAGAAAAAAATTGTTGCACGATTTCAACAATATAGGTCATCTTCTTTCTTATAATCATATCATAATACAGAAATAAATAGATTCAAAGATATTTAATGTAATGTAATATACCTACTTTCTCACAAAAAAATCGAACTAAAGCTATTTTGATTGAGGTAAAAATATTTCTGGCGCAATTGAAGCCTAACAAGAAAAATAAAAAACCTCGCCACATTGCGGAATTTCAAAGGAACTAATTTTATAATGCGAAATTGTTGCCGTAAAAATATACACATAGCGTCCTTAAAGCAGGCATTTTATTTTTCTGGCCAGGCTTTAAATCATAAATATAAGCATATTTATTTACCTGTGTTGCGGGTTGAACATCCATTGATGTTGAAGCTTCAGTGGGTTGAATTTGGTCAGCAATTGGGATTATTTCATCTACAATTGAAGTTGTTGTAGATATATCATCTGCAGCTTTGAGAACATCAACTTTTGTGGTATTAACTTCTAGAGAAGCAGAAGGTTCTAGTGGTGTTTTACTGCCACTGTTATCATCTAATTTGGCAGGATCCTTTGACTCGTTTTGATCAGGGTTTGCAACTACATCTGTAGCAATATTTTTTTCTGTAATAACTTTATTTTTATCCGTATCTTGTGCAGGACAGTCAGGCTTTGTCACTGTGTCATTTTTAAGATTAGCTTCATCTGGAATATGTTTATTACTTAGTTCTGAGTCTTGTTGTACCAAAACATTGTTATCCAATCCCTCTGTTCCAACAGTCTTATTTTCTAAGATACTTTCCTTATTTGGACTCATTGATTCAAGATTTCCATCTGTTAAATCTACACAAATACTACCAGTTTCATCTAAATGACTTTTGGTATCTTGGGTCGAAATCATAGATTCATCTAAATCTATAAGTTCTTGTGTAGGAATTTCTAACATTACATTTGGCTTGTTGACACCATGTTGATTATCTTCAATGGAATTTGAAGAATCATGTGCAAAAGAAGCATCTTTACTAAATGTTTCAGTCATTTCAATATCATCACAGTCTATTCTTGTACTATTTGCTTGCATTTCTGTATCTTTCGGTAAAGCTTCATCAAGATTATGGTCAAATTCCAATCCAGTGGCTTTTAAATAAGCAGGAGCTTTTTCTATTTCTTCTTCAGGAATTTCTATAGTGTTGTCTTTGGTTTGGCATGTACCAGTTTCTATTTCCATAGGGGTTACTATTGTATCAGTAGCAGCAGTGGTTGTAGTTTTATTTTGCTCTATTCTATCTGGATTAACTTCATCAGTACTTTTATGAGAAATGCAGCCTTCTATTTCTACTTTAGTCTGTTTATTATCACTTTCAGGAATGTTTTGTAATATCTCATCAATTACAACAGGATTTTCTTTTTTGTGTTCAGAAGCAAGTTCGAGGCTAAGTACATTTGTTTGGTTTGATATTTGTTCAGTAGTTTCTTCTGTCATGTCTATTTCAATTACTTCTTGTGATATAGATGCTTCAGGCTTTATGATTTCTGAACAAGTCACTGATATTTCTTTTATTTTCTCAATATTCTTAAATTCCTCATTTTCTGCTTTAGAAATGCTTGCACCTAACTGGGCTATTTGTGCATCAATTTCTGACAGCAAATCTTCTTGTTCATCTTCTGGCACATCATCTTCAGATGACTTTATTTCTGTTATAGATTCAACATCTTTAGAAGGTAGGTCATCAACAGCCATGGATTCTTCAGCAATATTCTTAGATTCATCAGAATTGGCAGTATTACCAACATTGTTTGTCTCACTAACAGAACAGACTTTTTCTTGAACAAAATGGGCTATTTCATTAGTATTTTTAGCTACATCATCAGCAATATTGACTGCTACATCTACGACATTATCTGCCTGATGAACAGAAGAGACTGATTCATCAATAACATTATCACTTTGCACAGCAGTATTGTTTGTCACATTAGTAGCATCTGTTTCATCAATCACAATGTTTGTTTTATTAGCAACATTGCCTGTAGGATTAGGAACTTCATCTGTTACATTATCAGCACTGATTACTTTCTCAGCAGCACTACCGATGATATCTGCAAGACAGCCTTGTCCCCTAGCTGTTGCATCAGTAATATTGTCTGTCGCATCAGCAGTAAAGGCATTTTCTTCATTTGTTTTATCAGCTGTATTGACTTCATCAGCAATCTTAGTTACTTCAACTGTTTCACTAGTTATTTTATTTATTTCATCAGCAGTACTAACTACTTCATCTGAAATATTTGCTATTTCATTTAAATCATCATCTGTTCCTGTATTTGTATTGATTAAATTTTCACCTGGATCAGGACAAATTTTAACATTATCTGTATCTTTGTCAATTTCATCATCTTTACCTAAAAGGTTGTCTTCTTCATCATCATCATCCCATTTGAGGATTAGTTCTTCATCCTGGTTTTCACTGTCAACTTCCTCCGAAGCTAATGAAGTGATGTTTTCTAAAAATGTAGGTTTAGTTGAAGGTATATGGATTTCTTCAGTACTGGTAGTTTGTTCGGGTGTGATAATTGTAGCTACAGGAGGCTCAGTTATATCTTTAGATTCGGAAGTAGATTTGCCTACAGGATCACTTTCGAGTTTATTGAATTCAACTATATCTTTACCGCTGTTCTCATTTTCAACTACCATGCAACTATTTGATGATGCTGTAACTTCTTCTGGTAAGATTTTGGTGCTGATTTGTAGTTGATCAATAGGAGGTATAACTATGGTGTTAGAAAGTGGTAAATGATCTCCACTGCCGTCTAAGGGCAACTTAGAAGGCGGATCTTCTTTTGATTCTAAATTCGGTTTTTCGGGGTCCAGTTCAGAGTTACCTTCAGTAATCGAGCAGGAGACTTTATTTCCGTCGCCAGAACTCATATTGTATAGGAATATACGAATAATAAGCCAAGAAAACGTGGATTACAAAGGATTGCAAAACATGCGTTTAGCTATCTTGTTTTTAAGGGATACATGTGGATATACTTAATTTAATTGATTATTAACTACATTTTGTAATAAATGTGTCTCACTTAACATGTTATTAACGTAATTTAATATGAAATATATATGAAAAATGCACTTAGAATAGCGAACACAGAACGCAGCGGTCAGCTCAGCTTTTTTTGTTTGACTTTATTTTTCTTTTTTAGTGTTGTCAGACGAAAATTTTATTAAATTATTTATAAATACTGCCATCTAGCGTGTAATAGCAGAATTAAAAGGAACAAAATATACGTAAGTGAGTGAATGATGAATGCTGTGTTTTGGCATTTTTTTGGTTCTTTGCCATGCCATTCTTTGCAAAGCACAGCTGTTTTTGAAATTTTGCTTGTTAACAAAACAAGAATTTGATTGAAATACGTACCTAAGGAAGGTTTAATGTACTAAATAAAGCCCTGATATATATTGATTTTAAATCAACATGGAATGGCAGGTGAAATCAATTCCGGACAATTCCTGTTACTGTGTATGTTGCTTGGCAAAAGATGTGAAATGTGTTTATTTGAATAAGTGTTCACATTTTTATTTACTGGACATGATATTTGGGAGTGTGGTAAGTCATTCATAATACATTCATCATATATTCCGCCTTAACAGTTTTTCCCGTGGGAATAAGGCGTTTTCCCGCAGTCAAAGGTATCATGTTACTCAGGGTGAACATAGCTTTCTAATGGTGAAAGTTGACTCTCTGACTGAAAGAATTTTTGAAATCGATTCAGTTGTTTTTGAGTTTATTCATTACAAACATATACACACACACACACACAAATACCAATCCTACATTATAATTTAGTATGATGATTGGATTGGTCGAAATGATTCTTTTTTTAAAATCAGACAGATATTTGTAGATGTATTTATGTTGGTACGATCTTAAAATATAAGTAAGACTTGAATTTAGTATTCTAAAATTCTAAATTATACAATATACATAACTAACTTTCCGCCGCAACTCCGCCCGCGTTAACTATTTTCCCTTGGCAATGAGGAATTTTGCCACAGTAAAAGGTACCTATATTCTTCTTCCAGCTCTATATATCTTTGTACCAAGTTTCATAAAAATCGGTTCAGTAGTTTCGGAGAATATTCATTGCAAAAAAACAAACATTCAAATATTTTCTCCTTAATATTAGTATAGATTAACAATATCAAACACAAGGCATAGAATAGAAACATGCTTGATTGGTACCCTATTTTTAAGCAGGACTCAAACCAGTGATCTTCTACTACATTCACAAGCATGCTACAAAGTAGAAGAGAATACAGAATTGATTGAATTTCTGATGATGGACGGATTATAAAGATTAACTATGTAAATTTATATTAATTGAGTTTCGTATTTTTCAGCTGAATACCAACTATTTGATATGTTTGAGATGCCATAAAGTGCTGCTAAACTTTCACAAGTTTAAACTGCAAGTTGAGGAGAGTGTAAGATTGATAAGCCATGGAGTAAGTATAAAAAAACATTTCAAATTAATTCCCATGTTAATTCACTGGCATTATTATTCGAAATAAATTTTATGAGCCATATTTTTGCTGCATTACATAAATAAACCTGCACCCGTAACATGCAGTGCTATGACAAACGTTTGTCGCGCGAGAAACCATATTGAAATATCCTCCAATAGGCTATGAGAATACGCACGACAACATTATGTCTGTCACGCGTGGACTGGGCATGTTAGAGGGGCTGGTGTTGTCAGTGCAAAACTACACAAAATACAAAATTTGGTGCAGCCTTTCTTAAGTTATGCTTGACATACACATTAACTTCAACAAGTCTGTCAAAAAGTCTTGAAACGGAACTAATATTACTTCTCAGAAATATCCATAAGTTGACAGCATGATATAAAATGGCAACACCGTAAAGGAAGTGGCGCCCCTATTAATTTCGGGGACTTTTTGGCCAGACTGTAGTAAGTAAGCAACATTGAGGTCAATAGAAAAAGGATTTTTTTTAATGAATTTTACATTACCTGTTTCAGATTAATTTGCTAAATACAAAGAAGTTACATAGTTTAAGCTCAACTAATACAGACATTTACAGCAATCTAAATAAACTAGAAATTAAATATCCAGAAACAAGCCACATATTAGGTCCTGAAAGTGTTACTACATGTAAAAATGAACCTTGTTCTGACAGTTATTTATATGAAAATTCATTTATTGAAGTGACAATTGAAAGACAAAATCCAAATTTTGATTACAAAGATGAAAATTTATTTGACGATACAAGTACATTTATTGAAGAAACAATTGAGAGACAAATATTAAATGTTGATATTAAGGAAGAATCCGAAGTAAAAAAATTAAATGTAAATTCAATAAAAGCTAGAAATGCTAAAAGAACACAAAAGGAATTAAAAACTAAAGACAAAACTGATTTAAAATTGTCTTCAACTATTGTGAAAACAGAAAAAGCAGAACCTACTAGCTCTTTTGCACAGTTATCAACGCCAGCTGAAAACAATGTAAGGTATGTTTTTTGCCATACAATATTTAATTCAATTTCCCGTCGCAGGTTTTTCATTTTCACACTCAATTTTCGAACTTGGCAGCAAAATCAACTTTGCAAATTTGCAACTTTACAAAGCTATTTTTGCCGCTTAGATAGTCTAATTTGCTTTCACACTGTTTGGAATGGGTGCACTCTTGGTTGCAAATAAACTTGGTATTCGTGCGGACCGGACTTGAGACGCGAATTACTGTTCAATACTCTTTGTTGTGAGCGTCGGTGACCTGCTAGGGCCGTTGACTTCCATTCGGAAGTTCGCGGGTTCGAGCCTCAACAAGCACCAATGTGTTTTCGATTTTCGAATTAGTATGTAAGTTTATTCGACGCTCTTACGGTGAAGGAAAACATCGTGAGGAAACCTGCACACACCTGCGAAGTAATTCCAGGGTTGTGTGTTCGTGACCAACCCGCACTGGGCCAGCGTGGTCGACTAAGGCCTTATCATGATCATCTCAGCCTGTAGACGTCCACTGCTGGACAAAGGCCTCCCCCTGTGATCTCCACAATGATCGGTCCTGCTTGGCCCGCATCCAGCGGCTTCCCGCGACCCTCACCAGATCGTCGGTCCACCTCGTGGGGAGCCCGCCCAGACTACGTCTTCCGGCGCGCGGCTGCTACTCAAGAACCTTTCTGCCCCATCGGCCGTCGGTTCTACGCGCTAATTCACCCTGATTCGGTGGGGATATATATGAGCTGTTAATGATGACTCTTTGTTAAGTCAATGACCGTGTTTTCTTCATCAGGTTTTCTTGCGAGCAGTGTGGCCGGCTGTTCAAGTGGCGATGTCTCCTAAAGCGCCATTTTGAGACCGCACACGTTTATACCAAAATACAGTGTCCTCACTGCCCTAAGGTAAATATAATAAATATAATATGTGGGACATCTCACACACGGCCAATCTGGCCCCAAACTAGGCAAAGTCTGTACTATGGGTGTCAGACAGCTGATATACATACATATATAAATATACAACATCCAGACACAAGTCAAATGCAAGTGCTCATCACACGAATGTTTGCCCTGGGCGGGATTCGAACCCGCGACCCTGTGCTCAGTAGGCAGACGTACTACCAACTAGGCTACGGGGCCGTCAAAATGTGATTAAATCAGTTTTTTTGGAACATCAATATTTAATAACTGTTATTAAATCGAAGCGATAAATAAAAAAAACATCATGCTTAGGCAAGAACTCGAACCCGCATCTCCTTGGCTAAAGTTGGCTATCCGGGCCACACACATGTATGTACCTACTATGGGTGCCAGACAACTGATTCAATCCTATTTATATTATTAACGCGGAAGTTTGTGAGGAAGGATTGTATGGATGTTTGTTAATCTTTTACCCAAAAACTACTAATTGGATTTTAATGAAACTTCACATATATATGTATACATCAGAATATCACATAGGCAACCTTCACCCTGGTATTAGGGTAGGCACGACCCCTCGGTGGGGACATATATGAGCTGTTAACGAACCTTTTACCGCGGGAAAACACCTCATTCCCACGGGAAAACTTAGCGCGGGCGGAGCCGAACATACTAGCTCATCACTAATACCTCCCCCACACTATCGTCTTTAGAGCGTCGTCTAATTGCGTCGCGCATACAATCATCCGCGTCCGTCTTTTGTTCCACTCGCTTTTATTTTATTTAAGTCAACAAACAGTATCACAATATAATATTAACTCTAAAATAATTAAAGATTTAAGCATACAAAGGGACATAGGGACAGAGAAAGCGACTTTATTATGTAGTGATTTTAAAGAGGAAAGTTTTTTTTTTCATTTGTGTGTATGTTTGTAATGAATAAACTCAAAAACTACTGTGCCGATTTCAAAAATTCTTTCACCATTAGAAAGCTACATTCACCCTCATTCACCCAGTAACATAGGCTACCTTTTACCGCGGGAAAATGCCTCATTCCCACGGGAAAAACTGTTAACGCGGGCGGAGCCGCGGCGGAAAGCTAGTAATGAAATAAGTTCCATTGAAATTCCGCAGTATGGTGAGGTTTTTTATTTTTCTGGTTGGGCTTATAATAACTGACTTTTTTGTTTAACAGGTGTTCAAAAATGAATTGACACTGAGAAGGCACGTGGAATCAATTCACGAGAAAAAACACGTCACTAAGTAAGTACCTGCAATATTAATAAAAAAATCTAGATTCGAAATAATTCGCTTCGCTTTGCCGATTAAACTACTGAATGGATTTAGCTGTAATTTGGTATCGAGATAAGTACGCTGGCTGGATTAAAACAGGTCAGCTGTAGGCCTACTATGTAAGTAGCGACAGGCTCGAGAAGTTGTCAAACGCGACATAGTGACATTAGTTTTAGCCATATTAGTTCTGTCAATATGTCGCGTGGGCTGAAAGACATTTTGCGAGATATAAATTCAATTCAATTTTTATTATTGTATATCTAACGATATAAGACTTAAGACTCCTTTCACACGACGTTCCTTCAACGGTCGACGGTATCGATACAAACGCAAGTTGAACTCTCAGCAAACGCAAGAAAGCGGCACGTTTTACCTTTTACACACAATCCGATACAAACGACACTACTTTCGAACGCAACTAGGACGCGCGCTTGTATCTATGATTTTTTTTAACTTAAAAATAAACTTAAAAAAAAAATACAACTGCAGGCGGGCGTTTTGTTAAGTTTATTTATCCCTTATGGGAAAGGCAAAGGGTTCAAAGCCCATACAGCCTAGTCTTTTGTAAGTTTCATTTGATGATTTGATAATTGAAATGCAAGGGTGTTCCTTAAATTCCAATGACATCAGAGCTAAACGCGGGGTATCAAACCAGAAACAGCTAACCACTCATCATTTCTCACTTTCATTGAATAGTTCTTCGTTAACGGCACATTATCGCACTAATTCCACCATATTAACACCACAATTACCATGAAAAATTAATTTAAAAAAGGACGAAACAATGAACCCGCCATTTCTTCTCGATTCCCGCTACAAAAGACTAGGCTGTGTGGGCTTTAAACCCTTTGCCTTTCCCATAAGAGATAAATAAACTTAAAAAAACGCCCGCCTGCAGTTGTATTATTTAAAAAAAGTAGGCATAAAACTTTAACTGAGTTTTGCACCACCATTTGACAGTTCACCAACAGTGCAGTGTCCTGTGTGTCAGAAGATGTTTAAGCTGGTGGCAACCCTGCGCCGACACTTGAAGACGATCCACAGACCCGACGACGGAAAAGTGAGTGAGTTCAACTTGTACAATGTCACACAATGTACAGTTTGACAAAAAAGAATAGATTTTAAAAAGTAGCAACACTGTAGCACTGGGCGGTCACTCCATACAAAAAACGCGGTTTGACAAGCTACTTCTTTTTGAATAACAACTGAATATCAAGTACTTGTAAATGGCGCTAGGCGCTATGTATGCACACCCCCTCCACCCCCTCCACAGTCCCTTGCGCCTGCGGGGTGCGGGGCGTGGGGCGCTATATCGGGCGGGGAACGAGTGCCGGCGCGGGGGGGTGAGAGTCCTTTCTGTACGGGTTAGTACTATTATTTCCTTCTGTGACTGTAGTGTCGTCCCTTTCCAACTAATTAATCGTGAAAATGAGACGACACTACAGTGTTGCTACTTTTTAATTTCTCTTTTTTGTCAGATTGTAAGAAGCCAGCACATGCAGTTGGATATACGCACTACGAAATTCACCCCTACCGCTACGGAATACGGTCCGTTCGCTCTCAAGGTCAATTTGAAGAAAGAAAGAAAGAAATGATTCATCCAGCTGCATTTGCTGGCTACTGTACATATCTCAACCGTATACTAATTATACTCAGAACTCGTCTTAAGTTACCATAGTACCGCCACTTTGGCTTAGTGTGAGATTTTATAAGGCTAATGAAATTGCTCACAAAATTTTACGAGAATCGGTCGAGAAATACGCCATGTAGAGCTGAGAACAGATGGACAGAATAACATAAGAAAACATTTTAGCCCAAGGTGAAACATAGACGCTTCGCGCTCGCTCCGTCGAAGCCTTTAGGGTTGCCTGGCAGAAATTGCTACCTTAGAATAAGGCCGCTTTTTTGTACACTTTAGCTGTTATGGTTTGTTTCATATTAATCCGGACAAAAGGTCATTGCATGCATATAATGCGCACATCTTTTTCAAACGATACGATAAAACTATAGGAAATTATCACAAAATACGTAATTTGGCATACCGTAGTAGAAGGCGGGGTTAGCGTGTGACCTTGCCACACATTTTGGCGTTACATTATTTTTAATAATTTTTAATTTCAAGATGTGAAAGCTCCTCCTTTTTTGAAGTCGGTTTAAAAAGAAAGAGAATTTTTGTCCGGATTTATATGAAAAAGACCATAGTAATTTTAATTCTATCCCTGGACTTTTTACAGGCAATATATTATATTCTATTGTATTCTAACTTAGAGCTTTAATTGGTTCCATCTTCTAAGAGACCCCCCACACTAGCCTCTTTCGAGCGTCACCGTCATGCCAGCGTCGACGTAACGCCAGCGCTGGTTGTTGCGTATACAATCATAGACAGCAAGGCGCGTGAAGCAAAAAAAATGTGTTCGCAAAAAAACGCAGCGCTGGCGTCGAGACGACGCTTGAAAAATGCTAGTGGGGGTCTCTTAGAAGATGGAACCAAAAGCTCTAAGTTAGAATACAATAGAATAATATACTAAAGCCCGACCAAAGAAATAAGAAACCTAGCCATATTGCGGAATTTCAATGGAACTAATTTTATAAGGGAAATTGTTGCCATAGTCGTAAAAATATACACGTGGCGCCACCAGAGCAGGTTTCTTATTTCTTTGGTCAGGCTTTATATTGCCTTTAAAAATCCAGCGAGTAATTTTGTTATGGGCAGGAGGAAGAACGCTACTGTGTGGAATGCAACAAGCTATTCAAATCCCAACTGAGCTACAAGCTACACGTCAATACTTCCGTTAAACACGTCGCTGACAAGTAAGTGCATGGTCACAACACAACCGGCGCGAACTGCGAAGAGACCAGTGTTGCCAGTGATCGATAGTCAAACGTAGACATAGACATAACAACAACACAAACACAACAAACAACAACTAAATACAACACATGAGAAGACACAGTGTCAGACAACACAACAAAAAAGTCGTGAAATTAATAGGGGCGCCACTTCCTTTACGGTGTTGCCACTTTATATCATGCTGTCACTCTCCAACTTATGGATATTTCTGAGAAGTAAGATTAGTTCCGTTTCAAGACTTTTTTGACAGACTGTAGATAAATCAAAAAGTTAAATTTTCACGCAAAATGTAATGTAACGTTAATCATATTATTTTACTTAGAAAACGACCTTAACACTGTAATGTTGCACAAATAAGATTTAAATTGAGTAAATTAAATGTAAAGTTTTGACACGTCTGGCGCGGAAGGAACGCAAAGGGCTCAAAAAATAACGTAAAATGTTACAAACTTAGAGAATAAATATACATAGAGCACGCGCATCGCTCCGCTGCCTTTATGTCAAGCGTAAGCAAATTTTGGCAGATTTTGTATGGGCGGTGAAATTAATAACATTTTATTTTTTGATTTGTTCCTCAAGTCATGTTTGTAACTTATCACTGCACATTTCAAAATGTTCTCCTAATAAATTTCTTATTTTAACCGGGAAGAATAATCAGCTCCGACAACCATTTGATACTAAACGAACGCTCTGAAAATATTCGGACTGTTCATATCCGTGCTTACGGTTCATACTCGATTAGGCGTACTCTATCCCTCCCAGATTTTTTCTATTTATACTCTAAGGTTACAAACCTAACGTTCTGGCAAGTTTCGCGCCGCGGTAAATTCAACATCTACAGCATTAAGTGTCTAAACATACTATGCCGTATTTACGTGACCGAAGTTCAGTGTGATTACCCCCGCAATGCTATCTGAATTACTGTCGACACAGAGCCATAGTATGAGACTAACAGTCCACTAGTAGAGCGTCGGCGGCCAAGTGGCCCGTTGACTTCCATTCCGAAGTTCGCGGGTTCAAACCTCGGCTCGTACCAATGTGTTTTCGATTTTCGAATTCATATGTACGTTTATTCGACGCTCTTACGGTGAAGGAATACATCGTGAGGAAACCTGCACACACCTGCTAAGAAATAAAAAAGTTGTGTATGAAGTTGACCAACCCGCACTGGGCCAGCGTGGTCCACTAAGGCCTATTCACCCTGGTATCAGGGTAGGCTGATTCAGCCTGCAACCAAACTGGGAAAAGTCTCACAAAGATTTTTGTTCGACGGGTGCCCGATAATAAATGACGCCCCCCCCTTTTTCTGGTAATTTTCATCTTGATCTGCTGTTGAGAGTACCTTTGGTGTTGCAGATATGAATGTCACGACTGCGGCAAGAAGTTCGCTCTCAAGGGCAACTTGGTAGCGCACATACAGCGCCTGCATCTGAGGAGGAGGCAGTACAAGTGTGGAGACTGCGGGAAGGTACATTATATTCATTATAGCTTTCTTGTTTTCCCGTGGGAATGAGGAATTTTGTCACGTTAAAAGGTATAAATATGTGGTACATCTCACACACGGCCATCTGACCCCTAACTAGGCAGAGCCTGTACTATGGGTGTCATGTCGGTCAGCTGATATACACACATACATATATAAATATGCAACATCCAGGTTTGAATAAAAATGTCCGTCTGTCTATCTGTTTGTACACGCTAATCTCTGGAACCAATGGACCGATTTAAATGAAATTTTGCATGGTGGTACCTTATATCCCCGGTCAACATCTTAGACACTTTTTACCATGGGAAAAAAGAAAAGAAAAAGTGAAACAACGCGGGCGTAGCCGTGGCCGGACAGTTAGTGTATTATAAAAAGAGTACAACAAGCGTAAATAAATTTGTAATCATTACTTAAGATGCGGATTACATGGAAGTATCGTCACCCGGCTGAGAAATGCTTTCAAAAAATATTTTACAGAGTGCCAAGTGCGAGTTTTTTACTCACGAAACGCGCTCGATAACGACGACGTAAACGAGCGTTTTAGTATGAAGAAATTTTAGTTCAGCTAACTGTCCACAGATGGCGTAGTTTCAATCCCATACAAAATCGCGTTTACGCTCTCGATTACTCGCACGCAAAACTCGCACTCAGCACTCTGGAGACACAAAAAACTACGTACTGAAAAAAAAGTATGATAGAAAAATTAATAATAATTCTGTAGTTTTTTAGTCATTAAATGATTATCTGTAAAATTATTTGTATTTTGTTTGACTTTAATAAATCATTATTATTATCTGTAGAGCTTTAAAACAAATGCGCGTTTTTTTGCCCAATTTGTAAAAAAGGTAATTTGACAAAAGCTGTCCTTTACGCGGTTTTCTCAGTCGCCGGGTAACGGTATGCATTATTGGGCCTTGATGTGTTTTTCAGCAATTCTTCAGGAGGTACCTGCGCGAGTTACATGAACGCCACAGCCACTGGGGCGAGCCTCGTCTCCGGAACCACGCATGCGCGCTGTGCGACAAGGCCTTTACTGTGAGTAACACTCATTTTATCATTCATACGTTTGTCACGTTTAGGTGTAGCATGTCCAAGTTGCAAAATGTCCAGGTCGCAAAAGGTCCAGGTTGCAAAAGGTCCAGGTCGCAAAAGGTCTAGGATGCGAAAGGCCTATTCACCCTGATATCAGGGTGAATAGGCCTTAGTCGACCACGCTGGCCCAGTGCGGGTTGGTCAACTTCACACAAAACCTTTGAATTTCTTCGCAGGTGTGTTCAGGTTTCCTCACGATGTTTTCCTTCACCGTAAGAGCGTCGAATAAACGTACATATGAATTCGAAAATCGAAAACACATTGGTACGTGCCGAGGTTTGAGCCCGCGAACTTCTGAATGAAAGTCAACGGGCTTAGCCACTTGGCCATCGACGCTTTTAAAATGTTTTTATTTGCATTGTTCCAGCATCCGCAAGTATTGAAACGCCACATGTTGACTCACAGCGGGGTGAGGCCGCACCAATGCCCACACTGCCCCAGCAAATTCACACAGAAATCCACACTCACCACGCATTGCAAGTTCAAACATAAACACATTGTAAATAAGTAAGGAACAAAGAAATAAAAAGTTCCCTTCAAATTACATTACATCATTAAATATAGTGATGTGACCTAACCGCGGCCGCTTAGCTTACAAGTCCCTTTAGACAAATAATAAAACGGTTGCAACCATCGCGGGCTGCGACCTTTTGTGAAACATTCGCTATACCTTACCATTTGTTACGTTTTTTAATAGATTTCATTGTTTGTAGTTATTTAGGCCATATTTTGTGTCCAGAGGCCTACTATGTAAGTAGCGACAGGCCCGAGAAGCTGTCAAACGCGACATAGTGACATTAGAGCCATAGTAGTTCTGTCAAAATGTCGCGTTTGACAGCTTCTCGAGCCTGTCGCTACTTACATAGTAGGGGGGCTGGTCGGGCTTTATTTCCCTTGCAAGTACACCGTGTTTAACTGGATGTTTATTCCGAAACTGTACAACTTTTCCAAAGGGACATAGGTTGTTTCAAAATTAAAATTCAACTTTTCATATAAACTTCAGTCACGTGACCGGCCAATTTGTATGACAAGTTGAGTTTTAATTTTGAGATTTCAACCTATGTTCCTTAGGAAAAGTTGCTTAGTTTCATGAAAACTATGTTGCGGTTAAACAACCAGTAAAATTATACGGTGTATAAAACCCTATAGTACGAGAGCCCACGACCAAAACCATGTCTCATAGCAATACGGCAAAAACCCTATAAAATCGTTAGATTGTATGATTCTGAACCTGACTAGGTGTGTAGTAACGGTCGAAAGTGTAGCAACTGCGTGAAAGGCCATTTCTGCTGTGTCAAAAAAAAAAGGCAGTCGGTATTATAGCAATACGTCTGATAGTGAAAATGTACATAGATTTTATAATTGTATTACGAAAAAGTTTGTTTTCAGACATTTTGCGCGTAGCATATAGCCTGAGCGCATTTTTGAAAATGTCAACAAATTTAGCCGACCTGTATCATAGCAATACGGATAATATTTTTTTTAAACTTTTCGTATTGCTGCCAGGATTACCAAAAACCTGTTTTCAGACACTTTAAGTGTAGCATATACTCCCAAAAACGAAAATAACATTTCGGAGTCGCCTGGCCGACGCCTCTGTTAAATGTTTTTTTAAATTTACAGCCTTCATAGATACCGTAAAATGGGGTAAATAGGGATCCTTTTTCTTATTTCTTTTGATTATTTCTTTTGATTATTTCAGTCCTTCAACTTCAATATTACGGTTTCGGGTAAATTCTTTGTTAATTATCATCTAATAAATTCAGGGTCGCAACGTATTCATTGGTTTGTAACAGAGAATTCAAGATGCCTCAATACGATTTTTAAATGATATCTGAGTATCGAAAAGTTGTCTGATAGAGAAGGTGCTACACTTAATTTGTCTGATATAAATTTTTTGCACATGTGGACAACTTATTTTATCATGTCCAACAATTTTCAGACATATTGCTATGATACCGATAGGTAAAATTTGTTAACATTTTCAAAACGGTCTCAAATTTTAATGCGTTCACATTTCCATCTGAAAATTGTTTTGTTCGCATCAAATAACCAAAATTTACTAATAAAAAAGATTTTCAGACGTATTGCTATGAGAAATTTTTTTTGTCTCATTTTTATTTTTTTAAAGTGATTTTACGGGTTTGCGCTACACCACTAACGTCTGAAAAATATGTTTCCGGTATCTCAGAACTATCATTCAACTACAGTCTGCAAATCAGACATATTGCTATGATGCAGTTCGGTAAAATTCTTTGACAATTTTGAAAATTCGGTCAGATCAAACGCTACGCGGAAAATGTCTGATATTGGTATTTTCGAGTTCAGGATAATCGTATCTATCGATGTGATACGGTTTTAGCCGTATTGCTATGAGACAAAAATTTTGGTCGTGGGCTCTCTAACTACTAGGTATACAAAACTATTCTACTATTCATGTCTATTTACAAGAAATAATTATATTTGCAAAGGCTGGAGTCTAAACTAGGATTCCCTGTGTTTTAGGACTCCAGGCTTCACTTCACTACATAGTATAAAACAAAGTCGCTTTCTCTGTCCCTATGTCCCTATGTATGCTTAAATCTTTAAAACTACGCAACGGATTTTGATGCGGTTTTTTTTAATAGATAGAGTGATTCAAGAGGAAGGTTTATATGTATAATACATGCATAATGTATTTAAGGATAACCCACAATAACCATTTTCCCGTGCGGAGCCGGGGCGGGTCGCTAGTAGTACATACATACAAGGCTTTTCAGACAATGTTTAACGTTTATTTAACTTCTTTGTGGTAAGATTACTCTAAAATACTAGAAAAATGATGCGTCATAGAGATTACAGTGTATAATATGTAGATGACGACATTACGCGTCAAGACCACTACAACAATGTAGTACCAGCGTAAGATAATGTTAAAAAATAATCAATGGTTGAGATAAAAATAAAAAGATATTTATTAAAAACATGTTTTATTTTCATTTCAGTTTATACATTTCCAGGTTTACAATTTTTATTATTGAAATATGTAAAATAATTTAAAATAGATCAACCGTCGTTATTCAAGAATGCGCCGAAATTCTACACGCATTGTTTGTATGGAGTATCCGCATTTTTGTTTCAACGTGTCTAAAACGAGTAAAAACTTGCATAGTTCAATCGTCGTAAACTAAGATGGCGGCGCATATATTGATGCGTTGTTTGTATGGCGCAAGCGAGTCCTGTGTCCTTGGCGTGTAACAGTCTGTTGTGTATATAGAGGCCGCCAGGATGTACGAAGAGTAGTTCAACCGTCTTCAACCAAAATGTAGTGTTACCGAACTAACGATAGTTGACCTTGAAAAAATCAATAGTATCGATAGGCCTACAACAATAGTAATGAACAATACTATGGTATCGAAGAAACGAAAACGCAATAGTATTGACTCAGCTATAGATTTTCTATCGATCGGTAACACTACCAAGATGGTGGCACATATATTGATGCGCTGTTTGTATACTGTGTCCTGTCTCTATTGTGTATATAGAGGGCGCCAGGATGAGCGAAGCGTAGTCCAACCGTCTACAAACCAAGATGGCGGCGCATATATTGATGCGTTGTTTGTATACTGTGTCCTGTCTCTATTGTGTATATAGAGGGCGCCAGGATGAACGAAGCGTAGTCCAACCGTCTACAAACCAAGATGGCGGCGCATATATTGATGCGTTGTTTGAATGGTGTGTCCTATGTCTTTGTTGTGTATATAGAGGGCGCCAGGATGAACGAAGCGTAGTCTAACCGTCTACAGACCAAGATGGCGGCGCATATATTGATGCGTTGTTTGTATACTGTGTCCTGTATCTATTGTGTATATAGAGGGCGCCAGGATGAACGTAGCGTAGTCTAACCGTCTACAAACCAAGATGGCGGCGCATATATTGATGCGTTGTTTGAATGGTGTGTCCTATGTCTCTGTTATGTATATAGAAGGCGCCAGGATGAGCGAAGCGTAGTCCAACCGTCTACAAACCAAGATGGCGGCGCATATATTGATGCGCTGTTTGTATACTGTGTCCTGTCACTATTGTGTATATAGAGGGCGCCAGGATGAACGAAGCGTAGTCCAACCGTCTACAAACCAAGATGGCGGCGCATATATTGATGCGCTGTTTGTATACTGTGTCCTGTCTCTATTGTGTATATAGAGGGCGCCAGGATGAGCGAAGCGTAGTCCAACCGTCTACAAACCAAGATGGCGGCGCATATATTGATGCGCTGTTTGTATACTGTGTCCTGTCTCTATTGTGTATATAGAGGGCGCCAGGATGAGCGAAGCGTAGTTCAACAACCTTCAACCAAAATGTAGTGTTGCCGAACTAACGATAGTTGACCTTGAAAAAAATCAATAGTATCGATAGGCCTACAACAATAGTAATGAACAATACTATCGATAGCATAAAATTAGCAACGGTATCGAAGAAACGAAAACACAATAGTATTGACTCAGCTATCGATTTTCTATCGATCGGTAACACTACCAAGATGGTGGCACATATATTGATGCGCTGTTTGTATACTGTGTCCTGTCTCTATTGTGTATATAGAGGGCGCCAGGATGAACGAAGCGTAGTTCAACCGTCTACAAACCAAGATGGCGGCGCGTCCTGTCTCTATTGTGTATATAGAGGGCGCCAGGATGAACGAAGCGTAGTTCAACCGTCTACAAACCAAGATGGCGGCGCATATATTGATGCGCTGTTTGTATACTGTGTCCTGTCTCTATTGTGTATATAGAGGGCGCCAGGATGAACGAAGCGTAGTTCAACCGTCTACAAACCAAGATGGCGGCGCATATATTGATGCGCTGTTTGTATACTGTGTCCTGTCTCTATTGTGTATATAGAGGGCGCCAGGATGAACGAAGCGTAGTTCAACCGTCTACAAACCAAGATGGCGGCGCATATATTGATGCGCTGTTTGTATACTGTGTCCTGTCTCTATTGTGTATATAGAGGGCGCCAGGATGAACGAAGCGTAGTCCAACCGTCTACAAACCAAGATGGCGGCGCATATATTGATGCGCTGTTTGTATACTGTGTCCTGTCTCTATTGTGTATATAGAGGGCGCCAGGATGAGCGAAGCGTAGTTCAACAACCTTCAACCAAAATGTAGTGTTGCCGAACTAACGATAGTTGACCTTGAAAAAAATCAATAGTATCGATAGGCCTACAACAATAGTAATGAACAATACTATCGATAGCATAAAATTAGCAACGGTATCGAAGAAACGCAATAGTATTGACTCAGCTATCGATTTTCTATCGATCGGTAACACTACCAAGATGGCGGCGCATATATTGTTCATGCGTTGTTTGTATGGTGTGGCAAGTTATTTAATAACCACAGTTCCAATTTATGTTTAAGAAATTCGTGACCCTGTGCTTTCACGTTTTTACTATTCTTTATTAAATTCCCTATAAATCTCAAATCGTCTTGTAAACTTTTAAAAAATGGGCCATAAATCCAGATGCACACGTTTGTATGGCGCATGGCGTGTCTACGTGTCCTTGGCGTGTATGAGTCTGTTGTGTGTGTAGAGCGCGCCGGGGTGTGCGAAGGTGGCGGGGCAGCGGGGGCAGGTCAATGGCCTCTCGCCGGTGTGCGTGCGGATGTGCGTGCGCAGGATCGTCAGCGTCTGCGACCAATGGGAGACACTCATACCACAGAATACCAAATAGTAGTCCCTACAGAAGCTGCACTAGGCGACATAATTCATATAAATTGCAACCCTAGCTCCGTTATAATAAAGTGCAATTCATATCGCACGGCGCTAGGCGAAAAGAAGTAGTTGCTGCATCTCTCTCTCTCACGTATTGCGCCACTCTACTAACACGTTTAGACAATGGGGAATTGGTCCGCACGCGGCCCGAGACCGCTCGGCCGGGCGGTAGGTAGTTATAGCGCGTAAGTACATGGAGTGACGGAGGCCTGGTCATACTACTGAAGTATACAGAGTGTTAAAACCTGACCAAAGAAATAAGAAACCTGCTCTGGGGGCGCCACGTGTATATTTTTACGACTATGGCAACAATTTCCCGCATAAAATTAGTCCCATTGAAATACCGCAATATGGCGAGGTATCTTATTCCTTTGGTCGGGCTTTACAATACAAATACTTATTAATTATAAGGTACGGGCGCCAAAGATGGCCCACTTAAATTTTAAGATATTTTGTTTCCCAAATAAATATACAAGGAAAAATCCTTGTAAAATCTTGCAGTTAAGTAAAGTAAATAAAAAACATAATGGAAATTATAATATATTTATTTGGGAAACAAAATATCTATAAATTTAAGTGGGCCATCTTTGGCGCCCGTACCTTATTAGTATATTCATTTATTAGTATATTCTATTCTATTCTATTCTAATTACTAGCTGTCCGCTCACGGCTACACCCGCGTTTTTCGACTTTTCCTTTTAGTTTTTTTTAGTCATTTTTAACAATCCCACGGGAATTCGATTTTCTGGGCTTAAAAGTATCTAAGATGTTGACCAGGGATGTAAAGAACCACCATACAAAATGTCATTCAAATCGGTCCAATAGTTTCGGTAATTAGCCCGTACAAACAGACTGAGACACAAAAAAATAAGAAAATTATCTGTATATGTTCTATTTTACTTCTAACATCGTTCTGACTCGGATTTCATCTTTTTTTTCTATGTACAGACATTTGGTCTCTACAGTTTTATTATATAGACTAGCTGTCCGCCCCGCGTCTTTGCCTGCACTAACAGTTGTTCCCAGGTAATATATAACAATAGATTCAGTCGATTTTGTTACTATTTTCACTTTTGTTATAATTTGGAATATTTTTGTGAAATAAATTCAGACATTTAATTTTTCTTCATGCATATTCCCTATTATAGGTCTGTGTACAGTCCGTCCAAAAAGAGTAGACATTAAAAAGTAGCAACACCATCGTGTCGTCCCTTTCCAACTAAGTAATGGCACTGGGCGGTCACTCCATACAGAAAACGCGTTTTGACAAGCTACTTCTTTTTGAATAACAACTGAATATCCAGTACTTGTGAATGGCGCTAGGCGCTATGTATGCACACCCCCTCCACCCCCTCCACAGTCCCTTGCGCCTGCGGGGTGCGGGGCGTGGGGCGCTATATCGGGCGGGGGGGGAGTACCAAGGTGGGGGGGAGTGTCCTGCAGGGTAGGGTTAGTACTGTAACGAGGTGCATTGCATGCCACCTCATCTCATTTACCATTTTCGTCTAAATTCGAATATATTTAATTTTGGAATTCAGTCGACAATCACCCGTCACTTTATTCATTTTTTTATTCACTTTTGGTTTACCTCTCGGCCAAGCTGGCCAAACAAAATTCTAGTTTCATCAATAGTCAAGTCTTGTTTCTTAAATCACTCTTCACTCTATTTTAATAAAGTTAGTTCTGTGTTTGTTAATTCTGTGTTTATGTAATCATTCATCAATCATCGTGTTATCTTGTGCGCGCCTACTGGCTCGCCCAGGGCCTGACGCGCCGCGGGCGTCACAGTACTATTATTTTCTTCTGTGGTAATGGTGAAAATGAGACGACACTACGGTGTTGCTACTTTACAATTTGTACTCTTTTTGGACAGACTGTAGTTCTTACCGTGAATCCCTTCCCGCAGTGGTCGCATATCTTGTTCTTGGGCGGTCTTTTCTTGTCGTGGACATACTCCCTGTGCCTCAACAGACTTCGCGCGTTTTTGTAAACCTGAAATAAACAAATTAAAAAATTTTTAAATAGTACATTGAAGTATTTTACCGGTTTTCCTCAACCGGTTTGACAGAGTTAACCATTTCATATTTTACCGGTTAATTAGATTATATCGGGTTATTACCTGTTTTCAGGGCTTGAAACCGGTATTTAGAAGACCCCTAAATAAAGCCTAAGTATATGCCGCTCTTTGAATTCTGCTCGGAACGAAACGTCGTTTTGAACAGGTGTCGTCCGGAAAAATACCTGGTTACTCCGCGAGTATCGCGAGCGTAAGAGTAAGCGAGACGGGCGCGCCGCTCTTATTTATGCTGTTTTATTCAGACAAAAAGTATTCAGAGGGAGCGAAATTTTTAGTTCTTTAACCGGTTAATTGAACAGATACCGAAATCATTTCGCTCTTTGAGCAAAACCAACAATCATTTGGGTTCCGGTAGAGTGAAACCGAAACGATAACGCTCTCTTGCGCAATGTATGGAGAAGCGAAATACCTGGTTTGAAATGTTTACCAGGTAAACAAGCCCTGACTGTTTCTCTATTTTACAAATAAATAATATTTAAGGTTTTGACTAAGTTAGCCGTATCATGACTTACCGGTTATTTCAGTTTTTTGTTTTAAAATGCTGGTTTTCTGGGTTTAACCGGTTTCATTGAATTAACCTATCGTAGTTTACCACAACTAGCTTCCATTTATCTAACAGAGAAAAGAGAAGATTGGCAAACCCTCTATCGACAAGAGCAAACCAAGAAAGAGAAAGATAAAGGTCTCTTTGAAAACTCACTTTCACTTTCTTTTAAGTTAATATTTCATACGTGGTGTTTGCCAGTAAATGTTTATAATATTTAGCATATGACCACTTATATTTTGTTATTACGTAAGTCTTAATATGGATAACCGTTGGCTAACCAATAAATAAATAGAGTTTACCTTAGAGCAGAGATCACAGCGGTGCGTGGTTTTGCCTAAATGCAGCCAGTCTATGTGTTCCTTTAGCGACGCTTTCAACAGGAACTTTTCACCGCATTCTTCGCACGCGAATCTGAGTACAAAACAGGTGACGTATGTAGTCATTACACAAGCTAAGAAGCTTCATAACGTGGACATTGAACAAAGTCGCTTTCTCTGTCCCTATATCCCTATGTATGCTTAAATATTTAAAACTATGCAACGGATTTTGATGCGGTTTCTTTTAATATATAGAGTGATTCAAGAGGAGGGTTTATATGTATAATACATGCATAATATACTTAGGGATAACCCACAATAACTATTTTCCTGTGCGAAGCCGGGGCGGGTCGCTTTAAAAATTGTATTACTTATTTATTTTATTGATAAACAATTTCAATGCTGACTGACCCTGCTGCTTGCTTATCGTGTAGGTTTCGAGGTTAACCTACCGCACAAACCCTGGTGTCGGAATATAGAACCGCCTTAGGCTTCCGACATGGCTCATATACAGTCTGATTGATAAGCAGTTGGATAAACACCTTGTGCTTCATGAGGCTCAATTTGGATTTAGGCCTAATTTATCAACTGAAATGGCAATCTTCTGCCTCAAAAATACTGTCCAGTACTATACGAAAAGGAAAACACCTGTATATGCGTGTTTTTTGGATTTATCCAAAGCATTCGACCTCGTTTCGTACGATAAGCTGTGGAGTAGACTAGAAGATACGACATTACCGAAAGAACTAATAAATATTCTCAAATATTGGTATAAAAAGCAAAATAATTATGTTAAATGGGCTGGAGCGCTTTCTCATGGGTATAGATTGGAATGTGGTGTGAGACAGGGTGGTCTGACTTCACCGAAACTCTTTAACCTCTATGTAATTAACCTGATCTGTGAGCTCAGCAGCGCTAAAATCGGGTGTTCTATTGATGGTCAGATTGTCAACAACATAAGCTACGCCGACGATATGGCGTTGCTGAGCCCATCGATCGGTGCACTGAGAAGGTTGCTTCACATTTGTGAAAAGTACGCTTTTGTGCATGGTTTGAAATACAATGTAACTAAAAGCGAGCTGCTTGTGTTCAAATCTGGTTCAAAATGCTACGATACAATCCCGCCAGTAACCTTAGGGGGCTCTGCACTCAAGAGAGTGGCACGTTTTAAATATCTTGGGCATTGGGTGACCGAAAACCTCACAGATGACGAAGACATGGAAAGGGAGCGCAGGGCGTTGACGGTGAGATGCAATATGTTGGCCCGCAGGTTCGCACGGTGTACAGAGGAAGTAAAAATAACTCTCTTCAGGGCATACTGTCAGTCTCCGTACGCGTGTGGCCTGTGGGTTGGATATTCGCAGAAGTCGTTCAATGCCCTGCGAATCCAATATAACAATGCTTTCAGAGCGATATTGCAGTTGCCGCGCTACTGCAGTGCATCTGGGATGTTCGCAGAGGCTCGTGTTGATGATTTTTACAGCCTCCTTAGAAAAAGAATAGCATTCCTGATGAGGCGGGTGCGCGGCGGCTCCAACAGTCTCATCGCTCTGATCGCTAATAAGCTGGAAAGCCCTATAATGTGGCATTGGATGACGACTCATAAGTCGTCATTTAAATATATTAAATAATATTGTGTTTGATTGATAATTTTATATTTGTACTAACATAGTTTATAAGTCTTTTTGTATTACTAACACCATATGGACACAAAGTCTGAAATAAATAAAATAAATAAATAAATAAAAATATAACGACTACATCCGTACATAGTAGCCGGGACCAACGGCTTTACGGCCTTCCTAAGCACGGAATCATCTTTCTTTTCGGATAATCAGGTGATTCAGTCTGCAATATCCTAACCAAACTGAGGAAAGTCTCACAAAGGGATATTTATTGGACGAGTCCCACCCGGGATTCTAATCCAGAACCTCCGTGGCGAGCTTTTGGCCACTCGACCACGGACCCTGTCTGTACTGCAATAGTTATTCAAGATGGAACATTTATAGAAAACGTATTGATTGACTTGTGTCTGGATGTTGTATATTTATATATGTACTAGCGGCCCGCCCCGGCTTCGCTCGGGTATATTTTTTTTTTAATTCAATGTTTTTTTAATCATGTTTTTTTGTTTTACTTTTTTTATTGATTTTTTTTTATTTTTTTGTATTTCTAGAATCGTAGCTTCCCTGTTAACTAACTATATCGAAGGTTGTTTTATTTTGTGGCAGCAAAATAAATTGTTGTTCATCCCAAAATCTAAATTAATTTATCTCTGTATCAAGTTTCACCAAATTCCCTCCCGAACTACCATTTTCCCGTGAGAATAAGCTATTGTCCCGCGGTTGCAGGTAGTCTGTTACCTTTCCCAAGGTCTATTCTATCTTTGTTTCATCAAAACTTCTGACTCACCCTAGTTACCACTTTTCTCGTGGGAATAAAGAATTTTCCCGCGGTAAAAGGTAACCTTTATCATCGTAGAATCTTATATATTACTGTACCAAGTTTCATCTAAATTTTCCGCCCGCGCTACTATTTTTCCAAAGGGGATGAGGTATTATTTTCCCGTGGTAAAAGGTATCCTTTATACATCCCCAGGGTGTGTTTTATCTCTGTACAAAGTTTTATCCAAAATTTCCACTCGCGCTGCCATTTTTCCCGTGGGAATAAAGAGTTTTCCTGCGTTAAAAGGTAGCTTATATTAATTTCCAAGGTCCATTCTATCATACCATACCCCAAGGTCATTGGTACTGATACCAAGTTTCCGCCCCACGGTTCCGCCCGCGTTTGCAGTCTTTCCCGTGGGAATGAGGTATTTTCCCGCAGTAAAAAGTAGCCCATGTCCGTCCTCAAGGTCTATTCTATCTTCGTACCAAGTTTCATCAAAATAGGTTCAGTAGTTTCGGAGCCCATGCAATTATAAGGAATATTTTAGGTATTTTTTTTACACCTTGGGTTACATTATTGAAGTTTTAGTAAGGATCCCTAATTTTTTTGAAAATAAAATATAGCCTATGTTACTCAGGGTGAATGTAGCTTTCTAATGGTAAAATAATTTTTGAAATCGGTTCAGTAGTTTTTGAGTTTATTCGTTACAAACATACACACATACACACACACAAAAATACAAATCTTTCCTCTTTATAATATTAATATTAATAATAATAGTATAGTATATAGTATAGAAGTATAATAGATATAGATTGTTATTTTCCTCGCTAGAAAGCTCCGATAATAAACGCGTCCGATCGCTGCTAAATTCAAAGTGCTATAAAGAGAACCGGTTTTTTTTAATTGACCTATGCTTGTGTCGAAAAGGTACGACCAATCAAGCTTCACCGGACTTGAAGGAGAACCGCGGCCTCCGACGCGCTATATAGGCACGCTCCCGGCCGGTCGGCCGGTACCGCCACAAACGCTACGTCCCGCAATTTTTAAATCTGTAATATCTTCGAAAATATTCATTTAAATCATATGCTGTAAAGGGCAATATAGATCTATATTAAATCTACAATGTATTAAAGGTATTTAATTGGATAAGGATTAATGCTGTATTGGTTAAAATCGCTTCGAAAATTAGCCATTATTTGTCGTAAAAAGTGAATGACAAAAAAAGTTATTGTGGGATATCCATAAGAGATAGACATATACCATCGCGGAGTTTTCTGTAGACCTTTTTAATGTGTACAATACTTAGTACATTATTTTGATAAATCTCGTAGGGTTCAGCCTGCGTTTGCAATGTAAGCGGAAAAAATGTAATTATTTACGACTTCACATTAGAAACCTCAAAAATAACAGTATTTCTCCACTCTTTAATGGATGTTATTATACATATAAACCTTCCTCTTGAATCACTCTATCTATTAAAAAAAACCGCATCAAAATCCGTTGCGTAGTTTTAAAGATTTAAGCGTACAAAGGGAGGGACATAGGGACATAGGGACATAGGGACAGAGAAAGCGACTTTGTTTTATACTATGTAGTGATTCTCGTGTCACAGTGTTCGATTCCATACTCCTCCGAAACGGCTAGACCGATTCTCATGAAATTTTGTGAGAGTATTCAGTAGGTCTGAGAATCGGCCAACATCTATATTTCATCCCCAAAAAAAAAAAAACAAATAAAAAAAAAACAACGCGGGCGTAGCCGTGGGCGGACAGCTAGTATTACTATATTTTTACGACTATGGCAACAAATTTCCCTTATAAAAAACCTCGCCATATTGAAATTCCGAAATAAAGCGAGGTTTTTTATTTGTCTGGTCGGGTTTTACTTTTCATGAAACCAGAAAACTATTTAATAGACCAAGCTTTGCCTAATCTCAAGTAATGAGAGAATAAAAACAAAAAATAATGCAAATTAGTAATTTTAGACATTCTGGATGAAAACAAGGAACTCACTTCCAATCGTCCTTGCTGACGTGAGCCGAATGCGTCATCAGATGGTGTCGCAGCGTGGATTTGCATCTGAAACAGTTACAAAACGGTTACGATAAATAACCGGAACGTCTTCTTCTCGTCCTGTCGTCCCTCAGCAAGGACATAGGGCTCTTAGTATAGTCTTCCAAAGATATCTTGCGCTGCACCTTCCAGACCTTTCCAGCAGTATCCGAAGGATGCAGCTTGTTTTTCCACTGTCGTCGAAATCACTTCCGTTACCGAGAATGAGAGACCACTGGACACGGTTTCGATCGATTATCCGAGATTGTGTAGCGTCACAGAAGAAAATAATAATAGTACTAACCCTACCCTGCAGGACACTCCCCCCCACACCTTGGCACTCCCCCCCCGCCCGATATAGCGCCCCACGCCCCGCACCCCGCAGGCGCAAGGGACTGTGGAGGGGGTGTGCATACATAGCGCCTAGCCACTGGTCGGTCACTCCATACAGAAAACGCGTTTTGAAAGCTACTTCTTTTTGAATAACAACTGAATATCAACTACAAGTCAATGGCGCTAGGCGCTATGGAAAACACCCCCGAACACCCCTGGTAGAGTTCCGCGGCGCCTGCGGGGTGCGGGGTGCGGGGCGCTATATCGGGCGGGGAACTCATTTTGGCGCGGGGGGGTGAGTGTCCTTTCTGTACGGGTGAGTACTATTATTTTCTTCTGTGGCCTAGCGCCATTCACTTGTAGTTGATATTCAGTTGTTATTCAAAAAGAAGTAGCTTGTCAAAACGCGTTTTCTGTATGGAGTGACCGACCAGTGGTAGCGTCATAATTCTGAAATAAGGGTATTTAGGCATCACATAAATTGCCCTATTGACCTAGTTAAATGTGGACTATTTCGAAGATTTGTCCAGCCAGCCTGAGCCACATACGTCTTAGGTCTTATCTTATTTAGCCTAAACTGTCCCACTGCTGGGCAAAGGTCTCCCTCCTTTTCTTCCACTGCTCCCTGTCATGAGCTACTTCTGGCCAGTCTTTTTTAGTAGCTATCAAGCTCGTCCTGAGCCGTATTCAACTGTAATTTCGAATGACAACAAAATGTCAGCATAACATGTTTTGTAATATTTTTGCAATGATAGTAATTGTATTATCGCCATACCTGAAGTAGGTCCTGCAAGTGTAACAATACGCTCCGGTGGACTTGTGCACTCCGAGGCAATGCGCGCGCAGGCCCGACTTGGTAGAGAACACTTTGTCGCAAGACTCGTACGAACACGCGTACTTCTTTATGGAGCCCTTGTGTTGGGTTCTGCAAATTGAAATTGAACATTTAAGAAAGAAAGAAAGAAACTCTTCTGCAAATTAAAATCGTTGTGAATCTTAAATTGTTTTGATGCATTTTTGAAGATTTCTTCACACTATGCGATGTTTTCTGTATGTAGGAAATAAAACGTCTTAAAATATTCCAGTAGTAGCGACCCGCCCCGGTTGCGCACGGGAAAATAGTTATTGTGGGTTATCCCTAAGTATATTGTGCATGTATTATACATCTAAACCTTCCTCTTGAATTACTCTATCAATTAAAAGAAACCGCATCAAAATCCGTTGCGTAGTTTTAAAGATTTAAGCATACATAGGGATATAGGGACAGAGAAAGCGAGTTTTATACTATATAGTAGTGATGAACTTACTTACATAATGAATACATTTTTACATCATTTTAATAGTTTACCTATAACAATGTCCAAATGCTGTAACTTACAGATTGTGCACTTTAAGTCCCGAGTTGTTGACAAAGGTCTTCCCACACTGCGCGCACTGCGGCTTGGCTTTGTGCTTGTCGCGGTGGTAGCGATATCTGCGGTTTGAGCTGGCGACAACACAGTTCAATTTATTATTTATAATCACAGCGACAAATGAAAAAAAAAATAGTAAAGCCCGACCAGAGAAATAAAAAACCTCGCCATATTGCGGAATTTCAATGGAACTAATTTTATGATGGAAACTGTTGCCATAGTCGTAAAAATATACACGTGGCGCCCCCAGAGCAGGTTTTTTATCTCTTTGGTCAGGCTTTAACTATACGCTAACAGAAACTAAACTAAAGTCCAATTTAATTAAAATATCAGACATACTTTATTGAACACACAATACAATTAAGGGGCTCTACCACGCTAAGTGGCGCCGCCATCCTGAAAAAAATAATAACTCGGGAAATTTTTCAAAAATCCGGTCCACAGGACTGGATTCGGGGTGCTGTAGGATATATAGAAGCAATCACATATGTTTATTATAGTTCAATGTAGTTATAGATAGAAAAAATGCGAAAAGTGGCCGATTTTCGCAAATTTCCTATCTCTAACTACAGCGAGATACAATAAATAAAGTTAATAGCTTCTATATATCCTACAGCACCCCGACTCCAGTTCTGTGGACCGAATTTTTGAAAAAAATATTATTTTCCGAGTTATTATTTTTGAAAGGGTGGCGGCGCCACTTAGCGTGGTAGAGCCCCTTAACATAAAGTACCTACCAGTTTTATCTCTCTTCGCGATTTCTTTATAAAAACTTGTTCTGGGGGCGCCACGTGTATATTTTTACGACTATGGCAACAATTCCCCTTATAAAATTAGTTTCATTGAAATTCCGCAATATGGCGAGGTTTTTTATTCCTCTGGTCGGGCTTTACATCAGAATAACTCATAGGCTACGTTTTAACGCGGGAAAATACCTCATTGCCACAGGAAAAACTTTATTTCTTTCTTTCTTCTTATTAAAGTCATTTTAAAGCCCGACCAAAGAAATATGACACCTCGCCATATTGCGGAATTTCAGAGGAACTAATTTTATAAGGGAAATTGTTGCCATAGTCGTAAAAATATACACGTGGCGCCCCCAGAGCAGGTGTCATATTTCTTTGGTCAGGCTTTAATAGCACTTACTCGGTTGTAAAGCCGCACTGTTGACAAGTGAACGCGGTGGCGATGGCGCCGTGTTGCTCCTTGTAATGTTCCACCGCGGCGTGCATCGTGTTGTAGCGCTTGTAGCAATCGCAGCATTCGTACCTGCCACCACACATTGACGAATTAGGCAGGTATTTCCAGTCCGGGGCACTGGTCCAACTGCTCAGTCCAATTAATTGGACCATGGGTCTTCAATAGGGGCAGTTGTCCAACTTATTTCACGGTAGTCAGAGACGAAGTTATGCACAAGAGTGAGCGCGGTGTATTTGTATCTCATTCCAACGCATAACTGCGTCCCTTTCGTCTTCTGTCTCCCGTGAAATAGGTACCTTACGTACAGTGCAAGTACAGTAAGCGTCTCAAACTTCTAGTCCGCTCTGAACTCAGCACGATTCGCGTCGCAGTAGCAAAATATGGCGTTGTCCTAATAGAACGCGACTACGCGATCATCGCAAGTTCGCGCGAACGCGCGATTGTCAAATGTATGAAGAAATCGTTCAATCGCGCGATCGTCTATTAGGACACCTATTCGACTTCAATATGTTTGATCGCGCGTTCGTACGAGTAAAATTCGCGCGAACTTGCGAATCGCGTTCTATTAGGACAACGCCTATAGGTACTATGGCGGTAGCGGCGGCAGAGTTGTATTGCAAAGTTGTTTTTGCTACCGCTCTATGACCACAATCATACTAATATTATAAAGAAGAAAGATTTGTTTTTGTGTGTGTGTGTATATTTGTAACGAATAAACTCAAAAACTACTAAACCGATTTCAAAAATTCTTTCCCCATTAGAAAGCTACATTCACCCTAAATAACATAGGTTACCTTTTACCGCGGGTAAATGCCTCATTCCCACGAGAAAAACTGTTAACGCTGAACCGATTTTAAAAATTCTTTCACCATTAGAAAGCTATGTTCACCCTGAGTAACATAGGCTACTGTTTACCGCAGGAAAATGACTAATTCCCACGGGAAAAGCTGTTAACGCGCGGGCGGAACCGCGGCGGAAAGCTAGTGTATTATAAAAGTACCTATTACAACAGGCGCAAATAAATTTGTAATCGTTCGCTAACTGACCTTCTCAGATGTCTTCTTTTGTGCTCTTTATAAGAGGGTTCCGTAGTGAGAACTGACTTGCATAGTTTGCATAGGAATTTGCCGTTTTTCTGAAAATAATAATTTTGGGTATTTTATTAATCTTTAACAGCTCATTCGAACCTACCCTGAAATTAGGGTGAACCTATTCTTGAAATCAATATCGATCCCGATTTCAACCGAATGCAATACCAAAGTAAATTTTAGACCGCTACTCTTGAAAATCTGCCCAAACGTTGATAAATGTCCGATTTCATATTATAACTTAAGTTCACTCAATATCCGCCCAATATGAAACCAAGGTGGCGCTAAAGTGGCATTCGAGATACGAAATGCCCGATCTCAATGTCGACAGATCGAAATCGCCGTCATAAGTAGCCCCTCTGGCCTTAGTTCACCACGCTGGCCCAGTGCGGGTTGGTCAACTTCTCACACAACCTTTGAATTACCTCGCAGGTGTGTGCAGGTTTCCTCACGATGTTTTCCTTCATTGTAAGAGCGTCAAATAAACGTACCTACATATAAATTCGAAAACAGATTATGGTACGTGCCGAGGCTAGAACCCGCGAACTTCCGAATGGAAGTCAACGGTCTAGCCACTTGGCCACCGACGCTCCCGGAAGGGTATTTATTCATCTTTAAATATAAAATCAGAATAACTTAAAAAATTATGGTCATGTAGGTATACACATAAATACTCGTATTAAATTCACATGTTTTCATTCATCTTGAAAATAAGTAATTATGTAGGTTTTTTTTTTCAGTTCAATACAAGAGGTCTATTTTTACTAAAGGTTGATAAATAAGTTATTAAATAATTTTGAATAAAATTGTCAAATACTCTACGCTCCTTAAAAAAAATAGGTAGGTATTCGTTATCATAGATCTAGACATTTGTTTCACAGGCTGGGTTTCGAAACCAGAACGTGCTCATACGAGGAATCGATTTTATAAGCAGAAATAAAATTCAAACTAATTTGTCAATCATATTTTATTTCACAATTTCCAAACTGTTTCTCATTTTTTTTAGAGAAGAAAGAAAAGAAAGAAGAAGCTTAGTAGGCTTACTACGTAAGAAGAGACAGGCCCGACAAGCTGTCAAACGCGACACATTGACAGAACTACTAGGGCTCTAATGTCACTATGTCGCGTTTGACAGCTTCTCGAGCCTGTCGCAAGCTTACAGGATACTTAAAATATGGCCTAAATTACTACAAACAATTAATTAAATCTAATACAAATCGTAACGAATGGTAAGGTATAGCGAATGTTTCACAAAAGGCCGCAGACCGCGATGGTTGCAGCCGTTTTATTATTTGTCTAAAGGGATTCGTAAGTAAAGCGGCCGCGGTTAGGTCACATCACTATATGACTAAACTAGCTAAGTCCGGTGAAGCTTGATC
Organism: Teleiodes luculella; assembly: GCA_948473455.1. NCBI lineage: Eukaryota > Metazoa > Arthropoda > Insecta > Lepidoptera > Gelechiidae > Teleiodes > Teleiodes luculella. Next base: position 2,567,760 of record OX419609.1, on the reverse strand, counting down.
CGTCGTAATTTTCGACTCAAGCATAGGTCAATTAAAAAAAAAAAAAAACTAAACTAGATGTCCGCCCGCGGCTACGCCCGTGTTGTATTTTGACTTTTCCGTGCAGTTTCCCGTAGGAATTAGATATATTCCCGCGACAAAAACTATCTAAGATGTCGACCGGGGATATAAGGTACCACCGTGCAAAATTTCATTCAAATCGGCCTAACAGTTTTCGAGATTAGCCCGTACAAACTGACAAACAGCTAAACAGAGAAACAAAAAATAGAAAAAAATATATGTGGATTAATTACTTCTAAGTTCTTGCATCCCTCTTACTCGGTTTTTTACATTTATTTTTCTATGTAGGACAGATTTTCGACATAGATGAGGAGAATGTTATTTCTACCAATCACTTTTAAAACGGATTCTAGATGATAATTTAAGAAAAACAAAGTAATAAATTTATGTATAAACTATAAATCTTATAAACTAACATTTACAATCTGGTTTCAAATTATTTTTAAGCACGCCATCTATAATAATATGATAGTTTGAGTTTAGAATGTCTCTTATTGAACATTTAGCTAAAAACTTCGAAGTTTGGTCAATAGATGTCGTTGTTTTCAATCTATTACGAACAAAAATGTAACAAACATGGTCCAAGAAAACAAGGTATTACAATCAGACCACGTGACTGACACAAGCCTACGTCATTTTGCGCTGTTCATCCTTGTCTATTACACGCATTCGACAAGGATGAATAGACAAGATGACGTAGTCTCGTGTCAGTCACGTGGTCTTATTGCAAGACCTAGTTTTCTTGGACCATGGTATCAACTAAATAAAACTATTAAAAAAAAAAGACTTATCTTTTTTGCTGACTCTTCGGATCAGTTTCCTCGCTGCACAATACTATTATGCAGTTATATTCTGCTTTTCTTTATTTTCTGTTTCAGGTAGTTTTTATATTGGCTGACCACTTTACGCGGCGGGGTCAAATATCCCAGTTTGATTGCCATTCCCAACAAATGTTTGCACATAAACGTTTTTAGGAACACGGCACACGTGCATTTACCCTTTTGCCATTCCGGTGAATTGTCCAGGAAATAAACCTTTTGATAGGATGATCGTTTTTGGAAATATTCATCGAAAGACGTAGGTTCTGGTTCAAGCACACTCCAGTCCACATTTAAACGATCTCCTGTTGGCGTTAAGTATTCTATCCATCCATCACTTTCCTTGAAAATAAAGTTCTTTTCCATCAAAGACCAAACATAACCCTCCGATATCATTTTCCGTGTAATGGTGACAGAATTAGCAATCTTCAAACGTCCGCTTTTGTACTTCAAGGATTTAGTTTCAACTATAGTTTTGATCAAGGAGCAAAACCTTTTCGGGTGGAGTTTTTCTGGAATGCTGCTTTCTACTTTCAAATTATGATACGCCCTCTCCAAAGACGCGTTCGTACTGAATGTTTCTGGACAAAAGCTTTCGTACCAATTAGGGTACTTTATTACCCATTTCGTCGTAAAGTAATCATGGAAATATATGTGTATATTTGACCACTTGCATACGAATAAATCCATGCATTTCTTGAACTCCGTATAGTTTTCGGCAGCTTGGACAAAATCCAGATCAATTAGCAATTCGTCGATGCGGGAAAAGTGAAATTGATCCGCCCTAACGGTAGCCCTCATATGGTCATAGCAATAACGTATTGGAACATTCGGGAACACTTTTTTAAACCCTTCTTTCATAGCAGCCGAAGATTCTGCGACCAAAGCTTTGAGATTTATATTCTTGTGGAATATCTCTTTAAATTTAGTTTTTAAACTATTGAAAATGAATTCAAAATCTTCTTGTTTCACATTGTCGCACACTGCTATAGCTAATAGGTGAAATATCTCGTCGCGATCAGGATAGCCAATTAATATCACAGGCTTGTCATACCAGTGAAGTATGTGTGTCAAGCTGAAATGCAGAGCCACATTTTTACATTCAAAAGCATTTTTTAGGAGCCTTTTAGTAGAAATCATAAACCTGAGGCTATTACGCTCTACGTCTACATCGGAATCTATCACAAATCCGCTATCCTCGCCTGAAGGGACTTCTTTATTTTGTTCCATCCAGTGGTTGAGTTCTGTGAACGAGAACGAAGCGCCTAATGTATTGTATGGCTTCCCTTTGTATTTGTTGTGCATATATGAATACATTTGTTTATTAGTCGGCGGAGGATTGAACTTTTCTTTGAGACATTTATATATTTCTTTCGGTTTCATTTTCATTCCACGAAGCTTGTCAATTTCCTCTTTCATTTTTACTGTCATTTTCAGTTTATCTCGAGGTTTGTCCTCCACGTGTAGTCTAATCGGCCTGCAAGTGTGCTTATTTTTATTCGAATACATTATCGTTATACCCGAAGCTGACTCTTTTAGTTTGATTAATGCATTGCAATTTTTGATACATTTGTAATATTTTTCGGAGTCGGTACACATGTAAGGTACTAGTTCCCAAGTTCGCGTTTCTCTAACAAATGCTTCTGCTTGTGATAAGTTGTTGTATTTTTTCCCTACCATCCATTCTTTTGGTCGCTTGATACAAAGTTTTTTCGCTGCTGGGCTATATTCATCATCTATATTGGCGTTGGCTTCATTGTCAAGCTTTCGTTTCGGTACGTCTTCTGATATTTCAAAGGTTTCTTCGAAACCAATATTCAGTTCGCATTGTACTTGAATTTCATCATTTTCAATCAGCTCACTGTCTTCCTCGTCATCAGTTTTTGTTTCCGATTTAATATCTAGTTCAATATTTAGTGGGTCTAGCAACGACGATCGCTCCATCGATTCTAGATCCTCATTCAAACTACTCGGCCCAGGCAGATTTGCTACCTGCAATAGAAAATCACTCTTAGGACTTTCAAAATCAGTCATATTCAGTTTAATGATATCTTCTTGTTAAATCACGCGCTGCATTAAGTTTGTGATTGAGATGTTTTTTTGAAATTGGGCTGCAGTCCGCCATTCCGTTATATTGTCCACGTGTACTTAACTAATCGTCGGTTCTCGCGCAAGGTAATGGTAACGGTTACGCATTAACCAGTCGTTTATCCTGTTGGTGAAATCGGGGAGCGGAAGGCTCTACCCCAGAGTAGTCATGTACCAACGCGTCTAGGGGCGGGGAGAGGGAGCTTCGACCCCTGTTTAGCGCGTTGATACTCGTACGGAAGCTCCGTCTCTGATTATTAGTTTTGATTTTGGCCGCGCCCCCGCTGGCAGGTACGGGCATTGTTACCAGAAGGGGCGATGGCGAAGAGTAATGGAAACAAACTGCCTGCGTTTGGTCATTTGAATGATTTTTTATTTTGTGTTTAATAGAAAGATCATAGTATCGATAGTGTTATCCCTAAGAGATAGACATTTGATATGCCATTGATTGATTAACCGCCAAAATATAGAAACCTTTTCTTTCTTTCTAACAAACTCTTTCTAACAAACTTCAAGTTTTTTCTTAACAAGCTCAATAGGCTTACTACGTAAGAAGAGACAGGCCCGAGAAGCTGTCAAACGCGACATATTGACAGAACTACTAAGGCTCTACTAATGTCACTATGTCGCGTTTGACAGCTTCTCGAGCCTGTCGCTACTTACATAGTAGGTCTCTGGACACTTAAAATATGGCCTAAATAACTAAAAACAATGAAATCTATTACAAAACGTAACAAATGGTAAGGTATAGCGAATGGTTCACTAAAGGTCGCAGCCCGTGATGGTTGCAGCCGTTTTATTATTTGTCTAAAGGGACTCGTAAGCAAAGGTTAGGTCACATCACTATATGACTAAACTAGCTAAGTCCGGTGAAGCTTGATCCGTCGTAATTTTCGACTCAAGCCATAGATATAGTATACCTAGTATACCTACTAGTTATAGATTCGCCACCGTGCGACCGGGCGTAAGAGAAAGACATACATTGAGTCTACTATGAAGTGTGCCTATAACCCGACAATGAAAATTAACTAGTACCCATACTATATCTATGAAGAGTATGAAGTGTGCCTATAACCCGACAATGAAAAAATGCTCGTTCGGTGATAGAGACAAAACATGATGCATCTTTTCTATTTCCTCTTTTAGGAATCGCAATAAGACTATCTTTTTCTGTCAAAGTGTGTCAGGCCCTTGACTCAAGCATAGGTCAATTAAAAAAAAAAAGCCTAAACTAGCTGTCCGCCCGCGGCTACGCCCGTGTTGTATTTTGACTTTTCCGTGCAGTTTCCCGTAGGAATTAGATATATTCCCCGCGACAAAAACTATCTAAGATGTTGACCGGGGATATAAGGTACCACCATGCAAAATTTCATTCAAATCGGCCTAACAGTTTTGGAGATTAGCCCGTACAAACTGACAAACAGCTAAACAGAGAAACAAAAAATAGAAAAAAAAAATGTGGATTATGTTCTTTAAGTTCTAAGTTCTTGCATCCCTCTTACTCGATTTTTTACATTTATTTTTCTATGTAGGACAGATTTTCGACATAGATGAGGAGAATGTTATTTCTACCAATCACTTTTAAAACGGATTCTAGATGATAATTTAAGAAAAACAAAGTAAGAAATTTATGTATAAACTATAAATCTTATAAACTAACATTTACAATCTGGTTTCAAATTATTTTTAAGCATGCCATCTACATGATAGTTTGAGTTTAGAATGTCTCTTATTGAACATTTAGCTAAAAACTTCGAAGTTTGGTCAATAGATGGCGTTGTTTTTAATCTATTACGAACAAAAATGTAACAACCATCCTACGTAATTTTGCGCTGTTCATCCTTGTCTATTACACGCATTCGACAAGGATGAATAGGCAAGATGACGTAGTCTCGTGTCAGTCACGTGGTCTTATTGCAAGACCTAGTTTTCTTGGACCATGGTATCAAATAAATAAAGGGGAATTATAAAACGAGCGAATAAAAAAACAACTTTGCGACTGATGATGACATACTGTTTTAATAACTTGAGCGGCATGAATTTAAGTAAGCGTAAAATTAACTAAACTAACGACGAATACTGATTAATAATAAAATCCAAAACGAGCTTACAAAAAGTGCATAGTGAATAATCCATTTCAGATATTAAAATTACCAAGTGAGCGACTAAATTACTAAGTGAGCTACTAAATTACTAAGTCAGCGACTAAATTACCATGTGAGCGACTACATTACCAAGTGAGCGACTGGAAATACAGAGGGCAACTGGCAATACGAAATTTTTTTTCGCGCTGGCAACACTGTCGGCTACATTGTAAACAAACTTCTCCGTAATTATTTCGTGATTTAATATATTATTACATATTATTCCAAGTTCATCTATTTAGTAATACGTTAAAATAAGTGTGTTAAATATTATTTTATACTTTAAGTGCTAGAAATACGAAAAATAATACTGTGTGTGGACTTAGTAAAAACCGTTACGTACTCACTAGAAATATTTAAAATATAGCATTGTTTGGCAGGTATTTATGGTGTTTTTTGCATAATAAATATTCAAAACACGTTAATATATTGTAATTGCATAAATTTCCTGCATAATAACTTGCTATATTTACAAACCAAAGCATAACCTCAAACTAAGTAGGTAACTGCTTATCAGCTGTGCTTCGATCTTGTTTATTGATATTCAATTATTATTTATTATTTATAATGCCTACTACCAGAAGTACCGCAGCCCGTCAGTTGGAAGATAACTTGAAATTCGCTTTACATGAGCTTAAGCAGTGTAGGGAAATCAATAAGCAGTTGCTTACAGAGAGGGAAGAGAGTGAGAAGGAGGTGTTACTCATAGTAGATAAAAATAGAAAAATGAAAAGTGAGATGACAGAGCTGCATAACCAGCTTGTGGACATGGCGGGTGACAGGGATCGGCTCCAGGGTCTGGTGGACAGTTTCGACCGGGATGGCAGCGCGTTTGAAGATTCCTTGGCTCGTATCACTACACTGGAGAAGGAGCTACGTGACGCACGAGACAAGATTCGTTCGCTGGAAACCATTATCGACGACCTCGACTCGGCCCAGACCCAGACACTCTTCGATGAGCTGGTCACTACACCTGCCCCCTCTGTTATCTCACCGACCGAACAACAACCTACTGTAACAATTGATTTAACATGTGAAAGTCCCAGTAGGTCACAATCGGTGACGACAATGAGCTGTAGTAAAAATAAACTTAAAAAATATGTTAAACTAAATAATTATATTAAAAAAACACAAAAATTAGCCAACAAAAATAAAACGCTTTGTAAAAATTTAAATTGTAGTAAAGAACGTGTCGACTTAATTAACGAAATTGATAATTATAGATTAAATGTAGAAAAAATTACACAAAATTATGAATGTGAGACACGGCGCCTTGAGTCAGAAATGTTTCTATTAAATTCATCATTACAAAGAATTTCTCTCAAATATGAGTCATCGCAAAATGAAATCAAGGAGCACGTATCGGCTATGGATAGTTTATTGGAGATGTGTCAATATAATTACGATACGTATATGTCTATGGCAAACAATCACTGTTGTGATTGCAAGTTAACTCCAGCTCCAGTGAACTATGCCGCGCCGGCGCCGGCCGCGCGACGACGTTCCGACTCGGTACAACAGCTGCCCGAGCAGCTGATACTGACTCAGGCGCCGCCGTCCGTCGACTCCGACAACAATACCACCTCCCTCTCACCAACTAAGGACTACGTTATGTATAGCGATGAACTTGGAAAAGGTATGGGTTTACAATTAGGCCGGCATTTGGGTAATACAGTAATAAACAATTGTATACCTGGGGCTACATATTCCCAAATACTTGCCAAAGTGTTGACGGCGCGATTTACAAAACCAACTATTTTATTAATTTTAATTGGAAGAAGGGAAAATTTATCAAAGAAAGATCTTATTAAATATTTTTCCGAATTGAATTCAGTACAAAATGTAACAAAAATTGTTTTGTTTGCTTTTCCCTTCAGTCAATCTTTCCAGTCAAATGAAAATGATAAACGACACAATTATAACACGTTAATGCATACACTGACATGTCGTCATTGTGACAAATTTCATTTTATTGACACCAATATTTATATTGGAAATTATTTTTATTTGACCAAGGATAGGTACTACCTACCAAAATTTTTTACCAGACAGATAGCACAGATCCTATCATATTGTATATTAAATTCAGTCAGTTCACTGACCAATAAGACTATTGCTTCTATTGAGCAAATTAATTGTAACACCTTGAATAATTTGGAATATGTTCCAAATTGTTTAAATTAATTCAAAAGACAATAGAGAATAACTCTGGCATTCCCACAAGTATCCTAAATATACCAGTATATAATAGTAGTAAAAATATTTTAAATCTGGTACATCAAAATATTCAAGGTGCAATGCATGCAAAAGAATTGGAAGTTGAGTTATTCATGAACTGTAATAACATAGATATATTGTGTATAACAGAACATTGGCTGAAAAAGCATGAGTTCATGTTTAGCTTTAACAACCATCAGGTAGGAAGTTCGTTCAGCAGAACCGATAAGAAATGCGGCGGTTCATTGATACTCATTAGAAATAATTTAAAATTTAAGGAACGAGTAGACATAGTGAGCCTCTCTGTTGAACATACTACCGAGATAGCCTGTATTGAACTCGAGCAACTTATTGTGATGAGCGTGTACAGGCGCCCTAATTCGTCTTTTGAAATATTTGAAAAAGTCATGGATGATGCACTATCAAAAATAAGTGACAAGAGTAAATATATTTTTGTTTGTGGAGATTTTAACGTTGATCTCTTAAAGAACTGTAACTTGTGTCAAAGACTGCTATCTTTATTTTTATGTTATAACTTAAAGAATATTTTTTTGGAGCCTACAAGAATCACTGCCAATTCTAAGACTTGTATTGATAATATATTTTCCAATATTGAACCTTACTTTAAATCAATTATTAATCAATTATCTTCTGATCATTCAGGTCAAATAGGATCTTTTAATATTAAAATTGAAAAAGAACCAATTAAAAATTTCACATGCGTGCCTATAAGTGACACTCGGCTTCAACGATTCAGAAATAATATCATGGATAAATTACCTGAATTATCATATTGTGACAATCCAAATACGTTGTATAATTCACTGACTAGTTTAGCTAAAAACGAATATGATATAATATTCCAGCCAAAACAAATCAAAACTAGTAATAAATTATTGTTCAGTGATTGGGCAACAGTGGGAGTTCATAAGAGCAGACAAAGGTTATATGAGCTTTATGAAGAAAGATCATATAACAAAAGTAGTACGTTTGTAGACTATGTTCGTGAATATTCAAAAATGTTTAAGCGCGTGTGTATTGTAGCTAAATCTAATTTTATTAATAATAAGATAAAATCTAGTAAAAATACAATTAAAACCACTTGGCAAATTATACATAACGAAACAGGAAAATCTAAGCCAGCAAGCAACAACTTTAAGCTTAAAATAGACAACCAAATTTTGAGTTCTGACTTAGAAATTGCAAAAGCTTTTGAAAATTTCTTTACTGATATTCCTGTTTCGACAACCAAGTCTTTGAACTCGTCTCCCACTGAGGCTGAATCCATACTTAAACGTAACGTTGAGGAATCCAAAACTATTTTTAAATTTAGACATGTCAACAGCGACGAAATTATAAAGGTATTCAAATCCCTGGAAATGAAAAAGACTCCCGACGTTGACGGAATTTCCGTGAAAATAATAAGTTCCATAATAGATTGTATAGCACCTCATCTAAGTTTTATATTTAACCAATGCGTTGATAATGGTGTGTTTCCTGACCTGATGAAACTGAGTAAAGTCATACCCTTATTCAAAGCCGGCAGTACAACAGACCCCACCAATTTTAGACCTATATCTATACTGCCGACACTTAGTAAAATATTTGAAAAACTTATTCTTAATCAGTTGCAGGGTTATTTTTATAGAAATAATTTAATGCACGTAAATCAATTTGGATTTACTCGGGGTCGCTCAACTGCTGACGCAGGCGTTGAGCTCATTACTAAAATTTTTGATGCCTGGGAAGATTCAATGGATGCCATTGGCATTTTTTGTGATTTATCCAAGGCTTTTGACTGTGTCGATCATAGCACTCTGGTCAGGAAACTAAATCATTACGGTGTAAAAAACCGGGCGCTCGATCTTCTTGAATCATATCTTACGAATAGATTCCATTTGGTCGATGTTAATGGGAAAAGATCGCCTGGATCTAAGATAAAAATGGGCGTCCCGCAGGGTTCCATTCTTGGTCCTTTTTTGTTTTTAGTGTATATTAATGATTTGCCATATCTTATAAAAGAAAAACATGGGTTGGTACTGTTTGCCGACGATACTTCTTTAATTTTTAAAGTTAAAAGACAACAATTAGTTTATGACGACGTAAACAATGCTATCCATGATGTAGTTAACTGGTTTACGGTAAATAATTTATTACTCAATGAAAATAAAACAAAATGCCTTAAATTTGTATTACCAAATGTTACTCCAGTAGCAACTGATATAATAATAAAGGGACAGAGAGTGGACCTTGTGGACTCTGCTGTATTTCTTGGAATTACTTTGGATGCCAAACTGCAATGGGATCCTCACATAAATAAATTGTCGAACAAACTGAGTTCAGCGGCGTATGCAGTTAAACGAATTAGAGCTCTTACTGATGTAGATACGGCCAGATTAGTGTATTTTAGTTATTTTCATAGCTTGATGACCTATGGAATTCTTCTATGGGGACATGCTGCAAATGCAAATAATATATTTACGCTGCAGAAACGGGCTGTTCGTGCAATTTATAAATTAAGGCCTAGAGTGTCACTTAGGGAAAAATTTAAGGAAATTAATATTTTAACATTAGTATCGGAGTACATTTACCACAATTTATTACATGTAAAAAAAAATATAACAAAATTTGCAAAGAATAGTGATCGACATGCTCTTAATACTAGAAATAAAGACAAATTGGCATCTCACATTAGTCGATTGCAGAAAATAAAACATTGTTTTAAGGGCGACTGTATACGCTTTTACAATAAGATTCCTACTATTATACAAAACTTACCCTTAGATAAGTTTAAAGTTGTAGTTAAGCAAAAATTGATTAAAAATGCATATTACAAGATATCTGATTATTTAGAAGACGAATCTCCATGGGAATGAGGTTGCTTGAGTTGGCTATTAATATAATTTAATTTATTAAGATATATTGTACCTATAATTTACATATAAAAAAAAAATATTTTTTTAAAGATGCGACGCTTGTGGAGTTTATTCGGCGAGCTCTTCTCCACAAAAGACCGCACATTTTGCTTTGCTGAACTCGCCACTAAATGTAATTTTATTTGACTTAACTAAGTGTCCAAAAAAGTGTCCAAAAGTTAAAATAAATGATTTCATTTCATTTCATTTCATTTCATTTGATAATAGTAGTCAGGGCGTTAAACGAAGTGGGGGGACGGGGGGGGCGTAGCCCTCCACCACAGGGGGGGCTCGGGGGGCACAGCCCCCCGCTAAAGAAAAAACAAATCTACCCAGAATCAAATCGGTTGGTTAGGTTAGGTTAGACTGATGTCAATAACAGAGCGGAGGGAGTCGAGCGAGCGGCCGGGGACTGCCGGAGTTTTAATTTTTTTCAAAGTTGTTTTTGTATTCGAAACACTTCATTTAATATAAAATGACGCTCAGTATAAAAAATACATTTGCCAAATATTGAAAAAAAATGCAGGACGTAATGTTGCCACTCAACCAAATATTAGGTCGCTCAAATATTATGAAGCTGCTCATTTTGTATTTTAAGTAACTCAAATTAATGTTTGTAAGTTGCTGTTCTGTTGAGTTTTGAGTGTCAAAATTAATTAATTTTGACACTCAAAACTGTAATTTACAGTCACTCATTTTATTACTACCCCTAAATAAAACTATTAAAAAAAAAGTTTGTTATCTTTTTTGCTGACTCTTCGGATCAGTTTCCTCGCTGCACAATACTATTATGCAGTTATATTCTGCTTATTCTTTATTTTCTGTTTCAGGTAGTTTTTATATTGGCTGACCACTTTACGCGGCGGGGTCAAATATCCCAGTTTGATTGCCATTCCCAACAAATGTTTGCACATAAACGTTTTTAGGAACACGGCACACGTGCATTTACCCTTTTGCCATTCCGGTGAATTGTCCAGGAAATAAACTTTTTGATAGGATGATCGTTTTTGGACATATTCATCGAAAGATGTAGGTTCTGGTTCAAGCACACTCCAGTCCACATTTAAACGATCTCCTGTTGGCGTTACGTATTCTATCCATCCATCACTTTGCTTGAAAATAAAGTTCTTGTCCATCAAAGACCAACCATAACCTTCCGATATCATTTTCCGTGTAATGGTGACAGAATTTGCAATCTTCAAACGTCCGCTTTTGTACTTCAAGGATTTAGTTTCAACTATAGTTTTGATCAACGAGCAAAACCTTTTCGGGTGGAGTTTTTCTGGAATGCTGCTTTCTACTTTCAAATCATGACTGGCTCTCTCCAAAGACGCGTTCGTACTGAATGTTTCTGGACAAAAGCTTTCGTACCAATTAGGGTTCTTTATTTCCCATTTCATCGTAAAGTAATTATGGAAATATTTGTGTATATTTGACCACTTCCATACGAATAAATCCATGCATTTCTTGAACTCCGTATAGTTTTCGGCAGCTTGGACAAAATCCAGATCAATTAGCAATTCGTCGATGCGGGAAATGTGACTTTGATCCGCCCTAACGGTAGCCCTCATATGGTCATAGCAATAACGTATTGGAACATTCGGGAACACTTTTTTAAACCCTTCATTCATAGCAGCCGAAGATTCTGCGACCAAAGCTTTGAGATTTAGATTCTTGCGGAATATCTCTTTAAATTTAGTTTTTAAACTATTGAAAATGAATTCAAAATCTTCTTGTTTCACATTGTCGCACACTGCTATAGCTAATAGGTGAAATATTTCGTCGCGATCAGGATAGCCAATTAATATCACAGGCTTGTCATACCAGTGAAGTATGTGTGTCAAGCTGAAATGCAGAGCCACATTTTTACATTCAAAAGCATTTTTTAGGAGCCTTTTAGTAGAAATCATAAACCTGAGGCTATTTCGCTCTACGTCTACATCGGAATCTATCACAAACCCGCTATCCTCGCCTGAAGGGACTTCTTTATTTTGTTCCATCCAGTGGTTGAGTTCTGTGAAAGAGAACGAAGCGCCTAATGTATTGTATGGCTTTCCTTTGTATTTGTTGTATATATATGAATACATTTGTTTATTAGTCGGCGGAGGATTGAACTTATCTTTGAGACATTTATATATTTCTTTCGGTTTCATTTTCATTCCGCGAAGCTTGTCAATTTCCTCTTTCATTTTTACTGTCATTTTCAGTTTATCTCGAGGTTTGTCCTCCACGTGTAGTCTAATCGGCCTGCAAGTGTGCTTTTTTTTATTCGAATACATTATCGTTATACCCGAAGCTGACTCTTTTAGTTTGATTAATGCATTGCAATTTTTGATACATTGGTAATATTTTTCGGTGTCGGTACACATGTAAGGCACTAGTTCCCAAGTTCGCATTTCTCTAACAAATGCTTCTGCTTGTGATAAGTTGTTGTATTTTTTCCCTACCATCCATTCTTTTGGTAGCTCGACACAAAGTTTTTTCGCTGCTGGGCTATATTCATCATATATATTGGCGTTGGCTTCATTGTCAAGGTTTCGTTTCGGTACGTCTTCTGATATTTCAAAGGTTTCTTCGAAACCAATATTCAGTTCGCATTGTACTTGAATTTCATCATTTTCAATCAGCTCACTGTCTTCCTCGTCATCAGTTTTTGTTTCCGATTTAATATCTAGTTCAATATTTAGTGGGTCTAGCAACGACGATCGCTCCATCGATTCTAGATCCTCATTCAAACTACTCGGCCCAGGCAGATTTGCTACCTGCAATAGAAAATCACTCTTAGGACTTTCAAATCAGAGTGTTATTCAATTTAACTATTCTTCTAATGTGATCCGATGGATTGAGGAGAACAATATTATTATCTTCTTGTTAAATCACGCGCTGCATTATGTTAAGTTTGTGATTGAGATGTTTTTGTGAAATTGGGCTGCAGTCTGCCATTCCATTAGGGTGCGGTTCATATCGTATAAACACAGATAATCTAATTTCAAAAGACATAACGTTATTTTCATATAACATTCATTTGCAATAACATTCACAAGCTATAATTTTAATTCATATAAGGCTCATTTGGTATAAAGTTCAGTTTTTATAAAAACGTTTAGTATAACACTCATTTCATATAACATTCGTATCACATAACGTTCATTTCAACTAATCATCATAAGATATAATGCTCATTAGATATAAAATTCCAAATAATTTTAATGGAAAAAACTTAATTAATTATTATATTAATGTACAATTTAAATTAGGGCACCGTAATTCAGGGCGGGTGCGAGCGTAGCGAGCACGGAAATCCGGGGCACACCGACTTGGATAGGTTAGGTTTGAAGGGTATGGCGAAAACGAGTGAGGCGAGCGTAGCGAGCCCACTCGATTCCGCCATACCCTTCGGGTTAGGTTGACATGTATGCATCCCTGCATGCTTTCTTGCTTGCTTGCATGCTTGCTTGCATGCTTGCTTGCTTGCTTGCATACTTGCTTGCATGCTTGCTTGTTTGTTCGCACGTTTCCATGCCTGGATGCTTGCATGTGTCATAAAATACAAAGTATTTGCGGTCCATTTCGTTTACTTTTGAGTATAAATCAGGCGTTATACGAAAAGTTTATTATGTCTTGTAAATTTTATATAAATTGTCCGTTATGACAAATAATTATTAGTTAATATGAACATTATATGAATTAACTGTTATATCAAATGAAATTATATTAAATAAAATTATATTAATGATACATTATGTCATTTAAATTGTTATACTAAATGTTTTTATATCATATAAAATTATAGCACTTGAACGTTAGTTTATCTAAATTTATATCATATATTACACACCCATTCCATTATATTGTCCACGTGTACTTAACTAATCGTCTAGTCTGTTCTCGCGCAAGGTAATGGTAACGGTTACGCAGTAACCAGTCGTATTTCCTGTTGGTGAAATCGGGTTTTAACCTTTATCCACAGCTCACGGCGATGCAAACTGCGGCGCGATTGGCGTATGTTTGTCTCCAAAAAGTACGACCAATCAAGCTTCACCGGATTTACGGGGGAGCGGAAGGCTCTACCCCAGAGACCCCAGAGTAGTCATGTACCAACGCGTCTAGGGGCGGCTAGAGGGAGCCTCGACCCCTGTCTAGCGCGTTGATACGAAAGCTCCGTCTCTGATTATTAGTTTTGATTTTGGCCGCGCCCCCGTCGGCGGGTACGGATTGCTAAAGGGGCGATAGGCGAAGAGTGATGAAAATAAACGTAGGCAATTGGGTTTTTCGCTAGAAAACTACATTCACCCTGAGTAACATAGGGTACCATTTATCGCGGGAAAATGCCTCATTCCCACGGGAAAAACTGTAACCGGAAAGCTAGTTAACTATATAAGTTCGCGCATCGGGCCTACAAAGCGGGGTGCTGCACCAGGTGTATCTTTCTTCGTAGTTTAGGCACTAGCCGGTCACTCCATACAGAAAACGCATTTTGACAACCTACTTCTTTTTGAATAACAACTGAATATCAAGTACTTGTGAATGGCGCTAGGCCCTATGTATGCACACCCCCTCCAACACCGGCGGAGTCCCGCGGCGCCTGCGGGGTGCGGGGCGTGGGGCGCTATATCGGGCGGGGAACTCAAGCCGGCGCGGAGGGGTGAGTGTCCTTTCTGTACGGGTTAGTACTATTATTTATAATAATAATAATAATAATAAATTTATTTATGCAAACAATTTTCTTCCGTGGTTTAGGTATGATCGGCCGATGCTCAACGAAAGGCGTTAGTAGGGAGCTAAAGGTGTTAGTAGAGGCGAGAATGGCGCGATACTTCGTTTTTTAGCTAGTGCCGTATGATTTGAATTGCACTTTATTTTAACAGAGCTAGAGTTGCAATTTATTTGAATCATGTCTTCTGTAGGGACTACTATTCCGTATTCTGTAATAAACATATAACATCGCTAGCAACTCGCGCGCGTCGCCAGTAGTTGTGGCCAGGCCCTTACCTATACCATGGACCAATATACTTGAGGACTGATAAAACTGTCAATTCCCTAGAAAAAAATGTGCTTCGGAAAAAGCTCAAATCCCTTATTAAAACTAGATAGCGCCTAGCGCCTCGCCCGAGATTATATTAAAAATAAACTAGTAAATGGTTTTGTGGTTATTTTTTTGCATAAATAGGAACTAAAACTTTTTTTTTATCATGTTGAGAGACACCAAATAATTTTTAATTTCACACTATTTCACAATGGTAGTTAATTTGTGAATAGTAGTGACATCTATCTTTTTTTTAATACTAATTACAGGAACACGCATTGTAGTACTATGCGTGTCAAATAAGAATAGGACTGGCGCCATCTTGAATTGACAGTCCGTCCTTTTCTTATTTGCCAAATAGAAAGAAAAGGACGGACTGTTAATTCAAGATGGCGTCAGTCCTATTCTTATTTGGCACGCATAGTAGGAGAATTGACAGCCTTCTCGAGTACTCGTATATTGGTCCATGCCTATACAAAATTAAGAATACAGACTGACCTTTCCGTGTCGTTTCTCCATATGTTCCTGAAGAGTCACCTCGAAGTCGAATCCCATAACGCAGTCGTCGCATCTGAACGGCAGTTTCAAATAAGCCTCCTTACTCCTCTCTCGCTCCCTCTCGAGCAAAAACTCCTCTTTAGAAAGGGACATCGCTCTCACTTTGCCTTTGTATTTGTCTATCGAACTGGTTTTGGATGCGCGCGATGTTTTAGTCTAAAAATGATTGAAATTATCAAACCTAGCAAGAGATCTCACACGTGACAGGCATAGTTTTGTCGTGTCGTGCGTATACAGTTATCCTTATGGAGGATATAGACATAGACATAGACAAAAATTTATTAAGCACAAAGACACACTTTACAGATGACAACAGTATAAAGGTGTCTACACACCAAAGCCGCCGGCCCGGCGGCATAGCCCGCTAGGCACGGCCAGTGGCCTCATTTTGAACAAAACTCAAACAAAATGTGGCCGCCGCCGTGCCTAGTGGGCTATGCCTAGTGGGCGGCCACATTTTGTTTGAGTTTTGTTCAAAATGAGGCCACTGGCCGTGCCTAGCGGGCTATATAGCGGCTTTGGTGTGTAGACACCTTAACAATGAAACAGATAAAAAAGAAAGAAGATATTTCAATATGGCGGGATTTCTCGCAGTTTTTTGACAGATACAAGGTGAGATAAGTAATTGCGTGTCATGCTAGGCTTACTTTACTGATTAGCATCCCGCAAGCAAAAGAGAGTCGGTGGCCTCGGCACGCACCAATGTGTTTTTGATTTTCGAATTCATATATTATGTATGCTTATTCGACACTTACGGTGAAAGAAAACATTGTGAGGAAACCTGCACAGACCTGCTGCGAGGTAATTCAAAGGTTGTGTGTAAAGTTGACCAGAGTGGTCTTCTAAGGCCTATTCACCCTGATATCAGGGTAGGCTCGAAGCCCCTGTGGGTGACATTGATGGGCTGTTAACAAAGCAAAATAATCATGAAAGCTTGCAGAAAGTTCACTGCTGGATAAAGGGACCGATCATTTTGGATATCACAGCGGGAGGTCATTGCTTAGCAGTGGTTGTCTGACTAACTAAAGGCCATCTGCACTAAAACACTTTATTTCCATTACAAAAATTATCAGACAAGCACTATGCTGATCAAAATATGAATAACTAGAATATGATGTTACTTTACTTACCTTAGGCTTAACCAGATCTGCCGTTACATTTTGTGCTAGTGATACATTTTCTTCAGCATCAAAATCCTGAGTCTCAACTTTAATATTAAGTGGCAGATCCTCTTCATTGGTCGATTCAACTTCCTCCTTCGCAGAGCGTTCAGCCCAATCAGCCAATGGTTGTTCATCACTCCAATCCTCTCTATTGTCATTGGTAAATGCTTCTTCAAACAAAATATCTGTGCTGTGATTGGTCAGTCTTGATTCGTTGTCGTCTATAGAGGTGATTTCTACTGGTGTCAATTTTAAAGACAATATTGGGACATCTGGCTGTTCAAATTTTATCTAAAACAGTTTATTTACACTATAAACTAAATCGTTACGGCTTACAATGGGCCTCATAAGGCTTAAAGTCACCCAAAGAGAGAGAGAAGAGTGGGCAATGCTTAAAGTTTCCCTGTGATTAAATAAGGAATGTATTATAAACATTCTCCTATTCTATGTCTCACACAGGGGATCCTAGTTTGGGGACCAGGAACATAATTTATGTTGTGCATACGCTACAGTAGTTGTTACCTATAATAAATAATAAATAAATATAAAAATGCATTTATTTCAATATAACTAAAACATTACATTGACGGGGCTTCCCTGTGAGTAATCAGAGATACTCGTGTTGGGAATACCTCACTCTTCCATCTTGTGTTACAAGAAGTAGGTACATACTATAAACACCTATAAACATCAGATTGCCTAACATTTACTAACTTGTAAATGTACTTATATTTTAAGTGGTTGAAATAAAATAAAATTTATTTATTTACTTAAAAGTACCTTAGGATAGTTGTATGATTTACTTAGCCACGAAATACTGTTATCGACTTGCTTTTTAAATGCGATGGTCTTCACAAATAGACCGTGGCATTGCCAGCATATCCATAGTAACGGCATCTTTGTCTGAAAATAAATATGATCAAATTATTAATAAATTATATAATAATTATTTCGATTTATAAGGAATTAGCGGCTCACCCCAGCCACTGGGCGGTCACTCCATAGAGAAAACGCGTTTTGACAAGTTACTTCTTTTTGAATATCAACTACAAGTCAATGGCGCTAGTTGCTATGTAAAACACCCCCGAACACCACCGGCGGAGTCCCGCGGTGCCTGCGGGGTGCGGGACGTGGGGCGCTATATCGGGCGGAAACTCATTTTGGCGCGGGGGGGTGAGTGTCCTTTCTGTACGGGTTAGTACTATTATTTTCTTCTGTGCCCCAGCTTCACTTTCAAAATATATTCAATATTATTCATGTCGGGGTACAAACCCGAGTCACCCAAATGGATAGTCATATGACTACATAGTAAAAAACAAAGTCGCTTTCTCTGTCCCTATGTCCCTCCCTTTGTACGCTAAAATCTTTAAAACTACGCAACGGATTTTGATGCAGTTTTTTTTAATAGATAGAGGGATTCAAGAGGAAGGTTTATATGTATAACACATGCATAATATACTTAAGAATAATCCACAATAACCATTTTCCCGTGCGGAGCCGGGGCGGGTCGCTAGTACTACATAAATACTGAATTACACTTACGTTATAGTGGAATAGTTTTGAAAACAGCCCCACATGCTTACAGCTCCTTAGATTAAATACAGTCACATCTTTTCGTAAACAACAAACGCACAGTTTGAATATTTCGCTATCAAACGGAGCCTGTAATTTGCCTTCTGCAGACATTGTCGTTTCAATCAAATATAACTTCTGCTGAGAATTATGAAGTCAAATTCTCCCAAATTGTTACTTAAGTGCCTACCTACTGCAAGTATGCATTTGCAAATCTTATTTATTTATTTTTCCAGCATTTTAGAGAACACGAACAACACAAAAAGCAAACAAACAAACAAACAAGCAAGCCGTACAGCCGTAGAGGGAGCATTTTATATTTTTTTTTTTTTTTTTCTGGCCTGGATCCAAGTCCTTTCAGCCGTAGAGGGAGCATAAGCACGCAATGTGACCAGATTTGAAATGAAAATTCTGGCCTAGACTTGGGTGATAAATAACGTCACAGTGAAAAAGTCACAGTGATCAGGTGCCTGCAAAAGTCACTGTGACTTTTTAGAAAATAACAACGTTCCAAAATAACGTTGTTACTTCGCGGTTGTTAAGTCGTTCCGAGCGCGACCGCGCCGCGCGTTATTTGTCACGGTTGGCGCCAAGCGGCCGCGCTCCCGCCCGGTCCGCGGCGGCGACAATCATCGGTAGGTAGATTCGGCGATATAACCAATATGGCGATTATTGCAAGCGCGCGACGACGACAGAGCAACAAGTATAGTAGACACGGAAACTATAAAAAAAAAAGTCTTATTTGATTTTTTTTTTTTCGATACTTATAGGATAATGTAACAAATATTTAGTAATTACGGAACTTGGAATTATAACATGGTGACTTTTATCCTTGAAATAAAATAATAGTATTATATAAACACGCCGCACAGTTAAATTATAAAAATGCGACAGTCCTAAGCCTGTAAAAAGTGTGAAGGATATTTTGTGATCAACTGTTCAGTCAGTCACTCTCGCCCGCGCTCAACTATAATCGACTATCGTTATGATTCCAAGTTCCAACCGTTCCACCTAGTTATCTAAGTTCCAAGCCCAATGTCGTTCCATGTAACCGACAAGTAACGACGTGACAAAGTCACGGTGATTTTTCACAGTGATTTTTTTGGAACTGGAACGACAGTCACGGTGATCGCAAAATAACGACTTAGCCCATGTCTAATTCTGCTAAATTCATATATTTTTTGCTTAGTTTACGATAATTTTGCTCGTACTTTATTATTATTTGTACAATGGTTATACATCGGCTACAACTGACTGACCGAAATCAACTAGACCAGGTACCTACTAAGATTTTTGAAAATGGACTAAACTTGGGACTAAAACAAACTAAACTTTAGATAGAACGAAATTAATAAAAAAGAGCGTTCTTTAAGATTTCCATTACAATAGATGACGCTAGTAATATAATGAGAACAATGAGATTTATTGTAGACTATTTGACTTTTTGTTTGTCGGATTATACATGGTTCTGACCTGTGGTTCTGACTGAGATTAATTATTTTAGGATAATTACTTAGCTGATTAATTTGCTAGTGCATTATTATGGCACATGGTATATTTTGTATATAGTAAGATATACAAGAAAAAGTAGAATTAACACTATTACTACCACTGAAAATATATTAAATTCATATAAGTATGATACTGCTAATTTTCTACACATGATTTTCAAAATTCTGCCAAAATCTACTAACTTTTCAGACACAATCTGCTAGATTGTGTCTGAATAAATATGGAATCTAATTCTGCTAAAATCACAGAATTCCTTTAAATCTGGTCACACTGTAACCAAAAAAAAAAGAGAAGAGGGTCAGGGAGGGAGGGAATAATGAGTTACGCGGGAATCGAGAAGAAATGGCGGGTTCATTGTGTCGTCCTTTTTCAAATTAGTTTTTCATGGTAATTGTTATGTTAATATGGTGGAATTAGTGCGATAGTGCCGTTAACGAAGAACTATTCAATGAAAGTGAGAAATAATGAGTGGTTAGCTGTTTCTGGTTTGATACCCCGAGTTAAACTCCGATGTCATTGGAATGTAAGGACCACCCTTGCATTTCAATGATCCCATGACAAGACAAGACTACTGAAGACGTAGGATACAAGAAATTATGACTAAAGACGACAAAATAAAACTGAAGATATCCTATTATTACTAAAGACTAGGCTGTATGGGCTTTGATCCCTTTGCCTTTCCCATAGGGGAAAATAAACTAAAAAAAAAGGAAGGGAATAAGAAGAGTCCCTGAAATGCACAGCTAAATAATGTAGCTATGTACAGCTTATTCTGAAATAGTTTCTGTTAATTAGAAATAATTTCTGTCTGTCATAAATAATCTGTTTATTTTTTCATATCACTTATACTAAATAAATTTCGATGTTTCACATGAGATGAGACTCCGCTAGGTGGCGCTTTAAAGTAAACATTGAAATTAGTTTTCTCCCACGTAAATTAATTAAAATTTTAAGATATTTTCAATTATAAGTGCGTAGTTACAGTGATTTTGATTCGAAATGTGCTAAAGATTATCTGTAAACGTTATATCGGTATAATTCCTACGTTGATCCGAAATAACTAACAAACTTGTATCATACGAACAGTGAACATTTTTAAACGGAATTACATCGAATTGTGTGAATAAAACTAGTGCAAATAGGTGAAAGTGCATACTGTTAACTTAGAAATATTATAAAATTCTATTATATCGAACATTACAAAGTATTTAGACTGAATTATACTTTCTAGCGTCGTTTCAAATTCAAAAAATGTGTAACGATAACGAACTTTCAAGTCTTTGAAACACATTGCTTTTTCTTGCAGAAAGTGTTATTCTTGAGGCCAGACTTTACAGTGTATAGAATAAAAACTCAATTTATGGACTAGATTAATCTTGATATTATTTTAGTAATTATTATTGAAAAACATTCAAACATTGAACCAGTGCTGCCATCTGTTCCAAGAAAGTTTTACTAAACATTCCGCTACCGATGTAGCTTAGTACTGCTACTCGTCACTAGAGGTCACTAATCTAGATTTTAAAGTTGGATATTGATAAGAAGCTGCTATCACCTTTAATAGAACATGGCTCCTGCTATTGTGAAATGTAGCAAATGTGCAATAAGTAAACGTACTTCACAATACTTATCCTGCCGTGAATGTAAAAAAAAATTCTGCCTGGATTGCGAATCTGTATATTTTGGTCGTTTTAATTTAATGACTACTGAGCACAAAGTAAACTACAAATGCAAACAGTGTTACAGAAATGTTCGTAGCTCTACGGATTGCAACTTGTCTACTTCTTCTACGGCAGATAACAATGTGGCGAGTGCTGCCACTGCCAGCTCTCCTCTAAACGGGACTAAGCCAACTGTTGATGTTATGAGCTCCTCGCCCCACGTGTCTTTGTCCGAAGAAAGGTTTGATAACGATCTGCTCATGGAGATAAAACACCTTCGCGAAGAAATCACACGCCTAAATAGCAAATTTAGTGAAGTGATGTCTTCGGTAGAAATGTGTCACGACAAACTAGACATGAACAGCAGCAAACTGGCTGAAATTGATAAGCGCGTCCATGACACAGCGTCCCGCACCCAATCTGCATGTAACTGTAACTGTAGCTGCCACTCTGCCAGTAAACTAAAAACGTGTAAAGACAACCAAAATCGCAAGGAACATGATGTGCAGCTGAAACCAGTCATGACTACTTCGAAATATCCTCAACCTGCCTCTTTGTCTAGTACGAGTACACTTGCTTCGACAGCATCTAACACTGTACCCGGCTATATGCTTACTTCTACCACTAACAACTCGGAGATCGGCGAAACCGATCCTCAACCTGCCTCTTTGCCTAGGCCGAGTACAATTGCTTCCATTGCATCTTCTAGCACGAGACCTGGTTCTAAGCTTACTTCTGCCACTAACTCGATTATGACGGGGAACACACACAGCCGCCCTCTGTTCTCTGACGTCTTGCGTGGAACTGCAACTCCAGGATCTACCAAGCTCTGTGCAGCTGAAAGGAAGAAGTACCTACATCTCTATTACTTGAAAAAAGGCACTACTGAAGCGCAGGTTCTTGAACATGTAAATAATGTGTGTGGAGGTGAAGTATGTAGTGCGCAAATACTTAACTCCCGTGGAAACTATGCATCTTTCAAATTAGGGGTTCCAGTTGACTTAGCCGACAAGGTAATGGCACCAAATAATTGGACAGAAGGTATTTGTGTAAAACCGTGGCGGCAGCCCTTTCGAGTCAATAAAGAGACCAAACAAAAGACTGTTTAAAAAAAATCTTATTTACTATCAGAATGTACGGGGTCTGAGATCAAAAACTTCATTATTTTGTAATAATGTGTCTTTAGCTAACTATGATATCATAGCATTAACTGAAACATTTTTAACAAGTTCTGTGTGCGACGGCGAGCTGTTTCCTCCCGGGTACTCGGTGCTGCGCCGGGACCGCGCCGGCGACGAGGGCTGGGGCGGGGTGCTGCTCGCCGTGCGTGACACCTACACCGTACGCTCTGTTAGTGATATCGATGGACTTACACCCGATATGGAGTTGTTATTTGCTTTGATTAGTTTTAAAAACATAAAATTCCTTTGCTGTGTTGTATATATGCCACCTAGTTATAATGATGAACAATATTTAAATAATTTGACTTGTATTGAAAACGCTATTTGTAAATATTCTGATATGGATGTAATAGTATTAGGAGATTTTAATCCAAATTCGTGGTCTACAACCGTGACCACTCAGTTTAATTTTTTTTGTGATTTTTGTAACTTGTCTCAGTATAATAATGTAGTTAATCATCGCGATGGCATTTTAGATCTTGTACTTAGCGGGTTGAAAGATGAGCGGGTAGTGGTGAGCGAGGAAGACGACTCGTTGGTACCTATTGATGCCTACCATCCATCACTTGTCATACAGTTATATTTAACACGAACAGCACAGGCTAATTTATCTCCATCTTCATCCAGCCATAAACCGCAAACCAATATTTTCCCGGGATGGAACTTTCATAAGGCGGATTTCATTGGCTTGTACGGAGCCTTAGCTGAACTGAGTTGGACAGAGCTATTGGCTGCTTCCGATGTCGACGCCGCAGTTGAACTATTGTATACGAATCTCTGTAACTGCATTAATACACACGTACCACTCAAAAAAGTCTCTCAACGCCTTAGTCGGTATATTTATCCATCTTGGTTTACTTCTGAAATCATTGAAAACATAAAACATAAATATTTCCATTTACGTAACTACAAAATAGACGGGAAATTATTTAATTATGAACTTTTCAAATATTATAGATGGCATGTAAAAAGATTAATCTACTCCGCACATCAAAATCATATGGAAATTATACAAAAAAATATAATTAGTGATCCTGCCAAATTTTGGGACTTTGTTAGAGACAAGCGTAAGGATAGGCGTTGTAAGAGTTTTGTATATGACGGTATAGAGGTGTCGGGACAGGAAGCAGTCAACGCGTTCGCCAAATACTTTGGATCAGTGTTCCACAACGATGAGCCTCTACTTGATCCACAAGCTGCCGCTAGTGCAGCTCATGCTCTATCGGATGCGGTGCGTGTAGTGCTGGATACAGTCAATGAAGCTGACCTTGTGATTGCGGTCAAACGCCTAAAGCCACGCTCCGCTGCCGGACCAGACGGAATTCCGTCTTTCTTGGTTAAAGATTGTGTTTCTGTACTAAAGACACCCTTACTTCATATTTTTAATACATCTCTTAAAAGTTCTACTTATCCTAGTGCATGGAAAAAGTCTCGAGTTACACCAGTGCCAAAAAATGCAACGACTTCAGATGTTAGTGATTTCCGACCAATTGGGGTACTATCTAGATTTGGTGGTATCTTTGAATCTATAATAAACCGTCTTATTGGTCAGCAAGTGAACCATAGGTTGGATGACAGCCAGCATGGTTTTCGCCGAGCGCGTTCTACTAACACAAATCACATTAACTTTGTAGACTATATTTCCACGGAATTAGATGCTCGTCGGCAAGTCGACGCAGCATATCTAGATTTTAAAAAAGCCTTCGACTTGGTCGATAATGACATTTTATTACAGAAAATGGCAACTTTCGGATTCACGCCCAAGCTTCTTAAGTTCTTCTCCAGCTATTTAAAAAACCGCACACAATTTGTCAGAGTGGCTGGTCATGAGTCTGAACCCTACTACACTCGATCAGGCGTAAGCCAGGGCAGTACCTTAGGGCCCACTTTGTTCCAACTAATGATAAATGACCTCCCAAGAAGTGTCCGTTCAGCAAAATGTCTTATGTTTGCGGACGACTTGAAATTATACATAGGAGTGAGTGGACACTCTGATACGCTTTCTCTCCAAGAAGACCTTAATGCTGTTGCTAACTGGAGTAATGCAAATCGCTTGCCACTTAATACCTCTAAGTGTAAAATTATAACCTTTACACGCTCTAATCGACCTCTTATTGTACAGTACAACTTATTAAATGATCCGATAGAAAGAACAAGCGAAATACGTGATCTAGGGCTGACTTTGGACTCCAAACTAGACTTTCATAAACACATTACTGTCACTTGTAAAAATGCAAACAAAACCTTGGGCTTTATTATGAGAGTTGCTTCACAGTTTTGCGATATGTCAGTAGCTATAGTGCTATACAATGCCTATGTCCGTAGCAAATTGGAATTTGGAGCAGTCGTATGGGATCCGTATGAGTCGAAGTATTCCCTCATGATTGAAAAAATTCAGCGCAAATTTGCACGATGGCTGTTTAAAAGGACTTACGGTTATTACCCCTATTTGTACCCCTCTCTGTACGTGTCAGGAATGGTAGGCATCGATACGCTTATGTTGAGACGAAAGCTACTGCTTGCGCTCCATTATTACTGTCTTTTGCATGATACCGTAGATAACGCGACAGTGTTAACGCAGATGGGTTTGGTAGTGCCGTCTAGAGGAACACGCAGTTGTGATGGCGCTGTTGCTCCGCGCCGTAGAGCGAAGCTGTTTGTTGTTCAGTACACACGCACCCAACATGCTGGAAATGCTCCCACCACCCGTGCACTGCGCCTTCTAAACGAATTGAATGCCCATTGTAATAATTTAGATATATTTGCGGATAAAATAACAATATTTATGTCTAAGTTATATGTTTATTTATGTACGTTATGATGATATTAGTTATAAATTGTATATTAACCAAGAATTTGTGAAATGACACTTAAAGTAACTATTCTGTTTCAAAACTATTAACTAAGGTGCAGGTGTTTTGGATAATATTTCTGTAAACCGCATGTATTTTTAATAAATAAATAAATAAATAAATAAATAAATCTGCAAGGCGTCCCTTGAGTGACGTGACGGCTCACCATTTTCTATTCTTTTGAGTATTATCTGTTTATCTAAAATTTGTTAAATTTTTTGAAAATTTTATATTCTGAAATGTGTTCGAAATAAAAGGCCGGTTATTAAATGGTTTGTAAAGCCTCGGTCAGACTCACACACAGCGATTAGTCGCTGCGAATAGGCACTCGCACGCAGCGAGAACTCGCTCAGTGTGACTGGCAGGACTATTTGCTGCGAATTTGGAACTGAGCCTTTTTTAACTTTATTCGCAGCGAATCCAATCGCGACTGCTATTCGCTGTGTGGTGTGATGTAATGTGACTGTGTGTGAATGATTGGTGTGAGTGTGACCGAGGCTTACTTAAGCGATGTTCACAAATTATCGGGTCGTACGTCATTTTGTTTCTATACAGGATCTGTCAAAATGTTGTCTCCCTCCCCCACCTCTTCCAAAAGGAAAGGCTTAGAATCTGAGCCATATAGCCTAACTCGGACCATTCAAAGATAAAAGAAAAGATAAGAAAAACTTTACTGCCATCTAGCGACTAGTAGCTGAAGTATAGACTCAAATTTGAAATGAGCGACTTCCAGACAGAGCTTCGACTGGAAACTTCCCAATTTTTTTTATTTCACAAATGACAAAAGTAAATAAAAAGCAATTTCTTTAAAAAGTTAAATAATTAATGATGATGAATATATATTTTTTTAATTTTATGCATTTTTTTTTCCTTTGTGAGAAATCTTTACCCTTCGAGCCCCCAAACAAATTCTTATACGGAGCCCCGCCAAGTCACGCTACGCTTCTGAGTGCCAAGAGCGAGTTTTTTACTCATGAAACGCGCTCGATAACGACGACGTAAACGTGCATTTAGGTTGGTATTACATTGTCAAAGATCTAGGATCATATATTATGATCATATCTTTGATCCTATTTATTTGACAATTTGAGTCATCATATCTGTGTAAAGACAAAGTCGTGCAAAAACTAAAAGGGACGCAGTTATGCGCAAGAGTGAGCGCGATGTATTTGTTTTGTATCTCATTCTAACGCATAACTGCGTCCCTTTTCGTTTTTGCACGACTTTGTCTTTGTCGCCAGTGTGATATTTAAAATTGTTATTTAAAATTTGGACAGCAAGATTATGCAAGTATATAATTAGAAAAAGAATTACATTACAATATTTGAAACATATTAACGAACAAGAAATTAAAAACTCTTTGTTTTTATATTTGCTTTTAAATTCCGAGTAGAAAAAATAAAAAATAACTGGCAACACCTGTTTGTTTCTATGACCGTATTGGATATGTCAAAAATCTGTGATCAAAGATAAAATTGAATCATTATGTCTATATTACACTGTCCAATATCTTTGACTCATAGATCTTTGATCATATATATGATCATATATTTGATCCTATTTATTTGACAATTTGAGTCATATCTCTGTATTACACTATAAAAGTTCTTTGATCCTATTTCACGTACTATTACTTCGGCATTTGACAGATTGATGACAGGTATTGACGTTAGGGTTACCAGATCTCAGCGAATTCGAAGACATCGTAATTTTTAGTATGGCTTGTTTTCTTTTATTTAAAATTAGGACAGCAAGATTATGCAAGTATATAATTAGAAAAATAATTACCTACATTACAATATTTGAAACATATTAACGAACAAGAAATTAAAAACTCTTTGTTTTTATATTTGCTTTTAAATTCCGAGTAGAAAAAATAAAAAGTAACTGGCAACACCTGTTTCTATGACCGTATTGACTGAAAGGACTTGGATCCAGGCCAGAAAAAAAAAAAAAAATGACCGTATTGGATCCAATCTAACAACAAATGTCAAAAATCTATGATCAAAGATCAAATTGAATCATATGTCTATATTACACTGTCAAATATCTTTGACTCATAGATCTTTGAGTCTCTTTGATCAAAGATCTTTGACAATGTAATATGCCCCTTAGTATGGAGACATTTTAGTTGAGCTAACTGTCTACAGATGGCGTAGTTTCAGTTCCATACAAAATCGCGTTTACGCTCTCGATTTCGAGCGCGTTTACTTTGGTTGCAAAACTCGCACTCGGCACTCTGTATGTCTGTCTACATCATAAATTCATAATTCAACTGATTCCTAGCGTTCGTCGATGTTTAATTTTATATTTACAAAATAAAAAAAATATTAATTTACCTGTTGACGACGGCTTTTAGTAGGTATAATTATATTTTTTGGTGGACGGGGAGTTACTGCCCACACAACCTTTTCTGATCATCACACATCACACCTAGGGTTGCCGAGGTCATAAAAATAAAACAACTTTTTGAAGCAATAATGTATAATAAAATCTATTCAAAAATCTGAGTATAAAATTGGTATTTGGTTTACATAAAAAACTGTACAGTCAACTACTTCAAGTGCAACATGTAGAGTATATTTTGTTTTTACAGTTATGTTACGCTAGATGTGATGTTTACAGTTCTACCACTAAGGGTGCGTTTACACTGAGGTGAGAAGAAGCAAAGAAGAATCATGCTAAGATATTCAAACCTTCTCCATATTCTCCACCTTAACGTCAAACGCATCGTTATAATATGGAATTACTTAGTATCTTTTGTGTTTTTATCTTGTCATGTTCATCTTTTGCAAAACTATATTTTTAAAGACCAGAAAAATAAAAACCTGCTCTGGGGGCGCCACATGTATATTTTTATGTTTATGACAACAATTTCCATCATAAAATTAGTTCCACTGATATTCCGCAATATGGCGAGGTTTTTTTTTGTTTTCCTGGTCGGGCTTTATTTAAAAGTAATTAAGTGATTTATTTGTCGACGTCGATTTCATTTTCTTCAATCCCTCGTTCTCTTTCCAAGTTCTGTAAAAAAGAGAAAAAACATACAGCCAGTGAAAAAAACTGAATGCGATGCGATTTGCCTAGCTTCGCTTCATGAAGCTACAGTAATAATAATAAAAAAACAAAAAGACTAACTTTTTTAGGAACAAGAATAGAGCGTGGAGATATAGAATAGGTTTTGTGTCGCCGGTTAGAAAATCTTCAATGACTACAAAAATACAGGTATCTCACTTCTGCAGGCCTACTATGTAAGTGACATTAGAGCCATAGCAGTTCTGTCAATATGTCGCGTTTGACAGCTTCTCGAGCCTGTCGCTACTTACATAGTAGGCCTACAGGCCAGGACCTCACTTTTTATATCAAAGGGAACCTATCCCTGAGGATCAAAATTTTAAGAAATCAAAGTACTGTCTAAAGGCTGATAATAACCGAAACTATCTTCCCGTCATTACATACAGAAAATAAGCCATGTTTTAATTTGATCACTAGACAGTCACCGATTTAAAATAATAATTGGGCTAACGCAAGACGTGTATTTGACCCTGTCTGTAAAAATAAGTATATTTATAATTTAATAGAAATATTCTTAACAAAAAAATAACTATATCTCTATGTTCACCTTTTTAAAAAAGTACAAAATATAAAGTGATAAGTGGAAAAAAGTTATTCTCAATTAAATGGACGAAATTCACAAAGGACGATGCAAAAACAACATTTTTGTTACAAGTCAAATGTTGGTGACAGAAAAATCCTTAGTCCTTAGTCTAAAACCCCGCCTCAACTCGCTCCAGTACGATGCAAAGCTTGCTCTTAACTATTACCTATGTCCTCTTGATTTTTAAGATGCGCCTTCATAACATACCTATGTATGTATAGTAAAGACGGCTCTTTTCTCTAAAGCGTCTCGGCGGGAGCGCTTTAGAGAAAAGAGCTGTCCAACGGTTTGATTCAAACCTTACGTGTTTGATGCAACCGTTTGATGTCGGTTTGAACGGTTTGTCAAACGGGTTAAACCCTGCGCTCAAGCAAAAATCTGTCTCTTGATATACCTTCTCATTCTACCGTTTCCTACTCTAAATCCTTCCAAATTCAAGCCATCCGTCTCTGGAATAATCTCCCTGAAACCATCCGACGATCCCCGTCAATCCAGTCCTTTAAAATTCGTATTATAGCGCATTACCTATCTACTGTCTCCTCATCTTGAATATATTTTCCTGTGTTATAGTTATGTACGAGTGAGTATATAGTATATAGTTATGTATATGTGTAGGAATATGTATAATGTTTATGTATTTTGTATGTATGTGTATTTATATAGGGTTCGTCCCCGAGCTTACCGTTCCCCGAGCTTACCGTCCCGGAGCTTACCGATTTTGATAAAATTGATTACATTTTATTTTGTTTTTTTTTCTACTATTTCCTACTTGTACAATAGAGATCAAAAGTGTTTTAAAGTAGGTATGAAATGTGTTTGTTTGGTTACTGCAGGCAGAATTATGTGAACTTAATGATGAAAGTTATAGGACTAAAAATGTATGTGTAACTATTAAATTAAATATAGCAAAACCATATTTTTAAGATAATAATTGCCATCATTATTAATAAAAAAACAAATTATTGTGATGATTAAAACCTGTGATAATACACCAGCAGATTAATAAACGTGATTATTTAACTGCGATCTAGAACTTATTATTTATTCCTATAAAGTATAAAATTCGACTTTGCACTTTTGCTGCTAATAGTACTTTTAAGCAAGATTGTCATTTTAATCGACTTTTTATAATAATTACAAATCGGTAAGCTCCGGGACGGTAAGCTCAGGGAACGGTAAGCTCGGGGACGAACCCTTTATATATGTATGTATGTATGTAAATATTTTTATTATCCGTGAAAGTATTTTAAGTAAAATATTCGTATATAGTTTATTTTACTGGATTTTTATGCCACCAACCCGCACTACTCTATTCTATACCATTGTCCTGGAAATGGGTTGCCTGGAAGAGATTGCTACATTAGCAATAAGGCCGCCTGTTGAAACCTAATGTTTTCTTTGTATGTCTTATATGTCTGTGTTTCTTGGTGTCAATAAAGAATATTTGTATTGTATTGTATTGTTAAATATAAGTGACAAATTTCTCACCTGCCACATATCAGGATCCCACCGCCCGTACAGTGAAGTGAAGCTCTCGGGTTCGAATCCTTGTTTGACCCACAACGCCGCCCTTTGGTCGATTTTATTTTTGTAATCCTGACAAAAAAAGTCAATAGGTACTATTATGAAGTGGGAGCGGTGGATTCGGATGGAGCGGGTTCAAACCTCGGCACGCACGTACAAATGTATTTTAAAGCCCGACCAGAGAAATAAAAAAACTCGCCATATTGCGCAATTTCAATGAACTAATTTTATAAGGGAAATTGTTGCCATAGTCGTAAAAATATACACGTGGCGCCCCCAGAGCAGGTTTTTTTTTTATTTCTTTGGTCAGGCTTTAGAACGTTTATTCGACAATGTTACGGTAAAGGAAAACATCATGAGAAAAGCTGCAAAGAAATTCAAATGTTGTGTATGAAGTTGACAAACCAGCAATAAGCTTGAATCTAGTTGAATCTAATCAGGTTGAATAGGCCTTAGTCGACGACGCTGGCCCAGTGCGGGTTGGTCGACACACACAACATTTGAATTATTACTTCGCGAGTGTGTGCAGGTTCCCTTACGATGTTTTCCTTCACCGTAAGAGCGTCGAATAAACGTTCGTACGAATTCGAAAATCGAAGAAAATAAATTCCACATTGGTACGTACTGAGAATTGAACCCGCAACCTTTCGAATGGAAGTCAACGGCCCTAGTCACTTGGCCATCGACGCTCCTCGCTACGCTGCGATAATGGTGTTCAGCTTTCTTGAGTCCCAAACTTTATAATACTTACAGAACTACCCTGGCGGCCTTGATTCAAACAAATCACTGTTCGCTGAAATTTTTTTTAGCCGAATCGTTGACTCCCCGACAGCTCGGTTCGCCGAAATAATACGTTAACTTAACCTCCTTTCGGTGACTCGTTCTGTGTCGGCGAGACAACAATCTCGGCAGAAAAAACTTCTTGTTGTAAAATATTATTTGAGCACAAGGAAACTACTGCAGCGTCTTCAGGAGATTTATTGAATGCAGCCATTCAGGGTGGCGACAGGAATCAAAAAAGGATCTATAATTACAATTTTCTGCTTATATACTAAGCCTAGATGGCGCTAGTGTGCTTCCGCAATTTGACATAAGTTTGGATGTAGCCTTTGTACCACCATCTATCTCGGTAGTTCAGAAAGCTTTGGATAGATGGTGCTACGAGGCACAAAATAATTTAACACTTCTTTACTACCGAAGTTCGGCGAACAGCGATTTCTATAAGTATAAGATTGTATCAATCAAGGGTAATTCATTTCACTTAATTCCACATTTATTGAGTAAAATAATATTAGAAACTAGCTTTTCGCTCTGCGGCTCCGCCCGCGGTGAAACGTAGCCTATTATGTGTTATTCTGATGTACTTATAAGCTATATTATTGTAAAGTTTCATTACAATCCGTTTAGTAGTTTTTGGCGAAAAAAATAAAAGTTTATTTTCAACAAAACACTATAGTGAAAGCGTAACAAACATACATCCATACTCACAAACTTTAGCGTTTATAATATTAGTTAGTACGATATCCGGTAAGATACAGGACTCTTTACAGGACTATGAGTAATCTTAGATAATAATTTTGCGTTTTCTTTTTTCGTGAAATGAAGATCTAGTATTTAAAAAAAATATGTGTACCTACGCAATTTTTTTAATCCAAATTTTTTGCTAGAAAATAAACTATTAAATTTAACCAATCAATCTATCACCACTGGCAATCGACTAGAGCAGACCAGTCCCCCCAAGCAGCACCCGTTCACAAGTTTAACGCATGGGCACAGAAAAAAATAATAGTAGGTACTAACCCGTACAGAAAGGACACTCACCCCTCCGCGTCAAAATGATTTCCCCGCCTGATATAGCGCCCCACGCCCCGCACCCCGCAAGCGCCGCGGGGCTCCGCCGGTGGTGTTCTGGGGTGTTTTACATAGCGCCTAGCGCCATTGATATTCAGTTGTTATTCAAAAAGAAGTAGCTTGTCAAAACGCGTTTGACCGCCTAGTGACATGGGCCAGCCACCGCCCGGGAAACCAAACGACCCGGCCCACGACGCCGCGGCAAGTTTGGACACTTTAGTGAGATTGTCAGCCAGATGTTGGCACAACAAAATTCAGATTACGGTTACCTCAACCATTCTGGTGATGGAAGACTGGAGGAAGAACTCGCTGG
The DNA here is from genome assembly GCA_948473455.1 of Teleiodes luculella. Classification (NCBI taxonomy): domain Eukaryota; kingdom Metazoa; phylum Arthropoda; class Insecta; order Lepidoptera; family Gelechiidae; genus Teleiodes; species Teleiodes luculella. Next base: position 2,534,647 of record OX419609.1, on the reverse strand, counting down.
GTGCGTTGCGTCCGACCCATAGAAACAGTGTTCTGCCGGTGTCCACTATGTACGCGCTTTCTTCCTTCATCTCCTGGAAATTGTCATGCCATCACGTCATCATTGGTAAAGCTCCAAATACATATTGCGGAAATTAATGGAGCAAAAATAGCAATGAGGGGTTTTCAAGATGGCATTTAAGAAAAAGAAGGTTCTATTGACGTCAAATAGATGGCGTACATGTCGGGTAATATGTCAAATCAAACGCGAGCTTAGCGAACCAATGAGGCAGAGAAAAAACTGGCAACACTTTTGTTGTCACGTCATCACATCACACACTTTGCTGTGTTTTAAGTTCGTTTCGTGTTTTTGCGTGAGTTTTAACTTTTGATTCGTTTTACCAGTGACCTTTGCTACTAGCTTTTGTGACTTTTTTCCTACATTTAAGCAAGTCTATTTTTTTTTGACATAGAGTTCAGTGCAGCGCCATCTCATATGAAAAAAATGGAACTTTTTTTGTTATTAAAACTGTCAAAATGAAAACCCCACATTGTTGCCAACGCCCCCTAGAGCACGTTGTATTTTTCTGCTCAAATCTCAAAATACTCAAATTATAAGGAAAATATTTAAGTGGTTTTGATCCCAAGTAAAATTTTACAACTTATTTTTCGACGTCAAGTAAATATCGATGACCAGACTATCTATTGTTGGCCGTTTAAAAGTGGCGTTTGTCTGTGGACGTGAAGGAAAAAAAATCAAATGGTAACGGAGAGGTTCTTAATTTTTCTGTAGGCTTAATAAGTAAGTAGCGACAGGCTCGAGAAGCTGTCAAACGCGACATATTGACAGAACTGCTATGGCTGTAATGTCACATGTCGCGTTTGACAGCTTCTCGAGCCTGTCGCTTCTTACCTAATAAGCCTACTGGTTGGACTTTTGAGAAAATTGTGATAAATTAGTCGCTGCTCTTGTTAAGCAATTCGTAGTATTTTCTACTACTTACGCTTTGGCTGAATTTGTTTGTCAAGTAGTACATGTATGTGCCGTCCTCGTCAGAGCTTTTCAATACTTCAAACATATTCGGTGTCTTTTCCATGACACCTGTGATGGGTCTGCGAAGATCTTCACTTATACTGTGATCTGGACAAATAAATGACAAGCTATTAAAAACCTAGTATGTACCTACCTACTATTAAAAAAAACCCAAAGAGTATTGAACGAACACTATGTTGTGACGAGAATGGAGAAAGGGATGCCAAATTAATTAGTTTGGTCACGTGGAGAGAATAAATTTCGAGACATTTATTTTCATGGATTGTGTCAGTTGGGTTTTGACATCTACCTGCTCCAGGTCACGCCTGTTGTGTGTAGCAGGATAGTTGAGGAGTAAAGGGAAAGATCCCTTATTCCCTGTAAGTTTGTGGTTTTCCTCTAATGTGTTAATATTCTTAATATTGTGAACAAGTAAATAAAAGAGTGTTTGAAAAAGCAGGGTCTTGTGATTCTAAGGCTGCCACGCCAACTCGCTACATATAGTACAACAAGTATGTCTAGATCGTAGTAATTGGCAGGAAGTGGTCTCTATTTACCTCTTCGAGAAAGATACGTGACTGTAGTATGTAGGTATGTTTGTGGTTGCATGATGAGCATAATGTTATGCCGGGTCCACACGCGTGCCGTGTTTGCCAAACAGAACGACACGGAGTTATGATGCGTTTAGAGTGAGCGCGGTGATTTGTATCTCTATTTGACATTCTGAGTTTCTGAGATTTTATCTTTCTATCTATCTAAAGGTGCGCTTACACGGGCAACTAAAATTGTTCAATTCCAGTCAATTCTCGTCAACTATGACGTCACGACCACATCAGGCAATTTACGGCAACGGCGACAAGCATCAATATAGGGCAATACAAAATTGAGCGATATGGAGCGATATCGAGCGATATCGAGCCCTACTTCCACCCGACCTCTCGCTCTCCCCGCGGAAGCAAGACGGCAAGCCGCAAAACAAACAAGTGCGAACGAGATACATACAAAAATTGCCTGGAATTTCCAAGCCCATTGGAAATTCAGCAATTCGTATCTGCGACATTGAGCGATATGAAATATCTGGAGCAATTAAAAGCAATATCCCCGAAATAATTGCCGCAATTTATTGAAATTGCTCCATATTGCTCCATTTATTGCTCCAGATCGGTCCATTCGTGTTGCCAAGCAATTATTGCCTTGACATTTTACGTTTCTGGCTTTCTGCGTATTTGTCATTTTGCATTTGTGACATTTAGCGTATATGACATATTGCGTAAAATTTCACTAACCTGACAATCTGCGTGTCTGACATTTTGCGTATCTGACATAAAGCGTGTAATTCAACGCATGAATAACCCGACACTGGCACAAAGTTGACTAGTGCCATAAGCAGAAAAAAAACTGCGTCTCGCTCTGTTTGGCAAACACGGCACGCGTAGACTACCACTAGACTCACCAGAAAAGGTCGTTAAAGACCTGACGACCCTCGAATGCGACATGCCGGCGTCCCTCCAGGTGGTGAAGTATTGTTTGAAGACAGCTGGCTCCGTGTTCTGAGGGATCCTCACCACCTTCACCCATGACGGGTACTTCTTAGTGGTCAAGAACTGCTGGGCCTTCGACATGGCTTCGCTCTTCTCCTGGTAACGACAATATTGTATTTATTTATTCCATAACAATTGGATTGTGTCGGAAATTCCCATAAAACTAAAACTTTTACAATTCATCATTAACAGCACAATTATTAACATTATTATAAGTCACTATTAATCATCTCATACATGTCACATTTTACATGGTCAATAGTCCTTTCTAAAAAAATCATCAATACTATAAAAACATTGCTTAACTAAATACTTTCTCAAACTATTCTTAAAACCTTTAATAATCTTTATTAATCTTTAATCTTTGTGTATTCTTTACTGCCTCCGTGGTCGAGTGGTCCAAAGTTCGCCTGACGTTGCGGAGGGTCCGTCCGGGAATCCCGGGAATCCCGCTAGGGATCCGTCGAACAAATCACTTTGTGAGACTTTCCCCAGTTTGGTTAGGGCATTGCAGGCTGAATGGCCTGATTGTCCGAAAAGGAAGAGGATTCCGTGCTTCGGAAGGCACATTAAGCCGTTGGTCCCGGTTACTATCTACGGATGTAGTCGTTACATGAGCCATGTCAGAAGCCATAAGCGGCTTAATAATTCTGACACCAGGGTTGTTTGTGAGGTAGGTTAACCTCGAATCTCACACGCTAAATAAAGGATCGGTTCATACTCGATTAGGCGTACTCTATCCCTCTCAGAATTTTTTATATTTTTACGTTAAGGTTTCTTTGTTTACCCTCTCAGTGGCCTGCCTCCCCTGCCACACGTAGATGCTCCCGCTGACTGTATCCAGGATGTAAGCGTTGTCCTGCTTCAGCTGCTCCTGTTTGTACGGCTTGGTCAACGCCGTGGCCTTGACCGACCCGGATGCGTCGGTCACTTCGTACAAGGTCACCGCCTGCTCCTCGCTGCTTTCGAAGGCCTGAGGAAACATGACGCAAGATGTGTTAAATCTTTTTTGTCTTTTATTATTGTAAAGAAATATTACTTGTTATTAAAGTCCTGTGTTGTGTGTCTGGATATGTATAATTATATATGTATGTATCTCAGCTCCCTGACAACCATAGTACAGGCTCTGCCTAGTTTGGGGTCAGATGGCCGTGTGTGAGATGTCCGCACGTCCTTACGTATTTAATTGTGCTAAGGTTAGGGATGCAGAGGAGAGGAAGATATTATTATAGTCCTTTTGTTATTAATTTGTTTATTATTTAATTAGGAACTGGTTTTACAATAAACGCGATGCATCTTGCACGCAGACATGACAGAAGAATGTTTACCTTACATTACCTATGGCGGCAAAAGTGATGTGCCAAATTTTTTGTGTTGTACCTACTACTCTCTAACAAATGGATTACCTGGTCATCCCCTCCGGCGCTCTCTTCGGGGACCAGCTGCCTGTTGCCGGAGCCAAGAGCTGTGAAGAACTTCTGGACGTCCACCTCGCTGGAGTATTGATCTGGAAATTGGTTGACAGATAGATTTTTGTCATCAGATTCTCTCAAAAGGCTCCTATTTTTTAATTGACCTATGCTTGAGTCGAGAAAGTATGTTCGAAACGGATCAAGCTTCACCGGACTTGCGGGGGAGCGGAAGACTCTACCCCAAAAAAATTCATGTACCAACGCGTCTAGGGGCGGCTCGAGGGAGCCTCGGACCACGACCTAGCGCGTTGATACTGAAAAACATCGTGAAGGTTCTCAAAAGGCTCATTTAGACTGAGTTTATAACTTGCAACAGTGTCGCACGATACATAACTGTGGTATGCTACAAATTATTTGCGGCATGAGGCAGCCTATTTTACGCCGAGGCAACACCGTGGCTGGTTAATTTCCTCCTTGAGAGTGAAGGCTGAAAATCATCGTTGCACTTTCGGGTAAATTTCCACTTAGCCTGGGTCCTTTGCACCACACACGGGTCGCTTATTAACCTAATATTAGAACTATTGTTAATTATTTTCAATAACTTAGATACTAGTTTTCTTTTTTATTATTAGCTTGATAATATTTGTGTGTGTGCAAGTTTGTTAAGCAATAATCTATCTCTCTTCTATTCTATCTTTACGGCGCTTATCTCATCTCTGTGAGTTCAGGCTTCTTACCAACGATATCAACTTTTCCTCTCCCATGGTGGTCCTGGTCTCGGATCTGGTTGGCTACGGAGATGGCCTTGAGTTTCTCCACGTTCTTGGCTTTCTCTCCGACGTACACGTAGATGTCGTTGCCTACATCCAAGATGAACACATCGCCTTTGTTCATTGATGCGATTACTGGGTCCACCTGGTTAAAAAGGCTGTGTTAGTAGGTAATTAATCATCTTATCCTCCTTTTAGAAGAAATATAAGAAACATGATGGTTTTACAATAATCCCCTGCGAATTTTTGACTTGAATGCCTAATATAGGATTGTGACAATAAAGGGATTTTTAGTTTAGTCATACTTACCAATTAGTTTATTTTTAACCGAATTCGAAAAAGGAGGAGGTTCTCAATTCGACGAGTAAGTTTTTTTTTTCATTATTTTTAATTATAAGGGAGATTCGAAGCTCTATATATTAATACCTACTAATTTCTTCTTTTGTCTACAGTTGTAAGTAAGTAAGTTTGTATGCAGTTGTTTGAAGATCCTTTTAAATATCTACGTATAAGAACGACTGGAGCAGAATGTCTGAATGGCTGTACGTTTCGGCAGCAGCTATAATGCTGAGCTTCAGACCCAATTGCTTATAAAAAATAGTGAAAGATGTAAATAAATGTATAATTAACCCTCTATAGGACAAAACAACTTTATAAAATTCATTCGTTTTCGACTTCATGTTTAGGGTATAAGGTTAAAATTAAGGGGGCAATATAGTGGACACTACCTTGTAAAGGTTTAAAACGAACCTGGCGAATGCGCACGTTCCTCTTGCCCTTGACCTGGATGAGCCTTTTCTCTGCGCCTGCGTTGGTGACCACGTGGGTGAAGCCTGAAGCATGCCCGCCGTCCAGGTAACGAAGCGCTGGGGACACCAGGACACCATGAGGTTTAATGCGTGACAGCTTATCCTATGCTTGCTTATCGTGTCGGTTTCAAGGTTAACCTACCACACAAACCCTGGTGTCGGATTTTATAGAACCGCCTTAAGCTTCCGACATGGCTCCTATAACTACTACATCCGTAGACGGTAGCCGTGACCAACGGCTCGTGCCTTCTGAAGCACAAAATCATCTTTCTTTTCGGACAAACAGGTGATTCAGCCTGCAATGTCCTAACCAAACACTATTTGGTATTCTGTGACCAAACTGAGGAAAGTCTCATGGTCTCACAAAGCGATATTTGTTCGACGAACCCCCACCGGGACTCGAACCCGGAACCTCCGTAATGTCAGGCAAGCGACTACGGAGGCTGTGGCTTATGTGGCTTATCCAATGGGAGTATATTTCAATATGGCGGACTCGAATCTCTCATCCTGACTCGATCTCAATCAGGACTCGAGCCTGGAATCTGTATGACTTTGTGCCTTTTACTGTCGAAACCGCTGGTCCATGGAGTGCGGAGGCCAAGAATCTAGTGGAGGAGATTGGGCGCCGGCTGAGGGAGAAGGGTAAGGATTCCCGCTCTGGGCTTTTTATAATGCAGCAGGTAATGTTGCGGGTATTATGGGTACGTTTGGCTAGGGTTCGTGGGGGCTATTTAAATAAATTGATTATAGGCGGGCGGCTCTCTTGTTATTTATTTTATTTTTGTATAGACGTTTGAGACGCAAAGCTTATTTAACTAAGACGTGATTTTAATTAACTAGCTTTCCCCGCAGCAGCTCACGGCCTTTGGTGGTGGTTCCGGCTAACTACGGAAGTACATTTCAGAAGCTTCAGGTGGCTCAAAATTTCTGACACCAAGGCAGAACCAGTCAAACCCAATTGCTCAATTGCTTGCTTGTCTGATTCTTCAAGGTAATGGTCTTACCAGATGGGAAGTATCCTGTGAACTGGGCGCTCTCGTATCCCATTGGTTCGCGGTGCTGAATGGCAGCGCCGTTTAATCTGTAAAGAGCATAATACAAAATAACAATGATTATGGTGTCTTTGATAAAAGTCATCGTGTCATATCAGGGCCTCTTGCTCTACTCTTGAAATCAATATCGATCCAAATTTCAACCCAATGCAATACCAAAGTCAATTTTAGACCGCTCTTGAAAATCTGACCGCCAACCGTTGAAAAAATATGTCCGCTTTCATTTAGTTAACTCAATATTCCCTAACCAAGGTGGCTCTAGTGTAGCATTCGAGAGTACGAAACATCGTGGCGGGAGTTTTAATTTTTTTAATTTAATGTTATTTCTACACAGATATAGATTAGATTGAAGAAAATTAATATATAGGCCACTTTTGACCGTAGGAAAATATCACATTCTCACGGGAAAAGTGAAAAAACATCGCGGGTTAAACCGCGGGCATTTAGCTAGTTATATTCTGAATTCCGACGATCTGGTGAGGGTCGCGGGAAGCCGCTAGATGCGGGCAGCGCAGGACCGATCATTGTGGAGATCCTTGGGGGAGGCCTTTGTTTGTCCAGTAGTGGACGTCTTTCGGCTGAGATGATGATGATGATGATGATATTCTGAATAAGTACTTATTAAATAATGATAATTATTATTTTACTTGTCATCGAGGCCGACAGTCAAGATGGCGGCCGCCCCGGACTCATCCTGGGTGGACTCGGTGCCGATCCAGTAGTGAAGGTCCCAGGATAGGTTGCCCTTCTTGTCCGTATTCGTCTGGAAGAGACAACAATACATGACAATACAATATGTTGGCAACACCAGCAAATGTAGGTAATAAAAGCCTGACCAGAGTAATAATAAACCTGCTCTGAGGGCGCCACATGAATATTTTTGTGTTTATGGCAACAATTTCTCTTAGTTCCTTTGAAATTCTGCAATATGGCGAGGTTTTTTATTTCTCTAGTCGGGCTTTAAAAAGTAATTCGATTTTTTCCCGCCATAAGGTAAGGTGTGAAAAGGACAGGAAAAAAATCGTATGGGGCCCGGTCTTTTATTCACAGAAAAATCTAACCACTATATAGAAAAAATATATAGATTCTAGACATAAAACTGAGTCCACATGTCCAGTTGTGGAATTTAAGTGCCCCCCATTTAGGAGATATTAATTTTTTTCAATCTGAAAAAGTTGTACACTCAGCAAGTCTATAAAACGCACCTGCCACTACCTATCTCTTTCTAACACCTAGCTAAGGCTACTCTTGTCTTCTCTTTCTTACAAGATTATTAAAATAGTTAACTAAACCGCGAAAACGATTTTCAGTGACATTATGCGAGACATTTACAGCACATGCTATGCTCATTTTTGAAGTTTTGAATACAGAATAAATCGTTTTCGCGGTTTAGTAACTATTTTGTAAGAAAGAGAAGACAAGAGTAGCCTTAGCTAGGTATTAGAAAGAGATAGGTAGTGGCAGGTGCGTTTTATAGACTTGCTGAGTGGACAACTTTTTCACATTGAAAAAAATTAATATCTCCTAAATGGGGGGCACTTAAATTCCACAACTGGACATGTGGACTCAGTTTTATGTCTAGAATCTATATATTTTTTCTATATAGTGGTTAGATTTTTCTGTGAATAAAAGACCAAAAAAAGCCATGTCCTTTGTGCTCCCCAAAATAAATATTATAATTTACTGCGACCAACGACCAGTTTGTTATTATTTCTAAGGATCTTAACACAATACAAATATTCTTTATTGACCAAGACATATTATATACACATACATTACACATATACTCGTACAATGTTTCCAATTTTCTCTTGCCTTGTATGATTTTAGACTTTGCGTTTCCAATTTATTTCGTAAAAGCGTCGAATAAACGTTTATATGAATTGGAAAATCGAAAACACATTGATACGTACTGCACCCACGAACTACCGAATGGAAGTCAACGGCCTAGCCACTTAGCCACCGACGCACTTCCATTTAGGTATGATACGAGTATCTTAAGACCAGTCGACTTTTTTGGTAAGAATCGTGGGATTCTGCTTAGTGATGTGAAGTTCCCGGTAATATTCCCACACTAAGAATCAATGATGTAATAAATTATTGCTAAGAATGCTATTTCCCGTTTGAGGCCTACTAGGAGACTAGGACGAGTCAGTGAGATCTGTAAGGTCGGTCGGGTCGTTAGGTACCTAACCGGAAAAAACCAACCCGGTCTACCACATCTAGCCAGCTTGAATAGCCAATTCCGTTGGCGATATTCGAAAAATGATGGCGATATTCCCGGGAATGGCACATCTTATGTGGGCCGAACAGGATAGATCGTTGTGAAGATCTTTGGGGTAGCGTTTGTTCAGCAGTGGGCGTCTTCAAGCTGAAATGATGAGGATACAAAACGGACCCCCCTATCGTAAGCGTCGGGTAGTCACCGCTTATGACAGCGGTCCGTTTTCTTTCCAGGAGACTGTACCTTAAGGACGATGTAGGAGTCTCCTTTGTAGAATTGGCCATACTCCGAAGCTGGAACCGGGATGGGCTCAAAGTTCTAAAAAAGGGAAAAATATATGAATAAAAGTATTAATGAAATTTTAATATCCTTTATTGCACACAAACATAGAGAATACATAATTAGAGGGGTATTTCACAGTAGTCCAAAGACAGAAGACGAAAGGGACGCAGTCATGCATTAGATTGAGATACAAATACACCGCGCTCACTCCTAGGGCTTGGCCAGTGGCCACAGCTTCGCGCGATGCGCGGCGCGAACTGCGGTGCGATGGTAGGCCACAGCTCGCCGTGTATTCGCTCTACAGACCGTTCACTCACCGTATGTTGCCCCCGACTGCCATAGTACCATTAAGGTAGGCGGGGGTCATCTATAGTGGACGGCCTGTAGACGCGATGCCGCATACACCCGAAGAAGCTGTGGCCAGGGGGATAGGTACGCATAACTGCGTCCCTTTCGTCTTTTGTGTATTTTATCTCATGAAATAGGTGCCTAACACAGAAAAGTTGTACGATTGGTGGCCTTATTGCTTGGACATTTTTTTCTAACCCACCAGTTTGATGGAAACTGAACTGAAGACGCATAGAAATGACGCGGGTTGCCGTTAAAATAACAAGTACAGAGCGTTTCACTTCATTTTGAGTTTTTTATTCCTCATTCCCTCGGTAAAAACTGTTAACGCGGGCGGCGCGGCGCCGCAGGGCGGAAACTAGTAAGCTAATAAAGCGAACAAAATAATAAATAAACATATTGGTCTTGATTAGTCTGTTACTGTGTTATGCAACAGAAACAAGAGTAAAGGGTATTTTTGTAACATTATACCGCAATAATCAAAATATTATCTCAAAAGAGTTAAATAACAAAACAAAACAAACAAAACTGTTCATTAACTAGTCTGATGTGGAGCACATGTTTATATTTCTTTGATATATTGTGGGTTTGGCTGTATGCGGGCTTGGCTTGGAGCCAACTCGAAAAAAAAAACATTTTCTTGAATGATGTAATTTGGCGCCTCTTTGCCTTTCCCTCTGGGAAAAATTACGAGTAGGTATACTAGGCAACTTTTATCACCATAAGGCACCTAGGTTCAGGAAAACTGATTTAATTGTGGCCAATCGGAAATAATTCGGAATAGCTCTAGTTTTTATTTTATTCATTAGAATTAATTACCCACTTTCATTTCCCAAAGGAATCCAAATGAGAAAAGTTGTACTTACCTATAAACATTTTTCCTAACAAAATTCGATGCTTTTTTAAAAATGTGTAAAAAAAATTAATTGCTGTTTTTCTGTAGGTACCTATTAATAGTCTCATATCATACATAATATCCTCATAATAATATCTTGATGTAAAATAAATATATTTCGAATCCAAATCCACCTATTATCTTCATCGCCTTATTAGTAGTATTTATTACACACAATGTCGATATTTTGTATATTTAAAAAAAAACTAAACTTAGTAAACTGTGCGCCAGTATATCAAGTGTAACATTATTTTGGCTTCTTTAACTGCATCAGTGATTTCATCGTCAGGTTCGGAAAGGGAATTTCAGTATCAAAGTGCGACACGTTAATTTTCCTTTCAAAATTAGTCCGAGTTGATAGAATTCATTCAGTGTAGGTACGAGTATTTTGATCCGCACCTCACGGGGCCGGATGTGTCAGCCAACACGAATTCACAAGATTGTGTGGGCTGATTTAATGCACTGTTTGTCGATAGCTGGATTATTTCTGAATTTCGCGTGTGGGTTCGAGATTGATCTACCTCACAAATCCTGGCACCAGAATTATAAACCGCCTAAAGCTTTTGACATGGCTCATATCGCCACCCGGCTGAGAAAACCTCGCAAAGGACAGCTTTTGTCAAATTCCTTTTTTTACAAAATGGGCAAAAAAACGCGCAGTATTTGCACTATAAAATTTACGCATTTGTTTTAAAGCTCTAAAGATAATCATATAATAAATAAAAAACTACAGAATTATTATTTAGGTACCTACCTATCATCCTTTTTTTTCAGTAGGTAGTTTTTTGTGTCTCCTGTAAAAGATTTGTGTGGTTTGTCTCAGCCGGGTGACGATATATGACTACATCCGTAGATAGTACAAGGGACCAACGGCTTTGCGTGCCTTTCCAAGCACGGAATCATCTTTCATTTCGGATATCAGGTGATTTAGCCTGCAATGTCCTAACCAAACTGGGAAAAGTCTCACAAACTCATATTTGTTCGACGAGTCCCCACCGGGATTCGACCTCTTAATGAGAGGTGACTGTTTAACCACTCGGCCACTGAGACTGTTATAATATCAATATATACATAAATATAGAACATATAAAAGAGTTGCCTGGTAGAAATTGCTACCTTAGCAATAAGGCCGCCTCATGTACAACTTTGTTGTTGTATGTTGACGTATATTCTATTCTATTCTAAATAGAGTAAATTCTCAATAGAGTATATTCTATTCTATTCTAAATTTAAGCATTTCATGTCCACTTCTAGATGCGGAAGAAAAGGGATTTAAATAACCCCCGCCACAAAACCGTTAGGTACTTAGATCCTTTCAACAACTAGAAAAAAGCTGATAATCTTCAAATAGCTGAAGATATTTTCTTGGATCATAGCTAAGAATACTCTCGATTGTGAATTGTGACACCTTGTAAACAAAAAAAAACTAGGATTTAAATCGGCGCATCCATTTAAGAGCTTACGATGCCACAGACAGACAGGCAGACACGTCAAACTTATAACACCCCTCTTTTTCGACGGGTGTTAAAAACAGACGGCCATTGCGGCAAAAAGGTTTTTGAATTACGGCCGCGCGACGGAAGACGTAGCATGGGCAGGCCCCCCACAAGGAGGACCGACGATCTGGTGAGTGTCTTGTTTGCCGCTGTATGCGGGTCAAGTAGGACCGGTCGTTGTGGAGATCTTTGGGGGAGGCATTTGTCCAGCAGTGGACGTCTACAGGCTGAAATGATGATGATGATGACTTACCTTAATCCTCCAGATCTCGAGCCCAGCTTGTCTTCCGGCATTAGCGAATGCAGGATGGGTGGTCGCCTTCGTCCGAGCATCCTAAAAAAACAATAATTTAGATATTTTGGTATACTTAGGGTATGTTAGGCTAAAAGCCGAAGTGCGGCTGAACCTAGTTTTAGCCGGCTAATACTATGTGCAGACTGGGATGTTTGGATAAAACTAGAATTAACCGAATTCTATTCAATCTCTGTACCAAGTTTAGTCAAAATCTGTTCAGTGGTTTTGATCAGAAAGCGTAACAGACAGACAGACACAGTTACTTTCGCATTTATAATATTAGTAGGAATACGGGCGGGAGAGGTACGGGTTGCGTAGCGTTTTTCATCAATTATAGTGCAATCACAATAATGCGATTCGAACCTTAGCGAATCCCAAAGGAGTGGCTATCTGAATCTAGATCAGTTATTACTGCGTTGACCTAAAACAACCCTACTATTGTACATTATGGGGTCACGGGGTAGTGATGGCCCTTTTATCATATCGATACTTTTTCGAAAAGTTTTTTAGCGTGTGGGTTTCAAGTTTAACACTTTTTAAGGCAAAACAACTTTATAAAATGCATTCGTTTTCGATTTTATGTTGACGGTATAAGGTTAAAAGAAGGTGGCAATATAGTGGACACTGCCTTGTAAAGATTTAACCTAACTCACAACTCACAAACTCTAGAGTCAGACTTATTGAGTCGCGGCTTCTGACATGACTCGTGTAAAGTTCTTATTCGCAGTAATATTTTTTCTCAAACTGATTTTATACGTGAGATCTAATAAAACCAATGAATAAAAGCTACAGGATTAAGTCAATATTTTACACAATTCGACAAGAACGTGTCCGAAAAACGAACTATGTGACGCTACCGATGATGAAGGTATTTAACCTAGGTGTATGTTAAGATTTTTATAAATATTCTACTAATATTATAAACGCGAGTATGGATGTATGTTTGTTGCTCTTTCACGCAAAAACTACTAAATGGATTTTAATGAAACTTTATAGTAATAATAGCTTATACATCAAAATAATACATAGAGGCTACTTTTTTACCGCGGGAAAACGGCGGAGCTGCGAGGCGGAAAGCTAGTAGGTACATACACAAGAAGATGCTCTTTTATCTAACGGGAAGAGCAAAATTTTGTCACAGTCTGGCTGATTCGAGAGATTTAGTTGGATACATAAATGAAAATAAAATAAAAATAAAATAATTTATTTGGGCTTTTCACATAATAATATCTTTATACAAGTGACCGATGTTTCCTTTTAAGCCAAAATGCTTGTGTCAGGAGACACCGCTCTTCCACAGATTTGCACATACTTATGTTATAGATTCCAGCCAAGGTACTAAATTATTTCATTAAAAGCAAATTTATGACAAAATATTTTATATAGATTTTCCATAGAGATTTTCCTCACTAGTGGTCGTACATAAAAACACATGATATCGATATTCAAGTCTATCGTGGCAGACAACAGGACATCACTAGCATGGGGAATCGTATCCGTCCTTGGCAACATAGGTCACACTAACCTTTTATTGTAGGTAGGTACTATAATATAGGTACCTAAATATACATATTGTGTTGTATTGTATAGATCGGAGGGTGCCAGATGTTTTGTAGATGTGGTTTAAAAATGTCTCGCATATAAATACCGAAGAGAAGAGGTGTTAATTTTATTATATAATAAAATTATATTTTAGACTAGCTGTCCGCTCGCGGCTACGCCCGCGTTGTTTTTTAACTTTTCCGTGCACAGTTTCCCGTAGAAACGAGATATTTTCCCGTGCTAAAAAGTATCTAAGATGTTGACCGGGGGTATAGGTTACGGTACCACCATGCAACATTTCATTTGAATCGTTCCAACAATTCCGAGTCAGGGGGATGTAAGCATCCCCCATCTACCTGACTCCGGGAAAAAACAAGTGTGTATTTTTTGTTCACCTCAATTGTTTAGAAGATAAAAAATGCATGAATTATTTTTTGTAAAATCAAGTAAACAATAAATCTATGAAAGCGCATCATGCACCAGTTGCAGAAAACACTGAAAAAAAAGTTCGGTTACAGTAACACATATCTACTTTAGGGACTTGAAAACTATTTGTTAAGGTGTTATGAAAACGTTCTGCTATTTATAAACGAAGTTCGATAACACATAGCAAAATCGTTTTGTAACACGATAACAAAAGTTTGCAAGTCACTAAAGTATGTGTTTTTCAGTGAAAGAACATTAAAAGCTATTTAAAACTTCGTGAAAGCTACAAAATGTTTATGACCCCTGCATGACGTCATACCGGCGCGGCGTCTCTGTGCTGGCGACGACAGGAATAGATCTAATGGATTACATTAAATTTGGAGGAATGGGGGAAACCGTTCTCGAAGTTCCGGGTTCGAAACCCGTTAGGTCAAAGTAAATACTATTTATCAAATTTAGTATTGTAATGTAAAAAACAAAAAAATCTATTGCGTCATTATTTAAATATCTAATATATTATAGTAAATTGAAATTTACCTTTAAATATTATTTAATAATAATAAATAGTTACCCCACTCGATAGGTTTTATTTTGTGGGCCTTATACCAAGAGCAAGACCATAAAAAAAATGAATAAAAAACATTTTGCGCCAAAAATCCGCCATTTTGATATTTTATCTTCAAGCTATATATATATGCTACTTTTTACTGCGGGAAAATTATTCCTACGGGAAAAAGAACAGAAGGCGGATGAATCCGATGTGAGTAAAAAAAGTAATTTTATCAAAACACGAGAAATATTGAAACAATTCATAGTTATCTTAAATGTAATGCAGTTTTATCTACCCACTAGCGACCCGCCCCGGCTCCGCACGGGAAAATGGTTATTGTGGGTTATCCTTCAGTATATTATGCATGTATTATACATATAAACCTTCCTCTTGAATCACTCTATCTATTAAAAAAAACCGCATCAAAATCCGTTGCGTAGTTTTAAAGATATAAGCGTACAAAGGGACATAGGGACATAGGGACATAGGGACATAGGGACATAGGGACGGAGAAAGCGACTTTATTTTATACTATGTAGTGATGATGAAGTACCTAAATACTCGACGCAACGTAACATGAAACATATGGGTGCATTATCACGTTTACCACTCAAGAGGCGAGAATTATATCGGGTTTGCAACAGTCAATAAATTACAATAACTAACTATTATACTGAGTCCGGTGATGGATGTCTGTCTGAAGATAAAAATGAAAAAATTGCGATTACAAGTTAATTTGCGATCAAACTTTTACTTTCCATACAAAGTGAATAATATATAGGCGCGTTTACAAAATTTCCCGTAGGAATTAGGTATTTTCCCGCGGTAAAAGGTAGCCTATATGGTAATCCAGGGTGTCAGATAACTCCATACCAAATTTTATTAAAATCGCTCCAGCCGTTTAGACGTGAAAAAGTAACGAACATACACACTCACACTCACTCACAAACTACTTTACTTACCTTTTTTGTACTTTTGCCTTCACTATCACTACTTATTATAAAACAAAGTCGCTTTCTCTGTCCCTATGTCCCCATGTCCCTATGTCCCTTTGTATGCTTAAATCTTTAAAACTACGCAACGGATTTTGATGCGGTTTTTTTTAATAGATAGAGGGATTCAAGAGGAAGGTTTATATCTATAATACATGCATAATATACTCAAGAATAACCCACAATAACCATTTTCCCGTGCGGAGCCGGGGCGGGTCGCTAGTTAGTTATAATATTAGTGTGAAACAAAGATGTTTATAGTATACTAGCGACCCGCCCCGGCTCCGCACGGGAAAATGGTTATTGTGGGTTATCCTTCAGTATATTATGCATGTATTATACATATAAACCTTCCTCTTGAATCACTCTATCTATTAAAAAAAACCGCATCAAAATCCGTTGCGTAGTTTTAAAGATTTAAGCGTACAAAGGGACATAGGGACATAGGGACATAGGGACGGAGAAAGCGACTTTATTTTATACTATGTAGTGATTATATATCATTGTTAACAGCTCATATTATGTCCCCACCGAGGGGCTCGAGCCTACCCTGAAATCAGGGTGAATAGGCCTTGGGTTACATTATTGGAGTTCTACTAAGGATCCCCATTTAAAAAAAAAGGAATGTAGCCTAATGTTTCCCGGGGATAGTGTAGTGTAGCTTTCCAACAATGAAAGAATTTAAAAAATCGGTTTAGTATTTTCGGAGCCTTTTCAATGCAAAAAAAAAAAAATCTTTCCTCTTTATACGTATAATTTGAAGATCTAACTATAGATATCCCTTCACTCTGAGAATGTTACAAATAAACTTCAAATAACATTAAATTGAGAGTAAGAAATAGCTCTCATATTCTCAAATCCAGCGTAGCATAAATAAACATGGATCATGCAGATCGATCGATAACTGACGATGATTTAAAACGTTCGATATTCAAACAGGCTGTCAGAAAGTTTTAACGAACTTCTGTAATCTCTTTTATGAAGCTATAAAAACTACTTTTAGTTAGATAAAGTTGTTTAATGCATTTAAGTAGGTGATCACTATCGATTTCAATTTAGCTTTTATTTATTTTTTAGCTAGTTTTCAGCCAATCTTCACTCGTGTAACTCGCCAGTCAAGCGTATATCATACTAATATTATAAAGAGGAAAGATTTGTATTTGCGTGTGTGTGTGTGCGGGAAAATGCCTCATTCCCACGGGAAAAACTGTAAACGCGGGCGGAGCCGCGGCGGAAAGCTATAGCTACACACGCAGCTATAATTCATATACTATAGTATATGAATTATAGCTGCGTGTGTATTTGGCTTCACATACCCTGGTAATTAGAATTAAAAAAAATGCACAAATCAAATATTGAGGTGTACATGTTTGTTTTCATTCTTTGCACGCGTTTCAGCGATAATTACAGATGTGTGTAGAGATCTAGACAGCTAAGATTGATCTAGATTCTAGATAATTCTAAAAGCTGTTCAGCTGGGCTCATTTATAACACCAGTCTTTGATCTCTGATGTTGATTGATGATAAGTAGAATAAAAAATAAAGTATCATAAACGACGTTTAATAGTTTTGATTGCTCAACCTTTACGTATTTTGATAATGTAACTTAGATTATGCCATTGAAAGAAAGTTACTTATTACGAGTGATAATATAATTCCTACGGGAAAAATTATAACTGGAACTGAACTGCGATCGTATTTGGTAACTAGTTGGGTAACAAGAACATCTTTTCTTCTTTGGCAACTGGTTGCGAATATCAGTTGCCAATGTGGCCGGAGGGGATACTCCGATATTCTTTTATGCCTTAATAGCTAAATGGATTACGACATATGGTAAATAGATAGATTAATAGATGAAGTAATAGGTATAGCCTACTCTTTACCAAGGGAAGTACCTCATTACCACGGGAAAAAACAAAGCAGGCGGCTGAAAAGTTACTGAACTCTTTAAAGCAATATACAAAACTTTTTTATATAAATGATACACTTATAAATAAAAAATGATACACTTACACGTTTCCAAGAAAACGAATGATACCTTCCTACTTGTTATTAAATAATTTTATGATTCAAAACTCCCACACAGCCCACATCCTAGCCTGACCGCATATTAATAAAAGCTTGAAATAACTGTTTTACGTAAATATTTCACTGTAAATGATATCTACTCATAGTCAGATTTGTAAGATTCTAACGTGGAAATAACCCCTCCGGCCGCTTTTAACCCCCGACCACAGAATACCAAATAGTTCCCCGACTGTCTGTCTGTCTGTCTATAATTATGTAAAAATATTTTGAAAAGATGCAACGCCTGTGGAGTTTCTTCCAGAGAGTTCTTCTCCAGAGAAGACAGCCGAACTCTCCTCGACGTCGAAAGTAATTTGTAAAATCTTACTTCGAATAAACACATTTTGAATTTGAATTTGAATGTCTGTCTGTGACATCATAGCTCCTAAACGGATGCGCCGATTTTCATCTAGTTTTTTTTGTTTGCAACTTTGCAAGGTGTCAAAATCGAGAGTGTTCTTAGCTGTTCTTACCAGTTGCGTAACATGTTTCAATTAAAGTTTATATGCAAAACTAAATAAAATAAAATGCTTGCTTATAGGAAAAAAAAGCAATAAGGGTTTCGAGGTTAACCTACGTCATCAGCCCTGGTGTCAGAATTATTGAGCCGCCTTTGGCTTCTGACATGGCTCCTATAACGACTGACTACATTCGTAGATAGCAACCTGGACCAACGGATTTACGTGCCTTCCGAGGCACGGAATCATCTTTCTTAGAATAGAATAGAATAGAATAGAATAGAATAGAATAGAATAGAATAGAATAGAATAGAATAGAATAGAATAGAATAGAATAGAATAGAATAGAATAGAATAGAATAGAATAGAATAGAATAGAATAGAATAGAATAGAATAGAATAGAATAGAATAGAATAGAATAGAATAGAATAGAATAGAATAGAATAGAATAGAATAGAATAGAATAGAATAGAATAGAATAGAATAGAATAGAATAGAATAGAATAGAATAGAATAGAATAGAATAGAATAGAATAGAATAGAATAGAATAGAATAGAATAGAATAGAATAGAATAGAATAGAATAGAATAGAATAGAATAGAATAGAATAGAATAGAATAGAATAGAATAGAATAGAATAGAATAGAATAGAATGCAATCTTTGCAGACAATCAGGTGATTCAGCCTGCAATGTCCTGACCAAACTGGGGAAAGTCTCACAAAGTGATATTTGTTGGACGAGTGTCCCAACGGGATTCAAACCTGGTACGTCCATAACGTAAGGCGAGCTTTTGACATTTGACCACGAAGGCTGTACAATAAAATAAAATGAAATAATAATTATGTGGGGAATTGCACCATTATGTGGGGAATTGCACCTTTTTACATCGAGTGTGTAAATGGTCTGAAAAGCATAAGCAAATAAGAGCATCTTGTCAAATCATACTATTATACTAATATTATAAAGAGGAAAGATTTGTATTTTTGTGTGTGTGTGTGTGTGTGTATGTTTGTAATGAATAAACTGAAAAACTACTGAACCGATTTCAAAAATCCTTTCACCATTTAGAAAGCTACATTCACCATGAGTAACATAGGCTACCGCGGGAAAATGCATCATTCCCACGGGAAAAACTGTTCGCGGAAAGCTAGTAATAAATATGTGGCGAATTGCGCCTTTTTATATCGAGTGTTTAAATGATCTAAAAAGCCTAAGCTAATACGAGCATCTTGTCAAATAATAAATATGTGGGGAATCGCGACTGTATCGATGTAAAAAATCTGTGTTTTAATGGTCTAAAGAGCCAGAAATGTTGAAATACGAGCATCTTGTGAATGGAAGACAATAATCACTATCACTACATAGTATAAAATAAAGTCGCTTTCTCCGTCCCTATGTCCCTATGTCCCTTTGTACGCTTAAATCTTTAAAACTACGCAACGGATTTTGATGCGGTTTTTTTTAATAGATAGAGTGATTCAAGAGGAAGGTTTATATGTATAATACATGCATAATATACTGAAGGATAACCCACAATAACCATTTTCCCGTGCGGAGCCGGGGCGGGTCGCTAGTAATAAATATGTGGGGAATCGCGACTGTATCGATGTAAAAAATCTGTGTTTTAATGGTCTAAAGAGCCAGAAATGTTGAAATACGAGCATCTTGTGAATGGAAGACAATAATAATCCTTAAAATAGTTCGACTTATATAAAAAGTCACCTTAACCTCAACCTTTGCAGTTTGAACGAAGTGTCCTTTACAAAAATAAATATAGTTTTAGAGCGTAAATAAGGTGGCACCTAAAATTTGCTTATATACGATACGAGTATCTACTTATTTTAAATAAAATATTTCTGTGCTAGCTTTCCGCGTTCTTTTTGCTTTATTATTATTTTTATTGTTTTTTTGCTTTTTTTCCCCTGAGGATTGAGAATTTCCCGCAGTAAAAAGTAGCCTATATCCCTCCTTATCCCACCCACTCTTCAAGATTTGTCACATTACGCCATAATATGTAACACAGTCATACATAATATTTACTTTCATACTTATATTTTTAAATTTTGTTTTTTTAATATTCGTTTAAGTAAATACATAATAATAAAATCTTCAGACCCAAACAACTGCCGTTTTTCTGTCTGGAAGGAATGCTACTTCAGCGATAAGATCGCCTATTGACATTTTGTTTCACTTATGAAAAGTTCAACTGTCCTGTTTCATTAGTGGTGTCATAAATAATATCCGTATTAGACGTCTGTGTGTACCTATTTGTATAACGTTAAGTGAAGCAAATATACCTAAACATTACAAACTGGAAGACATATTTATGAGAAAACTAGCTTCCCGCCGCGGCTCCGCCCGCGTTCATAGATTTTGCCGTGGGAATGAGGAATTTTCCCGCGGTAAAAGTTAGCCTATGTTCTTCCGCAAGATCTATTTATCTTTGTGCCAACTCCGCCCGCTTCAACAATTTTAACCGTGGGAATAAGAAATTTTCCCGTGGTAAATCATAGCCCATGTTCTTTCCCAAGGTCTATTTTATCTTTGTGAAAAGTTTCACCTAAATCGGTTCAGTAGTTTCGGCGTATTCAATTATTACCTATAATATTAGGTACATTTTTTACACCTGGGTTTACATTATTGAAGTTTTAGTAAGGATCCCTAATTTTTTTGAAAATAAAATATAGCCTATGTTACTCAGGGATCATGTAGCTTCTCAACAGTGAAAGAACTTTTTGGAATCGGTTCAGTTGTTTCGGAGCTTATTCGATGCAAACAATCAAACCTTTCCTCTTTAAAATATTAGTATAGATTTTATCTATATCTACAATCTATTATGAGAGAAAATGTCTTCGTAACGGTGAAATTTCTGCCCGCACACATTGTATGTCGCTCGAAATAATATTTATCTATTTTCCATCTCTGAAACGAAGCGAATCCGAAAGACTGAAGTCAGTATTGCGCCAAAATTCTCGCTGGCCAGTCGCGCGCTCGCGAGTGACACAATTTCCGCGAACACAAGATTCAAATTTAGAAAACAAACAAAAGGTGAATAATTGTTTTAGAAGCCCATTTACATTTAATAGTTTTATTTTTATTACTGACCGTTTGTTAATTTGGAATCCATTTCAATGTTTTTATTTTATTCTGTCGTTTTATTATTCATGTCAATTGATTATTTCTCGTCTAGTGTTTGGTTTTGTAAATAATGTTATGAATAGTAAGTGATTGAATGAAATTCTGTGTGAGTACTTATAGGAAAAGAAATCCCATAATTTTAATTTTAACTTTACACAGTAAAAATTAAAATATATAAACCAAATGTTAATACGTATACCTAGTCTATACTAATTACTAATATTATAATGAGGAAAGGTTCGATTGTGTTTTTGCTTGCATCGAATAGGCTCAGAAACTACTGAACCGATTTAATAAAATCTTTCACTGTTGAGAAGCTACATGATCCCTAAAATAAAGGCTACATTTTATTTTCAAAAAAAATTAGGGATCCTTACTAAAACTTCAACAATGTAACAAGGTGTAAAAAAAAACCAAGAATATTCTTAATTGTTGAAAAGGCTCCGAAATTACTGAACCGATTTTGGTGAAACTTAGCACAAAAATAGAATAAACCTTGGGAAAGAACATAGGCTATGATTTACCACGGGAAAATTTCTCGTTTCCACGGGAAAAAAATTAACAGCGGGCGGAGCCGCGGCGGGAATCTAGTTTTTAATATTGTAGTTAATAATTAATTGTTAAAAATATACATTACTAACTTTTCGCCCCGAGTCCTCGCTATATTTTGTAGATTATTTTTAATTCTTAGTTACTTTTACACGGCGACGCAAAATGAGTTAGGTAGGTAAGTATTTTTTATCAAACAGAAATTGAGGACCGAAAATGCGCGATTCACAATTCAAAAATTTTGCTTGTCTGCTCACCTATAAGGAAAAAATACCATAAAATTTTAATAAAATACAATTTTTAGATCTTTTCTTTTTTTTGCATTTCCGCGGGAAATCCGATACCAGCATACTAAAACCTATGATGCGCTTGAATTATTTTAGTAGAGTAGTTTTGTGAGTTAAGAGTATATCTCAGTTTTCAGAGCGTGACGACATAGTTGGGAATGAGTAACGTGAGATACATTTCAGTGGCATCATAATGCGCGTTTGTTTATTTATAAACATTGGCGAAATTCGACGTTTTTCAGTCAATAGAGTGTCAAGCGTGCGGTTCTTGACTTATAATAGGGATGATGGCTATATTCATTCATATATAAATAAATAAATAAATAGGGTGTAAATGTATAAGGGAACTATTTTAGGGGATGAACCTACCCATGAAACTAAACAATTTTCCCCGAGGAATATATAGGCTGAAATAGGAAAAAAAAAATCTAAATCCCGAGCCAAGCAGGAGGATGTAAGAAGTGATAGAAAATATTAACCAGATTTCTTTCAAAAAATGAAAAACACAATGCGCGAATCCACTTAAAATACGCGCTTGCTAGTTTCTCCGTTTGTCTGCTTGCACAGACTAATCTCCGAAACTGCTGGACCGATTTAAATGAAGTGTTGCATGGTGGTAGGTACCTTATATCCCCGTTCAACATCTTAGATACTTTTTACCACGGGAAAATATCTCATTTCTACGGGAAACTGTGCACGGAAAGAGAACCCAAAAAAAATAACGTAATTATGTTAGGTTAATTGTGTTCACAAACTAACCATTAAATTAAGGCGTGACCTTAATTTTGACCGAATTTTACTACTTGGTTAAAGAAAGACCTACTTTTCGTATATTGCTCTTTTAGGTTTTTCCGAATACGTTGCAACAATTCAAGGTTTTAGTACGTTTGAGGAAATCTGAGTCACTACTTTATTGTAAGGCTGAACAATTGACCTCAAAGTGCCTCAAAGTGCCTCAAGGCCGTCTCGTTGGATTAATCTGTCATTTTACTTACAGATAAGAGTCTATACAGACAAACCACATTTAGCCCGAGAGCTATCTTAATTTTATTGGACACTCAACTGTGAAATTTAACTGGTTGTTTATACGGCGTGTTTTTTTTTTACTTTTCCGTGCACAGTTTCCCGTAGGAATAAAATATTTTCCCGTGGTAAAAACTATCTAAGATGCTGACCGGGGATAAAAGTTACTTACCACCTTGCAAAATTTCAATTAAATCGGTCAAACGGTTCCGGAGAATAGCCCGTACAATGTATGTAGGTACTGAGTCGTATATAAGTTACTAAGTTTTTTTATTATCCCACTCTTTAATTTCCCGGGTTAAAAAGTATCTAAGATGTCGACTGAGGTTATAAGGTCCCACCATACAAAATTTCATTCACATTATCGGTCCGAGAGTTTCGTATATATTAGCCCGTAACAAACAGACAAACAGAGAAACAAATAACACTAAATTAAAAATTTAATAACCCCCGCCCGACACAAAACCGTTACTTAATCCTTTGAACAACTAGAAAAGAGCTGATAATCTTCAAATGGCTGAAGATATTTTCTTGGATCATAGCTAAGAACACTCATTGTGACACCTTGCAAACAAAAAAAACTAGATCAAAATCGGCGCATCCGTTTAGGAGCTACGATGCCACAGACAGACAGACAGACAGACAGACACACACGTCAAACTTATAACACCCCTCTTTTTCGTCGGGGGTTAAAAATTATAAAAATCTGGATATGTTCTATCACTTCTAACATCCCCCTGCTCGGTTTTTTTTTTCCTTTGTACAGATTTTGGACCTCTACAATTTTATTATATAGAAAATATATGACGTTCCATGTGCAAAGGTTATGGCGGGTTTTACTATAAAGATAATCTTTTTGGATTTGAATAGCTTATTAGTTGCTGATTACAGGGATATGCATAACTCAATGCCGACCATAAGGTACCTTTGCACGTGGAACATCACATATAGATTTCAATAACACTTAATTAAAAATGTTTATAATACACAAAAGCGTTATTTGATCCTTTCAACAACTAGAAAAGAGCTGATAATTTTCAAATGGCTGAAGATATTTTCTTGGATCATAGCTAAGAACACTCTCGATTGTGACACAAACGCAAACGCAAACAAAAAAAACTAGATCAAAATCGGCGCATCCGTTTAGGAGCTACGATGCCACAGACAGACAGAAACACATGTCAAACTTAAAAGTGCCTGTCAAAAAGATATAGCAACGCATGTTACCTTGTCAGTGAGCGATGTGATCTGCGTGCTCACGGCAGGCGTTCGTGAAGCTGTACGCGCAAACGCGCACGCTACTAGTGCCAGCGCATATGCGCTTAGGATTGTCGGCTTCATACTGAAAAAAAAACTTATGATGAATCATTGAGAGGGACTAGGCTATATATTTCTATATTTTCTCTTTTGCATTTGAAAATTCCCTGGCACAGTTTCGTAATAAAAAGTAGCTTGTCATCTACTATCTACCTATTATACCAAGCCGAAATTGGATACGTTGAATAATAGTTATTTATGATACTAGTGCGGAAAGACTCGTGTCGGCTTATACACTCGCTCGCTTTGCTCGCTCGTGAATAAAATGACACTCATCGGAAATCATCTTTCGCACGTGTATCATACAAGATTTTACAATGCATTGTGCAAGAAAAAAAACAATTATATTAAAAAGGCGTATAAAATGACGGGCTTCATAAACAAAACACATTCGCGCTGAAAAAAACATCTACTGCGCATGTGCAAAGCTGTCGAATCGCAATAAGGCAATGAGTAAAATTTATTCAGCCACGCAAATTTTTAATTAATATTTGAACGTAATTTATCAATAAAAATCAATTTCTAAAGTAATTATACTAATTATAAACGCGTTTATTGAATTGTTATTTTTATTGTTCCCTTTATATTAGTAACAATTGGTAATAAAAATATCTCAAATACTGAAATGTTAGGTTGACTGGCTGAATGACAGCTTGAGCAAAAATTAAAAAAAAACTGAAAAGTAAAAAGCACTAGTGCGGAAAAGTACTACTTTCCGCACTGTTTGGCTGCCTAGAAAACGCTCCTTTTCGAGCACATGCATTGTAAAATAATAAACACTCTTTTGCATTTTAAATATTCACAATGGTTTTGCAACTAAACGTCACACTCAAGCTAATTTGTAACGCCCTTAACTTTTAACAGGTTCCCTGTCCTATGAATCACATTTGATTTAAAAGCAATTTTTTTTATCATTTTTATGAAGTTCATAAACCATTTAAGAGCAAATTCATCTATAGGCAAATTTAGGATGTATTTTTTTGGACGTAGCCGTAGGAATTAAGTTTTTAGTTTATCGGAACGTGTAAGGTATAACATATCGACAAAAAAACAGGTGACGTTGGGAGGTCAAAAGTGCTTCTTGTATGGGGAAAGGTTAGGTACACATACTTTCATAATTAAAAGGGCTCAAAATTTTACTAATGAATAGCTTAGGTACAAGCATTTCGCCCCGCAACCCCGCTCGTGCTAACAGTTTTTCCCAAGGGAATGTGGAATGTTCCCGTGGTAATAAGGTAGCCTATGTGTAATTCTGATGTTTATTTTATATTTTTGTAAATTTTCATTAAAATCGATTCAGTAGTTTTTTCGTGAAAGTGTAACAATCATCCATATATCAAACAAAACCAACAAAACAAAATATTCACGTTTATAATGTGTTATTGTGATGATATTAGCACATATTAGTAAGAATAGTAGGATTACTAATAACAATTATACATCATAATATAACAGATACGGACTCATTGCAAGCCTGTTTAGTAATTATAACAAGTAGGTACCTATAACAAAAGTGATTCACACAGCTACTGAACTTGTGGTTTTGTTTGTTAGTTTATTTCCTTACATTGTGTGAATTGTGTGAATCGATGACATAAGACGTGATAGGAGTAAGAAAACTTACGCCACTTGCGGTTTTATATAGTAGGTACCTCTAAGCTTTGTTTTGAAAAACATTTAATTTATAATGTACAGTCGAACCAATTTGATACGTGACATGTTTTGATAATATACTTTTTAAAACTTTCACGGTTGTTTTCATAACTATTTAAATATCCCGTTTTAAATCTTAATAGTTATGTTTTGATAATTTTTAAGAGCTATTTAAATATTATTAGGTTGAAATTTTCTTGATAGTTTGATGTCTTGTTAATCATATTACATTTTAAAAGATGCGACGCATAATATGCGGCCAAAAGCCCCTCAGGTGTCGTCTCCTTCACGATGTTTTTCAGTATCAACGCGCTAGGCCTAGGTCCGAGGCTCCCTCGAGCCGCCCCTAGACGCGTTGGTACATGACTACTCTGGGGTAGAGTGTTCCGCTTCCCCGCAAGTCCGGTGAAGCTTGATCCGTCGTCGTACTTTGCGACACAAGCATAGGTCAATTAAAACTTTAACTAGGTCATGTATTATGTCCAAAAGTTAAAAATAAACGATTTTAATTTAATTTGAGGTTCTAGCCTGCTGGATAACGTAATTTAATGCGACTGCAAAGCAAATTCGGGTACAATTGTCTCAATGACAATTTCCGTTTCGAACAGTCTCTGTACGTAACTACTTCTTCAACCTTACCTTCTATAGATATGGCGTGGTATGGCCACGTAGATGTTTATCATTTCCTACCTGACTTCAAAAGGTCGTATGTCGTAGTCTTACGTGAAATAGCCAGAACTGAACAATATCACAAAATATATAAAGTACAATATCCTAATTTGTGAAATTAGCTCTGTCTGTCTCTGGGTTGCGCGGATTTTGATAAGAATTGGCAGGGCGAAGGGAATTACATGGGTTTTCTAACCCATGTAATTCCCTTCGGACGTGTTTAAATAATTATACCATGGGAAAAAATTTATTATTTTACTTAAGACGAAAGGGGTGGACAATCCACTATTTCTACGGGTTATCTGTAGGTAGTGCAATTTTTGTTTTACAGAGTCTCAGAATGTTCTAGAAAATTTAGGAATGTTCAAACTAATCGATGAACATTCAAGATAATTTAGGAATTAAAGAGTTTAAAATACATATACATTTTTACTCATCTTAAAATTAAGTCAATTACATGGTTCCTTTTCCTTTCATTTGTTCGTAGACGGTCCATGCTAGCGAGTTGATAAATTATATTTTCTGATTTCCATAGACTTTAAAAATTGTTTAATACAATCTAGGAATATTCAAGAAAGTAAATCTTAGAATGTTTCAAACAAAGATTCAAGTTAAAAACCGATTCAGGGTGATATAAGAAGCGAATAGAACATTATAGTTTTATTTTGTTTCTCTGTTTGTCTGTTTGTACAGGCTTATCTCCGGAACTGTTATACTGATTCGAATGAAATTTTGCATGATGGTACTTTATATCCCCGATCAACATATAATTATGGATACTTTTAATAGCGGAAAATATAAGAGTTTCCGTGTGATAGTTAAAAATTAGGAAAAGTCGAGAAACAACGCGGGCGTAGCCGCGGGCAGACAGCTAGTATTGGAATAAAAAATAAATAAATAAAATAAAATATGTGGAGACAAAGAAGGATTTTTATAATTTGAGTATCTTCCAGAATAAATTATTTACTTAATAATAAACTAATTTAGTTTAACGACTGACATTATGACACAATACTAGCCAAAGGCAAGGGTCATTGTACAGTAGCCAGCACATCCGGCTGGAAATGTTGACCTTGAGAGCGCCCGTATTACGTAGCGGTAGGGGTGAATTTCGTAGTGCGCATATCCAACCGCATGTGCTGGCTTCTGTACTAGACATTGATTAAAAGAAAATATAATTATAAGCAAGCAAAATCGTATTATTTAGCTAATTAAACTAAATGGCGTTACCTTTATAGATTTATCCAATGTCGCAATTTATTTGGCGTAACATATTCTATAACTAGCTGTCCAGTTGTGCAGTTTCCCGTAGGAATAACATATTTTCCCGTGGTAAAATCTATCTAAGATGTTGACCAGGGATGTAAGGTAGGTACCACCATGTAAAATTTAATTCAAATCGGGTCAACAGTTACGGAGATTAGCCCATACGAACCAACAGACAAACAAAGAAACAAAAAATTTGAAAACAAATCTGGATATGTTCTATTTCTATATCGCTTCTTACATCCCCCTGAATAGGTCTTTAGCATTTTCTTTTCTATGTAGTACAGATTTTCAACCTCTACAATTTTATTTTAAAGGTAGATTATTTTGATTATATTATGTACATACATCAATATTTGTATAGAAAAGTAAGAGCGTCAGTGGCGAACTGGCTAGAGCCATTGACTTCCATTCGGTAGTTTACTGGTTCAAATTTTCGCAGTCACCATGTATCATTCTATTTTCGAATTCATATGAACGTTTATTCAACGTTGGACGAAACATCGTGAAGAAATCTGCATTTTACTGCACACACCTGCGAAGTAATTCAAAGTAAAGTCTATTCACACTAACAGGCTCAATCCCCTCGGTGGGGACTTATTGTAAGTCATATCACAATGATAAGACTAATTAATAGTATGTAAATACTGTAGGTACTATACAGTAAAATCACGTTTATTGTTACAAGTTATTAACCGGCTTTTAAAATATGACCTCTCGATATTATCACTTAGAAATGATATGAGAAATTATTGTAAGTAAGTATAATTTATCGACATTATACTTGTTTTGTTGATAAAACAAAATGGTCAGTTATGATAACCTCAAACCCTCGAGGTGCTTACACGTTATGTTTGAAAAACTTTACTAAGACATCCATTTGTTTTATTTTTATTGATTTTTTTTTATTTGGCACGCAATGTAAATTAGTAGTATGAATGTATTTTTATTGCTATAGTAGTTTGTTTGTTTCACTTTCACGCCTCTTTAGAAATCCTTTGATTTGTAGGTAGATTCATTCAACACAAGGCAAGAGATATTTTCCACCAAGAAAAAAAAACAAGAAAATCTTGAAAACACCATGGGAATAATCGCGAGTAGAAAGTTAGTTAAGATTTTATACCGTAAAATGTCATTAAAAAATCTTACGAAGACATACAAGGAAAAGTATCAAAATGCGAATAGTATACCTTGAACCACAGATAAATAATACTAATGACATTAATTTTACCGACAATGGACAACTTTACTTATAGTAATCAAATAAATTAATGAAACAAAACAAACGAAATCCAATCACTTACATTGTTCCAATTTCGAATTGACTTTGCACAATAAACGGTGAACTTTTAAATAAAGAACTGTAATGTCAATACATGCGCCGGAGTTGACGCGGAACGGCCGACTGGATCTTTTAAAGCGGTGTAGCAACATAAGGTCGCGTCATATCGGCTGAGATGACGAATTTATTTATAAGACTTGGATAGGTATTTATTTAATTGACCCATGTCGCTGGTTTATATGATAGGAAGGTTGATAAAAATAGGACACGCTTTTGACAACCGCCGACGTAAAATGGTAAGAAAAAAACAAAAATAAACAAGCATTGTTTGACTTTTTTTTTTTATTAACCTATTCTTGAGTCGAATAAGTACGACGAATCAAGCTTCACCGGACTTCCGGGGGAATTAATAAAATAATTTTGAATTTTTTGTGCACGATACTTAAAAAAGAGGAAAAAGAAGAAAAAACTTATGAAAAACGTAACACACACACACACAAAAATATCAAATCTTAAAATAAAAACGAACAAAACTAGACGAAAAGAAAACGTCTTTAAATTACGATAACGTTCGTTCGAGGTAACGACGATGAAAAGCAGTTTCAATAGGAAATATGCAAAAAAAAAAAAAAACTAAATTAATTTTCCAAAAATATCATAAGTTATAATAAAAACAGTGAAAACACTAACAAAATCACAGAACTTTTAAAATCTTTTAAATGTTCTGTGAACAAAATCGACTGAATAAATATCGACTGAATGACTGACTACAAACAGTGAGACTGAACTACAGTGATTAAAAGATTTTAAATATTCTGTGATTTTGTTCAGTTTCAGGAACATAGGTTGACATCTCAGTTAATCTCAGGGAACATTGGAAGTTGATCAGTTTCATGAGTAGGTACCTACTCAGTTTAATCACGGTGTATATGAACAATACAATACAATACAAAATACTTTATTGACACTAAAAAAACACAAGGTAACAAACTACTCCGGTGTACTCCATTGTGTGCACGCCTTTAGTATGTTGTTGTACTAACAGGGTCATCTTTATCTTGTCTGAGAGCGGTTAGCGTCCATTCTGCTACATTGATTCTATTTGAGGTCTAAATACACATTTCCATCACGCTCATACACTCTAAAGGATGAGCAGAGCAGGTTTTACATACAGTTTTGTGATCCTACATTTTTGTCTGTCGTTCTACTAATGATACGGATATCAGAATCTTAATATTATGTTATACTAGCGACCCGCCCCGGCTCCGCACGGGAAAATGGTTATTGTGGGTTATCCTTAAGTATATTATGCATGTATTATACATATAAACCTTCCTCTTGAATAACTCTATCTATTAAAAAAATCCGCATCAAAATCCGTTGAGTAGTTTTAAAGATTTAAATATACGTAAGGATATAGAAACATAGGGACAGAGAAAGCGACTTTGTTTTATACTATGTAGTGATTTAATCAATCAAGCATATAATCTCTATGGCATGAGTAAAATAGATTTCACACAAGGTATTTTTTTAGATTCCAAACTTGATAGTTTTGAATTTGATTTAATTATTTAAATATACAGTTATTTCATCCCACGAGTGCAGGCTCGCCTTACTTGTAGTTGTGTGCGTGTAGACACGCGCCCTTGTGTGCGTACTACTAAACTGAGCGCTACGCACACAAACACAATGTGCACACACAACACACACACAAGTATAGCTCGCTTGCACTCGTGACATGAAACATCTGTACATTTTATTTATACAGAAACTAGCGACCCGCCCCGGCTCCGCACGGAAAAATGGTTATTGTGGGTTATCCTTCAGTATATTATGCATGTATTATACATATAAACCTTCCTCTTGAATCACTCTATCTATTAAAAAAAACCGCATCAAAATCCGTTGCGTAGTTTTAAAGATTTAAGCGTACAAAGGGAGGGACATAGGGAGGGACATAGGGACAGAGAAAGCGACTTTATTTTATACTAGCGACCCGCCCCGGCTCCGCACGGGAAAATGGTTATTGTGGGTTATCCTTCAGTATATTATGCATGTATTATACATATAAACCTTCCTCTTGAATCACTCTATCTATTAAAAAAAACCGCATCAAAATCCGTTGCGTAGTTTTAAAGATTTAAGCGTACAAAGGGACATAGGGACATAGGGACATAGGGACATAGGGACATAGGGACGGAGAAAGCGACTTTATTTTATACTATGTAGTGATGACTAGCGACCCGCCCCGGCTCCGCACGGGAAAATGGTTATTGTGGGTTATCCTTCAGTATATTATGCATGTATTATACATATAAACCTTCCTCTTGAATCACTCTATCTATTAAAAAAAACCGCATCAAAATCCGTTGCGTAGTTTTAAAGATTTAAGCGTACAAAGGGAGGGACATAGGGAGGGACATAGGGACAGAGAAAGCGACTTTATTTTATACTATGTAGTGATAGTGATAAGGTGTACTTACAAACAGGCCTTATTCCTGTACAAAAATGTCTTCTGAGCAACCTTTGATCCGGTGATTGTTACATTTGGTATGGTTATTTTTTGTTCTAGATATTTTACTAACAGCAGCTGCCATCACGTCTTCTGTTGAGCACAATAGGTCTCAAGCACGATCTTTAGAAATCACACACGGTCTAAACTCACACACGACCTTTCGACATCAAACTAGATGTTTTTTTAAACTGTTACTATGGATTTTGTTGTTGGTTAGTTCCTGGTACCATTAAACTTGTAGAATTTAAACCTTAAGGTAGTGGTGGTAGTGGCTACTATGTTTTAATCATTTCATAGCCCGAAATATAGGTAAGTTTGTAATTTTTATTCGGTTTTGTTTACAATTTTAGACTGTCAAACATCGTAACGCGCGAGTAGCTCGAGAGGCTGTCAAAGGCGACATAATGACAGAACTACTATGAGGTTGGACTTTACTCACATTTGTTTAGACTTCTCAGAAAGCTTAAAAAGTCTTGAATATGAAAGAGCATCGAATAAAACAAAATTCCGGAATCAACAGAATGGGATTCCGGAATTTCGTACAAAACGTTTTTTAATCTACTTCATTAA
Organism: Teleiodes luculella; assembly: GCA_948473455.1. Lineage (NCBI taxonomy): Eukaryota > Metazoa > Arthropoda > Insecta > Lepidoptera > Gelechiidae > Teleiodes > Teleiodes luculella. The sequence continues at coordinate 2,502,205 of OX419609.1, read as the reverse complement.
AGGAAAAGGTTATCAATTCGTCAGTACGGATTTTTTTTTGTAAATTGTTTACATTACATTCGGTCTGCTTTATTAACCTTTTACTTTAGGCACAAAAAGTCCATTCATAAATTACTTAATTACTAATAAGGATAGAAAAACCAGAAAAAGGACTATCTAAAATTAACTCGGCCATTTTGTTATCATTGTAGGATAACCTACGACTGAATGTTAACCAATCAACGCAATGAATTGTATTATAATAATGTAGATTACTGCATGGACTCCGATTCATGAATGTACATAATTAACAAAAGTGCAACTTTTTTACGTCTAATAATACCACAATTATTATTATTACACTGTCGCATCGACTCAAAAAAAATTTAAAGGATGCCGTTCACCTTCTTATGTTTTTGAGTATATGCGTGAATAAAAAAAAATAGGATTTTAGGCATCAAATTGTTAGTCTTTAGTCTTAAATTTGTATTTTTTATATCAAAGTTTTTCAAGTGGGGTATTAAAATAAAAAGCTTTATGTGAAGCTTACAAAAAAATACAAAAAATAACCAGTTATTTAATTAGGAAACTGAAACGTTTAAACGTAATTTAAAATAAATAGTACAACAATTATTACTTGAATATTTATATTACATCCAACAAAATTACATACAGTACAGATGCATAGAAGTTAGAACCTCCTTTTTAGGGTTCCGTAGCCAAATGGCAAAAAACGGAACCCTTATAGATTCGTCATGTCTGTCTGTCTGTCTGTCCGTCCGTCCGTCCGTATGTCACAGCCACTTTTTTTTTAAGTCGTCGTCAATAAAAACAAATTATGCTGCCGGGTTTTTCGCTTTTTAAATAATTGAAATTTAGCTACGCTAGCAATGTACAGAAGGCAGCACATGCAGCTGGACATGTTGACTTTCAGAGCGCCCGTATTCCATAGTGGTAGGGATGAATTTCGTAGTGCGAATGTCCAACCGCATGTGCTGGCTTCTGTACTTATGAAAGACAAAAGAGAACTTGCGGGTACTTCAGTCGTACCGTGATCATGATGCAACTGCATCGAAATATCGGGCACTCACACAAAACAAATAACACGGTAAATATCCCATTTTTAATCTTAATAGTTATGAAAACAACCGTGAAAGTTTAAAAAAGTATAATGAAAATTACATCTTGCAAATCGTAGCTTGAAATATAGGTACGAGTTTGTCTTGACAGAATAGCATTGCAGAGGTACCTATACAATATATAGATAGATACACATAGGTATTGACGTCTTATTTGTTTTTATTTATGTATGTATGCTACATTTATATCATATGTTTTGAAGTATACGATTTCCAGGAATCGTACCTGATGTTTGTAAACTAGTCCGCTTAACGGTCTTACAGTAAATATGAAAAATATGTTTTTTTCCTGTTTTCAACTAGCACCGCTTTTATCACAAGGTCAAAGCAAAGTTCTTGGGGTTATCTAAATAGAATAGAGATAGAGGGAGAAAGACTGATCAGAGGATGAAGAAAGTTGAGTACTACTCGAGGTATTACAGATAAGAGATTTTTTGAGCTAAAACCAGTCCCGCTAGCACGACCACTGTGACAAAATGCTGAACGAATATAAATAAGCTAGCTTTCTGGCTCCGCAAAGATGATATTGAGGTTTCTAATATCAAAAAAATGATATTAGAAACCTCAATATCATTTTTGAAGACCTATCCACAGATACCCCACGCAAATGGGTTTGATGAAAAAACATTTTTGAGTTTCAGTTCTAAGTACGGGGACCCCCAAAATTTATTGTTTTTATTTTTTATTTTTGTATGAAAATCTTTATGCGGTTCACAGAATACATCTACTTACCAAATTTCAACGGTATAGTTTCGAAATAAAGTGGCTGTCACATACGGACGGACATACAGACATACAGACAGACATGACGAATCTATAAGGGTTCCGTTTTTTGCCATTTGGCTACGGAACTCCAAAAATGCTACAAACCGAGTCAAGGAGATGATGTAATAATGAGTAATATAGAACACTAGCCTTCCGCCGCGGCTTCAAAGACACACACACACACAGACACAAAAATACAAATCTTTCCTCTTTATAATATTAGTATGATGATATGACTAGCTTCCCGCCGCGGCTCCACCCGCGTTAATAGATTTTCCCGTGGAGATGAGGAATTTTCCCGCGATAAGCCTATGTTCTTCCGCAAGGTCTATTCTATCTTCGTGCCAAGTTTCATCAAAATCGGTTCCGTAGTGTCGAAGCCTATTCAATTATTAGGAATATTTTAGGTATTTTTTACACCTTTGTTACATTATTGAAGTTTTAGCAAAGATCCCTTATTTTTTGGAAAATAAAATATAGCCTATGTTACTCAGGGATCATAGCTTCTTAACAGTGAAAGAATTGTTTAAATCAGTTCAGTAGTTTCGGAGGCTATTCGATGCAAACAAACAAACTAGCTTTCCTCCCCGGCTCCGCCCGCGTCAACAGTTTTTCCCGTGGGAATGAGGAATTTTCTCGCAATAAAAGGTAGCCTATGTTACTCAGGGTGAATATAGCTTTATAATGGTAAAAGAATTTTCGAAATAGGTTTGATAGTTTTTGAGTTTATTAATTACAAACATACACACATACAAGAATACAAATCTTTCCTCTTTATTATAATATTAGTATTAGTATAATTAATAAGTATAAGTATAGATAGCCAGTGTTTTTTCAAATTTTTGGTTTCTCGTTTTGTCTGGTAGTATGGGCTATTTTGAATTTTGCATGGTGGTACCTTTCATCTCCGGTCAACATCTTATATAGTTCTTACCGCAGGAAAATATTTCGTTCCTACGGGAAACTGCACGGAAGAGTCAAAATTCAACGCGGGCGTAGCCGCGGGCGTACAGCTAGTCTACAATAAAATTACTCAGTTACAGTAGTTAAATAAACTTTTTTAAATTTATAACAGTTAATTTATAAATATAAAATGTGCTAATCCTGATAAGGACGTTTTTCCCTTTCATGATAATGATAACGTTGTATGAGATGAAACCGGTTCACAATATAAATGGCCTGGTATTATTCTAACCGAAACGACAGCAACTTTGTTTTAAATACATTACATGGTAAAGGTTTGAAGTAGTAAGTAAATAAGCCCGTCTCAACGGAGATAAATGAAGTTGTACAAAATCACGCCAAGTGATAACTTTGGTATTATCTTCTTTTCGATTTGTATTTTTGTATGTGTGTGTGTGTATGTTTGTAAATAAACTCAAAAACTATTGTGCCGATTTCAAAAATTCTTTCTCCATTAGAAAGCTACATTCACACTGCCTGAGTAAAATAGGCTATATTTTATTTTAAAAAAATATTAAAACTAAAAAAATCTATATTAAAACTTCAATAAAGTAACCCAACAAGGTGTAAAAAAATACCCTAAATATTCCTAATAATTGAATAGGCTCTGAAACTACTGAACCGATTTTGATAAAACTTGGCTCAAAAATAGAATAGACCTCAGGAACGAACATAGGCTACGATTTACCGCGGGAAAATTTCTCATTCCCATGGGAAAAATGTTAAAGCGGGTGGAGTTGTCACAAAGAAAGAATAGACCTTGCATAAAAAAAAAAAAAATTATAGGCTAACTTTTACAGCGGGAAAATTTTAGTACATAGACAGCAGAGCAGATGCACATGTGGTCGGCACGTGGTAAGGGAAAGGTTCGGCAGGCGATTAAGAATACCAGGTCCAGATCAAACTCTTCGTTTATTACTCAGAATAGACTAAAGTAGTTTGTATGCGCAGTCAATCACTTTTTATAAATACATTATAGAGGAAATTAAATAAAATTGTAAATCGACGTTCAGTCGTCGTGGTCAGTGCCGGAAATGCAAGGAGACGGTAAAGATGGCGCTGTATTAGTTTTTTAGTAATACTTGAGAAGGGCAAGATAATGTGAAATATACAGCCAAATCTACACTTCCCCTTATATTTCACATAACATATTGCTCATTTAAAAACAATAATTGTCATGAAAACAAAAAATATTTGTCAAAAAACAACAGAATAAGCAAATTAGTCAAGTGTGCATGACTCTGTCAGATAAATTAACATTACATTTAAAAATAATAATAATTATGTCACATACATTATTAAACATAATAAAATATCATTATCAGTACACATAATAAAAATAACATTATTCATACATCACTGTGTCTCATTTACTTAATGTCAACCTGTCAATAACATTCATATTTCTAATAAAATTGTGGTGCTTGGTAGAGCTTAGGGCTTTTGTTAAGACATCTGCTATCATGTCTTCTGTTGGTTTATACTTAACTGATATTAAATATTTACTTATTAAGTCTTTAACAAAATGGTATCTAATGTCTATATGCTTCGTGCGCTTATGACAAAATTCTTTAACAGTTAAAAGTTTTTGAGCACTTTGGTTGTTATAAATAAGGTCATAGTGAATCTATTATTTAATATTTCTGAAAGAAAATTTCTTATAAAACACAATTCCTTACTAGCGTCACCTATTGCCAGATATTCGGCCTCAGTGCTCGACAGAGCAACACACTTCTGTTTACGTGACTCCCAGCTTATAGTGTTTCTGCCTAGCTTCACTACATAGCCTGTATATGACTTTCTGTCTACGCAGTCATTGCCCCAGTCGGCATCTGTATAAGCGATTAAATTTAAATCACGGCATCTAGTCATACATAGAGCATAATTTAAAGTTCCCGCTAAGTACCTTAGGACACGTTTTGCTGCTGTCCAATGAGACTTATTAAAGCCATTGTTAAATTGGCTTAGCTGGCTACAAGCAAAAGTTATGTCGGGCCTAGTACACACAGATAAATACATTAAACTGCCAAGCAACTGTCTGTACTTGTATACACTTTCGTCTAGACAGTCAGAAGGTTCTGCCTTCTCTAACTTACTATTACACATCATAGGAGTTGAGACAGGCTTACAGTTCTCCATACCAAATGATATTAATAATTTTTTAATATACTCTGACTGATCTAGAGTTAGTATGCCTTTAGCTCTATCTCTAGTAATATTTATTCCTAGACAGTTTTTGAGAGGACCAAGATTTTTTACAATAAGTTCACCTTCTAATAATTTAAATAACTGTTTTTTAGTTTCTCTACAGTTACTAAACACGTAAAAATCGTCAACATAGAGTCCAATTATTGTTATTTTATTTTGAAACCTTTTATAGTAAACACAGGGTTCAGATTTATTTTGCAAATAATTACAATTTATAAGTAAATTATGTACTTTTTGATTCCACAGTCTACTTGATTGTTTCAATCCATATATGCTTTTATTCAATAGACAAACCTTATTGTTATCACATTGAAAACCCTCTGGTTGTTCCATATAAATGGTTTCATTTAACTTACTATTTAAAAATGCAGTCTCTACATCTAAATGTTCTATGTCTAGGTCATATTCAGTGGCAATTGCAAACAATATTCTCATAGTAGAGTGTCTTACAACTGGCGAGAAAGTATCGGTATAATCGATTCCTTGTTTTTGAGAGAAACCCCTTGCTACCAATCTAGCTTTATATGTTAACTCACCTGTTGAATTATATTTACGTTTGAAAACCCACCTGCATTTTATGACATTAGAGTTTTGTGGTCGCTCTACCAGCTTCCATACATTGTTGAGCATTAGTGAATCATGCTCTCTTTTCATAGCGTGTTTCCATTCCTGACTATCATCCGACGACATGGCCTCGAAATATGTCAACGGGTCAGAGCAGCTGTGACTGAACATTGCCGAATCTAAATCCAGATCATAATCTGCATACCTTATTGGTGGTTTCCCCCGAGTAGTACGTACGGGTCGCGAAGAGACGGTCACAGGTATTACCGTACTAGCCTCAGACGCTTCCCCTTCCTCTGACGACTGCTCAAACGACACCGTGGTGTCGTCACTTGACCGAGGTGACAGAGGTTCGGAGCTAACGCTGCGCACCTCCCTCTCATCTCCAGTGCAGTAGTCCTCAGGCTCACTATCAGGAGCTTCATATCCCAAATGACCCAGTCTGCTGTGCCACAGCTTAGTGTGCACGGCAGCTTCCGTAGCACTCCCAGCTCTCTGCACTTGATTCTGCAGGGATGCCGAGTGCTCCATCCGAATCTTTTCCTAAACACTGCATAGTCTTATTGTCAGCAATAAGAATATCTTTTTCAATACTGCTGTAGTCGCTCAGTAATTCCTTTTGATGTACCATGTGAGAAGTACAGCCGGAGTCCAGAATAAAACGATGACCCACTGAAGCGGAGAATGCTGCCTCTGTCACAGCCAAGCTTTTCTCTTTCTCTTTCCAGTTCTTCTTGTCATCCTTCTTCTTTTTAAAGCATTTGTTGACTGTGTGTCCACGGCGTTTACAGTAATTGCATATAAATGACTTCTTCTGTGTAAAATATGCAGTCTCCTCATTATACTTGGTAGTCATCTTCCCATTTTTTCGGTGCTCCTCTTGCAGCAATCTGCAGCGGACTGTCTCACTAGTAAGTGTGGTTCCTAAGCACAGTGTCTCCATGTTTGATACTAAAGTGTCATATTCGGTTGGTAGTCCAGATAATAAAATCTCAGCTATCTCTTCATCGTCAATTTTACGCCCTATATTGGCTAATTTTTCAACTGTTTCCATTACTTCATTAATATAATCTGACATTGTAGTCTTGAATTCTATTCTGTGCAGATGTCGTAGAAGCATGACTCTTCGCGCCAAACCTTTGTCTTCAAATGTTTTCTCCAGCTTCTCCCATGCAGCTTTGGGACAGGTTACATCTGCTATGTGGCGAATGAGAAGGGGGCTTATACTTAGACTGATGCGGGCTAGTGCCCTTTCCTTACGGTGCGTATCAGTGTCGGTGCCAAGTACGGCGTTCCATAGTCCTTCTAATATAAGAATATTTTTAATCATAAATCGCCAGTGCATATAATTGCAGATCCCTTGGAGTTTCTCGAAGTTTAAGTTGATCATGTGATGGCCATTGGGTCCGGCCTCGTGCCCATTAGTGCCGCCGCCATTACCACTGCCATTATCGCGGCTCGTCGTGGACATTTCTTTCTTTTGTGTTCGTACACGAGTACTTACAATTTTTAGGTTAAGTATGTGGTACTCACTTTTTGTCTTCTAATGTCCTCGATATTAATTCCTGGGTGTCATAACCTTTTAGTACATAGACAGCAGAGCAGATGCACATGTGGTCGGCACGTGGTAAGGGAAAGGTTCGGCAGGCGATTAAGAATACCAGGTCCAGATCAAACTCTTCGTTTATTACTCAGAATAGACTAAAGTAGTTTGTATGCGCAGTCAATCACTTTTTATAAATACATTATAGAGGAAATTAAATAAAATTGTAAATCGACGTTCAGTCGTCGTGGTCAGTGCCGGAAATGCAAGGAGACGGTAAAGATGGCGCTGTATTAGTTTTTTAGTAATACTTGAGAAGGGCAAGATAATGTGAAATATACAGCCAAATCTACAGAAAATACCTCATTCTCACGGGAAAAACTATTAACGCATTTTATATTAGTCGCGGCGGGAAGCTAGTCTATAATAAAACTGTAGATATCAAAATGTCTGTACATAGAAAAAAAAAGCTAAAAGCCGAGTAAGGGGAATGTAAGAAGTGAAATAGAACATTATTATCTCGATATTTTGTTTGTTTCTCTGTTTGTCTGTTTGTACGGGCTAATCTCCAAAACTAATATTTTTTTTTGGGTAGGTACTTATACTTATATTATACCTTATACCTAGTTTGGGCACGCAATTTAATTTAATTTATTTTAGTTCATTGTTATGTATCACAATGGACTAAAATAAATTGTTATGTATTTGTAAATTATGTTTTTGACATAAATTATTATTATTATTACCTACTCCAGTTAAACAGGCAATGTAACGCGAATAAATATAAAAAAACGTGTGAATATTCGCACGAGGTAGGTAGATGGAAATACTAATGAATGGCTGTAAACGGTCATGGTTGCTATGTCGGGTAGATTGTACCACAGAAAAACACAGTATGGTGTTTGTTTAGTATGCGATCTATGTTAGAGGTTGAACCACGCGTTTTACTATTGTAAGTTGAATCGTATTTCTGTTTTTTTGTAAACAAAGTGTTATGAAATTTAGATTACAAAAACTATGTTTAGGTTCTTTTTGAGAGCAGGAGGTACACAATAAGTTAGCCTTGTCTTATAAGTTCTTGTTGAGAATCGTGTTCTGTCTGGTAATTTTAATTAGGTAATAGTTTGTGTTTTTTGAAGCTTAAAATGTTTATGAATAAAAACTGACTAGTCTTTATTTACGTTAAAGTTAATAATAAATTGAATTTTATTTCGGGTAAAAAAAGCCCATCATGTAAAGATTTTAAGTACTACACTTTTTTACTTATTTCTACTACATTTATTATTCTACATACAGCCAATATTTTTAATCATTTATAGAGTGCACACATAATTTTTATTATATATTATGTTAAAATTATTAAATTATTTAAGCATATTAATTAACAAACATTCGGAATTATAAAGTAAAAGTAAAAGTGCGTTTTTATTATGTTCATAGTTCCACTTGCAGGGTTGCCTGGACGAAATTGCTCTTAGCAATAAGATCGCCTTCTGGATAAAGCTATCTTTATACCGTACATGTTTTTGCGTGCAATTAAGTATTTGCATGAATTTTTGCATTATGATAGTATTGAATAGTTTTTGTTGGTTTTTCAGATAAACCATGCCGGTACATGAGGCTTTCCAGAGCAGTGGGGAAAAGGAGGGGATAGAGATCTGGAGGATCGAGGTAAGAGATAAGATTTTTAACTAGCTTTTCGCCCGCGGCTACGCCCGCATTGTATTTTGACTTTTCCGTGCAGTTTCCCGTAGGAATTAGATATTTTCTCGCGGTAAAAAAATATCTAAGACTACCCAAAAATTAAGTACCTACGTATAGCGATTAATTCAAAATTAAGTCAGCGACTGCCATCTATCATCATTTCAGCCGAACTAAAGACGTCCACTGCTGAACAAAGGCCTCCCCCAACCAAAGATCCTTATTTTTTCTCTACTTCATAATTTTCAGTTAGTTTTGTAACGTGGTGCTTCGCAACCTCATTTCCACTCCATTTTCCATTTCTTTCTCGTCTAAATTCAAACATTCAATTTTGGAATTGCTTCGTCATTCATACGTCATCTACGTCCATTTTTCTTTAGTTTTCTCCATGGTCTAAGAAAACAAGGTCTTCCCATTAGACCACGTGACTGACACGAGCCTACGTCATTTCTACGTCATTTTGCCTATTCATCCTTGTCGAATGCGTGTAATAGACAAGGATGAACAGCGCAAAATGACGTAGGCTCGTGTCAGTCACGTGGTCTAACGGTTAGACCTTGTTTTCTTGGACCATGGTTTTCCCCTTGACCTCTGATCTGACGGCCGTATTTCTTAAGGCTCCGTAACGCTATGTCGAATAATTCTAGTCCGATGAACGTTAGTGCGACAACACTCTAGACCGACAAACTTTACTGCGACGTAAAAATGTGTGTGATTTTGTAAAGTTTGCTGCTTATTCTGCTTTATATTGCTAAAAAATAAAAAAATAATAAAAATAAAAAATCTTTTATTTCTTATAAATAAGGCTTCCCAGTGAGTGATCAAAGATACTCGTGTTGGGAATACCTCGCTCTGCCATCCGTGGTTACAAAAAGATTTATAAGAGACGAAGAAACATGCATGAAAACAATTTTAGGGGAGAAGCCCACTAATTAGGAGATAATGGTGTCGATTCGATGTTGGCCAATGCACTAATCTTAACTAAAATTTAACTAAAATTTAGTTAAGAAGTGTCAGATGACATATTTAGCTATTCGGAACGCACGACTTAACTTAATTTTGTATGGAATCTGACAGGACTAAAAATAAGTTGAACTAACGCCATTTAGCTATTCGGGAACGACCACTCATCTGTCATTTTTAGTTCGTTATCTGTCATTTATAGGTGTTTTTAACTTAAAATGGTCTTAATTTAGTTCAGATTTTTTAGGTGTAGACTTATTATGTTTTGTAAGTTTTGAGGTTAACAAACTAGGAAATCGGGTAAAAATTAAATAAGTAGTGATGAGTTGCTTCAACCAATCTCCTTTCGTTAATCCTGGATATTTACTGAATCACTCATCCTCAGTCAGGTCAGGGGGGTCGGTCGAGTCTTTCAGCTAAAAACTCCATCAATCGTACAAGCAAGAGCATGCTAAGCAGATTACTTTGGGTTTTGCACCTTTCTTATTTCCATCGAATAAGGAACAGAATCGCAATCGCGTTGGCCCAGCTTAGCCTTCACTTAACAGTACGTATAGAAGCCAGCACATGCGGTTGGACACTTTCACTACGAAATTCACCCCTACCGCTACGGAATACGCTCTCAAGGTCATAATGTCCAGCCGCATGTGCTGCTTACTGTACAACAAATCGACCATTATGTTCTATTTTGCAATTTCGTTTTTGTTTTACGCAGAAAAAATAAAAATTTCTAATTTCCGAAACTAAAACGGAACGTAACACATACTAAGTTGCGTTTCGTTCGCATGCGTTCGATTCACTAACTTTCACTTTATTGCGGATTAAGGTTGCATGACTTTATACCTTTGCCTTTCTGTTGAAAAAGAAAGATTGCAGGAGCGTGCACAGAGCGAGATAATGTGTATCCGAACGTTAAGGTACAGTTACACATGCTCATAAGTAGCACGAAAGCATGCCACTATTGAGCAGTTGCTACCTAGTAGCATGTGTATCGAAGCATTGCTAATTATGAGCATGCTAATTTCGAGTTTGCTCAAAAATCGACAGTCGTGCGATTTTTGGGCATGCTACCTGCAGCGCGGGTGGAAGGGGGGGTGCTTTTAGCACGTGTGAACAGGTTTGCTTATTGAGCATGCTAGTATCGATCATTCGTTTGCATCAAGTTTTTGGACACTTTGTATTGCAATCAATATGGTTATTCTATTCAATTTTCTGGAGAGGGCCACTTGGATTTCCATTTTTCACGCACTGACACTGACAGAGAACTTGCTACAATGTCGATACCGAAGTCTAGCCAGTGCTCAATTAGCATGTGTGTTCAATCGTTTGCTTTGAGCATGCTTATTTAAAAGTTTGCTTAAAAGAAGCATGCTAAACATAAGCAAATGTGTCAGTTCAAAGAGCATGCTCGCTTTAAGCATGCTAATAAGCATGACGTTTTATTAGCATGTGTAACTGTACCTTTAATCGTGTCAAGATTTGTTAAGTCCTGTCAAAAATGAACTAAATTTAGTTAAGATAAGGCGGGTGCAATACCGAATTAGCCCCATTATATAACTAAAACTAAAGTTATACAATAACAAAGATAGGTAGGTACATTAAGTTTGTTTACAATCGAAAGGTAAACTGAGTTTATACCTGTTCCGTTTCCATGTAAATAGACGTAAACCAGTGCCAGTCAGTTCCTCATGTATTTTACTACTAGTGCCTAAGGAAACCTTCAATCTTCAGCCGCTCCTGTCGGCTTGCCCAGGTCCTGATAGGCCGCAGACGCGACAGTTTCATTTTGAAGTCGATATATTAAAACTAGCTTACTAGACCGCGTTACCAATCTTTCGCGTAGGAATGAGCCATTTTCCCGCGGTGAAAGGTAACCAATGTTACTCAGGGTGAATGTAGCTCTCTAATGGTGAAATAATTTTTGAAATCGGTTCAGTAGTTTTTTGGTTTATCCATTACAAACATACACACAAAAATACAAATCTTTCCTCTTTATAATATTATTATAGTATGATTAAGCACTTATATCTATGATAATAATAATGTAATTTCATAAAAAAATTACTGAAAACTGTCCTCCATAACCAATCCATAACAATAAATTTATTAGAAAGTATTTATTAGAGTTAGGTACGTTAAACTAAGTAATTTAATTACTAATGCCCTTGGCCGAACACGCAAATAAACATACAAATTAATTAGCAATTTTATTACATTACGTTAAAATGTTAATTACTGTTATCGTTCATTAGTGTATACAAACCAATATAAAATGTTTAATCATCTTTTATATTATTGGGTAACTTTATTTGTTAAGTAGCATTCTTTAAAAACAAATTGGTTTGCTTCCATATTAATAATAAAAACGTTATAAATATATATGAATACTAGCTTTGCGCCCCCGTTTTTACAGTTTTTCCCGTACGAATGAGGTATTTTCACGTAGTAAAAGGTAACCTATGTGTTAATCCAGGGTGTCGGCTAACTCCAAACCAAATTTTATTAAAATCGCTCCAGTCTAAACAGACGTGAAGAAGTAACAAACATACAAACTCACAAACTTCCTCCTTTATAATATTTGTGTGTTATTATTGATATTATTATAATTTCAGGACTTTAACCCGGTTCCGGTGCCAAAACATCAGTACGGAAGTTTTTATTCGGGAGACTCCTACATAGTACTTAAGGTAATATAATCTCACTTATATACTTTTAACACCTATATAAAAGCAAAGTGACTACTACGATACGAGTTACTTTTAAGTTTGTGTGTGGTGTGAGGGCCACTTTGCTTAAATATGAGCTTGATTGAGTGTGCATTGCAAAACAATTGTGCAGTTAATATCAGATTTTGTACAACTCAATTAAGCGAGTTATAAGGTGAAATGTTGGGCCCTCAATCCTCACATGAATCTAGAGGAACTTTCATAAATGGCTAACAAGTTTATTTCTCAGCACACTTTAACAGCAGCCCCGTGATTAGTGACGCGTGACTGACATAATAGGTATTATCGTGCATATTCTCTTAACCGGGTTTCTCGCAGCTTTTTGACAGATAAATGTGAGTTAAACTCCTGTCATAGCACTTCGTTCATGCTACGGGGACAGCTCTTTGGTCCAAAAAGGCTTTAAATTCAACAAGCAATTTGTACCTCTTCCAGGACTACAGACATAAAGTCCATTCATGCTACAGAGATAGGCTCTGTGGTCCAAAAAGACATTAAATCCAACAAACAATACTACGTCTTCTAGACTAAGTGCCAAGTGCGAGTTTTTTACTCACGAAACGCGCTCGATAACTACAACGTAAACGTGCATTTAGTATGGAGAAATTTTAGTTCAGCGAACTGTGCACAGATGGCGTAGTTTCAATTCCATACAAAATCGCGTTTACGCTCTCGATATCGAACGCGTTTACTTTGGTTGCAAAACTCGCACTCGGTACTCAGACATAAAGTCCATTCATGCTACGGAGACAGCTCTGTGGTCCAAAAAGGCTTTAAATCCAACAAGCAATTGTACGTCTTCCAGACTACAGACATAAAGTCCCGTTTGAATTGGGACATCCACTTCTGGCTGGGCTCGAATACATCCCAGGACGAGGCTGGTGCAGCGGCCATCTTGACCGTCAATTTGGACGATGGAAAGTTCCAGGGAGCGGCGATACAGCACCGGGAGGTCCAGGGGTATGAGAGCAAGGAGTTCTTGGGCTACTTCCAACCAGGTAGCCATGTTTAGTCACCATACATCACACACACATTACTACTACTACTCTGCCTACTGAGCACAGGGTCGCGGGTTCGCATCCCGTTCAGGGCAAACATTCGTGTGATGAGCACTTGTGTTTGCCCTGTGTCTGGATGTTGTATATTTATATATGTATGTATATCAGCTGTCTGGCACAGACTGCCTAGTTTTGGGGTCAGCTGGCCGTGTGTGAGATGTCCCACATATTATTACTACTCTGAAATTATGGTGAATATGCCTTAGTCGACCACGCCGGCTCAGTGCGAATTGATTAAGTTCACTCACAGCCTAAGGCTGTGTTCAGACGTGCGCGTTTGCTGCGCGTACGCGGTTTTGTGGAAATGTATGAAAATAAACTTTATGTAATTAGCATAGAACCTCAAACTGCTTTAGCGTTTGGGAAAACACGCGACGCGCGCTGAATCCGCGCGCGCAGAAAACGATCCGCGCGCGCAGAAAACGCGCAGAAAACGCGCACGTCTGAACGCGCCGTTAGAATTACTTCGCAGGTCTGTGCAGGTTTCCTTAAGATGTTTTCCTTCACCGTAAGAGTAATAATAATAATAATAATAATAATATTTATTTCATATTAACAAGCCAGTCAATATTAACACTAAATGAGATTACAAAAACAGTCTTATGGCTAAGAATATCAAACATGTGAAACGGCTAGAGAGTGCCAAATAAACCCCGTCGTAAACTGAAATCACCTAGGGGCATTCACTTTTGATAAACTTTATAAACCTGGGTGTATAAACAAAATCTTATAACCAAAAACACATTGGTAAGTGCCGAGGTTCGAACCCTGAAATTCCGAATGGAAGTTAACGGCCCTAGCTACTTGGCCACCGACGTTACTCTTGTAAAAGAAACTAAGAATAAAAAACTCTTAAATCCTAACTACGAGTAAGTATAGGTTTTGTATTTTGGGTTTTTAGGGTTTTTGAAAACATTAGTATTTTTATCAGCCCTGAAGATAAAAAGCTAAGTGGCCAATTAATTCTGAAGATATTTCAACATTATGAGAACAAGGCAATGATAGTCTTACTTGAAAGATGATTGATTAGTTCAAAAACGAAATTTAGTCGCCCAAAAGATAATATAGAATTTTTCATTTGACGAGCAAAGAAATTCCTTGCGTGTACAATTTCGTAGGCGTTAATTCCCCAGGAAAAATAATTATTTCATCGTGTCTTTTCGTACTCTCCAGCGATCCGCTATATGGATGGAGGTCACGCATCGGGTTTCAGTCACGTGACAGTCAATGCTGGAGCCGAGAAGCGCCTCTTCCAGATCAAGGGCAAGAAGAACGTTAGAGTCAGACAGGTATACATCAGCTATCTTCTATTACCTGCATTTTTATATACATTTACATTCATTCGTCCCTTTTGGGAACAGGCAAAAGCACAAGCCATACAGCCTTTGTCTTCAGTATTTTCTCTTTTACTCTCCTCTTCCCACGTTTAGCAACCTCCGTGCAACCTAGTTTCGTCGGTAGCGGTTGCTTAGCCGGCTGACAGGAGAACGTTTTTAATTTTTTTCTACAAAATCAATCAAACAATCTTTGCGTTTCTATTGTTGAAATAAGTAGGCCCAGTAAGACAGTGGCGACACCCCCTTTTCTCTGGTTGGCCTCAGTTTCACAGTTTAACAGGAGAGCCAAAATCAATCTTGTACAATTATACATATAACTGATTTTCTCATTTCTTTCCCTCAGGTGGAACCAAAGATCTCATCCATGAACAAAGGCGACTGCTTTATCCTGGATATTGACCACACCATCTACCTGTTTGTCGGGGAGAAGGCAGGCCAGATGGAGAAAATGAAGGCCATATCTGTCGCCAACGCTGTTAGGGACCAGGATCACAATGGCAGGGGGAGTGTAGAGATCATTGGTGAGTATCAGGATAAAATAAAAAATAAAAAAAGTACAATTACGATTAATTATAAATATAAAACACACGTTCAACACCTTTATTAATACAACGCTCACACATAACGCTTATACAAACACACACACATACTTACACAAAAAAAAACACACACACAATACGCTTACATGATATACATACGCAACGGTTTCACAACAACAGATTTTTTATTATTTTGTTATTTAAATGAGTCAGCGAACGTGCAACTCTAATTATTTTTAGTAGGTGTTGACTGAAAATCAGCGTTGCAAGTAACGTTGACTACGTTGCTCGCAGCGTTAATGCTGAGGCAGCACCTTTTCATGTCACACTGCATGTTACTTTGTCATGTATGCATGCCTTTTACTGTATTTGCCTAACGTCTTTTTGCATTGTATAGCATTAATAGGTAGGTACTTTCAGTTGTATCTTAGTAATGTGCACTGAGATTTGAATAAACTTCTTTCTTTCTTTCTTTCTTTCAAAATTACGGAAAAAGAAAGAAATAAACTAACAAATACTTACTTGTAAGAAAGCCTTGTATTTATTTCCTGAAAAATTTGTATGGGAATCACAAACGGAGATTTTTCTTAAACTTACGATACTGATCACCAGAATGATTATTTTTGAGAAATGTTCCTACTGCTGATCAACAATAACTAAGGGCTAGCGTATATAAGTACGTCTCCTTTGTTTTATGTAGACAATCTTCTTCCTGTCGTGTGACTAAGACACACTAAGATCCGTGACAACGTGGTGACAACCAATTCTTCGCTCAATATCTGGACCCACCTAAGCCTAGTCAATCACTTTATGTGGTTCACATAACGACTATTTTCTAATTTATAACAAGGACTTCTGACTTTTGGCGGAAGTTATTAACCATCTTTGACAAGGACACAAAGGACATTGTCATGTAACATTTATCTTTTTTTTCCCATTCTGGATAAAGACGCAACACAGTTAAAGAGCAAGATGTGTGAATGCTTCCACAGATCCTTACTCCAGCGAACGAGACTTCGAGCAGTTCTTCGAGGCTCTCGGAGGCGGCGATGTAGCGTCAGTGCCTGATGCAGAAGACGGCGGTGATGACGAGGTAAACAGGATATCAAAGAGCTAGGCTTTGGAGCTAGGAATATCTGCGTTCTTTGGATATCGAAAATCGTAACTGATAGGTTGTTAGACTCATAACATAAGATGATAAGTATGTACATGGACCTGGTAATTATAATACTGTAACTATGTTAATGGATAAGTAGCATTGTGACAACAAATTGACTGATACGCTTTGAAAAGTGTAGCAGTAACAATGCATGAGCAATGCGTCAGTTCAAAGAGCATTGATTTTGTGCAAACATGTTTTATAAATGTGTCAATTTGTATATGATTGTTCGTAATTAATGCCTTGGTCACACGGTGCGAGCTTGCAAGCGAGAGCCGTGGCCGCTAAAATATCTAAATTTAAGTTGTTGGTCTCTTTCATTCATATGGGAATCGAAAAGGATGGGGAGATGAATGAATTTAATTTTGAATGAATGATATTTAAAATAAGTAGCTCAGCTGTCAAATTCAGCTTAATTTAGTCGGGATGTTTTTAAATTCCTGCTAAATTACGCAGAAAATCGATGTTAGACGTGTCTAAATGTAGGTTGGCAATCACCTGTCCCTTTTCGTTGAACGTGAAAGAGACATAACAACTTAAATTAAGATATTTTAGCGACCACGCAGAATTGAGCCCACTGAGGTGCTGCTACTCGCACCGTGTGACCGCATCATAACTTCCATGCTGCTCGCTCCAAGTTACTACAACATTTTTTGTTTTTACCATGGTCTAAGAAAACAAGGTCTAACAAGAAGACCACGTGACTGACACAAGCCTACGTCATTTTGCGCTGTTCATCCTAGCAGGGGGGATTCACTCTGAAGAATAGGTATGACCGGCCGAAATGCCGGCCGGGCCGGCAAAAGGCAGGGCTAGCTATATCAGTCCGCGAACACTCGCCGCGCGCGCGTGACGTGTCTTTATTACGCCGCCGCACCGCCGCGCCGCCGCCGCGCCGCTCCGATCGATTGCTCAAATTATGACTTCAAAAAAATCTGTTTTTGGACGAAGCGACAGATGCTGCTGTTTATAGGGATGCAAAAATAGAAGAAAAAAGACTGGATCGGACGTGTCTTTTTTTTTAATTCCGAAGAACAATGAAAGGTTATTTGTATTAGCCATTGTTATATTTTTCATTAAATAGTCTACAATACATCTATACCTCCTAGTAGGTGAACATTGAAAATAAATACGTAGGTACATAATATAAGTAGGTAAGTATTTTAATGTAGGTTCATTAAAGAGCAAGCTAAGCTGAACATTAGACTTTACGTCGTTCTTATGTCTGTTGAATAAGGGAGAGAATCGCGGGCCGCGTGTTTACTTGACCGTAAAGAGAGGAATTATTATTAATACATTGAGCGAATGGTATTAATAAGGATGAAAGAATTAAGTACCTAACCAATAAACTAACTCAGTTATTATTATTTGTTTATAAGTAGGAACTTATTTATTACTGGTTTCGATGGCTATTATTCTTATTGTACAGTCAAGAGCACGCTCAGCTGACTGTTCCGGACTTTACACCGTTGTTGTTCTAATGTCCGTTAAGTACTTAATTACCTAACGAAAAGAGACGCGATGCGCGTGTTCAGCTTGGCCTGCTATTGGCGGTACTAGCTACCTAAGTACAATACCTACCTACCGTAAGTACCGTACTTACCTATCTACCTAATATTTTTTTTATCATAATTTTTTCTGACAAACCTACAGTAACATTATGTCGTATTTTCACAAACTACAGTACCTACCGACGAGTAAATATAGCGTATGCAAACATTAAATAGTAGTAGCATTTGTTTATTTGAATTTGTTTTGTTCGAGCAAAAGGTAGGTACCTTATAGGTTAATAAATCAGATGTTTTATTTTCTCAAAGACGACAGCCCTAAAGGTGTTTGTAGAGTGGCGCGATACCCGAGAGAAAGAGATGCAGCAACATCGTCTTTTCGGCTAGCGCCGTGCGATCTAAATTGCACTTTATTGTAACGGAGGTAGGCTTGCTATTTATTTGAATTATGTCGCCTAGTGCATCTTCTGTAGGGACTACTATTTGGTATTCTGTGATCCTAGTCTATTACTCTCTATTTGGTACTGACAGAATATCAGCGTTGCAGTAGTAGTGACTGCTACTGCAACATAATGCTGAGTCAGCGCCATTTTGGTTTGTGCAATGCAGGTAGCACGGTGCCGGGTACACACTATGTGCATCTTAGGGTACCTACACTTATTTGTTTTTTCTGTTCTTTTGTTTTGTTTTCTGCCTTAGTGTCATTTTGTATCGTTGTTTAGTTTGTGTGTACCTACATTACTTTTACTTGGCTTTTGTATTATTATTTTTTTTCCTTTGTGCTGCCTGTGTTGTTTTTACAAACCAAATAAAGTTCATTATTATTATTATTATTATTATTATTATTACACGCATTCGACAAGGATGAATAGGCAAAATAACGTAGAAATGACGTAGGCTTGTGTTAGTCACGTGGTCTTCTTGTTAGACCTTGTTTTCTTGGACCATGGTGTTTACTTGCCGTTCGCTTTCTTCCACCACGCCACAAGCATCGGCTCGCACGCCGCTCGGTCAACGCCAATGCATTCTGTAAAATGACAAGTTCTACAATTTGCCTACGACATATAAAAGGGACAAAGTGGCTCCAAATAGTTCACGGCTGCTGCTTGCTTTGAACTTTGCTTGACACGTTACCGCGCGTATCAAATCCATGCTTGCTATTCAGCAAAATATAAGTCGACTTCACAAAACCTATTATATCTCAGTCAAAGCGCTATTTTGTCCTCAGGAGTTTGAACACGCAGCGGAACCAAACCTGAGCGAGGTGTCAGACCACACCGGCAATATGAAGATCACACCACTCTCCAAGCCCTTCACTCAGGACCAGCTCAAGCCAGAGGTAAGCGGACTTGTTTAGGGCTAGACCCTTGATGATGAGATTACAGATGCGTTTCACCAATCATTAACTTAACAATCATTCAAATATATAATTTTTAAAAGATGCGACGCTTGTGGAGTGTCTTCGGCGAAAGACCGCACATTTTGCTTTGCTGAACTCGCATGTAACTTTATTTGACTTAACCAAAAATGTCCAAAAGTTAAAATAATTGATTTCATTTCATTTCAACAGCTCATATAAGTCTATGTGGGGACACTGAGGGGCTCGAGCCCACCCTAAAATCAGGGTTAATAGGCCTTAGTCGACGACGCTGGCCCAATGCGGGTTGGTCCACTTCACACACAACCTTTGAATTACTTCGCAAGTGTGTGCAGGTTTCCTCACGATGTTTTCCTTCACCGTAAGAGCGTTGAATAAACGTACATAATGAATTCGGAAATCGAAAACAGATTATTGGTTTTTGGAGGTTCGAACCCGCGAACTTTCGAATGGAAGTCAACGGCCCTAGCCACTTTGCCATCGAGGCTCAGATGCTTTTAAAGCTGTCCAACATTAATAATGCAGGTCACACAAAGTCAAATCTTTAGTCCTCATAGGTTTTTAAGAACACTATTTAGTGACATCTAACAGAGGCGATGCGATATCAGTTTGAACAGAACTGGCAGCTTCGCGCAAATGTGTGCACTGCTGTGCTGCCCTTCTGGTAATACTGACCCTTATGGCGCAGAATATAGAGTATATGGTAACTATGCTTGCACCCGCCACAGGTACCCACCGGGGGCGCGGTTTGATAGGTACTGCTGCTGTTGTGTGGGTTTTGAAATGAACCTACCTCACAAACCTCCAGGATCTCCAATCCAGGAACGATGACTTCTTTATGATTATATTTCTGTTCCAACTAGCCCTTGATCCGAGGCTTCCTTGGACGGACTAAGAGATTTTTATTTCCTCCCATCCATTCTAAAAGGACGACTTGGTTCGCCTTTAAATGCACCCAAAGGTGGTGTTTTCTATTTCTAACAAACTTTTTGCGGGCAGCAATGACTTTTTAACCCTCTTTATAAATGCGCCGCAATTTCAACCATTTGAATTTGAAACAGCAACATCATGTTCAGCCGCATAAATATTATTTTGCTGCCATAAAATACAATGAAGTGTTGTTGCCCTTTGTAGCCCGAAGCATCCCAAAGGGCAACAACTGCAAAGAGTGACTATTCATAACAGGCCGCTTTTTTTTTCTTGTTACATTGAAAGAGTAAGGAATAGGTACGTAAATGTAGACATCTTGTAAATATCATGAAAATGCATGTTTTTTTATAAAATTTACAGAACTACACATGACATTAGAAAATATTATTGAAGCGTTATTCGGAATTTATGAGCAACATTGACCACTTCTCATGCAGCCACGTCCACTTCCGGCGGCTATGCAACAAACTGTGGCAACAAATCATGTGAAAAGCTCGAGAAGATCTCAAAAAGCGAAATAGTGAGATGAGAGTTTGTCGCGTAGAGTCACTGAATTTCCCGCTTATGTCAGCAAATAACTCTTGTAGAGAGACATGCCGTGATTAGTTTGTTTTTATCGCGGGAAATTCCTCGTTCTCACCGAACCCCACGACAAATTAATAATAATAGTAAATAACACTATCATCATCATCTCAGCCTGTAGACGTCCACTGCTGGACTGCTGCCTTTCCCAAGGATCTCCACAAGTATCGGTCCTGCTTGGCCCGCATCCAGCGGCTTCCCGCGACCCTCACCAGCCCCTCTAACATGCCCGATCCACACGAGACAGACATAATTTTGTCGTGCGTATTCCCTTATCCTATTGGAAGATATTTTAATATGGCGGGTTTTTTGACAGTCAAATGTGCGACAAAGTTTTGTCATAGCACTGCATGTTACGGAGGCAGATCGTCGGTCCACCTCGTGGGGGGCCTGCTTACATTACGTCTTCTGGCACGCGGCCGCCATTCAAGAACCTTTCTGCCCCAACGGCCGTCGGTGTGCCACGTTTTAAAACTTCTCGAGCTTCCCGCGAGAATTGTGTTGTAGTTTGTAGTCACTTTATAATAATGACAGACAGTCATGCCTGCATTCCCATAGAAATAAGAGAGCTTTAGGGCTCACACATACCTTAGCATGAAGGGAAAAAAAAATTTCGAAGATTTTTTCTTCCTTCATGTTCCTTAGTATAGTTACCTAATTATACTTACATAAAAAAAACACATTTAGCCATTTTGATATAAAAATACAGTTAGTACTAGTTACCTTTATAAATGCATAAACTTAACTTACTTATCTTCATATTTACAGGAATGCTACGTATTAGACATCGGCAAAAACGGCATCTACGTGTGGGTGGGAAGGAAGTCCAATGAAAAGGTAAATAGCAAGTAGGAAGTGGAGAAATCTTAAAAACGACCTTGTCTTGCTTGTGGCGACGCGCGGCGCGAATTGCGAAGCGGCGGGCGATGCGAACTGCGATTCAATGGTATATACCTAGATGTGCCGCTCCTGGAAATATTCCCACCATTTCCGGGAAAACGTTCTCGGGGATATGATATTTTCAACGAATTTTGCTGTTCAAGCTGGCAAGATGTGGTAGACCGGGTTGGTGTTTTCCGTTTAGGTACATGACCCGACCGACCCTACAGATCTCACTGACTCGTCCTAGTTGGCCTCAAACGGAAAGTAGCATTCTTAGTGTGGGAATATTCCACATCACTCTTGCCACAGCTGTTGCACTCCGTTCTGTAGGCGTGGTGCTGCGCACCCCCCGCCGCCGCGCCCTACCCCCCCCGCCGCTATTCGCTCGATGCTCTTCGCTTGCTCCGGCGGCGAGCAAGCTCCGCTCGCAGTTCGCGCCGCCAGCGCCAGTGGCTGTGCCTTGCTTCATACAAACTACTTACGTTTGTTTTCTTTCATCGCTTCGCAATTTGCGTCGTGAGCTGTGACAGGCTGTGCACAAATGGGGGATTTTCAAATTTCCGTAGATGGCGCTGTTAAAGAATGAAGCCAAAAATATCCCTTGTATTCTTTTATCGGACTTTATAAGTTAGAGAAGTGGGAATATTACGCGGCTTTCCAACCTCTTTGGTATAAGTAGTATGGTTCAGATTAAAACCAATTTTAGGACTGTCAGTTGATTTGTTTCAACTTTCTTCTAATCGTTTTTTATCAGTGCATTATTTACTAACTCCACCTTTTGGGCCATTTTGTAAACTTTTTAATTAGCTATCAGAAAATTCTCCATTGCTCTTAGTGTTGAAATCACTTCAACGCAGTTCTATTCCACAAACACAACTGTCCCGAATAAGTTTAGGTATTACGTTTACATTTGCTATAAATGTGTTCTTTTTTTTTCAGGAAAAGACCGAGGCAATGAACAAAGCACAACAGTATCTCAAGCAAAACAACCTGCCTTCTTGGGTAAACGGACAATATTAACTTTTGTTAGCTAACAGTCGTGAGAATTTTGTTCCGTCCAATAGTCTTAATAAGTCTAAGCTATGAAAAAGAGATGAAATAATCTAAAAGAGGCGATGCGATATCAGTTTGAACATAACTGGCAGGTTTGCGCAATGTGTGCGCTGCTGTGGAGAAGAACCCGCCGAATAAACTCCACAGGATCGCATCTTTTGTATTATCTTCTTTTTTTAACATGCTTAAAAATTATTACTAAACAATTAGAGGAAGGCAACCAGTCAAAATACTTAGAAAAACTAAACTATATCTGCTGTCTAGCTCTACCTAGATTGGTTTTTAAATTATCCTCAAATACTGTTGTACGTTGCACTAGTTGATGAACCTATATCCAGTCCGGTGAAGCTTGATTGGTCGTACCTTTTTGACACTAGCATAGGTCAATAAAAAAGAAAAAAAAAACGATATATCATAATTGATAGCTTACATAATGATTATATTCTATGGTGATTTACATAACGAAGCTAGCATGAGGTCTCACGTGTAACAGACATAGTTTTCTCGTCAACATACTCTTATCCTTTGGAGATATATTTCAATTTAATGGGTTTCTCGCAGCTTTTTGACAGATAGTTAAATATGAGATAATGCTTGTTACATTGAAATATTTGATTAGTCTTTGTTTCTCAGGTGCACGTGTCAAAAGTACCAGAGGGTATGGAGCCGACGACGTTTAGAGCATTCTTCGAAAACTGGCAAGAGTAACAGCGGGTTTTCTTTCACGTTAGTCACTAATAGATGGCGCTAGGTGAAACTCAAATGTCAATGGAGGCGTTTCTGACAGCTCGAATACAAAACACAGATGGCGCTGATAAACATTAAGAACCTGTTGTAAAATTTACAATTTTCTTTTTGGTTCTGATTGATTTAAGGTGGTTGGTTGATTTATTTTAATTTTTTTATGTTGCCTA
Source organism: Teleiodes luculella (assembly GCA_948473455.1). Taxonomy (NCBI): domain Eukaryota; kingdom Metazoa; phylum Arthropoda; class Insecta; order Lepidoptera; family Gelechiidae; genus Teleiodes; species Teleiodes luculella. The sequence goes on along the minus strand of OX419609.1, from coordinate 2,478,314 downwards.
ACTAATCGCTTTTCATCACTGAGTTAGTCTAAAATATCCCATTGCTATGAACAACCCTTGGAATCATGGAACAAAAAATGGGACTTTTTTACAAAGATATTGTTTTTACGGCCTTTTCCATCAGTTCCGAGAATTCTTTGCTCTTGTACGGTCAGCATGGTAAGATGAATAATTTTGACACTGCACGATTCTTATAAGGGAGAAAGTCATGTTGCGAGTTTTTAGCTTAAGTATCTTGCACTTGACCGTACAAACCACGTATATGTGGTAGATGCGAGTTCGTGGTTTAATTATGCTGGCAGGATTCTTTAATTTCATGTAATGCCATCTCTTGGATCTAGCACTCCGTGAAAACCCTTCTTTAATTAAAAACGTAGATTAAGCTATTATTTACCTATTTGTTAAACCTATTTTTATAAACAAAAAGTCCAACTCATCAAAGTTTTGTCTATTATGACTTAAAAGTTCAGGGAATAAATTTGTCTATCCAATTTATGAACGCAAGATAAAAAGCGAGATAAGTTTAAGGTTTTCTTTTTATTAGCTGGAGCTATTGTGATTGAAAATTATTTACCTACATATTTATAGATACCAAAGCAGACTTAATTGGCTTAAGTTACAAGTTGTTTCACAAAAATTTTATTTTTTATACCAACATATTGGATCTGAAGCACAAAATAAACGCACCCACCAATTACTTCATTGCCTTATTTCATATCGGCTTTCGAAAATAAACTTGTGATTGTTTTGTTGAAGGTTCAAAAATTAATGACACACACACTACTTTGATATTAATCGTACATTATTTAAAATATGACTTATTTCGTAGGTTTTATTACCGGCACAATGTAGAACATTTATCTTGAACAGTCAACAATCCTATCACACAAGAAACACACTCACGACGTGTCTTAGGCTCAATAATAACCTCTGACACGAGGGTTTATGAGGTCAGTCAAAGGTCTTTGAAATTATATGGGGAAGAAGACGTTATAAATGTTAGATTTTCGCTACACAACAAATTGATCATTTCTATACACTGAAAAAAGAGAAGGCCCTAAAATAGATCCCTGTGGCACTCTTACTTTAATTGTAAACTTCTGTGTCTGTTACCTCAACTTTGAATACTTTCAAGATTGCATGTTTTAAGTAGTTGAAGTAGAAGTTTAAAAAGTTTTTTTTTTCTCTATATTACTATTTATAGTTTACTTTATATTTAAGTAAAACATAATAAATTGCTTTTCAACGGTCACAGAATAGGCCAATAAGATCACTAAATATATTTATTTATGAGTAGGTACTAGGTCGCGGCACGTCGCGGGAAGCCGCTGGATGCGGGCAGCGCAGGACCGATCATTGTGGAGATCCTTGGGGGAGGCCTTTGTCCTGAAGTAAACGTCTTTCGGCTGAGATGATGATGATAATGATGAGGTACTAGCGTTTAAAATAGTTTTGTACTCATAAATTAATTACCTATACGTAGTCTTGGAGGGCAAAATGCTTTCCTCATTAAAACAAATAGACGCTACATTTTAAAGATGTATGAGTAGACAACGCAAAGGCTTTTATTGATAGCAGAGAGGTAGGAAATGCGCGTTTCGTTGATACTGTCAAACATGAAAACGTTGAAGATAGATTGATAAGAGAAAAAGAAATAATTATATTATATTTAGGTATATAAAATCGGTGTCTCCAAACACAGGCTTCTCTAGTCTAAATGGAGACACCTGCACCTGCTATATTAATAATGTGATAAAAGAAATAAAGACTATTTTATTTATTTATTTATTTATTTAAAAGGGCAACAAAACGATGGTAGGGGGTCAAAGCAAATAAATAAAGATGACTGACTACCTAAATGGGTTACACGGGGAAATACGTTATACGTGGGCGTATGCTACAATAACTTTTAGAGAACCATCATACACTATCTTTGTCAGGACTATACCAATCGCCGTCACAATATAAGAGAGAAGAAAGAAAGAAAACATATTTATTTGCACTGTTGCAACAAAATTACACACTGAAATGTAGAAAAAAAAATTACATATGCAGCATAAAATCGTTTCGTATGCTTCTACATCACAGTATGCAATAGAACACAACAGCGAAAAAATATGAACACACTATACTATACCAATATAGACTCGGATTACTTGTTATCATGAGCGATCGGGACCTAATCAATCCCTACAAGGAGTTAAGGTAGATCCGAGCACCATCAAAATGCCTTTATGGGAAATCTGGCATGGAAACACTGAACATTTACAAACTGGCCAACCAGATACCTCCCCGCCCAGACCTTATGTAACTCGACCATATTACAGTTACTCTACCCGCGGTCATGATAACAATGCCATAGCTAACACCATGGGAACATCACATAACCTAGCCAATCTTGCTAGCGACACGATAATTAGATCACTTTACTCACAGTCTACAGACACCAGTGGACTGTGGTACAAATAATATTCCAACAACCATTATTTTCAGCACACATCCAGATCTCACATCGAATCACACATCGCAAAACACACTGGACTAGTACGTCCACCAGAATCATTCCAATTTTCAGACACACAAAGTTACCACGTGGCTGCAGATCTACCAAGAGGTTCGCGCGCACTGAGCATTGCTATTTATGTAAGTGAACCACCCGGTCCCGGTAGTCGGGCCTCCTGTCAGACGTCACCGCGCCAACTTCACTCCGGTCGACTATAATAATTCTACCTACTTATAACATCCTTGATTCTACCCTTTACAAATTGAGAGCGTTAAAATAACAACTGTCAATCGATGTTTACAATCGATTTAAACCAGCGGTCGGCAACCTTTTGGCAGGCAAGGGAATAATAATGCGCGAGAAGCTCGATATAGTGACATTAGAGTCATAGAGTGTCAAATGAGATATAGTGACATAAGAGTCATAGGCAGTTCTGTCATTATGTCGTGTTCAATTCCTTCTCTATTGAGCCTATTGTTCTGTTCTATAGTTAGCATTTCAAATATATTTTTTTGTAAACAGGTTCGATATTATTATTATAATGGACCCAGATGCGACCCCTGAGGCACACCGGAGCTTATGTGCCTAAACTGCGATGAGTAGCCACCCAAAACAACAGCCTGACTACGGTTCTCGATATAAGATTTCATCAAACGATAAAGATCACCGTGTATGCTGAGTCTCCAAAGCTTCGACAAAAGAGAATTATGACAAATTTTATCAAAAGCCTTTGCAAAATCCACATAAATAGCGTCAACCTGATAATGCTTATCCATAGCGTTGAGTATTATTTCGGTAAATGTAAGCAAATTGGTCTCAACACTCCGACCCCTAAAGAACCCGTGTTGACTAGGACTAATATAACGGCGGACGGCGCAAGATAATTGCTCTGTGACAATTACCTCTAGAGGTTTTCCGAACAAACATAACTTGGATATTGGACTATTTTTCTCTATGTCACTGCTGACTGAACCCTGAATAGGTGTCTTACTTGGGTGTCACCCATGCTCTTACTAATGGAAAACAACCGAGGTAGTCCCTTCCTTTTATTTCTGACACTATGTTACAACAAAATAATCATTTTGATAAGCCTAGGATGACTCTTTATTTTATTTTGAGTAGTTTATATATAGTTATTATAGCATTCAATTTCAAGTTTATTGGCACTTTTTCTTAAAGTTTTATAATTAGCATATTCTAAGGGATTATTGTACATCTTTCATAACTTATGGGCTTTCCTCTTTTCATTAAGTATTTAAGTAACGGTTTACTATACCAGACACCATCGACGGGGAACAAATCTACTTATAAGTCCGTCAAGAATATTATAGAAAATTGCTATGTTATCTTCTGTACTTGGATTACTTAAACTAATAAATGTATACGTAGGTATGTATTTACCTAAATATAGGTACAAATAAAAACAAAAGATATTTGTTCCAGAAATCTTATTGAAAATTTTATTTTATTTTGTAAAGTTGAATCTAAGACAATTTAAACTTTGCCGAAATTATTGATAAAAATCCAAATAATTAACACAAAAATGAAATTACTGACAGTAAATTATTAATAAAAATCCAAATCATTAACACAAAAATGAAATTATTGATAATAAATTAACTCAAAATGTTACTAATCATGCCAATTTGTCCTCAAATTGTTTAAAAAGTGGGTAACCTTATAATAATATAATACTTTGAAATAATTTAAAAAATGGTTTGAAATGTATTTTTCATACTTTTTATTATAAGGTCTCTTGTAGCTATAGAATTAATTAATTGTTGGAATAAATAGCTAACATTTTGAATTTACAAATTTGCAAGGTTAACCTAACCCTGATCCGAATCCCAAATCCTTCACGCCCTTCTTGTTGCCACCAGCTGGACCTAAGGACTTATATAAGACTTCCATACCAACCGTTATTCAGGATTTGACCAGTAAGTCCTGCAAAAGACATAAAAATTAGTCCAGTAAGTCTAAATCTAAGTAAAGCCTTGTCGCGCCCGCGTTTCGCCACGAGGCTCCCGTAACATGCAGTGCTATGACAAAAGTTTGTCGCACATTTAACTGTCAAAAAGTTGCGAGAAACCCGCCATATTGAAATATTCTCCAACAGGATAAGAGAATACGCATGACAAAAATATACTTAAAAAGCCGTTTTCTAAATTAATCTTTGTTACATCAGGCCCACACTCAATGGTAATCAAGACATAATAACCACATTCCGAATCATATTAAAAACATCAAGGAAAATAAATCTTTTGTGAAAATATTAAAAGAATATCTATTCAATAAGTGCTATTACAATCTGAAAGAGTTTTTTAACGAAAATGATAAATGATAAATAATAATTTTAATATCAATGTGCCATGCAATAATATTATTATCTCTGCTAAGCAGACATAATAAAATAAATAAATATTAATGGGAGGGAAGTAATGATTAAATCTTACGACAAATTTTTTGTAATTTAATATGTGTAATTTTTTGTATATGTTTTGTAATTTAAGGGGCCTACAGGTGCTAAGTGGCGCCCCCACATTTAAAAAAATAATAACTCGTAAAATAAACAAAATTTCAAAAATCTAAAACGGCGAAGATCTAAACGGTGTTTTGTAGGATATATTGAAGCCATTAACTTTATTTATTATATCTCGCTAGTAGTTATTGATGGAAAGATTGCGGAAAACGGCCACTTTTCGCAATTTTTTCAACAATAAGTATTAGCGAGTTAAAATAAATAAGGTTAATGGCTTCAATATATCCTACAAAACACCGTCTAGATCTTCGCCGTTTTAGATTTTTGAAATTTTGATTATTTTACGAGTTATTATTTTTTAAAATGTGGGGGCGCCACTTTGCTCCTGTAGTCGCCTTAACTAGCGATGTAAAGTCCTCATGTGTTGCTATGCCCCAGCGGGGCTTCACGATCAATTATTTAAGACCTTTAATTACTTGTTATTATATGTACCATATTGATTGTGATAACTGCAATAAAATAAATAAATAAATAAAATAAATAAAATTATGTCTTGTCACGCGTGGACGAGCATGTTAGAGGGCGCGAGCCAGCGGTGCGGCATAAATTGTAGAACGGAAGAAGTAGTAAGTAATGAAATATCTTTTTTCAACAATTTATCGATACGGCCGTCTCGGCTTAGCATTAATGGAAAAGTGAAAAACAAAATAGACGAAATGACGGATGAATATCGAATGAATTCCAAAATTAAATGTTTGAATTTAGGCGAATAAGAAATGGGAAATGAGGTAAAAACGAGGTTGCAAGATTGCAAAGCACCACGTTACAGCCCTATCAGGAAAATAAAAAGCCTCGCTATACTCAATGGAACTAATTTTATAGTAGACTAGCTTTTCGCGGCGGCTCAATAGGCATTTTCCCGGAGGTATATGATACCTACTCAGAGTGAATGTAGCTTCCTAATGGTAAAATAATTTTTGAAATCGGTTCAGTAGTTTTTGAGTTTATTCATTACAAACATACACACACACACACACACACACACACACAAAAATAAAAATTTCCTCTTTTTATAATATTAGTATTAGTATGAGTATGATAGATAGAAGATACTCAACGATTGTTGAAGCAAGAACTAAAACAGAATATACTTAAGACCTAACAAAGCAGGTTTTTTATCTAAACGGAACATTTCTAAAAAAAATGTGAATTTATGGTGAAAGAGCAATACTAGTGGCTCTTTTACTCAAACGAAATGAAAAACAATAAGAAACGGTAAATTTTAATAAGTATCGACAATCGATGTAAACTTTAAATAATATCCAACCGCGGAAACCGCTGGATGCGGGTAGTTGCGCAAGTCCGATCGTTGTTCAGATCTTTGTCCAGCAGTGGATGTCTTTCGGCTGAATGATGATTGGTCTAACCGCCTTGTGATGATTATTTTTTTAATCTAATGCCACAGAAGCATATAATAAACTAACACGTACAGAAAGAAACACTCACCGCCCTGCGCTAAAATGAGTTCCCCGCCCGATATAGCCCCCCCACGCACCGCACCCCCGCAGCGGGGTGCGGTTACTGCTGTGTTCTGGAGTGTTTTACACATCGAGTCAGTGTTTGACTTGTAGTTGATATTCAGTTGTTATTCAGAAAAAAGTAGGTTGTCAAAACGCGTTTGCTGTATAGAGTGACCGACGACGTGTAGTAATTACCGCTATATTATATACTCTTATCAAAATAAATAATCACCTGAACCCTTTCCTGAACCTTCTTTACCATTTGGTTTTGACCCTTTTGGGCCACCAGAATTTCCAGAGCAATCTGAAACAAAAAAATATTCATCATGAAGTTGAATGGCTGAGTTATCTGTTTTGACGTCGAAAAGTGCTTTGTAAAATCTTACTTCGAATACAACTTTTTTACTTTGACTGTAAGTGGAATAATGCTATTTAAAATGAGGGATTTTCGTTTTGACAGTTCTAAAAACAAAAAAGGTTTCATTATGGTCATAAGAGATGGCGCTACACGCGCTACACTAATTCTTACGTCAAATAAAATAGACGTGCTTGAAGGTAGGAGAAGAAGTCACAAAATTTAGTCGTAAAAAGGTTACTGGTAAAACGAATAAAAAAAAACGCAACTCAGCACGCAAAAACATGAAACGAAATTAAAACACAATAAAGTGCGTGACGATTGACGTGACGTGACAACAACAGTGTTGCCAGTTTTTTATTCAATTCAATATTTATGGTTTTGGCTCCAGTTTTTTATCTGCCCTGATTGGTTTGACAAGCTCGCTTTTGACATTTTATTCGACATGCACGCCATCTATTTGAGTCAATAGAACCATTTTTTCTTAAATTGCCGTATTGAAAATCCCTCATTACTTTATTAATTTCACAAATCATAATTTAAACTTGACGCGCTGTCTCCCTTTCTCTACTCTTTCCTTAGGTCGTTCTCTCTTCTTATTCAAGTTGTTCAAATTTTTCATTTCGTTAGATAATGACGAGAGATGAACGTACTGTGTTTCGAAAATATTCTGATCATAATTAATATTACCTAATTGTTTCTAATTTTGACAAAATGCACATTTCATTATTAGGAAGGGAAAGGAAAAAACATCCATGTGTAATTAGGTAGTTGCAATTATAAGTACAAAAAGTCTGTCATTATTACCATCTCCATTGCCATTGTCACTGCCTCCACTGCCGCTTCCGCCACTTCCGCCGTCCCCACCGCCTCCGCTTCCGCTATCTCCTTTGCCATCTCCTTTGCAATCTCCTTTGCCATCTCCTTTGCCATCATTGTTTCCCCCGCCGCCTCCTCCGCCTCCGCCACCTCCGCCGCCCCCACCGCCTCCGCTTCCGCTATCTCCTTGGCCATTGTCACTGCCTCCACCAACGCTTCCGCCACCTCCGCCGTCCCCGCCGCCTCCGCTTCCGCTATCTCCTTTGCCACTGTCAGTTTCTCCACCGCCGCTTCCGCCACCTCCGCCACCTCCGCCGCCCCCGCCGCCTCCGCTTCCGCTATCTCCTTTGCCATCTCCTTTGCAATCTCCTTTGCCATCTCCTTTGCCATCATTGTTTCCCCCGCCGCCTCCTCCGCCTCCGCCACCTCCGCCGCCCCCACCGCCTCCGCTTCCGCTATCTCCTTGGCCATTGTCACTGCCTCCACCAACGCTTCCGCCACCTCCGCCGTCCCCGCCGCCTCCGCTTCCGCTATCTCCTTTGCCACTGTCAGTTTCTCCCCCGCCGCTTCCGCCACCTCCGCCACCTCCGCCGCCCCCGCCGCCTCCGCTTCCACTATCTCCTTTGCCACCTCCTTTTCCACCTCCTTTGCCATCTCCTTTGCCATCATTGTTTCCCCCGCCGCCTCCTCCGCCTCCGCCACCTCCGCCGCCCCCGCCGCCTCCACTTCCGCTATCTCCTTTGCCATCTCCTTTTCCACCTCCTTTGCCATCTCCTTTGCCATCATTGTTTCCTCCGCTGCCTCCTCCGCCTCCGCCACCTCCGCCGCCCCCGCCGCCTCCGCTTCCGCTATCTCCTTTGCCACCTCCTTTTCCACCTCCTTTGCCATGTCCTTTACCATCTTCTTTGCTACCTCCTTTGCCACCTCCTTTGCCATCATTGTTTCCCCCGCCGCCTCCTCCGCCTCCGCCACCTCCGCCGCCCCCGCCGCCTCCGCTTCCGCTATCTCCTTTGCCATCTCCTTTGCCACCTCCTTTTCCACCTCCTTTGCCATGTCCTTTGCCATCTTCTTTGCCACCTCCTTTGCCACCTCCTTTGCCATCATTGTTTCCTCCGCTGCCTCCTCCGCCTCCGCCACCTCCGCCGCCCCCGCCGCCTCCGCTTCCGCTATCTCCTTTGCAATCTCCTTTGCCATCTCCTTTGCCATCATTGTTTCCTCCGCTGCCTCCTCCGCCTCCGCCACCTCCGCCGCCCCCGCCGCCTCCGCTTCCGCTATCTCCTTTGCCATCTTCTTTGCCACCTCCTTTTCCACCTCCTTTGCCATGTCCTTTGCCATCTTCTTTGCCACCTCCTTTGCCACCTCCTTTGCCATCATTGTTTCCTCCGCTGCCTCCTCCGCCTCCGCCACCTCCGCCGCCCCCGCCGCCTCCGCTTCCGCTATCTCCTTTGCCATCTCCTTTGCCACCTCCTTTTCCACCTCCTTTGCCACCTCCTTTGCCATCATTGTTTCCTCCGCTGCCTCCTCCGCCTCCGCCACCTCCGCCGCCTCCGCTTCCGCTATCTCCTTTGCCACCTCCTTTTCCACCTCCTTTGCCATGTCCTTTGCCATCTTCTTTGCCACCTCCTTTGCCACCTCCTTTTCCACCTCCTTTGCCATCATTGTTTCCTCCGCTGCCTCCTCCGCCTCCGCCACCTCCGCCGCCCCCGCCGCCTCCGCTTCCGCTATCTCCTTTGCAATCTCCTTTGCCATCTCCTTTGCCATCATTGTTTCCTCCGCTGCCTCCTCCGCCTCCGCCACCTCCGCCGCCCCCGCCGCCTCCGCTTCCGCTATCTCCTTTGCCATCTCCTTTGCCACCTCCTATTCCACCTCCTTTGCCATGTCCTTTGCCATCTTCTTTGCCACCTCCTTTGCCATGTCCTTTGCCATCTTCTTTGCCACCTCCTTTGCCACCTCCTTTGCCATCATTGTTTCCCCCGCCGCCTCCTCCGCCTCCGCCACCTCCGCCGCCCCCGCCGCCTCCGCTTCCGCTATCTCCTTTGCAATCTCCTTTGCCATCTCCTTTGCCATCATTGTTTCCCCCGCCGCCTCCTCCGCCTCCGCCACCTCCGCCGCCCCCGCCGCCTCCGCTTCCGCTATCTCCTTTTCCACCTCCTTTGCCATCTCCTTTTCCACCTCCTTTTCCACCTCCTTTGCCATCATTATCACCTCCACCGCCGCCTCCGCCGCCTCCTCCGCCTCCTCCGCCACCGCCTCCTCCTTTTTTGTCATCGTCGCAATTTTTGTCACCAAGTACCGGTGTACTTGGCACCGGTTTGCCAGGCCAGGGATAGCCTATGCCACCACCGTACGCGACGGTGACTAGCTAAAACAATACAATACAATTATTCTTTATTGACACCAAGAAAATACAAAGCAAATACCTAATACTTCGAGGAATATTCTAAAAAAGAATTAACGAAATCGGTTCAGCTGTTCTTGAGACTTGCGCTTAGCAACACATTAGTTATAGATAAACAATGTGCGATAAGTCGTAATGATCTACGGCGTGGTTTCCACAATACCTCATAAAAATTAATCTCTCAAGAACATTCCAGAGTTTAAGACTTTTAATAGCAGGTGGAGTAAGTATTCATCCAGTGAGTAAATTTTACACAACAACCTACATGTGAAACGTGTTTTGGTTTACATTACGTTACTAATAACGCAAAACCAAAATTTTGGATGTTTTCCATGAAACTGCTGGTAGTGTAAACCCTGCAGCGTAAAACGTGGTAAAACAGTAAGTTATCTTCATACAAACGTGCCGCTGTCGGTTTGAATGTGTGCGTCCGCGCCTAAATTAACTACCTAAACTTGGTTGCTACTGTACCTGCCTAAACTGTACAAATGAGAAAGGACAAAATAAAAAGAGTTGAGATCTACAAGAGAAACTTGATTCATAGCCGTTCGTTAAATAAACAAAGTGATAATAAAAGAGTTTCCTTTTTTCTTTTTGTGGTAATCCTAAAAATTTACCTTTTTTTTTTGTATATTATGTAGATAGAAAAACGAAAACAAGTAGTATACTATGATGATAATTATATTGCACGTAATAAAAAATATGGCAATTAACACAAATTTGTGACGGAAAAATATTTTCTTCGATTTCTACATTGCTTAAAAGCGTTTTACCTACCTTTCAATATTATTTGGAAACTTGAAAAACGTAAAATCACATGCCGTGTCGCGGAGCCGGCGGCGGCGGTGTCTCGCTTGCGAACGTATCTATTCATTTCTGCGCCTATGAGTCTGGAGTGTTGACGTCTTGTTGACGTATACAAGTCTTATAAAATATAAATTCTGCTAAATCTGGTCACACCAGGCAACACCTTTGCATGCTTCGAGCGCACGCGGCGGTATCCGAACGGAGCCGATCGCGTGTCGCGGCCCTCGCGGCATGCCGCCGGCTGCGTTCGCCGCGGACGGAGCAGACCGCGCGTCGCGGCATGCCGACGGCGACGTCCGCCCGTCACGCACGCACGCGCAGTCAAGTTGCTGTGCGTGACTTGGTAATATAGACTTTAAATACTGTATACAAGGTTTAATTTAGTTTAAAAATTGTAAAATCCGTTTCGATACGATGCGGTGCGGCCGGCCGGTGTGGATGCACGAACGCTTATCCATTTTTTTAGCACATTGCATACAATACGTACTTAATACTCGCGCGCAACGACCCGACTGCACGCGGTCCGAGCTGTTCCGAGCAAGCCTGTAAACGTGTGCTATCAATGTGTGCGTAAGATTTTGGCGCTTAGTTCCGAGTAGGCCATCTGTCTCGGCGCGCCGCCGGCCGCCGCGCGCCGCCGCCGCTATACGTAATTTGTGCTAGCATGTAACAGTTTCACAAAGGGCTAGAGTCAACATGAAGTGGATCGTTAACAGCATCTATCCCTACCGAAGGGCTCGACCCTACTCTTAAATTAAGGTGAATAGGCCTTGGCTAACCCGTCCAGTTGGTCAACTTCTCACACAATCTTTGAATTACTTCGCAGGTGTGTGCAGGTTCCCTCACGATGTTTTCCTTCACCGTAAGAGTGTCGAATAAACATTTTTATCTTAGAAGAAATATAATCTATCAACCTTGGATATTAAAAAAAACTAAAGACTGTGGCTGCATGGCTTTATGCCATTGCCTGTCTATGGAGAGGTTAACGAAAAAAGGAGGAAAAATACTTTATAAGAAAACGTTCTTACCGCCAGAAGCAGGATGAGAGTTATTGTTTTCATCTTGTCGGCTAGTGCACAGTTGCCAATGGTGTTTGGAAAAGCATACCTCCCTTTTTATATTGATATTTTCATCTGTGTCAACATGCAGGTCGAAGTGACATCATGCAATGTCCTTTATTATTTGTTCAAATATAACTAGCATTTTGTCCCAGTTTTACATATCGAAGAATTGTTATAGTTTTGCATTTTTATTGTTTGATAGTGACATTAGCTGGCTCTACATCGTCGTCGGTCGGATTCATTTCCGGAACATTTCAAAATATGCAATTTCGAGTAGGTAAGTTACAATTGAAATTTTTGAATGTTCTAAAAGATGAATAATATTGGGAAAAATACCTATATAATATAATTAAGTGTGTGTATTTTGCTGTCATTTATAGGTAGGTACTTGTGAAGTAATAGGTATATGACTTTTTGAAATGTGCCAGTAATGGAGTAAAGGAAAAATGTAAAGATGCTATAATATAGTATGGGACTGTATTTGAATATTTTTAAATGTTCCAATAATGAAATGTATAGATAATTGTTTAATCATGTAATGCATTATTAGTATTTTCTCCATTCTCGTGTTCTTTGCAAACCAAATTTACTATTTTATTTGCCCTAGATAGTCTCTTCATTAAATTATAATCGAAGCGAAAAATTAAGATCATTGAGCTTGGGCAGGGACTTGAACCCGCATCTCCTGGGCTATCCGGGCCGTACAGGCGCACTACCAATTGTGCCACCAAGTCTCCGTACAAGCCCAACGAAATAATTTAACGCTTCGATTTTTTGGCTATGCGGGCCCAGGAGATACGGGTTCAAGTCCCTGCCCAAGCTCAATGATCTTAATTTTTCGCTTCGATTATAATTTAATAGTATAAAGTAACAGGCGTCATCTGTTGAAAAATCAATAAACTATTGATCGAGTCGGCGACATCGTATTTGTGATATTTTCAATGCAATTTGAAAGCACGAGTGTCTATAGTGGTTCGTAGGAACCTAGATAGATGGAGCTGTGTGCACTCTAAGCACGTAGTAAAAAAAAATCGAAGCGTTAAATGATTTCGTTGGGCTTGTACGGAGACTTGGTGGCACAATTGGTAGTGCGCCTGTACGGCCCGGATAGCCCAGGAGATGCGGGTTCAAGTCCCTCCCAAGCTCAATGATCTTAATTTTTCGCTTCGATTATAATTTAATAGCATAAAGTAACAGGCGTCATCTGTTGAAAAATCAATAAACTAGTCTCTTCATTCTTCAAAAAGTCGAAAACAAACAGTAAACGCACTAACGTCGGAAGTAACCACGAAGTAACACAATATTCAACTTGCCTATTTCAGGGTCATAGTGGAACATTTCGAAAAAGACTTACTTATAATGAATTAGGAACGACCCATGGTCTAAGAAAACAAGGTCTAACCATTAGACCACGTGACTGACACGAGCCTACGTCATTTCTACGTCATTTTGCCCATTCATCCGAGTCGAATGCGTGTACTAGACAAGGATGAACAGCGCAAAATGACGTAGGCTTGTGTCAGTCACGTGGTCTAACGGTTAGACCTTGTTTTCTTGGACCATGGAACGACCCAATATTGTTCTTAGTGCCATAGTGGTTTTATTAGATTTTTTTTTTCTGTGGTTTGTATTTGACTTATTCCGATATTGATCTAGACAGATAATTTAATATTAAGGTGAACTTCATACCAAACTCAATTACCTAAATTTCGGAAATGTTCCAGTAATGAATCCGACCGACGACATTCTCGACAAAACTAGAGAGCCGAAAGGGACGCGGTTATGCGCAAAAGCACGCAAAAGTAAGCGCGGTGTATTTGCATCTCATTGTAACGCATAACTGCGTCCCTTTCGGCTCTCTAGTATTGTCGAGAATGTAGAGCCGGCTTTAGGTTTACTTAATAATATTGTTTACTTCTCCATCGCGTCTTTTAATCTGCAGGGTTATTTTAATCAAATCAAAGAAAATCAAAATATACCTACTTTATTGCACATAATAAAAACAAGCAAAAAAAAAACAAAATTAAAAATAATAATTAATTAATCATATGAATTATAATTATTTACCAATTATATTAATTAATTAATTCGTAGCAACTTTCTACCATTCTGTTTCAAACTCTTTTCAAACTAGCTGTTTGTTGCCACTCATCTCAATCTAAAATGAGTGATCTAAGGATGTTATAAGTGTTGTACGAATAGTACTTATATCATCCTTGGTAAAAACATACTATATGAGTAAAAACGATGTCACGCTTGCGTGCGCTTACCACAGAAGAAAATAATAGTACTAACCCGTACAGAAAGGACACTCACCCCCCCGCGGCAAAATGAGTTCCCGTCCGATATAGCGCCCCACGCCCCGCACCCCGCACGGTGTTTCTAGCGCCGCCATTGACTTGTAGTTGATATTCAAAAAGAAGTAGCTTGTCAAAACGCGTTCTCCGTATGGAGTGACCGCCCAGTGACCAGGTCCCAGGCGAGCCGACGGACGTGGCCGAAGATAGAAGATTGGAATATAGCAGAATGAAACTGAACAATGGCACTGAATTAATTTAGTTTATGGCTGAGAACGTAGCTGAGCTCCAAAATATGCTGGAAGAACTTCACAAAGCATCACTGCAAGTCGGCCTTAGGATGAACGTGTCCAAGACAAAGATCATGACGAGTCACACTCAGATACCAAATATAATTGTTGGTAACTGCTCAGTTGAAGTAGTAAGTGACTATGTATATCTTGGACAGTGTTTATCCTTCAGAGAGGAGTCACATACAAAGGAGACAGCTAGACGGATTCAATTAGGAAGGGCCGCTTTCGGAAAGCTAGAAGACATCTTCAGGTCACGCAAGATTCCACAAAATCTGAAAACCCAGGACTTCAACCAATGTGTGCTGCCCACACTTACCTACGGTGCCGAGACATGGACTCTAACAAAGGCAACTTTGCACAAAATGAAGGTCGCACAAAGAACCATGGAACGGGCCATGCTCGGCATCAAGCTCCAAGACCGTATCCGGAATATCGAAATTCGTCGTCGAACGAGGGTTGAGGATATAGGTAAGCAAATAACTAAGCTTAAGTGGGACACTTGGCAAGACGAAAAGACGGGAGATGAACTAGCTAGAGCAATAACAGAGTGGCGGCCAAGAACTGCAAAGCGCTCAGTCGGCAGACCACCCGCCCGATGGTCAGGTGACATCGTTGTTGTTGCAGGCAAACTGTGGCTCGGGGAGGCTCAGGACCGGTGTGAATGGCGCAAAAAAGAAGCCTATGTCCAGCAGTGGACTGATGTTGGCTGAATAGAGAATAGAGAATATTCACAGGGCAACATTTTAGAATCAGCGTTTACAAAGGATGATGTGTCAAAACGTCCCCTCAAAAAACAAATAACATCGACCAACAGATTTGAAATGTATCTCAGTCTTAGCTATGTGATAATTACTTTTTACTATGGCGACATCTTTCAAAGACGCGGGATATTCCGAAAAAAATCGTTTTGCTATTATTATTGGTACACAAAATAACAGATTGTAAGCATTCAATTTTCAAATCCCATTGATCATGAAGTTAAAACTAGTTACTGGCCTCTCTATAGATCCATAAGAACCTATTGACACATACAAAAGATCTGTTGGAGGGGGGGGGGACGGGGCTCATATAGGTAAAAAAGGTCATCATCCTTTCAAATGAGTCCCCGCCCGATATAGCGCCCCACGCCCCGCACTCCGCAGGCACCGCGGGACTCCGCCGGTGGTGTTCGGGGGTATTTTACATAGCGCCCAGCGCCATTGACTTGTAGCGGATATTCAGTTGTTAGTAGGTTGTCAAAATGCGTTTTCTGTATGGAGTGACCGCCCAGTGCCGGTAGCTAAGGGTAAACTGAAAACAAAATGGACTAAGATGACGTATGAATGACGAATGAATTCCAAAATTGGATATTTTAATTTAGACCAAAAAGAAATGGAAAATGAGGTGAAACGGGGTTGCAAGGCACCTTATGTACAAGGATATAGCTCTCCGTGAAGCGTTGCGGATTTTTATCAAATTTCGTCCCCATATATATTATATATATATATTTTATAAAAGTCATTAACATTAATATTCACAAGGACAGTTTCAAGTAGCTTAGTAAACAAGAACGATTTATTTAATTTGTTATAGTTTGAAATCCACTTAAATTCTAATATTGGTGTAAGAACCCTAACAAATTTAATTTAGTATTCAGTCGCTTAGTACATACATTTTTCTCTTTCGTATTTATAAGTAACTTATTACTAACATTTCAATAATGATTTATAGCCGTTAAACACATGTGCAATAGTTAATAATGAATTAATGACATACAATTTAATTGTAATTTATTTTTAGTTTGTTTTCAATTTGGCATGCAAAACTTTCTTGACGTGAGAAATAAGAAAAACATCGTGTAGGTAAAAATAAAGTCAAAGGTCCTTCTAACTGCGTCTCATTCTCTTACGTTCTCTTTCGCTCCTTATTTTATTTTTTTATTTAAATCACAACTACAGAAAAACTGAAATAAAAATATAGGAAGAAAAAACAACGATATAACAACAATCTGTAGGTACACATCACTCACAAATTATTATTTTAATAAGTACTAGCCTTCCGCCGCGACTCCACCCGCGTTAACAGTTTTTCCCGTGGGAATGAGGCACTTTCCCGCGGTAAAAGGTAGCCTATGTTACTCAAGGTGAATGTAGCTTTCTAATGGTAAAATATTTTTTGAAATCGGTTCAGTAGTTTTTGAGTTTATTCATTACAAACATACACACTTAAACAAAAATACAAATCTTTCATATGATGTGTGAGAAATATAAAGAAAATCGTTTTTCAAAAATAGAAAATGCTTCATTCCCACGGGAAAAACTGTTAACGCGGGCGGAGCCGCGGCGGAAGGCTAGTCCAGCATATAACCGAGGAACGTTAAAGGGATATATCGTTTATTTATAAATTATTGTAAAGTTTAAATAAAATCCATTCAGTAGTGTCTCTATGAAAGAGCAACAAACATCCATTCATATCTACATCCATACTCACAATCTGTCGCATATAAAATATTAGTAGGTATAGTAGTATCCTTGTTTCGATCACAAGGGTCTATCTATATCCTACTGGATCAGACGAGTCTATAGAAGGATCGAAAGGATGTGGTTACGACCATTGAGTGTCGGAAATGGAGATGGGCTGGGCATATAACCAGAATGGACTTCGATCGTTGGGCTAGAAGGACGTTAGAGTGAAAGCCCAGAGAAACCACTACAACAAAGATGGGACAATGACATTCGGGGACACGCTGGTCCGAAGTGGATGCCAGTGACAAGGGATAGAAAGTCGTGGACGGCTTTGGAGGAGCCCTCTGTTATCCCGCAAGTCCGGAGAAGCTTGATTGTTGGTTTGGCGAGGCGACACAAGCGTTTCTACATAATGTGCCTTTTGAAAAGTTTGCAGTACGCCACACCGTCTATATTTCTGGAAAATAGAATTTGCTTTAAGCAAAACTATAGGCGTTTCAGCATTTCTTTCGTTCTTCAGTATGACGAAATGCACACTCTGTGGGTAATCATCATTCTTATGGTTTTTAAAAAGTTAGAGCATAATATGTAAAATCGGGCCCAATATCATCAAGAAATAAGCTGTGTCCATACGTGTGTGTAGGTTCTTTAAGTCCATGGCTGGGTCACTTTCAAATGATCGATAAAACGATGTTCGTTATAAATAAGGTTAATAAAATACGTCAGTAAGAAAAGAATATGCAAATTAGCAATTAAACAAAAGAAGAAATTGCGTCTCTTATAAGAACAATTATTTATTAGTACAGGTGTTCATCGTTATTTATTGCGATAAATAACCCACATGTTATTATTGTAGATTTCTATAGAAATGTTAATATTGAAACTAGAAAAGACAGTTTATTTAATGCGATATACAGCCACAATAGGTACATGAAAAACATATCATGAATAATAATAATAAACAACTAGTAGGTAAATATTAAATCTTACGCCTCATTCACGCTGGGTCAACATTGTGCAGCTTGCTGCATTCCACATAATTGATAAATAAATTTTACAGCAACATGGTTTGAAAATTATTTTACCACGATGTTGTCTCGTCGAAATAGTACCTATATTTCATTACAAGTGCGGAAAGGCTGTCATTGCAAAGAGGTTGACAGTCGGAACAAGTTGCAATGACGGTTCCGCACGTGTACTGAACGACTATTTTTAATACAGTTGCGAAAAAATGAAGCAATTAAAATAATAAAAACACATAAAAATGGCACCAACTTTTTTTTTGTTTATTTTATGGCCTGGTTTCAAGACCTTTAGGCCAAATGGCACCAACCGTAGAATCAGGCCTCCGTCACTCCATGTACTTGCGCGCTATAACTACCTACCGCTCGGCCGAGCGGTCTCGAGCCGTCTGCGGCTCTAATTCAGTGCGGCTGTGGCAAGCGAGGCGCGCGCACGTTGTTTAATTTTTAGTCGTTTCATACGTTCGTACGCGTACCTACGATGCCGTCCGGTACCTTATGTGCTGTAGATGGGTGCAAATCTAGTAAAACAAGGGATAAACACCTAAGTTAATGAGTATTTTAATATTTTATTACTAAAATAAGCGTCCACACTACGAGAATAATTTGATTTTTGAGGTACAGTAGGCAGCACATGCGGCTGGACATTTGCACCACGATTTTCGCTCCTACTACCTACTACAGGATAAAGACGCTCCCAAGGTCATTATGTCCAGCCGCATGTGCTGGCTACTGTACTTCAACAGATCATTCTTAAATTAGCACAAAACTTATTTACACATATTTCTGCCACAAAATTCGTTATCACATAATTAATTAGCATATTTTAAGTTCAAAATAATTCTAGCGGGCCGGGCGGTCACATTCACATTCATCAATAAGTAATCCATTTACGAGTATATCCGCGCGATCTTACAAGTTAATGAGTATTTTATTATTTTATTACTAAAATACTCGTAAGTGTCCACACCACACTACAAGAAAATAATTTGATTTTTGAGGTTCTACAACAGATCATTCCTAAATTAGCACACACACACACACAACCTTTTAATTAAATTTATGTTGAAGAAGTTTTGCCATTAAAATAAGTGGATGAGTCATTATTTCATTATTAAAATCTTCAGTATTGTAACACGGGCGATCCCGTGCTATAAAATAATAACTCCGGAAAAACGATTTTAACACTATTTATTGCAGAATCATAAACACTTCACATTCAATCTAGCTAAACAACTGGAAATACTTTATTATACGAGAAAAACCGATTCCTGGTGCGTTTTTCCACCGCACCCAGGAACAAACGCGATAGCACTGACTGAATCTATCAAAATCAGTTTAATTTTAAATAATTCAAATTTAGAACAACGCGGCCAGTACCAAAGGCCAAAGAGATGGCATAACCGATGCCACATCATCCCTCTCCCTCTTCAAAAAAAATTATTTTGGTCAGTAACGACCAAAATATTTTTTTAAACATCCCCATCAAAAAATACAAAATTCAAACTAACAACCTACCTAAGGGGGACAAGTATCAAAACAGAGAATTAAATAAAAAAGAATAGATAGGGACTCAGAACTTCTAAAGTCTAGCAATTAGGAATAATATCCTATTTGCTTTTGCAAGGGAAAAACCCCCGTTGAAAAAACCGCTTACAACAAAGCCCACATCCATTAAACCTAACACGCGAATAGCTAAAACTACCTAAATACAAACCTAATCCCTCATAACGAAATTAAATTCAGTAACTTCATCAATAGCTTCAATAAATTATTTTAAAGTTAAATTGTTAATTAAAAATTCAAATATAATTTTTAACACCCTGTATAAGAAAAATATTTTTGAGAAAAAGTAATCAACCTGTATGTAACAGCAATTGAATAATTATTCAAAAGAAAACCTAAATTGAAATAGGTGTTCAAAATTAGAAGCAGTAACCATGAAAAATGAAGATCTGAAATTTACAGAAAATATAAAAGAATTTATATAAAGTTGGACAAACTCAAAAATATTAAAGTTAGTTAATGAAACGTAACCCAGCAAAGAACTAATATTTATGAAAAACAAAATATGAATTCAACGTTGAAAATGAAGCCCATAAGGTACTTCCATACATATAGCCACCTATGTGCCATGCATGTTTCCAAAAAAGAAGAACATATTCTATATCACACAAATACCTATCTCTTCTTCTGCATACATAATGCCCACTAACTAAAATAAATCACCTCACTGCCTACCTTTCACAGGAAACCTTTTTTTTAAAATACTAGCTAAGTTTTTTTAAGTGACAGAGTATGAACTATGTTTTAGAATTATTTAAATTTTAGAGTGAAAAATGATAATATTTTTTAACAATGTTTTTAAATATTTCAGCTGCCATCTCGGTCTTGAATATCAGGCTGCAGCAGCCATCTCATTAAGTTGTTTTTTTTTATAAAAATATGACTAATTAATATATTTTAAAATTATCCTCATATTACATGAAAAGAAAAACAATATTACAACACACATAAAGATAAAATATGGAACAATATTACCTAAAAAGATCCCATCATAGTAAAACTATCATAAAAAAAGAAAAAGGAAATTTACTTCTCCGACTACCAAACCAAACCAAAAAAAAAGGAAAAAAAAAAAATAAATCATCATCATCGTACATAAAACTTTTTTAATCTGTTTACGTGTACCACATATGTACGAGTACTTCGACCAACTTTCCGAATAACGTAGTTATTTACACCAGACCTTCTTACAACCACATAAGGCCCTTTAAAAAGTCTACAAAGTTTAAAAGTTCTACCAGTTACTCTCCTAGGTGAGTACAACAAAACAAGACTATCAGGTTGAAAGACAGTAACCTTAGCTTTCCTATCAAATAAACCTTTCTGCCTCCTTTGAGCCTTAGAAATATTAATTAAAGCCTGTGAAGTCAGATTCCTAACCAAAGCAATCTTCTGATCCAATGTATCTGCACCCACTGCAACATTAATATTCAAATCCATATCTAAGACAGTTTGAGGCTCCCTACCATAAAACAACAAGTGCGGCACGACTCCAGTCGAAGCCTGCGAACTCGAATTATAAGAAAACACCACCAAAGGAAGAAAACGACACCAATCACGTTGATCTGAAGCAACGAACTTAGAAAGCATTGATAAAAGAGTTCTATTAAATCGCTCAACCAATCCATTGGTTTGCGGATGAAAGGCTGTAGTATGCAACAACCTAGCACCAAAAAATTCAACCAACTCCTTCACCACCTGCGCAGTAAAAACTGTGCCACGATCCGTAATAATCTCCCTAACACCACCAAAACGACAAAAAATTTCCTCAGACAAGAAATCAACAATGACCTCAGAAGTCACACGAGGAACCGCTTTACAAACAGCATAGCGTGAAACATACTGCACTGCAACAATAACAAATTTATTACCTTTCGACGAAGAACGGAAAGGACCAACAACGTCTACTCCCACCTTCTCCATCAAATTAGAAACCGAAATAGGTAAAAGAGGAGCAATTTTATTACCACCCTTCCTTTCCTGGCATGGAAGACAAGAACGAACGTAGTTTTCGATTTCCCTGTCAGCTTTACACATAAAATACCTCGAACGAAAACGACAAAGAGTTTTAGAAAAACCCAAATGACCACCTGTCCACGCATCATCGTGCAACTCCTTTAAAACATCACAAAACATACTTCTAGGTAAAACAAGTACGTCCTTAAGAACACCATGTCTTAAAACACGTTTATATAACAAATCGTTTCTTACGAAAAAACCTCTAAATGAACCATGTAAATGCAAACGGTTAATTGTTTGCAAACAAAAATCATCACTTGACTGCGCCTCGCGAAACGACACAGCCTCGATCCTAAATATCTCTAATCCGTCATCCTTAAACTCAGAGTCTGGATGTCCGGAATCCAATAAAAGTAGCGGATTCCTACTCAAAAAATCTGCCACGACGTTATCCTTGCCACGGCAATAAACAATTTGGAAATCCCATTCCTGGATAGCTAAAGCCCACCTAGCTAAACGACCTGACATGTCTTTCTTCGATTGCAACCAACATAAAGCTTTGTGGTCAGTAGACACTTGGAAGAACGAGCCCCACAAATATGTCTTGAAGTACTTCAAAGCCCAAACCAAAGCAAGACATTCACGCTCAGTGACCGAATATCTTCTTTCAGCATTAGATAATTTTCTAGATGCATAAGCTATGGGATGCATACTGCCTTCATATTCTTGCATCAAAGCAGCACCCAAAGCTTCATCTGACGCATCGACCATCAGACGAGTAACTATATCGTTACCAGATCTAAAAAAACGTAAAATCGGAGGATTACATAGACGCGATTTTATTTGGTCAAAAACATTTTGACATTGACTTGACCAAATAAACTTTGTACCTTTCTTCAACAATTTCACTAAGGGCAGAGACACATTAGCAAAATCTTCAAAAAATTTCCTATAATAAGAAAAAAGTCCTAAAACCTTTTTAACATCCTTAGTGCATTTTGGTTCAGCTAAATCCCGAATAGCTTTTATTTTAGATGGATCGGGGCTAATACCTTGACCCGAAACATGATAACCCAAAACATTCAGTTCAGATAAACCAAACTTGCATTTTGCAGGCTTAAAAGTTAAATTAGCAACGCGGAAACGCTCAAATAATTTTTCTAAAGAAGTAATAAATTCCTCAAAAGTATCCGCATAAACAATAATATTGTCTACATAGACCAAAGCATTTTTGTACCTAAGGTCACCTATAGCCTTATCCATCATACGCTGAAAAACCGCTTGGCTAGTTTTTAAACCAAAAGGAACAACATTAAATTGATAGAGTCCTGACGGAGTTATAAAAGCAGTTTTATGTCTGCCTTCACGGATACAAGTTTGCCAATATCCTGAATTCAGATCAAGTTCCGCAAAATATTTGGCATTAGACAAATACATAATCAAATCATCAATAGCGGGAATAGGATAACTATCCGAAATAATCACCTTATTCAAACGCCTATAATCAATACAAAACCTCCAAGAACCATCAGGTTTCTTCACCAAAACAACTGGAGAAGCATAGGAACTATTAGATTCCTCAATCACCCCCAAGCGGAGCATCTCCTCCACCTGCTTATCTATGACCTCTTTCTGCGCTGGAGAGACCCTATAAGGTCGAGAAGAAATCGGTTTTTCATCCAAAGTCTCGATATCTACATCCACAATATCGCACCGACCTAATTGAGAAGCTTCAAACGCAAATCTATCCTTATTATGTAACAATAAAGACATTAATTTTTCTCTATGCGTGACCGACAGATCAGAACCCAAAACAAATTCCTGATCCTGTTCAATCGCAAATTCACAAACATTATCTAAACCTAAAAAATAGACATTATCTTCATGTCGTAAAATCGGAGAGTGTGCATCGACCTTTATTTGTTCCGAGCAAACGTCATCTTTGAAAAAGGAGGTGCAAAAGTCAACTTGACGATTGTTCGAAGATAAAACAAAAGTGGATACGTCAGATAAAAAATCAATACGGTTGCTACCCAACATCAATTTTGCTGAGCCAAAATCGATAATTCCGTTGTACCGACTAAGAAAATCTTGACCAAGAATTATAGGACAAGCTAAATTCTGAATAACAACCAACTCGCAAGCAAAAATAACACTACCTATATTTAAATTACACGTTGTCGCGCCTACAGTCAATAACTTTTGGCCATTCACGCCCTTTAAAAAAAAATTTTTGTCCACATCTAGGGACAATTTAATTTTTTCCAATACATTAAAATCTATACAGGAAACACTCGCGCCTGAATCAATGAGGGTCGGAAAAATAAATCCCTTACATTCAACATTAATAAAAGGTTTTTGTTTTCTACAAATATTATTATCATTACAATTTGGGAAAAAGGGAACAAATTGCTCCGTTTGTGTGGATGAAGTTTTCAATGCCACAACATCTTCGGCTACCATCTGCGTGGCGTTCAGGGCAACCGCCTGAAGTTTCCCGATTGTTGTTGCTGACGTTGATCCTGTACCGACTGACCCGGCCTTGGTCTCAGACCATAGCGGTTAGATTGTGGTGTTGGGCGGTCACCGGTACCCAAGAACGATGGACTAACCTGAGGGGTACCCGCTGGGCGTACCCCTCCTGAATTCCCAGGAACAGGCGAAGCAAAGACTGCTCTAGGAGTCATCCAAGGCGACTGACGCCTAGTATCCATAAGGGGCTGCTGATGTACATCACAGCCAGCATATGTTGAAGGATGAGCAAACGTTTCGAGGCTGCATGGCATCCTTGCAGGCACGATGTTGCGTTCTTCGTTTACATTGTAAATATCCATTAACTGAATGATAGCTTTTTTGAGATTTAGTTTACTATCGAATATTGATGCTGATAGCTTATGCTTAATGAAGCCATAGCATGACATTAAGAACTGTCTGATGAAGATAGTCTCATCATCTATTTTAGCTTTTGCCGCTAATTCATTTAAACGATAATAATATGTTAAAATATCCTCAGATTTGCCTTGTTTCGCCATGTAGAAAAACTGTTGGTAATTGATTGTATTGGGAAATTCTTCTTTCAATAGCTTTTCCAAATCTTCATATTTGGATACTGTACTTTCGATTGTGTTGTAGAATATTAATGCTGGACCTGCTAGATAATTTTCTAACAGCACAAATTTTTCTTCGTCTGTTATTTTTTTCAAGATACATATTTTCTTGAATTTTTTTAAAAAAACATCTATGTCTTGGGCTGCGCCATTGAATTTTATGTCAGAATCCGCCATTTTTACAATCGGATTTTTTTCACTATTTGGTAAAAATCACTTCACTAATGGTAGAGCAACACACTTTACGGCGAAGGTACTGTTAACGGAAAAACGAACGGCAGTCCACCAAAATGTAACACGGGCGATCCCGTGCTACAAAATAATAACTCCGGAAAAACGATTTTAACACTATTTATTGCAGAATCATAAACACTTCACATTCAATCTAGCTAAACAACTGGAAATACTTTATTATACGAGAAAAACCGATTCCTGGTGCGTTTTTCCACCGCACCCAGGAACAATCGCGATAGCACTGACTGAATCTATCAAAATCAGTTTAATTTTAAATAATTCAAATTTAGAACAACGCGGCCAGTACCAAAGGCCAAAGAGATGGCATGACCGATGCCACAGTATTCATTTTCCACACCAAAAAACGAATATTTTTGTTTTGAATGCTGCCGCTCGATTAGCCCCTGCGCCGCCGCTGTCTAAATCGCTTTTTAGTCAATAGTAGTAGCATTGGTTTATTTGAATCATCATTTGTTCGAGTAAGAGGTAGGTACCTTATAGGTTAATAAATCAGATGTTTTATTTTCTCAAAGACGACAGCCCTAAAGGTTTTAGTAGAGTGGCGCGATACGCGAGAGAAAGAGATGCAGCAAGTACTTGTATTCGCTTAGCGCCGTGCGATCTGAATTGCACTTTATTATAACGGAGCTAGGGTTGCAATTTATTTAAATTATGCCGCCTAGTGCAGCTTCTGTAGGTACTACTATTAGGTATTCTGTGGTAGAATATAGGCAGAGATTTTTTTTCTTCACCCATTCTGGTAGGCAAAGGGTACTACTATGTCCATACAGCCCAGTCTAAAATTGATTTTTTTTATTGATATGAAATGAAATGAAACCTAACCTAACTAATTCAATCAAAGCATTAAATCTGATATTGAAACAAATTTGTAGTAGCTTCTTTTTAGAAATATACGTATTTGCATGAATCAAAGAAACTTCTATATTTTTTTTAGTAAAAGCTTCATGGTTGGTTTTTCTTTTTAATAGACATTATTTTGACAGTTGGGAAAGAAAACGCACGAGTGCGGGAAAGGTATAAAAAAAGCACGAGTGTGTAATAGCCCACATCCCGAACGTTATACGTCCCTGCAATACGCCACTTTTTGAGCAACTGTATTAAAAATATCATTTTATGTCGAGAAACTAAATGAGCGTGTCCTCGGACGCTGCTCGCTATACAAGAGACTGTCACACATATTATAGTGAGCAACACGTAAGGCGTTAGTTCCAACACAGGACACTTTCATTTAGATCTTTGTCGGTCTGTAAAGCGAAGTGGGAACAATCTCTACGGCGTAGACCTTCCGTAGACCACTTCTAAGGCGTTGTCCTAATAGAACGCGAATACGCGATTGTCAAATGTATGAAGAAATCGTTCTATCGCGCGATCGTCTATTAGGACACAATTATTCGAGTTTGATCGCGCGTTCGTACGAGTAAAATTCGCGCGAACTTACGGTGATCGCGCATGGCGGCGTAGATCTTCCGTAGACCACTGCTGCGGCGTAGCAATTACGTAGCAGGCGCTACGAAATGTAATATCACAACAGAATACCAAATAGTAGTCCCTAGTATCATTTTGGTTATATAGTCCGGTTCGCTCCAGTACTGAATGAAAAAATTCTATCTGTCATTCCTGTAAATGGCAACGACTCATACCGTTGGATTCGTCTTGGTGTCCTGTACGTGGAACTGTCGGTCGTCAAGTTCTAAAGTGGTGGAGGGAGGAGGGGAGGGGTAATCAAAGTTGGCGAATTTGTACTTTTGTTTTTACGCTGTAATTTGAAAACTAGTGGACCGATTTCTTTGTTACTGGTATTATTTGAAAGTGTATAATATTACCTAAAAGACGTTCTTATACATCGAATACGCCAATTCAGCGGTTACCGCGCAATAATACGAAACAATGAAAAAAGAAATTGTGTATAAATAATATCACAGATTACGCTAAATCTATAACGTTTTCGTGGAAACAATGTTTACTACTTTAATTCTAAAACAAATTACCTAATCAAAAAGGTAACAATAATTACTATATGATTTATGGTGCCTGAGCTAGAGCTAATTTACGAAACGTAGTCGTAGGATCACTATACTACGAGTACGCAAATATAAGTAAATGAATGAGAAGAGATGGGTAAGTAATCACCATATTACTTTAATTATATATTTCAAGCTTACATTTTTCAAATAATACCTTGAAAAAAGACTTTACGTCGAAATAAAGAGGATAATTTTTTTTTGTTTTTCACTATTAGTAGTTTTGAATTTGCCTGTAGCATCTGACCCAAGGTACGTGACAAGATAAAACTTTTGTCAGGGGTAGATATTAGTAATACCTACCCATGATAAAAAAATAAAAGAAATCTACGGCGAAATAACCCGAGAAACATTTTTTTAGGTTTTCACTATAGTATTTTTGACTTTCCCTGTAGCATCTGACCCAAGGTACCTGACGAGATTAAACTTATGTCAGGTAATAGATTTTAGTAATCCCTTTCCACGATAAAAAAATAAATGAAATTTACGTCGAAATGACACGGAAAACAATGTTTTAGTTTTCACTATAGTTGTTTTAACTTTGCCTGTAGCACCTGACTCAAGGTACCTGACGGGATAAAACCTACATCAGAAGATAGATATCTTTAACACCTACCTATGATAAAGAAATAAAATAAATTTACGTCGAAATAACGCGGAAAACAATCTTTTAGCTTTTCACTATAGTAGTTTTGACTTTGCCTGTAGCACCTGACCCGAGGTACCTGACAGAATAAAAACTATGTCAGGGGATAGATATTGGTAATATCTAACCATGATAAAAAAATAAAAGAAATTTACGTCGAAATAACGCAGAAAACATTTTTTTAGTTTTCACTATAGTAGTTTTTAATTTGCCTGTAGCCCCTGGCCTAAAGTTCCTGACAGGATAAAAACTATGCCAGGGGATATTATATTGGTAATATCTACCCATGATATAAAAATAAAAGAAATTTAGGTCGAAAAAAAATAAAAAAAAAATAAAAAAATAATTATGTTTATTTTAGACAATTCAGTACATACAATTACATGTTAGTACAGTTTAATTTGTAACAATTAACGCGGAAAACAATTTTTTATTGCGTACTCGTAGTATATTGACCTGCGACTACGTTTAGTTAATTAACTCTAGCTCAGGCACCATAAATCCTATAGTAATTATTATTACCTTATTGATTAGGTAATTTGTTGTAGAATTAAAGTAAGCAACATTTTTATCACAAAAACTTTATAGATTTAGCGTAATCTGTGATATTATTTAAACACAATTATTTTTTATTATGTTTCGTATTATTACGCGGTAACCACTGCATTGACGTATTCGATGTATATGAACGTGTTGTAGATAATGTTATACCCGTTCAAATAATACTAATAATAAAGAAATCGGTCCACTAGTTTTCAAATTACAACGTAAAATCCAGCGATCTTTGATTACCCCCCCCTCATCCCTCCACCACTTTAGCACTTGACGACCGACAGTTTAACGTTCAGGACATCAAGACGAATCCAACGGTAGGAGTCGTTGCCATTTACAGGAGTGACAGATGAAACTCAAGTTCTAGAGCACTTTTGGTCTAAAATGAACCGGACTAATACAGTCCGTGGCGGATCTAAATGAGCGTGTCCTCGGGCGCTGCTCGCTATACAAGAGACTGTCAAACATGTTATGAGCAAAGCAACACGCAAGGCGTTATTGCAATGTGTTTTAAGTTACCTCGTTGGAAAATCCTCTATCCCTTGCAAGGAGACCATTATTGGTAGTATGCCTGTATGGCCCAAGCCATTCATATTTTCATTTCGCTTCGATTTTTAAATAGTAAATATAATGGAATTAAGGGCCTGGCCACAGCTTCGCGCGAATCGCGGCGATGTTGCCGGTGATTCATAATCAAAATTAACAGAAGAGAACTAAAAATTTTTTCCATTTCTTAAAAATTGCTAAAGAAAATTTACCTACCACCAAAATTAAGAAATTGATTGAAAGGCGTGAAATTATCCAACTTTTGAAAAAAAAAATATTTTTATGCAAAAAGTAACGTTTGACTTATTTTACTTAGAAAATGATTTAAACATTGTAATGTAGCACAAATAAGATTAAAAATACGTAAAAGTAACGTTTTGAGTCATACAACGCGGAAGTAATGAAAAGTGCTGTAAAATAACGTAAAATGTTACATACAAACGATCTGTGGCCAGGGGGTAATCATACTAATATTATTTAAATAGGAAAGATTTGTATTTTTGTGTGTCTGACCACTGTCCGTGTTGTGTGTATGTTTGTAATTAATAAACTAAAAAACTACTGAACCGAATTCAAAAATTCTTTGACCATTAGAAAATTACATTCACCCTGAGTAACGTAGGCTACCTTTATCGCGGGAAAATGCCTCATTTCCACGGGAAAAACTGTAAACGCGGGTGGAGCCGCGGAGGAAGTCTTGTAGACGTTCCAGTTGCTTCTAATAAATAATAGTTTATAAAAACTGAAAAAAACACGCTTTAATGAACTAAAAAGAAGATAATTTTTGAGCACAGACACAAAATGATTTACGTATAAATCAGGTATTATTTAGAGAAAATCATGGGGTAGGCACTCAATGATATTATCAGTTCTAGAAAATATTCGATCACACCCTACGCTTTTCTCTTTTTATCCGGTTTTTAGATTTATTAGATTACAATGATGATGATGATGATGATTCATGGTCAAAGTTCATTAAAAGACTTTTCTACGAAATCCCAAACAGCTATAATACGATTTTCCATCATGAAGTTCCAGTTCATATCTTCCGGCTCCATCATCAGATATGGTCGACAATACCATATTATTGTATTGTCATCAGAACTACATACAGCTGCCAAATTTAATTACGCTACGACCCTTGGAAGATGGTTATATTGCATTAAATAGATAGTTAATTACATCAGGCCCGGCGCACTTAGCGCCAGAGCTCTAGAATGTACCAACGCTGGGCGGCCGCGATTTCGCGCCCATTTAGTAGGAAAAACGCGCGCGCTTGTGAAGACGCTATTATTTAGTCTGTGGTAATACGGACTCTCGCGGCGCGGTCTTAAGGTGCATTTTGTTTTAATACGAGCGCAACGACAAACGGTAAGCTATTATAGCCAGGGTCACGTTCGACGCGTTCAATGTAATTTGAACGTTAGTGGCGTAGTAGCTAGAATTAAATTCGCACGTTTGCTATCAGAGAGTGCGCCTTCTGTACCTAGTACTATTATTTATTCTGTGGTTACATACAAGTCGACCTAATAAAAGCGTGTTAAAAACCAGGACAGCTCTCTCATTGGAACAGCTAGAGCCTGGAATAAGGGAGACGTCAAGAGTGTGGGGAGGGGTGTCTTTGGGGGACTGGAATAATAAGGGACTTAGGTACGGCGGCGACACCTTACCCCATCTCGTTAAATAGTTGAGTCTTATACGCCCAAGGGTGTCATATGGGTAACCTCTAATCAATCATACTAATATGTGCTAATATTATAAATGTGCTAAAATTAGTGTGTGTGTGTGTGTGTGTATGTTTGTAATGAATAAACTCAAAAACTACTGAATCGATTTCGAAAATTCTTTCACCATTAGAAAGTTACATTCACCCTGAGTAACATAGGCTACCTTTTACCGCGGGAAAATGCCTCACTCCCACGGGAAAAAGTTAGAGCCGCGGCGGAAAGCTAGTTAATATACAGGATGTTTGGCGCATCGTGTGCCATATTGAATTTAATGATTGGAGTGGCAGTTGGCTACCTTTTTAGCCCCCATATAAAAATCTTAGTCAAACAGATTTTTTATGCAATTTTTTTATTGTTTTGAGTAAAAATTTACAAAAGTCTACATTTAAATTTTAATACAACTCGACGTCGAAAAGTAATTGTAAAATCTTACTTCGAATAAAACATATTTCATTTTCATTTTCATTACAAAAAAAAGTTTTTAGGTTTTACAACATTTTCTTTTCAATCTTTAATATGTGATGTTTTACGCTTCTTTTGAAACTAAAATTACTCGCCAGTAACATATAGTTTTTTTTTACAGCCCCGCAGTGATTTATTTACGTAAAAATATTAGCTTAAACGTCAACTTTCGATTTACATAAAAAAAAAACTAAAAGTAATCATGTTCTTCCAATTTTTTCAAAACATCCCTAGATAATCACCTTTCAAATGGTATACAATATGCCAGGAAAACACCTAACTTGTAACTCTCGTAACTACAACGCCATCTAGGAGACGTGTAAACCAACTTGAAGCAATCAATCACAAGAAAGCACGGGACGCACGGGATCTTTTTTCTTTTCAGAAAATTAGTTGATTCAGTCAGCAATGTCCTAAACATAAGAAATATACATATAAAATAAGAAAGTCTCTCAAAGTCTTTTTGGTGAGTCTCCATCAGGACTCGAACCCGGAACCCTTGTAATGTAAAGCAAGCGTTTTAAACTTAGTAGATCGAAAATATTGTTTCGAATAACTCGTCATTTTATTTCATACAAAAGGTAGGTGTCTGTTTAAGAATTTCAAACACATTGCATTTATATAAAACGTAAGTATACATTCTGGAAAATGAGACAAAATTGTCTGCAAATAATGATTAAGAATGACGTACCTACATATTTTTGTCATTGATATAAAATTCGTATGATAATTTAATAATATTTAAACATTTTTCAAATTGTTAGTTTGTTCAAATTCAAATTCAAACGTTTTATTGCACCATAATATTATGGTAAAAAGATTTGATACATCAAAGCGCACGGAGTGCGCGGGCCAAGTTCCAGCAACAGGCCGCGCGCATGCCGGGCACTATTTGCACGAACCGTTTCGACCCACTTTTGACCCCCCTGTAGCTCAGTGACTATTGCAAGTACAGAGATAAAATTGTACCTACGTAATCATATGCTAGTACTAGAGCAGTATGCAAAATTTCATAGTTATAGCTTTAGTAGATCCTGAAATATGACCCTGTGAAAATAGCAAATTTTGGCACTGACTGACTCACTCACTGACCGGTAATCAAAACCTATTTTAACACTTCCAATTGTCCTAGCGTTATGAAATTTGGCACACGGGTCGTGTGTTATATGTAGATAACCAAAAAATTAAGAAATTTAAGAAATCGGTCAAGCGTGAGTTGGATCGACCAATATCGAATTTTTTATCAAAATATTTATGAACCAGTGATACAGTGAGAATATGAAGAGGAAAGGGGGGAGGGGGGAGGAGAGGGGGTGGTTAAAATATGTCATGGCTCCTCTACACGATGGGCCATCATGATGGTCCATCGTAGTGGACCACCGTATAGAGGGCGTAGTGGCGTAGGCTGGCTGGCACCACAGTGCGTACGATGGCGGCGGAATGGCCGCGGTGTCGGTTTTTCGCCCACACATCAAAGGGGAATGGGCCAGCGATGGTGGTACGCATCTACACGTGGCCCATTCCACAATGCTAAATAAAAGAAATAAATGTTTATAATAAAGTTTGTTAATATCTCGACAAGTTTTTATGTCTACTTGAACAAATAAATAATGTAATGTAATAAATTAATGGGTTTGATGAAATCCAAATTTATTCTTATCTTTTTAAAGGATTTAAATAAAAGCTTGTTTCAAAATATATTTTACTTTATTCTTGAACACATTAAGAAAATAACAGTATGTGCTGTATAAATAATTGCCACAGCGGCTATCTACGTCCATCTCGGTAAACGTTCAGATCTCAACTGTATATCGCCATCGTGTAGATGCGTACTCACCATTCGATGGCCATTTTACTGGACAAGCGCTGGCCCATCATGTAGAGGAGCCATCATAAGAAATTTAAGAAATCGGTCAAGCGTGAGTTTGCTGAATAGGTACGATTTCTTGCAAAAAAGTATTGAAATCCCACCAAAAACATACCTTATGTTATGTTAAAAAGGGGGCCAAGTTCCTATCGGCTAATTGTTCGCCTAAAAAAGGATTGAAATCCAATCTAATGCCAAGTTTACATGCACTTTAAAATCGATCATAATCATCTTCATCAACAGCCTGATCCACTGGTCGGTCACTCGCCAACACAATCTAAATTTAGTTTGTGTTGGCGAGTGACCAGACAGTTTGGTTAGGACATTGCAGGCTGAATCAACTGATTGTCCGTTACTATTCCGTGCTTCATAGGGCAAAGTAAGGCCGTTGATCCCGGGTACTATACATAATACGAATGTAGTCGTTACATGAGTCTTGCGCCTTAGGGCCTGGCGACAACTTCGCGCGACCAGCGGCGCGAACAGCGGTGCGATGGTAGGCCACAGCTCGCAGCGAATTCGCTCTACAGACCGTTCACCGTAAGTTGCCCCCCGCCTGCATGACAGACGGGGGTCATTTATAGTGGACGGCCTGTAGGCGTGATGCCGCATACACCAACCGCCGCCGCCGCACGCCCCTCATACCCCCTTCGTTATTTGCTTGATGCTTTTCTCGCCGCCGCCGCTGCCGCGACTAGCTGTGGACTGCTTCTTACAATTGCCTACGTTTGTTTCCATCCCCCTTCACTGTTTGCGCCACTCGCCGCCGCCACGGGTAGCTGGGGCCGGGGGGGGTAAGGCAGCTTAATGTTAGACAACGGGTTTCTTCACCACGTGTTTTCAATATTTATGTTAACAAGCTGATTGAGCTAACTACACTATCTTAGGATAACATTGGCTTAGATCATAAAAACAAAGAATATGGATCCAAGGGATCGTTACTAAAACTTCCAACAATATAACCCAAGGTATAAAAAAATACCAAAAATATTCCTAATAATCGAATGGGCTCCGAAAGTACGAAACCGATTACCTATAATGAAATTTATTACAAAGATAGAAGAGACCTTGGGAAAGAACATAGGCTACCTTTTACCGCGGGAAGATTCCTCAGTCCCACAGGAAAAACTGTTAACGCAAGCGGAGCCGCGGTGAAAAGCTAGTTAATAACACTTAATTATAAGCAAATATTAATGGACGCTGTAGAGGTCGTACAAAATTGGTTTGAAATGT
Organism: Teleiodes luculella; assembly: GCA_948473455.1. Classification (NCBI taxonomy): domain Eukaryota; kingdom Metazoa; phylum Arthropoda; class Insecta; order Lepidoptera; family Gelechiidae; genus Teleiodes; species Teleiodes luculella. The sequence continues at coordinate 2,444,375 of OX419609.1, read as the reverse complement.
TGACGCAGGTGGAAATTTTGGTATAAATGCGGCGGCAGAAGCCCCGAATGCCATGAGCAGGGGTTTCCAACATGCGCTCAACAACACTCTTCGTACTTCTGGCGGTAAGACAGCTTTATATTACTTACTTTTATTTTATTTTGCTTGCCCTGTATTCGTTTCAACCCATATGTACAGATTCCCAATTTTACAGATTTTCAATCAAAGAGAATTTCATTTCTTTTGATTCCCTATGCTCATCAACATCATCATAGTCAATTTAGCACCTCTGAAGAGACTGCAGCACTGCCCAAGTCTCAATCGAATCGAAGGCTTTCTCATAGTCCACGAACGCTAAGCATAGTGGCTGGTTATACTCCTCTGTCTTCTGTATAACCTGCCGCAGCGCGTGGATGTGGTTTCCCTATGCTACAAATTTTCAATTCAACAGAATCCCATCTCTTCCGATTTCCAATTCTACATGAATTCTACACATTTCCCATTTCTCTCAATTTCATTATCTTTAGGTCCCCTGCTACTTTCGATACAGCACGAAAAACCTGCCAAGTTCAAATTTAAAATGTGGTGGCGAGTCTTGGGAATGGCAAATGTTTACCAGTGGATCAGGCTGTTGATGAAGATGATTATGATCGATTTTTAAGCGCATCTAAAATTGTCACTGGATTGGATTTCAACCCTTTTTTAGGCAAACAATTAGCTGATAGGCCCCTTTACAAGTATGTTTTTGGTGGGATTTCTATACTTTTTTTCAAGAAATCGTACCTATTTTTTTCTTCTCGTGCCTTGGCTCGTCCATTGTTAACCTTAGAAGTCATTTAGCTTTTCAGAACACCTTTTTTGTAGGCAAATCATCTGAAATTTGAGCTCGAGCTGAATTGGGCCGCAGAGCCGACTCCCGGTCAGGAACTTTAGTGTCCCCACGTTGTTTATACGAAAATTCGATATTTGATTAAGCCAACTTACGCTTGACCGATTTCTTAAATTTCTTGTGACAAAAATGTCTCTGTTGCAATGGGAATTGAGCCATGGCCTTTTCATTTCACAGTCAGGTCTATTACGACAACGCTGATAAATATATTTTTTAAAGTGCACAACTACTAAAAAGCACTTAGTAAAGAAGCGTTAAATAATTTCGTTGGACTTGTACGAAGACTTGGTAGTGCGCCTGTATGGCCCGGATAGTCAAGGAGATGCGGATTCAAGTCCCTGCCCAAGCTTAATGATCTCCATTTTTCCCTTCGATTTATTTATTTATTTATAGATAACGCTGAGAAACTTATGCACATTTAAACTGAATGTACTTTACAACGTTTGATTTTTATATGACTCGTTTTAGTATGATCTTTAGGAACCACTAACCTGAACATTCGGAAGTTAAATTAGGGCAAATAAAGATTAAATACAGTTTACTCATCATCATCATTTCAGCCGAAAGACGTCCACTTTTTTTCTAAAATAATATATCTATTTACAGGTCGTCGCAGTTGCTTGTGGCACCGATGTAGTGGAAACCTTAGGCGATGATTGTACCGATGTAGTTGGTGGCAGTGTAGGCGGCGGCAGTGAAAGTGGAGGGGGTGGAGGCGGTGGCGGTGGCGGCGGAGGCAGTGGCAGCGGAGGCGGTGGCAGCGGAATCGGTGGTAGCGAAGGTGGAGGCGGCGGCGGTGGTGACAGCGGAGGCGGTGGCAGCGGAGGTGGAGGCAGTGGAGGCGGTGGCGGTGGCAGCGTAGGTGGAGGCGGCGGCGGTGGTGACAGCGGAGGCGGAGGCGGTGGCAGCGGAGGCGGTGGCAGCGGAGGTGGAGGAAGTGGAGGCGGGGGCGGTGGCAGCGGAGGCGATGGCAGTGAAAATGGAGGCGGTGGCAGCGGAGGTGGAGGAGGCGGCGGTGGTGGCAGCGGAGGCGGTGGCAGCGGAGGCGGTGGCAGCGGAGGTGGAGGAAGTGGAGGCGGCGGCGGTGGTGACAGCGGAGGCGGTGGCAGCGGAGGTGGAGGCAGTGGAGGCGGCGGCGGTGGTGACAGCGGAGGCGGTGGCAGCGGAGGTGGAGGCAGTGGAGGCGGTGGCGGTGGAAGCGTAGGTGGAGGCGGCGGCGGTGGTGACAGCGGAGGCGGAGGCGGTGGCAGCGGAGGCGGTGGCAGCGGAGGCGGTGGCAGCGGAGGCGGTGGCAGCGGAGGTGGAGGAAGTGGAGGCGGGGGCGGTGGCAGCGGAGGCGGTGGCAGTGAAAATGGAGGCGGTGGCAGCGGAGGTGGAGGCGGCGGCGGCGGTGGAAGTGGAGGAGGCGGTGGTGGTGGCGCAGAAAACACTGGAGGCGGCCGCCAAGATGACGATTGTAATAAGAATAGTGGAAGTAAAGGAAGCCAAAGCGGCAGAGGCGGTAGGGGAGGTAATACATATTATAGTCATAGCGGGGCGCTATCCTCCAATGCCATAAAATTGTGTAAGTGTCAGTTTTCAGCCTACTGGTGCTGCTAGTTTTAGGGAGAGGCCTGAGCCCAGCAGTAGACTGTTATAGGCTGTAGTAGGAGTTCCTCTTCCATACATAATGTCCGTAAAAAAATGGACGATTACCTATAAGAAGGTTTTTATATAATTTATGTGTATGTGTGTTATTATGACATTATGCCAATAAAGTATTTGTATTGTATATCTGGTAAAATATAGGTAACGTGTACATAAAGAACGTTCACCTACTTCATATTGCTTAATAATCAAAAAGTGATCAAACTTTGTTTCTACTTCAGACTGGATTCGAATTTAAACCTATATTTTCATGACATTCTTAATAGTGGGTAATATTGAAGTTATTTTAGGTACCTAGTCAATGTATTTTTTTTTACAGGTGCAAGCAACTCCGGACAAGTGCAGCAAAAGAAAGGTGCAGGAAGTATCATAAGCATTCCGATCAAATCTGGAAACCAAGGAAGTTCAGAGATAGGTCCTGCTGGAGGCAATACAGGCGGTGTGAAAAATAAGGGCGTTTTGGGAGGTTTGGGTTAACTTGAAGATTAAATCATTCAAAAAACCACCTTAAGATTACTATCCAACAAAGATGTGCTGGAAAGATCCGCGAGAGAATTTCCACCAATTGTGTAACTTCAACCCTGTCATGTTAGCGAGGCTAGGCAAAATTCACTATAATTGACCGAACAAGCGCGAAGATCTCCATCAGCTTGGGAGAAAATGCTTTCGTTTGTCATTCTGTCCATTTGTTCTTACCTACTGATTCTAGTGAAATTAATTGTGAGCAGGTTCGGTAGTCATATTGGATTTTTCGTTTAGTCAGTTTCCGTATAACGAAGTTATAAGGATCTGACTTTGACAAACTCACAAGCTCAGTAACTCACCAAATATGCAAAACTAACAGCCCCATCTGTCGATAAATAACAGCAAACAACTCGTAGGTTTTTTTAAATCTGACTCGCAAGATATGCGGCTCACAGAGCCACAATTGATGGGTGTTTTTTCTCGCATCCGCTCAACTTTCTAGCATATATTTGTTGGGAAAGCAGCTTAAAACGTACGACGGCCGTCTAAGACACAAAGCGGAAAACATACGATGTCGCTTGTCGCAGCGATAAATCCGCGCGTGTCCGTGTCAAGAGAACGCGACACGGAGTATCGCGCCGCGATATCTGCCCGTAAAGTAAACTCTGCATGTGACAAACTGCGTCGTGTGTTTTCCTCTTAGGTATATTATTAGTAATGATACTTACATACACTTGAATACCATAACTGTATAAAAACCCTTCTTTTAGAAAAAAAACTGATTAAATATTGCAAAAATGTTGTTAACAAAGCCGCCAATCAATCTGTCGGAAGCAACTGTTATATAAGGTGACGGGTGCAGTTAACAAAACTCGTCTATTTGTTTGTTGTTTGTAGCCTGGTATTGACGGCTGCCGTTGACGGAACCGCTACTTGCCAGAAATGCGTCGGCGGCAGCTGGCTAGGCGTCGAGCTGCGGCGGATTTCATTACAATATTATTTAATCCAAAAGGAGTAACTATGAAGATAATGTTATGATATTGAGTGTGTGTACATGCATTTTGATGATTTATTTGGTTTTTGTTGTTTATTTTAATGTTTTTCTTTTCACAACTTTGTTGAAATCATCTTTTTAAATAGCTTTTGTTAACGGTTTTTTAATCAAATATTGTATTTATTATTAAAGGTAGCTCATAATATTAATTTGCGTCTTGTTAATTTTGGTTAATAAATGTTTTGCAATTTTTATTATTTTTTGTGTTTTATTTAAAATCCTTCCGCTTCAAAATAATTTTTCTTTCATATTTCTATAAAATATATCATCGTCATCTTCGTCAAATAACTCGTATTGTGATTTAAATAAAATACGTATATGTTTATAACAAAATAAAATACAAATTGCGCCTTTGAAATTGCACATAAATTAATATTATTTAGATGTTTGTTAGTTTGGAAGATGCTTCTTTGGATTTTAAGCGTAAGGGACATAGGGAGGGACATAGAGACAGAGAAAGCGACTTTGTTTTATACTATGTAGTGATACTAAAATTATTCGATTGAGCTTTGTTAAGCGTAACTCACTTATCTATAGATAGGATTAGATCTAAATAATATCAAAATAAGAAATGTTTTTACGTCACTGGGGGACTAAGGACCTGAAAAGCTGAAATTTTTAAGCAACACACGAAATGACTGTAATAAATTATTGAGGTTTAGAGAATACTTTTTTTTGTACTCTAAGTATTGACCATGCTAACCGTTACACCACGTGACTGACACAAGCCTACGTCATTTTGCGCTGTTCATCCTTGTCTATTACACGCATTCGACAAGGATGAATAAGCAAAATGACGTAGAAATGACGTAGGCTCGTGTCAGTCACGTGGTCTAATGGTTAGACCTTGTTTTCTTAGACCATGGTATTGACCCACATTTTTTTTATTTATACGCTATGTATGGAGGTTTTTAACCCCCGCCCCGACGAAAAAGAGGGGTGTTATAAGTTTGACGTGTGTGTCTGTCTGTCTGTCTGTCTGTGTGGCATCGTAGCTCCTAAACGGATGCGCCGATTTTGATCTAGTTTTTTTGTTTGTAAGGTGTCACAATCGAGAGTGTTCTTAGCTATGATCCGAGAAAATATCTTCAGCCATTTGAAGATTATCAGTTCTTTTCTAGTTGTTGAAAGGATCAAGTAACGGTTTTGTGTCGGGGGTTATTATTTTTTTTAATTTAATGTTCATAAGCCTCATACATATACCCAAGAATTTCAAGATTTTGTCAAAAAAACCTTCGTCTTCGTCTTGTCGAATGTAATGAAAATACTTATTCAAAGCCAACTTGGTCTGGAGACATATTGTTCCACTACAATTATTAGTCCATTGTTGACAACCTTTATCCCGAAGTGTGTAAAGATAAGTAAGGCCCACCCGAAGTACCATTAATCAACTTTTCTGACCGTTTTTATCCCAAAAACGACAAAAAATACTCTAATTTACACATCATGGACAACTATCTTTGTTTGTTTGCATTGAATAAGCTCCGAAACTACTGAACCGATTTCAATTTTTTTTAATAGGTTGGCGTGGCTGCATTCAAAAGGAGAGCATTTATTTCTTGAAACTTCTGAACCGATTTCAAAAATTCTTTCACTGTTGGAAAGCTACATTTACCCTGAGTAACAAAGGCAATATTTTATTTTCAAAAAAATTTGGGATCCGTTGTAAAACTTCAATAATGTAACACAAGGTGTAAAAAAATACCTAAAATATTCCTTATAATTGAATAGACTCCGAAACTACTGAACCGATTTTGGTGAAACTTGGCACAAAGATAGAATAGACCTTGGGAAAGAACATAGGCTACAATTTACCGCAGGAAAATTTCTCATTCCCATGGTAAAAAAAATTAAAGCGGGCGGAGTTGGCACAAAGAAAGAATTAACCTTGCGGAAGAATATAGGCTAACTTTTACCGCGGGAAAATACCTCATTCAAGCTAGTAAAAAATAAAATAAAACTAAATTCTTTCACTGTTGGGTAGCTAAACTATTCCCGGATACGTTTGGTCCGTTTTCGTAATTATGATTTCATAATTGACTATGAAAGAGGAATTATTTTTCACTGTTTCGTAATTAATTATCAAACAAGAATTGATTTTCCGTATTGGAAATCGAGTTTTATTTCCGCGTTCGTAGTTAATTACGAAGATATTCCTTTTACGTAATTAATTATCAAACAAGAATTATTTTTTAGGATACTAATCTAACACTTTCATGACCTAGCTAGATACTTATTACATTCATCAAGAGATAAAAAAGTAATAGTAGAGTTCCTGTGAGAAGATGGTTGTTCCCTAGTTAATTTTTAGGTATCCTCTCAAAAGCTTCACTATCACTACATAGTATAAAACAAAGTCGCTTTTTCTGTCCCTATGTCCCTCCCTATGTCTCTCCCTTTGTATGCTTAAATCTTTAAAACTACGCAACGGATTTTGATGCGGTTTTTTTTAATAGATAGAGTGATTCAAGAGGAAGGTTTATATGTATAATACATATATAATATACTTAAGGATAACCCACAATAATCATTTTCCCGTGCAGAGCCGGGACGGGTCGCTAGTATTATAATAAAATAACTCGTGTGTCGGTATGACCTTCTGGGAGCTCTCACAGACAATTGCCTCCGAAAAGTGACAATTTCTCCCCCTTATTCCGAAAAAACTAGGAAGATAATTTAAAAAAAAAATACTGTAGATTTTTAGAATGTTGAAATATCATATTATGTTTAGCTACTACTATGTATTGAGAGCCCATCAGCGTACCTATTAAACTAATTATACTATAAATCGAAGCGAAAATTTAAAATCATCAAGCTGGGCTTGCACGGAGACTTGGTGGTACAATTGGTAGTGCTTGTGTACGGCCCGGATAGCCCAGGAGATGCGGGTTCAAGTCCCTGCCCAAGCTCAATTATTTTAATTTTTCACTTCGATTAATAGATAGTAAATATACGCTAACAGACGACATCATTTGAAAAAGTAATAAACAAATTCAACGTATAAAGAATTCACCTCGTTTACAAATGTAGGTATGTACTATACTAGCTTTCTTCCCCGCGGCTCCGCCCGCATTAACAATTTTCCCAATTAGGAATGAGGTATTTTTCTACAGTAATAGGTAGCCTTTGTCCATACATAGGGTTTTTATTTAATCTCTGTACCTATACCAAGATTCATCAAAATCGGTTCAGTGGTTTTGGTGCGAAAGCGTAACAAACAAACAGACAGACTGAGTTACTTTCGCATTTATAAATTACTAGCCTTCCGCCGCGGCTCCGCCCGCGTTAACAGTTTTTCCCGTGGGAATGGGGCATTTTCCCGCGGTAAAAGATAGCCTATGTTACTCAGGGTGAACATAGCTTTCTAATGGTGAAAGAATTTTTGAAACCAGTTCAGTAGTTTTTGAGTTTATATACTACAAACTAAAAATACAAATCTTGCCTTTTTTATAATAATAGTATGAAGTATAATTATTAAGGCAAGGATAGAAAAATGAATAAACGTATTTATAACAAATGTTAAATACAAGAAACACAAAAAATCTCCAACATTTATTTAAAAAAATTGCTAGACATAACTAATCGAACTCCTTGGTAACCTGGTTACTTACTCCTTTCAGAAACCAAATATTTTTTAGAAAAAATTAAAAGAAAACGCCATGTTCCTTATTTGAAATTCTTTTCATCTGTCATTTGATTATTCTTTATTCATGAGACAAAAAAAATAGACGCGCAGTTAAATAATATTTTAATCAAAGATTTTTATGGTAAAGAGTGGTGAAGTAGGTGATTTTCTATGATTATTAATCTGTTGAGAATAAAATTAACTAATCTGCAGAAGTTATGGCAAATTCTTTAGATTGCAATCTGTTGATAAATGGACTTCAGTTCATTCCATCAAAAAGAGGAGGCCTATCATTACTTTATAATGGCCGCAAATACCACAAAAGAAGTACGTATGCTAACCGTAATACATTTTGGCAATGCTACAATAAAACAGCATGCAAGGGAAGCATAACGCTGAGCGAACAAAATATTATAGTAAAATCAAAGGATCATGACACGGATTGTTTGGAAAATGATGCAAAATGCAGATTCGAACAACAACTTAGCGTTTTGAAAAAAAAAGTGTGCACTAACAATTATCCCATCCAAAAACAGTATGACGAAATGGTGAGTGCCCTTGCCGACAAGGATGTCAACTTTCTTCACGAGTTACCAAAATTTCATAACATCAAAACTGGATTATACAATGAGAGATACAGAAACTTGGGGGTACCTAAACTCCAATTTAAATCACCTCAAGAGGTAATTGTGCCTCTTAAATTCCAACATTTGCTTATCGCCGACTATAATGATGTTGATATGAGAATCCTCGTGTTTGGCTCTCCGGATACTCAACTAATAATTCATCGATTTCAGCACTTCTTTATTGATGGAACGTTTAAATCATGCCCGCCACCGTTCAAACAGTTATACAGCATACATGGATTTGATAAAGAAGCTAAAAGGGTAGTCCCAATTTTCTTTGCGTTTTTACAGAATAAAACTATCAAAACGTATGAGATTTTATTCCGAATCATCAAAAGTCAAATACCAAATTGGAAGCCCGAAAAAATTACCTTGGATTATGAAATTGCAGCTATGAAAGGCATACAAAGAGTTTTTCCAGACACGATAGTAAAGGGATGCTTTTATCACTTTTGTAATACTCTTTTTAGGAAAGCAAAGTCACTAGAAATGAAGTCAAGGGTTCAAAGACGGCATGTAGCCCGTTGTGCTGGTCTGGCACGTCTACCTTTGGCGTATGTGAAGGCTGGGTACGACTATATTATGAACAGAACCCCAATAGATAAAGAGAGTGAAAAATTCAACAAGTACTACCAAATGAAATGGATGAAAGACATCGGATTTATAAAACAGTGGTGCTGCGAAGAGGAAGAAATGCGGACTACAAATCCGGTTGAAGCGTGGCACTCGCGTATAAACAAATATGTGGGGCGAAAGAATCCTAATCTGGCACAAATACTGGAAGTATTAGAAATGGAAACTAAACTACGTAATTTTAAACCATCAATGAAAACTAATAAAAATTATCAAGAAATCGATCAAGAGATCAAGAATGCAGTGGCAGAGTTGAATGAAAATAAAATTACGGTCGGACACTGTGTGGAAATTGTTGCTCCGTTTATGTTTTAAGCTAATAAGTTTTTTAGGGTTCCGTACCTGAAAAACTAAAAATCTCTTAAATTTTTTGATTTTTAAGAACTTCGTACAAACATGACGAGTTTTTTAAATGTAAGGTTAAGTTTTTTGGTTGGATATTTAGATTTTATTTTGTTTGTTGTAATTACTTCACATATTTTAAACTGACTTTTGTACTCTCATCGTGAGAATTAAAGATGATAATTTACAATTACGTTTATTTTTATTTTCTTGGATTCATATCTGACGCCTATGTTAATTGTAAAACAGTAGAAAAATATCGTTTATTCCTTTCATTGTAGTCAATTCGCTATGAACGAAGAAAACAAATTCTTTTATCGTAGTCAATTATGAAACTAATTACCAAAACGGGAAATGAATTATTTTTTGATAATTAATTACGAAACAAAGATAAATAATTCCTCTTTCATAGCTAGTTCACTACGAATGAAGAAAAAATATATTTTTTCGTAGTTAATTACGAAACTCGATTTCTAATGCGGAAAAAAATTTCTTATTTAATAATTAATTACGAAAAAAGCAAAAATATTCCTCTTTCATAGTCAATTACGAAATAAAAATTACGAAAACGAACCAAACGCCCGGATAACATAGGCTATATTCTATTTTCATAAAAAAATTATCTTACAGCCTCCGTGGTTGAGTGGTCAAAAGCTCGTCTGACGTTACGGAGGTTCCTGGTTCGAATCCCGGTGCGGAACTCGTCGAACAAATATCACTTTGTGAGACTTTCCCTAATTTGGTTAGGACATTGCTCGAAAAAAAATATGATTCCGTGCTTCGGAAGGCACGTAAAGCCGTTGGTCCCGGTTACTATCTACCTACGGATGCAGTCGTTACATGAGCCGTGTCAGAAGCCATAGGCGGCTCAATTATTTTGACACCAGGGTTTATGAGGTAGGTTATTCGAGGTTAAGTTACCCACACGCTAAAGAAAGAAAGATAACATTTTTATCTATATATACTATAATAAATATATTGAAACTAAAGAATCGGCGTGTCTGTCTGTACATTAATTTGTTTTTCAAAAAGATAAAGGTGCTAAAGGGAGAGTAGCTGAACACAAAAGTACAAGTTTTGAAAACAATGTCTGTCTGTCTGTTTGTACTGTAATCTCTGTAAATTCTGGAACTACTGGACGGATAATAATGAAACTTTACAATATTATAGCTATACATCAGAATAACACATATTATTATGCTACTTTTAACCGCGGGAAAATACTTCTTTCCCACGGGAAAACCCGTAAAGCTAGTCCTTACTAAAACTCCAATAATGTACCCAAGGTGTAAAAAATACGTAAAATATTCCTAACTAGCTGATGCCCGCGACTTCATCCGCGTGGTATTTGTTATTCCTTCGATTAAAATTTTTACCCTTCTTATTGTAATGAATTCAACACGATCATCAAAAAAAGTTTTAAGTTACATCTTTTTAAGCCCCGTGAGAAAAATTAACAGCGCCATCTATTGTTTGTTCATGAGTAAAGGAAAAATTAATATTTTTACATCAATAACATAATTTGATGACCGATAAAATATTCTAAATTATTGTAATAAATATTTTTATTATTACTATTTATTATATTATCACCAAAAAAAGGTAAATATAAGTGGCGCTATCGCTCAAATAACAATTTCAACCAGGCAACCATCATCATCCGTTGTAGAGATTCAGCCTGTAGACGTCCACTGCTCGACAAAGGCCTCAAAAGGGAGCTAGGTCTGGTTAAGTATTTAGTAACTAAGAAAATAAAACAATTATGCAATAAAAAAAAAGAAAAAATATTCTCTTTTTGTAAGATTTTGCCTATAGATAAAAAACTGTATACTTGATAGGGGAATGATATTACAGGGACGAGTGGAAAAAGTAGACAATAAATGTAACACTAGAAATGAGAGAAAGTAAACTAAAACAAATTATAACAAAAAAATATTATGGACAAACGGTTTCTAGGTACTTAGTTATTAAGATATTTAAGGAGGGGCACCATGAAAATTTTAATGTTTTTTGATTCGATGATTCTCGTAATTTGTACATGTAGGTACCTACTGTAAGAACCGGCCCTAATGGTGGAATCAAAGAAAACAAGGATGGAATTTAAGTAGAGCTTATTAAGGGGCTACCCAAGGCTAAGTGGCGCCGCCCTCTGTTAAAAATTAATTACTCGCGAAGTATATTTTTTTTCTAAAATCCGGACGGTCATTTTGAAGTTGGCGTGCTATAGGATATATAGGGGCCATAAACTGTATTTATTATAGTCCGCTGTAGTTACAGATAGAAAATTTGACAAAAGTGGCCGTTTTTAGCAACTTTTCTATCTGTAACTACAGCGGACTATAATAAATACAGTTTATGGCCCCTATATATCCTATAGCACGCCAACTTCAAAATGACCGTCCGGATTTTAGAAAAAAAATATACTTCGCGAGTAATTAATTTTTAACAGAGGGCGGCGCCACTTAGCCTTGGGTAGCCCCTTAACGAAAATCTCAACAAAGCTTTGGGAATAGAAAAATGGCGTCCGGCTCGTAGTGCGGGCTACGGCCATACCCCTCACATCAACGAAATTCAAATCTGTATTACTTTTCACAACTATAAAGCCTCAAACGCGAAAAGAGGCTGCCAGCATGAAAGCGGCGTGCATGAAGGACATCTATCTTTTTTTTACTTTTTATAGGTAAACGGCAACGTATTAGACGTTGAAACTTGGTCACATGCGGTATTCAACCTTACTAAAATCTAGTGTAGAAACATTTTAATCCTAAGTAGTACTTTTTGTATAAATGGACACACAAGAACTTGGCACTTACGTTGTTTTGTCTAACGCGCAAACAGCATACCTTTTTCCACATGTACCGTACCGCTTAGCGCTGAAAATCTGAAAATTGCGTGGTCTAACTGCGCGGCAAAGTTAACTAAACGGACCATTGATGGCAATGCAGGAAAGCAATAGCACGTAATAGCGCTAAGAGGTGTCGTACATGGGGAACAGAGAAAGGTATGCTGTTTGCGCGCTAGAACTAAACAGCGTAAGTGCCAAGTTCGTGTGTCCATTTATACAAAAAGTACTACATTATACTTAATAAAAATGTACAAAAAATGAAAATGTATAATACTAGATTTTAGTAAGTTTTAATATACTTGTGACCAAATTTAACGTCTAATACGTTGCCGTTTACCTATAAGAAGTAAAAAAAGATAATAGAAGGTGTTACTTTGCGCGATTTTCTATCTATAAAGATCAAGATATGTATATTCTGAAAATCATAATACCTACTTGTACAAATTACGAGCATCATCGAATCAAAAAAACATGAACATTTTCAAGGTGCCGCCTTAAGTAAGTTTATTGTTTCATTAGCATAGCGCTATAAATTATTGACGCAGTTAAAATGAAACACATGTATTTTTTTTATAACAAAAGAAAAAAATGTAATTTATTACCGTATTGTTTAAATTACAAAGGTACATGGACGCTTGTATATTTTCCCTTAGGTCAATCAATGATACGTAAAGACACGCTCATTTCTATAATGGGGTGAGCAGAGTTTTAGTACGCTCACAGGGAGCTCAAACGCAGTGATTTTGGGTTAAAGGTTTGGTACGTCTAATAAAATTGTAGAAGTCGAATGTTTGTACAAAAACACAAAACCGTTACTTGATCCTTTCAACAAAAAGAGCTGATAATCTTCAAATGGCTGAAGATATTTTCTTGGATCATAGCTAAGAACACTCTCGATTGTGACACCACAAACAAAAAAAACTAGATCATAATCGGCGCATCCGTTTAGGAGCTACAATGCCACAGACAGACAGACAGACAGACCCGTCAAACTTAAAACACTAAATTAAAACAATTAATAACCCTCGACACAAAACCGTTACATGATCCTTTTAACAACTAGAAAATAGCTAATAATCTTCAAATGGCTGAAGATATTTTCTTGGATCATAGCTAAGAACACTCTCGATTGTGACACCACAAACAAAAAAAACTAGATCAAAATTGGCACATCCGTTTAGGAGCTACGATGCCACAGACAGACAGACAGACAGACACACACGTCAAACTTATAACACCCCTCTTTTTCGTCGGGGGTTAAAAAGCTAAGAACCGAGTCGGGGGACGTAAAAAGTGAAATAGGGGTGCGTAATAAATGCTATAATATCAAAAAATATAATTTTAGATGATATAACGTTCAATTGGTATAATTTTCATACACAATAAAAATACTTGCTGTAAATTTAATTTGTGTAACGCTCAATTTCTATAACGTTCATTTGATATAATGACAATTGTTATAACATTATTTTCCTATAACAATCATTTCGTATAACAATCATTTCCTATAATAAACTTCATTTTTTGTAATTTTACGAAAAATAATACTCGGTGTCAGATGTAATTTACATAAAAGAAATGACATTATTCATCGGATATGTGGGTCATTAAAACTATGTAATATAAATAAATAGGGCGGGTGCGAGCGCAGCGAGCACGGGAATTCGGGGCACCCCGACTACTGTTGGTTAGGTTCGAAGGGTATGGCGGAAGAGGTGGGCGAGCAAAGCGAGCCCACTTCTTCCGCCATACCCTTCGGGTTAGGTTGACATGTATGCATGCCTGCACGCTTGCTTGCTTGCATGTTTGCTTGCATGCTTGATTGCATGCTTGTTTGCACGCTTGTTTGCATGCTTGCTTGCTTGCTTGCTTGCTTGCTTGCTTGCTTGCTTGCTTGCTTGCTTGCTTGCTTGCTTGCTTTCTTGCTTTTACAATTTCATAATTTTATTTGGAAACAATATTTATGTCAATTGTAAATTATAGAAAATCATTATTATATCAAATGAAATTATATCATTTAAAATTAAAGGAAATCATTATTATATCAAATAAAATTATATTATTTAAAATTATAGGAATTGTCTTTTATATTATTTGATTATTAGGATAAGTAAAATTATATAATCTGAAATTATATCATTTAATCATTATAACTTTTGAAATTATGGAATATATTACACACCCGTGAAATAGAACTTATCAGGAATATTCCCAACGAAATTTGCTGTTCAAGCTGGCAAGATGTGGTAGACCGGGTTGGTGTTTTCCGTTTAGGTACATGACCCGACCGACCCTACAGTACCCCTACCATGAGTTGCTAACGTAACTTACGCGCTCGATATCGACTACGTAAACGTGCATTTAGTATGGAATTAAAACTACGCCATCTATTGACAGTTATCTGAAGTAAAATTTCTCCATACTAAATGCACGTTTACGTAGTCGATATCGAGCGCGTAAGTTACGTTAGCAACTCATGGTAGGGGTACTGATCTCACTGACTCGTCCTAGTTGGCCTCAAACGGAAAGTAGCATTCTTAGTGTGGGCAAGTCCGGTGAAGCTTGATTGGTCGTACCTTTTCGACACAAGCATAGGTCAATTAAAAAAAAAAATCTTAGTGTGGGAATATTCCCGGGAACGAAGACAGACACACACGTCAGACTCTTAATAACCCTCTTTTTCGTTGGGGTTTAAAAACTAAGTTAAAAATAAGAATAAAGGGTCTAAAATATAATTATTTTTATGAACTAAGTTTATGAGATGTAAAATAAAATTGAATTTTATAGTACACTATTTTCTCATCAAATGAGAATTTGTTTGGTTAATCATCACTACATAGTATAAAGCAAAGTCGCTTTCTCTGTCCCTATGTCCCTATGTCCCTATGTCCCTATGTCCCTATGTCCCTATGTCCCTATGTCCCTATGTCCCTATGTCCCTATGTCCCTATGTCCCTATGTCCCTATGTCCCTATGTCCCTATGTCCCTATGTCCCTATGTCCCTATGTCCCTATGCCCCTATGTCCCTATGTCCCTATGTCCCTATGTCCCTATGTATGCTTAAATCTTTAAAACTACGCAACGGGTTTTGATGCGGTTTTTTTAATAGATAGAGTGATTCAAGAGGAAGGTTTATATGTATAATAAATGCATAATATACTTCAGGATAACCTACAATAACTGTTTTCCCGTGCGGAGCCGGGGCGGGTCGCTAGTAAAATTGTAGTTTAAAAGACTTTGATTTTTCCCGTAGCACGGAATTATCAGCTTTCTTATCCATGATTCAGCCTGCAATGTCCTAACCAAACTGAGGAAAGTCTCACAAAGTGATATTTGTTCGGTTAGCCCCACCGGGATTCGAACCCGGAACCTCCGTAACGTCAGACGAGCTTTTGACCAGTCGAACACACAGGCTGTTAGGTTAGGTTAGTTTGATTCATTATAAGTGAAACCGGGGTGGATAGCAAGTTGTATTGTAAGCCAATGATAAAGGGTGGTTCTCTATTGTATTCCCTATTTGTTATCCTACTTTTTATTTTCCTTAGCATTTTAGTCCTAAATATCGATTGTCCTAATGATTCTAGTCCTATTTTTTTAACTCCTACTGTTCATTGCCCTATATTTTTTATTCCAATGATGGTAAGCCCTAATGTCCATAGTTATAATCCTTTATATTCCTAAAATGTATATATAGTCCTAAATAAAAAAAATAATAACTTAGCAAAAACAGGTTAGCAAATTATACACGACAACTTTTGGCGTTATTTTGGCGAGCCACAAAGATAAAACTGTATTGTAGGAAGAAATAAATGGTTTACTAAAATACAAAATAATATGTGTCAGTCAGTCGTGTCAGTATCGCTCGCAGGTCTCGCTGTTAAAATTTTGGTTGGTTGCTCATAATGTCGAATAATAACTAATATCAAGTGTTTAAAACAATTAAAGGACAATTACAATTAAAGTTAAATGTGAACGGTAATATATTGTAGTGTAGGTACAAAGGTATGTCCTACTTAACCATATTAGGAAAATGATAAGATAAATGAATTAATATTTTATTACATAAACATTGAATATCAGATTACCGTAACGGTGCCTTATATGGAGTGACCTAGTTAAGATGTTTATAAAAACAAATGTATTGAATATCATAGTAACTTGATATAATTTTAGATATGAAAACATAGAATATCAGATGACCATAACGGTACCTTATATGGAATAACTTAGTTAAGATGTTTATAATAACAATGTATTAAATATCAATGTAACTTAATATTATTCTAGATATGGTAAATGTCAGGGTTAAAGCATGTAGTTCAACGACACGAAAATTTAATATATAAACCCTTTATTTTACTTAATAAATGTTCAGTCTATTACCAACCACGGTCGTGTTATTTCATCCTCCCTACTCCGCACACTTCATGGCGACCCTGCCAGTCCACTGTCTTTAGACAGTGCTGGGACAAATGGTTCCGAGCCAATGTTGTTGCGTTGAGTAAGAAAAAAATCCGTTCCCGACCCGACCCGACCCGACCCGAGAAACCGTCTAACGTACGCGGCGCGCGGCTCGAAATAATCTGCTTTGGTTCTAAAGTAATAACGCGAATAATTATCGAGTAATGGGAGGATATACTTCGAAAAATGAGGACGTTAAAGAAGAAGTCATAATAGCTCAGAATGGAGCAGGAAATGTAGCTAGCGCAAACCAAGACCACACAGAACTAACACAGAGCTACATGATAGCGGCATTGCTGGTTATGGTATCCCTCCTCTTCATATACTTCGTCTGGAGAAAGTACCAGGAGTATTTAACCAAGAAAATCGAGCGTCAAGCAGTAGCGGCAGTGATGAGAAAACACCCCGTGTAACGTGCGTCATCGACCGAGGTACAAGAAAACGATGAAGGTATTTAAGAATATTTTAATTTTATTTTAATTGTGTATTTCTTAACTTGTGTGTTTTAAAATTATAAATGTTATTATTATAGTGTCACGTTATGATAGTTTAAATTTGTTATGACGGAATTAATACAATTGTATGAACAGTTTAAACAGCAACAGGAAGATATAAGAAAATTAGGTCCCAAGCGTAGGAAAGAAAAAATAGGAGAAAATAAGTTAGAACAAGTACAGTTGTTACTTAAAGATTTTGAAGAATTAAAAGTAAAATATAGCAGTAAGTTAGAAAAATCAGAAATATCAACAAAAGAAGTTGAAATAATAAACTCTTATTGTTTAAAGATAGAAGAAATATATAACAAAATACAGCAGTATTACGTAGTTACTGAAGAAGAAGAAAAAATGGCTTCTAAAGATAATTTTGATTTAAAAACGGCGGTATCATTATTACCGACCATGGACGGCTCAGAAACCGTCACAAAGCAATTAATAGATGCTATAGAGTTATACTCTACAATGATTAAAGACACGGATTTACCATTATTAATTAATTTTGTATTGAAAACGAGGTTATCCCAAAGTGCGAAGCTCAGATTAATGGGTAATTACAATAATGTAACGCAATTGGTTGATGAAATGAAGACACACCTACTGACTAGGAAATCATATACGGCAATACAAAACAAGTTAATGATGACTAGACAGGGACATAGGTCAATTGAACAATTTGGACAGGAAATTGAGGATCTTTTTATAAACTTAACAATTGCACAAGCAAATAATGATTCAGAAGCTTTTAAAGTATTAAAACCAATAAATGAAAAAACAGCCATTAGCAAATTTTGTGAAGGTTTGCAAAATACTAGAACAAGTACAATTGTATCAGCGCGAAATTACCAATTTTTAAAAGACGCGATACAAGGTGCAAAAGATGAAGAATTAACAACAACTTCATCATTAAACCCAGGTCATGTATTTTATACTCGTCATAGGAGTTATAGGAAGCCTTTTAGAGGTAGCTTTAACAGAAACATGAGTTCACAATACCAAAATAAATACATGAATTCAAGAAACGATCAAAATAAAACACAGAATAACTATAATAAAACAAATAAAAGAAATTTCGGAAAAAGTAATTCATTTTATAATAAAAGACGACATCAAGTAAATGCAATTGTGCCAGAAAACCCAAGAGAGGAAAACAATGACAAGTTAGAATTTTTTCGTGACTCACAACTACGTTCTATCCTATAATCATATGAATTCAGTTCAATTTACAATAAACGGCAAAACATACACATGGCTAATAGATACTGGAGCATCGCTCAGTGCAGTAAGACGAGACGTTGCATTGTCAGCAAACGAGTACATTACACCGAAGGTCACGCGTATTAATGGAATAGGAGGAAGAGTTAAGTCTTACGGTACAGTTGATTTAAATTTAAAAAATAAAACAAAAGCTTCATTTAATCACACTTTTCATGTTTTTACGGAATTACCAATAAATTTAGATGGAATTATTGGACAAGACTTTTTAACGAAATATAAATGCGTAATCAATTTTGAAACGGAAATAATCACTTTAAATAAAAACAATCAAACATATGACATTCCTTTAAATTTAACAACAAAAGGTAACAAAAACATATACTCAAAACAAATAAAGTTACCCGCAAGAAGTGAAACCATAGTAAAAATTCACACAAATTATAAAGAAGATTGTGTTGTTTTGGCAAGCGAATTAGGAAATGGAATTTTCGTAGCAAATACAGTTACTAAAAATAATAATGGACAAATAGCAGTAAAAGTATTAAATACGCGTAGTGAAGATATAATTTTAAACAATTTTACACCACAAATAACATCAATAGATAATTATGATTGTTTTAGTTTTGAAGAATGCGAAACGAATGCAGCTAGAGTTAAAAAATTGTTTTCACTACTTAAACTAAACAATTTAAATGTAGAAGAAAAAAATACAATAGCTAATATTTGTGCAAAGTATGCAGATATATTTTATTTACCAGGTGATAAAATGACAACAACTAACTTGTATGAACAAAAGATACGTTTAAAACCACAGGTATCTCCGGTATATAGTAAACCATATCGATTACCACATTCACAAAAATCGGAAATAAAAAAGCAAATAAAGCAAATGTTAGATAATGATATCATAGAAGAGTCCCAATCGGAATGGGCAAGTCCACTATTACTAGTCCCAAAGAAGCCAGATTCAAATGGAGAAAAGAAATGGAGATTAGTAGTAGACTATAGGAAAGTAAACGAGATGATTGAAAACGATAAATTCCCTTTGCCAAATATAACGGAAATATTAGATTCGTTAACCGGTGCTATGTATTTCAGTACTTTAGATTTAAATCAAGGTTATTATCAAATCAAACTTGATCCAGAGAGTAGGAAATATACAGCATTTATTACAGATAAGCATTATCAAATGAAACGATTGCCAATGGGATTAAAAACTAGTCCAAATGCATTCAGTAGAGCAATGACAATAGCTATGTCAGGTCTAAATTATTTACAATGTATAGTATATTTAGATGATATAATAGTAATGGGCAGAAGTTTGAACCAACATAATAAAAATTTAACGGATGTTTTTCAGAGATTAAGAAAGGTAAATTTTAAATTAAATCCACTAAAGTGTAACTTTTTGCAAAAGGAAATTTTGTATTTAGGGCATGTAGTAACCTCTCAAGGAATAAAACCAGATCCGAAAAAGATTACAGTAGTACAAAACTTTCCAGTACCACAAAACGTTGACGAAGTCAGACGTTTTGTTGCTTTTGTCAATTATTATAGAAAATTTATGCCACATTTTTCAGAAATTGCTTATCCTTTAAATAACTTATTAAAAAGAAATGTAGATTTTAATTGGTCAAAACATTGTGAAAAGGCATTCGAGCGGCTAAAGAAAGCAATAAGTAGCCCACCTTTACTACAGTACCCAGACTTCTCAAATGACAATGAGTTCATTCTACACACGGATGCGTCAGGCATAGCGTTAGGATGTGTTTTATCAAATAAGAACGGTAAGCCAGTCGCGTATGCAAGTCGACCTTTAAATAGTGCAGAAAAGAATTATCCAACTATAGAAAAGGAACTTTTAGCCATAGTATGGGCAGTAAAACATTTTAGACCATATTTGTATGGGCGAAAATTCAGAATTAAAACAGATCATCGTCCATTAATTTATTTGTTTAACATGAACAACCCATCAAGTCGATTAACTAAGTTTCGTTTGTGTCTAGAAGAGTACGATTTCACGGTAGAGTATTTGAAAGGAAAAGATAATGCAGCTGCAGACGCGTTATCTAGAATAGAAATTACTAGTGAACAACTAAAACAAATGTCAGAGCAGGTACTCGCAGTTATGACAAGAGCACAAAAGAAACGAAAAGAAAGTGAAGAACTAGAAAACAGTTCGGTTGATAGTGATTCCGACTATAATTGGAATGGCCATCCAAGAGTAGTAGGTATACTTAAAAAACCGAAAGATTTACCAGAATTGAGTTTCAATGAACAGGACTATTACAAAATATTAAAGCAACCAGATTGTGTTGCTAGTCAAAATAATATCATCATTTACTCGCCATCCTTGTTAACATTGTGTCTCAAACCTAATACTCGATCGTGTACGAAACGAGATTTCCTCGCGAGAGAATTAGATATGTTTTGCAAGACACAACAAATAAAAGAGGTATGCATACTACATAATGATGACACCGCATATATTATTGAGAAGCTAGCACAATTTATTACTCAATGTAATTCCGGGTCCGGACCCCGTTTGTGTATAATTAAAGGTGTCAGAAGGATAGATAACAAAGATGATAGACGAGTAATATTAAATGATTATCATTTATTACCAACTAGTGGCCATGCAGGTATTAGAAGAATGACAAATAATATGAAACGTCATTACTATTGGCCAGGAATGTATAAGGATATTATAAACTTCGTAAAATGTTGCAATAAGTGTCAAAAACAGAAATTTCATAAATATGTTAAGCAACCACTTTGTATTACTAGTACGGCAACATCTGCTTTCGAGAAAATATTTTTGGATTTAGTAGGTCCATTAACAAAAGATGCGAATGATTATAGTTATATATTAACTTTACAATGTGAGCTAACAAAGTTTGTAGAAGCATATCCAATACCAAATAAGGAAACAACAACAGTAGCACGAGCATTAGTAGACAATTTTATATTGCGTTATGGAATTCCTCAAGAGATAGGTACAGATAGGGGAAGTGAATTTATCTCATCAACCATGCGCGAAATGTGTAGTATATTAAAAATAAAACAATTGCAATCAACCGCTTACCATCATGAAAGTCTTGGAGCTTTAGAAAATTCTCATAAGTCATTAGGAGCTTATTTAAGGATTCAAACAGATAATCAGGCTTACAAATGGTCAGATTGGTTGCAATATTGGTGTTTTTCATATAATACAACAGTGCATTCAGCAACGCAATATACACCATATGAATTAGTGTTTGGAAAATTATGTAATATACCAAGTAATATAGTAAAGCAAGTAGAGCCAATATATAATTATGAATCATATCCAAAGGAATTAAAGTATAGATTACAAAAATCCCAAGAGGATGCAAGGAATAACCTTATCAAATCAAAAATCGAAAGGAAAAATAAATATGACTTAAATATGAATCCAATTAATTATAAAATAGGAGATTTAATTTTAATTAAAAAAGAAAACAGAGAAAAAATGGATCCTGTATATACGGGACCATATACTGTGCTCAAGGATTTGGGCATGAATGTAAAAATATTACATTCAGGTAAAGAAAATATAATTCATAAAAATAGAACTAAGAAATACATATATTAACCAAATAAATAAGTTAACAAAAAGACATTGTATCGTCAAAATTTAGAAATGTAAGTGAAAATTGTATTACTGAACAGCATATTATGTAATAATAATAATATTGATTTTTACTAAATAGTACATAGTTTGTATTTTAAGCCAAAAATTTTTTAATAAATTTTTGTCTCAAAAAAAAGGGGGAAGGTGTAGTGTAGGTACAAAGGTATGTCCTACTTAACCATATTAGGAAAATGATAAGATAAATGAATTAATATTTTATTACATAAACATTGAATATCAGATTACCGTAACGGTGCCTTATATGGAGTGACCTAGTTAAGATGTTTATAAAAACAAATGTATTGAATATCATAGTAACTTGATATAATTTTAGATATGAAAACATAGAATATCAGATGACCATAACGGTACCTTATATGGAATAACTTAGTTAAGATGTTTATAATAACAATGTATTAAATATCAATGTAACTTAATATTATTCTAGATATGGTAAATGTCAGGGTTAAAGCATGTAGTTCAACGACACGAAAATTTAATATATAAACCCTTTATTTTACTTAATAAATGTTCAGTCTATTACCAACCACGGTCGTGTTATTTCATCCTCCCTACTCCGCACACTTCAATATACGAGAAAAATAGAACTCATACATAACGGTAATTACTACTGGGCGTGTGAACTGAGATATAATAATATTTTAATCACCTACTAATCAACCTACCGAGGATTTTTTAGATATATAAGAGAGGAGGATTGAAATTAGGAATTTCAAACTTTAGTGACATTAATATTAGGACTAAAGAATATTAGGACAAGAATTACGGTAGGATAATCAATATTTAGGATGATCGATCATTAGGACGATCGAATATTAGGAAAATAATGTTCGGATAATCGACTTTAGGACTATAAACATTAGGAAATACAACAGGCTCCCATAAAGGGTCAATGGAAACATGACCGTTAAATGACTTAATAACATGTTTGTTTGAACAGTATGAAACTCTTAGTATAAAAAGCGGAGCAAGCGAGCGAAGTTGCATTGATTGATACAACCACTGCTCTAATAAGCCTATAAGATGAACTCTGCAGTCCTTATTGTTCTTCTGGCGGTAAGAATTATTATTATCTTCTTTATTAGATGTGCATTTAAATTCATCTGCTTTTGTTCAATGCTTTTTATTTTCACACTAGCTGTTAACAGGAACCGCGCGAAAGGGTAGCTCCTTTCCTAAAGTATTTTCTATTCTTGTACCAAGTTTCATCGAAATCGGTGCAGTGGTTTCGGTGCCTATTCAAACGACTAATGTCCAAAATATAAAATGTTTAATAAAGAATTTTGGTCCTAACTAAACTTGTACAACACGAATTTTACATCATGCACACCGAAATCTGTTTTACTGACAACGAAATCACTGATGCAGTTAAAGCAGCCAAAGAATTTAGATTACTAACAGAATGTTTATATATGAAAATAAATGTTTCTATTCTATTTTATTCTATAGAATGCCCTTCTGGTAGTGAATACCCTTTAAGGTAACAACGCCCGTACCCTCAGGCGTCGTCGTCTCAACGCGCTAGGCCTAGTTCCGAGGCTCCCTCGAGCCGCCCCTAGTCGCGTTGTTACCTGACTACTTTCTTCTTCGCAAGTCCGGTGAAGCTTGATCCGTCGTACTTTTTCGACTCCAGCATAGGTCAATTAAAAAAAAGACATCAAATATACTAAACTAAAACAATTTAAGTAATGACCGGGAAATTCAAAGGTTACTTATTTTTAGGGTTCCGTAGCCAAATGGTAATAAACGGAACCCTTATGGATTCGTGATGTCTGTCTGTCCGTCCGTATGTCACAGTCACTTTTTTCCGAAACTATAAGACCTATACTGTTGAAACTTGATAAGTAGTGTACGTATTCTGTAAACCGCATTAAAATTTTTACATAAAAATAGAAAAATAAAACAATAAATAAAGGGTTCCTCGTACTTAGAACTGAAACTCAAAAACATTTTTTTCATCAAACCCATACGTGTGGGGTATCTATGGATAGGTCTTTAAAAATGATGTTAAGGTTTCTAATATCATTTTTTTCTAAACTTAAATGGTAAAATGTGTGTGTCCCCCTGTAACTTCTAAAATAAGAGAATGATAAAACTAAAAAAAATATGCGATAAATTAACATGCAAACTTACACTGAAAATTGGTTTGTATGAGATCAAGTAAGTAGTTTTTTTTTAATAAACCATAAATCAGTTACCGCAATTCGCCTATCACTATTACTAAAACATCGATCAAAGTTACAACGATCTATAAGAACTTTTATATTAATTATGTTACTGGCTAATACGGAACCCTTCATGGGCGAGTTTGACTCGCACTTGGCCGCTTTTTTTATTGGATAATTCAATGGGATTGCGGCAGTGTGGGGACCACAGGTGGGGACGTAGAAATGGTTTCGATTTATAATTTTTTAAATTTTATTTGTTACAGTTGGTCGCAGTTGCTTATGGCGGCGGCGGAGACGGTTGCGACAATGGTACGTACGACATATTGATATTCATTTGTAAATTTTGTTTATTTAAAGATAAGTGACAATATATTATGGCAACATTTTCAATACTGGCTTTTAGTATCTCTTTATTGATCAATGATGTACCTACCACAAAATGGACATCATTCATCATTGACAACTCATATAATATGTCCCAACCGAGGGGCTCGAGCCTACCCTGAAATCAGGGTGAATAGGCCTTAGTCGACCACGCTGGCCCAGTGCGGGTTGGTCAACTTCACACGCAACCCTTGAATTCCTCGCAGGTGTGTGCAGGTTTCCTCACGATGTTTTCCTTCACCGTAAGAGCGTCGAATAAACGTACATATGAATTCGAAAATCGAAAACACATTGGTACGTGCCGAGGCTCGAACCCGCGAACTTCTAAATTGAAGCCAACGGCACTAGCCACTTAGCCACCACGCTGTCGCAAAATGGACGTATCAAAGCAATTGAGCAGACTTGCGGGAGACCTGGCCCTAATCTACACCATTTTACCAACGAACCTAATCCACTCTCATGTCTTTTTATTAGTTTGCACAATATTTCTTTCCCCCTTATTTTAGGACACCCTTGTTTTATTTTATTGATCGAATAGAATATTATATTACCAATTCAGGACAAAAACTCCAACGAGCCTCGCTCTCATAGTTTTTTAGAAAGTGACTTTGAGAACTTTTACCAAAATCCGGTGAAAAACCGGAATTTAAAAAAAATATATGTCTCCGAAAGTCCACCGTTTTAACGAACGGTTTTTTCATGTAATAGTAGTCCATGCATGTATCTATGTTTTAAAGTAAAAAGAAATTGCTATGAAGATTTTAGTCAGAAAAAAATAAATAAATTTTAGTCATATTTGCGATTATCTTACCACTGCGAAGTCGTAGCATCCCCGTACATGGTTTATAATTCGGCCCTATGATATATCTTAAAAGTCACAGTGTTAGGTTAAGTGTCACTTTTAGAGAAATTATAAATAAAATTTAATTTAAAAAAGAACATAAATTTCCGGAACTTTTACTCGGATCGCATTTTCTCAAAAACTATTAGAGCGAGGCTCGTGGGAGGTTTTGTCCTGAATTGGTAATATAATATTCTATTTGATCAATAAATAAAATAAGGGTGTCCCAAAATAAGGGTTAAAAAGATACTGTGGTTCGTTGAGATTATAAGAAGACACAAGTGGATGAAGGGGTTATGTACTAATTTTTTATATCAATACATTGAATTTTATTTTTACATTGAATGAAGCTGGTGTTATGTACAGTAACCAGCACATGCGGTTGGACATTCGTACTACGAAATTCACCCCTACCGCTACGGAATACGGGCGCTCTGAAGGTTAACATGTCCAGCCGCATGTGCTGGTTACTGTACGTGTAGATGAAGGGGTTATGTAACATTTTTTGTTTTTTATTTAATATCACACTGTACGTACAAAACACCTCTATTTAATGTAATATTGAATAAAAAAAATATTTACATTTACCCCGTCGCGTCATTCACATGTTATTTTTGCTAATTTTTGGCTCTGTCCGGCCAGCGTATGATAAAATTTAAAATTCTCACTTTGTTTTTAGATTGTAACGATTGTGGATCAAGTGGATCAAGTAAGTACCATATTGTGTAGCAGTAAGTTATTTTTAAGCTGGTAAATATAATAAGTTATTTATTGGTAGTTCAAGTCCGTTGAAGCTTGATTCGTCGTGCTTCTTCTTCTTCAAGCACAGGACAAATTGTATTAAAAAAAAAATGTTGGTATACCATTCCGCTCTTTATTCTATTCACATAGATCGTCTAAGCTAGTGTCTACGAGTACTAGCTCTTGTATAGGGTTATTAAATTTCTTTTACTGTTATAAAGCTTTCCGCCCCGCGCCTCCGCCTGCGCTAACAGATTTTCCCGTGGGAATGAGTTATTTTCCGGCGGTAAAAAGGAGCCTATGTGTTGTTCTGATGTATAAGCTATATTATTGTAAAATTTCACTAAAATCCATTCAGTCGTTTGAGCGTGAAAGAGTCACAAACATACATCCATCCATCCAACAGAGAAACAAAAAAAAATCTGGATTATGTTCTATATTGCTTCTTACATCCCTTTATTAGGTATATATAACGGTGTTTTAACGTTATGAATTCCAACTTTTTGCATTTTATTTTATAAATTTTACTCACATTTTGATGAAAAAAATAATTAAATGAGAATATTCATGTCATGTGGCACTAGATGTATTTTCTTCGTTTCCATTGCAGGTTTCAAAAACACCGGACAATTACAGAATAACGAAGGCGGAGATAGTCTTGTAACCGCTCCAATTGCTTCTAATAGCCAGAACAGCGATGTGATCGGTCCAGCTGGTGGAAACAAGGGGGGTACCTTTAATAAAGGCCCGCTTGCAGGACTTGGAAAATAGAAAGTTCCAGCTGCGGGTCCAGAATGTTGCCAATTTCTTCAAACAATTTAACGATGCCCAAATATTTACTAAAACGCGTAATAAATGGTGCTCTGATCTATCATTATCATGTTAGTCCGGTATGTTTATATACACCTCTTCTAAAGCACGACAGCCAAATAATCCCTCCCTCCCAATCCATTTTTCTAGAATCGTGTAATCTTGGTGTTATCAAAAATGAACAGTCATCCATCATTAGCCACCACGTAGCCCTTCATCAGGTGAGACAGAATAGAATAGAATAGAATAGAATATACTTTATTGCACACTAGAAATAATACAATCAGTAAATTCACAAAAAAAGAACGAAAGTGTACATGTAGGCGGCCTTATTGCTGAGTAACAATTTCTACCAGGCAACCTTAAGTTAAGAGACAGTGGTATATAGCGACCCAAGCTTAAAATCAAAAGATACTGATTAACGAGATTTTTGCCTTTTCTTAAAGTTGCAAGTTATTATGCGTATATTTACGTTACGTTACGCCAAGTGGCAAGAAATCTTCAAACCACCACCACTTTACTAAAAGGGTCTATATAGAGTCTCCGTGACAGTTAACCGCCTCTTTGGCATGGACACTATAGTCCCCTTACACGTTTGAGCAGTCGAGTAGTGTCCATTCTTTAAACAATTTCATTTCTTTTAAAATCTGTAACTTTTACTGCCTATATTCTTTTAACAATATTAATGAGAGCACCTTTTGTTACGCGTGGAACAAACTGTATTCAAATTGTAATATAACTAGTTAGTAATATTACTTTACAATGCAATACAATACAAACATGGATTACAATGTTTAACAATATAGGGCTACTTAGAGAATTTTAAGAAGTTTTGCAACGTTTTGAGTCAACATGTAATATATATTTACTTTGGATAAAAACATATTTTCAGGACTTGATTGGAAAATTAAAAATTTCAACAAATTGTAATATTTGATTAGGTTTTCTTTCAAATAAATCAAAATTTTCAAAAGTTACCTTTGCTTATTATTTGTCCTAATATTTCATCCTAGTACAGTACCCAGCACAGTTAGATAGTGGCGTTACGAGTTTCACCTTGGTTTCACCCTACTGCTACGGGATAATGGTGTTGTCAAAGATAAAGTTTTCAACGGCATGTGCTGTCTACTGTACATCACTATACTTTGCGTTAGTATAACCAGTATAACCATAAATACAGAATGTTATGCAAAAAAAAAATTCTACCTACTATTATTATATATTCTACTAATTCTAATATTCTACTAATTCTAATTAAAAATTCTACCTACTAGTATTACAGTTTAACATATGTGAGTGAAATCGACCAATTTGTATGAGACCACAGAAAAAATACAAACAAAGTACCTACTGCATTGATTTTCTTTTTGATTTCGCTCCTCGCTCCGCCCGCGTTAACAGTCTTTCCCTTGGGAATGACAAACTTTCCCGCGGTAAAAGGTAGCCTATGTTCTTTTCTAAGGTATATTATCGGAAACCTCAGGGAATGGTATGGTACCCGAAACACAGACTTCCGTCTTACTCGGGCACCAGCCAGTCTTCACGAGTATTACCTTCTATAAGCTCTTTAAAATTTTTGTAATATTTGATTGTCATAGCATAAGTTATAACTATGTGAAGAAATTAAATAAAGATTTTTATTTTTATATTAATAATTATAATTGGTAGGTAACCTCTTGGGGAGTAACCCAACCTCGGGTGAAACCCAAATAAATTATATTCGCCACCGTGACAACACACTTTAATTACACATACTTTCAGGAGTTCATACTTTAATTATACATTTTGGAGGATGGCCACGTAGTTCGTTGCCAGGAGTAAGACTAGCAATGAATAATAAAAAATGGATGATTGACGGATGATTTTGAGTGAATTCCAAAATTAAATATATTTGAATTTAGACGAAAATGG
Organism: Teleiodes luculella; assembly: GCA_948473455.1. Taxonomy (NCBI): domain Eukaryota; kingdom Metazoa; phylum Arthropoda; class Insecta; order Lepidoptera; family Gelechiidae; genus Teleiodes; species Teleiodes luculella. Next base: position 2,415,568 of record OX419609.1, on the reverse strand, counting down.
TAAATGAGATGAGAAATGAAGTAGAAAACGTGGCAACGAGGTAGCACGCAATGCACCTCGTTACAAGAAGGTTAAGGTAGACTCGAGCCTCACTGTCCTATGACGATACTAGCTATAGACTTTGGTAAATGTTGATATCACTGATACTCGTACGTATAGTTTGGCTTAAATCACAACCAAAATGAATGTTTACTTCGCAATTTGTTCGTTTTATAATAATATGACGATAAACTTCGTCATAAAGTTATACACAGTGAAATGTAGATATAACTGGTTCTTTATCCGCAATATAGTGGTAGTACCTACTCATAAAACTGACCACCTTACCTAAAGAACGTAGATGATATTTGACAGCCACGTAGCCTCGTTGGTAGTACGTCTGCCTACTGAGCACAAGGTCGCGGGTTCGAATCCCGCCCAGGGCAAATATTCGTGTGATGAGCACTTGTATTTGCCCTATGTCTGGATGTTGTATATTTATTTAAGTATGTATTTCAGCTGTCTGGCAGTACAGGCTCTGCCTAGTTTGGGGTCAGATAGCCGTGTGTGAGATATCCCACATTATTATTATTATTATTTAACTTTTCATAAACTTCAGTCACGCGACCGGCCACTTTGTATGACAAGTTGAATTTTAATTTTGGGATATCAACTTAATAATATATTCCTCTCCTTAGAGAGAGTAGTTCGGTTTCACGAGTAGGTACTACCACAATGTTCCGGATAACAACCGAGTCTCCGGTAGAACAATGCGAGGCTTTGGCAGATATTTTTACAACAATATTATGGAGACTTACTCTAGATTGGTCCAATCTAGAACTTGAAACCCTAGTAGCTGAATCCAACGCAAAGGTCAACATTTTTAACGTGAATTACGGTATCTTAAAGAAATTTGGAAATTCCTACTGCAACTGAAATGTAAAATGTCTGGCGAGGATGGCATTCGATTCTTTTTATAAAAAAATATGACTCAATAGGCAGTGTGTTCCTCACAAAAATATTTATTGGATGTATTCATGTATGTATTTGGGCTATTTTCCCAAATCACGGAAAGTGGCAAAAGTAATTTCATTAAAAAAGCCAGGTAAAGATGAATCCAATCCAAGCAGTCTCGTCCTATTACACTAGGCAAATTATTCGAGAAGGTTATCAACGCTCGTCTAAAAGCAGAAGACTTAGTAGTAAAAAAACAATTAGCATTCGTGCTAATCACTCCACGACTCAACAAATAGCTAGAGTGTTTGAACGCGTCGCGCATCATCTCAACCTCCATGAATCAACCGGTATGTTTTTGCTTGATATAGAGAAAGCATTTGACACTGTTTGGCATAAGGGTCTCATACATAAGCTCGCACTATATGGAGTACCACTAGAACTGGTGAAACTTCTACAATCTTACCTTAGTTACCGACGTTTTGCTGTACTTACCTCGCCAATGTGTACACAAAGCAAAGCAGTACCTGCTGGAGTTCCGCAAGGGTCCATACTGGGACCATATCTGTTTTTACTATATCTGAATAACTTACCTATTCAGCATGCATGCATGCTTTGCAGATGATACAGCTTCATTAACGTCTTCCAAAGATACTGACTTGATTTTGGTCGTCTTCAATTGTCGCTAGAATTACTTCAATCTTACTTTAATAAATAGATATCAACTGAGTATAAGTGTCATGGAAATAAACCTTTAGGGGCACTTATTAGCCATATTAACTAAAAATATTGTTCATTCATATTACTGTGTACTGTGCAGTGCAGTCTTACTTTACTGAGACATGTGAATTTGTACTTATTAACAACTAGCTTTTCGCCGCGGCTCCGCCCGCGTTTACAGTTTTTCCCGTGGGAATGAGGAATAGCTATCTAATGGTGAAAGAATTTTCGAAATAGGTTGAGTAGTTTTTGAGTTCATTCGTTACAAACATACACAGACACACACACAAAAATATAATATTAGAATGACTAGTATGATTATATAAAACAAAAACAAATCTACCATTGTGTTGAGCACAACCAGTTAAAATTTCACAGTGATTTATATGTTACAGTCAAAACTCATAACCGGTCAAAACCACTTTTGGCTGCAAAACTTAGGCAAAAGTGGTTTTTAGTTTACCAGGCACCCGCCTTGGCGTAGCGAGCACGGGAGTTCAGGGCACCCCTACTTCGGATAGTAAGTATTATAGGTTCGAAGGGTATGGCAAAAGCGATGTGGGCGAGCGCAGCGAGCCCAGATTGCTCGCCATACCCTTCGTGTTAGGTTACATATGAACCTAAATTATCTAGAAATGGTTTTGACCGGTTATGAGTTTTGACTGTAACATATACACTTAGATGTCGTAGTTGGAATAAAATTAAATAAAAAAAACTTTACGACAAAATTATTCCATATTGTACATAATTATATCACAGAGGCAATTTTATAAATAAAAGCGTGTTACAAGCACCTTCTTTTTCTTCTTGCTATCACAATGTAACACGCTTTTATTTATAAAATTGCCTCTGTGATATAATTATGTACAATATGGAATAATTTTGTCGTAGACGAAAAAGCTTTATCGTTAAAGGTTACAATGAACTTATAAAGTGTTTTATTTTTTATTAGAGTTAATTTATTTTTAACTTTTTAGTTCTTTTTATTAAATTAAATATTATTAAATATTAAAAGCTTGTTTTTAAAAAAGTTTTTTTTATTTAATTTTATTTTTAACTTTTTAGTATTTTTGATTCCATCCAAGATACTCGTCGAGACGAATCAAACGAGCCCAAACTCGATGGGGTTGCGTCGTTTAATTACAGAGTTACTATGGCCACATTCCAGCTCCATCATCAGACCCTGGTTACCACATAGTATCAAGCTACTCGTCAAGACGAATCAATTGAGCCCAAACTCGATGGGATTGCGTCGTTTAATTACGGAGTTCCTATGGCCACCTTCCAGCTCCATCATCAGACCCCGGTTACCATATAGTATCAAGGTACTCGTCAAGACGAATCAATTGAGCCCAAACTCGATGGGATTGCGTCGTTTAATTACGGAGTTCCTATGGCCACCTTCCAGCTCCATCATCAGACCCCGGTTACCATACAGTATCAAGGTACTCGTCAAGACGAATCAATTGAGCCCAAACTCGATGGGATTGCGTCGTTTAATTACGGAGTTCCTATGGCCACCTTCCAGCTCCATCATCAGACCCCGGTTACCATATAGTATCAAGGTACTCGTCAAGACGAATCAAATGAGCTCAAACTCGATGGGGTTGCGTCGTTTAATTACGGTACGGAACCCTCAAAAAGTAATTGCAGAGTTACTGTGAGGAGATAGATGGTTATACCTTTCTGTTATAAGCTAATTACTTTTTAGGGATCCTCTCAAAAAGAGCCTTATTACCCTTATTATAACAAAATCACCTTCCGTTCACCCCGCTCTCACAGCCAATCCTCCAAAAGTTTACTATTTCTCCCCCTATCCCAAAAGTACTGGGCTAAAACTTTTGAAAAAAGTACTAAAGATATGTTATGAGTTTTGACTGTAACATATACACTTAGATGTCGTAGTTGGAAAATAGTAGTCAGTCGACCAATTACAGAGTTTTCTCAACCTTTGAAACTTGTGAAGCAGTCATTTTCCTCGGTTGTACGAGTACATTATATTCATGGACTTATTTGTTGACTCAGATGATATTAACATATGAATAGAGCAGCCTTTTTTCATTTCATTATTTCAGTCTCATTGCAAATTTTACCAGAGGACAAGATGAACGCAAATATTGTCTTATTACTTCTGACGGTAAGGAATCTGTATTTTTTATTTCACAGTTTATTGTACATATGAACATATGAAGAACAATCGCATATTATATTTATTTATTTATTTTATTATATTTTATTAAATAACTTGCTGTCCGCCTGCGGCTACGTCCTACTTAGTTGTTTTTTTACTTTTCCGTGCACAATTTCCCGCAGAATCGAGATACTTTCCCGCGGTAAAAACTATCTAAGATGTTGACATGGTTGTAGCAAGTTTCTTCAAATTTAACCGCCCACGCTATTGTTTTTCCCGTGGGAATAAGGCATTTTCCCGCGGTAAGAGCTAGCCTATATCCTACTCCAAGGTCTATTCTATCTCTGTACCAATCTTCATAAAAACTTTTTGCCTGTTACTACTATTTTTCCCGTGGGAAAAAAATATTTTACCGCGGATAAGAAGTATTTTCCCGTGGTAAATGGTAGTCTATATACATCCCCAAGGTTATTCTATCTCTGTACCAAGTTTCATCAAAACACCGCTCGCGCTGCAATTTTTCCCGCGGTAAAAGGTAGCCTATATCCATCTCCAAGGTCTATTCTATCAAATCCCAAGGTCAGATAGATACCAAGTTTCATCAAAAGTTTCCACCCATGCAATCTTTGCATTTATTCGCAGGTGTGTGCAGGTTTCCTCACAATGTGTAGTTCAGGGCGTCGAATAAACGTATACTTACGAGTTATTTATTCTGTGGCTGCACCAAATTGTATAAAATTTGTTGTGTTCATTTTGTCACTGTTGCGTTCGATGATATAATAATATGTCAGATTCGATATTAGTCATGTCACCGTTATGTCAATTTAGGTCTTATAAATAAGATAATAGCTTTCCGCCATGGCAACACCCGCCTTAACAATTTTATTTTTCCTGTGAGGTTACTGGAATTTTCCCGCGGTAAAATTCCAGTTAAAATACAAGTTTCATCAAAATCGGTTCCGTAATTTCGGAGCCTATTCGATTATTAGGAATGTTTACACCTTGGTTGAGTTAAGTTATTGGAGTTTTAGCAGGTTAGGTTAGTTTTTAGGTTAGGTTTTAGTAAGGATTCCCAAAATTATTTTTTAATTAAATACTTTTAACCTATGTTACCCGGAGATAGTGTAGTTTCCTAACAGTGAAAGATTTTTTTAAATTCAGTAGTTATAGTTATAGGAAGCAAACAATCAAATCATTTCTCTTTATAATTAGTATAGAAAATAATAATAAAATAGAATAAAATTATTATTGCAGTTGTTCGCGGTTGCTTGCATCACCCTCGGCAGCAATAGCGGTAAATATATTTTTTATTTTTTTTATTTACACTTCCTTCACAGCTTTGCACTGGTTTCCCTTCATTCGTTAACAGCACATGCACAGTAACACATGTGGCTGGACATATTAATGTAATGGTAGGATTGAATGTCGTAGTGCGAATGTCCAACCGCGTGTGCTGACTTCTGTACAACACTGGAATGCAGACGCGCGGGCGGTCACCGCTAGCTAGTGCGTCGCTCGTTACCTGTATTACACGCATAAGCACAGAATACCAAATAGTAGTCCCTAAGATCCTGCCACTGCCACACCGCTGACACTGCCACACCGCCGCCACACTACCGCCATTGCTACACCGCTGCCACTGCCACACCACTGCCACTGCCACACTACCGCCACTGCCACACCGCCGCCACTGCCACACCGCTGCCACTGCCACACCACTGCCACTGCCACACCGCTGCCACTGCCACACCACTGCCACTGCCACACCACTGCCACTGCCACACCGCTGCCGATCATAATGTGTTAGCGCTTTAGCAAAAACTGGGTGTCCTAATAGAACGCGAATAATCATCGCGCGAATTGATTACGCGAGCGACCGTGGACTAGCTTGGCAGTGGCAGCGGAACAACCATGTACGTCAAAGAAGCTCAATTTTTGCTGACGGAAAATATTTGGATGACTTATTTTGCGGGTTTAGTTGGTCGGACATGGCGCGAATCTCAATTAAGACACTGAGTTGTATTCAATATGCTTGATCGCGCGTTTGTACGAGTAAAATTCGCGTGAACCAGCGATGATCGCATATTCGCGTTATAACAACAGCTACTGGCTTCGCAGTTCGTGCCGCCAGTAGCTGTGGCATGTTTCATAACAATGAGAGGTTTTTATTTTGACAGTTCTAAAACAGAAAAAGATTTCATTGTGATCCTAAGAGATGGCGCTGTATTGAACTCTTATGTCAAATATAAGTAATAGACGTGCGTGAAGCTAGGAAAAAAGTCACAAAGGTCACTTGTAAAACGAATCAAAAGTTAAAACGCAACTCAACACGCAAAAACACGATACGAACTTAAAACACAACAAAGTGCATGACATGACGTGATGACGTGACAACAACAGTGTTGGTTGCCAGTTTTAACTCTGCCTCATTATTGGTTTGATAAGCTCGCGTTTGACATATTACTCTACATACACGCCATCTATTTAACGTCAATAGAACCTCTTTTAAAAAAAAAATGCCATCTTGAAAACCCCTCATTCCCTACGCGTTTGTTTTCATCGCTCGTCGCGCCGCAGTTCGCGACGCCGCCGTGAGCTATGGTGGAGTATTTTTAAGTCAAAGCTAAGAATTTTTGAGTGTGGAGAAATTGAAATGACTTTTTTCGTTGCAGACACGGATGATGATGTAGATGACAATGGCAGAAAACATACTTTCGACTTGACAATCTTTGGAAGAAAATATAGATTTAAGGATGGTAATGGTTTCAATATACTTACACCAAACTGGTTGTTTAACCGCAACATAGTGGTAGTACTCATGAAACTGAACCTAAGAAACATAGGTTAAAATCTCAAAAATAATTTACGTCTTTTCATACATATTATTATATACCTAGACGTCCACTGCTGGACAAAGGCCTCCCCCAAAGATCTGTACAAAAATCGAGCGCGGCTTTTCTTTATAACTGCAAAAGGAGGTTTTATCGAAATAAACAAATATGACATTAAATTATGTGTAAACGCCTTAGAGCAGCGCAATTTGAAATAAGAAATTCTAAAAAACTCACGCTATCAGTTAGTACAGTACTTATAACATCCTTGGTGTGGAGTTATTAGTTTTAGAGTTTGGATACCTACTGAAAGTAGACAATCGATGAAATTGGAAAACATCGTACTGGCAACAATGTTATTAAAAAAAAAAGTATCAAATTAGGTAAATCCATAGAATCGGGTTTGGCAGGATGTTTTTTTTTGTAATTCACCGTTTTTTAATTGTCTACTTTCATTAGCCGAGTGCCAAGTGCGAGTTTTTTACTCACGAAACGCGCTCGATAACGCCGCCGACGTAAACGTGCATCTAGTATGGAGAAATTTTAGTTCAGCTAACTGTCTACAGATGGCGTAGTTTCAATTCCATACAAAATCGCGTTTACGCTCTCGATTTCGAGCGCGTTTACTTTGGTTGCAAAACTCGCACTCGGCACTCTGAACCCTATTTATAAGTAAAAGGTAGGGAAACTTATCGATACAAAAAACAGAAAAAACATTACCAATGTATACAAGGACAAGTGTATTCATAAAAAAAAAACTCACGCTGTCGATACGTTACGCTCAAAGATCGAAAACGCTCAGTGAGCGGAAAAATAGCGCACAACGCGTTGTGGTCACAGTAAAACATCCACATGGCGATATTCTTGTTATGTTTCTAACGAAAACGCGCACGACGCGTTGTGGCAATCACAGAAAGACCAAATAGCAAAATTCGTGTCGTGGCTGATATGCTATTCGATCTCAACGCGTTGTGGCAATGAAAAATCCATGACGCGAATGGAATGTTATTTGATTACGACGCACACTACTTTCCGATATGGATCCTACTAGGCCTAGGCTGGAAACGTGTTGGTAGATGTCCTGAAATATTTTATATTTTATAAAATAAATTAGCGCTGACATTAATATTCACTGTCATAAACAGAAAATCAATGAATAAAACTGATGTTTTAATGCGTCTATGCACCCGAGCCGACACCGACAAGTTTCATACAACCTGTCCGTCGTGTTATGGAGGAGAAGAACAATGAATGCTCAGAACGCGTCATGGCTTTTCTTCATTGGCACAACGCGTTGAGATCGAATAGCATGTCAGCCATGACACGAATTCCGCTATTTGGTCTTTCTGTGATTGCCACAACGCGTCGTGCGCGTTTTCATTAGAGCCATAACACGAATTTCGCCATTTGGATGTTTTACTGTGACCACAACGCGTTGTGAGCTGTTTTTCCGCTCGCTGAGCGTTTTCGATCTTTGAGCGTAACAGATATAGGTACTAATTATTTACTTTTTTTTTGCAGGCAATCAGGGTCAGGTGCAGATAAATAGAGGGAAAGGTAGTGTTATAGACATGTCGATTTTTTCTGGAAATCAAAACAGCGCGATGATTAGTCCAGCCAAGGGAAACGGGGGTGAGGTGAAAATTGATGGCTTGCATTTATTTGATGATGACGACGATGATAGTTATAGCGACGACTCTGACGATGATTAATGTGTCTTTTTTTAATTTCTGGCCTGGATACAAGTCTTTTCAGCCGTATTATAACTATCTAATACAAAGTTAATTCACAAAGTTCACTCGCACAAATGTATCAGTTTGTTTACTAATAGCTTTATGAATTATAATCTAAGTAGAGTAAGAAAGACATTTTTTTTTATTCTATAGAAACGTACATCCTACCCGTATTAAGTATACCTAAGCAAAGTACTTAACATCTTTGCCTCCCTTGGGTTCCTACGGTCCTGAAAGCTACAAAATTCTGTGTTCCGAACACTTCTCGTTAATTTCTCTGTTGTGATTGCTACAAATGACATGCAGCATTATATTCGTGATCTGTGTATTATATTATGTGTGGCTTTCTATTAGTCGAGACTGACGGAAAACACCATGTTAATATTCGTCGCACGTAATCTCAATTGGCGTAAGGGACAAAATGGGAAAATGAGTTTTTTACATATTTTTGTTCAGCTCGCCGAGCTCTATCTAACTGTATATTTGAAATTCTGATATCTCTTTAAAAAAACCCTTTACGACCTGTAAATTTTCATGCCCTATCCAGATTTATTTGACAAAAAGCGAGGTATGGTTCATTTATTAAAAAATTCTAGGTTGTAAAGGCCTTTGGCTAAGTAAAATTATGGCAAATTAAAAATATTGTTTCTTACAGCCATAATAAAATATTCTTCAGAAGTATATTTGGGTCGTAAGGGAACTTTGAATCGATGAGTTGTACTTTAATACTCTAGTAATTTTGCTAACTAGTTGCTTACGACACAAAATACTGCAATTTAAACCTTTACAAGGCAGTGGCCACTATATTGCCACCGTAATTTTAACCTTAAACCCTTAACATAAAGTTGAAAACGAATGCATTTTATAAAGTTGTTTTGCCTTATAAAGGGTTAATGTAGGTACAGCATATAGCGGTATTGCACGTTATGTCCCTACATTTTTGACAAATTTTGCTTTACGTGGGTAGAGTAAGTATTATGTATTAGAAAATTATAAATGTCATCGACTCGCAAAGAAGAATTATAAATTTTAAGGCTGAAATAATTTGAATTAAAGAATTCTGTATCGTCAGCAACTAAAAAAGATTATTACCGTTAATATACCGTTGATTTTGTAATAATTCACACATTTCACTACAGCTTACCAATTCTATTAAGTAAGATAGGTATTAGTATTTCAATAATCACTCAAAAACTTTGTGATTTATTATAATTGTGACTGACTGAAGCGATTGGCTGTCGAAAATTAAGAAATATATTATGGATTTTGTTATAATGACAACTTTTTTGTCTCTTTATTGCTTGTATAATTTTAAAAATATAAATTTTTTACTCTTTTAGTAAATAGTTTTTTGTATGTGGCATACTACAACCGCCTATAATTTAGTCCACTGCTATAGCTTCTTCTTTGGAAGCTGTCTCCCTTCAATATCCCAAAAATTTGTACTAAATAGAAAAAAAATGTAATGAAAGTTATTTTTTTGAATGAATAATTCATTGAAATACCAATAAATGCCTAATTCATTGTTAAAATGTTCAATAATTACAAAATTTGTCAGATAAAAGTGTCTTTTTATATATTTTTTATTATTCACGACCTTTATTTCTGAATTAAAATACATTTACGACCTTAATTTCTGTATTAAAATTTCATTTTAGTCTTTTATTACCCAATTTGAGGTAAAAATATGTCAAAAATGTGGGGACGTAAAGGGTACTAACTTCTTTATTCAGCTGTTTTCAACATTTTGAACTCTGCGGGTAGGAAGAGAAAGGAAATATAGATATTGTCTTCTTTAAGGCATTTTTTATAACTTCAAAAACAAAAAAGTTATAAACAGATTTCTGAAAAAAAAATAGTTTTTTGGTCATACTGTAAAGTAGGGGTTTGTCCCTTACGCCAATTGAGATTACGTGCGACGAATGTAGAAACCTTTTATTGGCTGTGTTTAATCTAGAAGAAATGCTATAGTACCTACAATTATTATTGTAAGCTGCGTTGGTTTCTCTAATAAAGATATAATAAAATAAAATAAAAAAATATATATATTAGTCACTATAAGTAGGTACAAAGTCGCTTTCTCTGTCCCTATGTAAATATGTCCCTATGTATGCTTAAATCTTTAAAACTACGCAACGAATTTTGATGCGTTTTTTTTAATAAATAGAGTGATTCAAGAGGAAGGTTTGTATGTATAATACATGCATAATATACTTAAGGATAACCCACAATAACCATTTTCCCGTGCGGAGCCGGGGCAGGTCGCTAGTAGTATTATATAATACTACTTACGATCCTTGGAAATCGCAATTACGTCTCTATATTGTTAACTCTTTATAATTTACATAATAATGCCATGTGACGCTGCTGCTTGAAGACTAAAATTATTATTAATTATATTTGCCTTAAACGTCTCGGCACATGATGTCCTTTTCTCATAATGTCCTTTTCGCAAAATATCCTTTTCTCAAAACGTCCTTTACTTACTTACTTTAATGTTACGATTAACTGTAAGTTTAAAATTGTATTTAATAAATTAAATACATTTACTTCCATTTACCTAATGTCTATGTTTTATTTTATTAATTGGCTCCGCCCGCGTTAACAATTTTTCCCGTGGGAATGAGGCATTGTGGGGTATAAGGTAGCTTATGTTACATAGGGTGAATATAGCTTTCTAATGGTGAAAGAATTTTTGAAATCAGTCGAGTAGTTTTTGAGTTTATTGATTACAAACATACACACAAAAATACAAATCTTTCCTCTTTATAATATCTATATAATAAAATTGTAGAGGTCCAAAATCTGTATATTGAAAAAAAATGCTAAAACCCGATTCAGGGGGATGTAAGAAGTGACATAAAACATAATATCCATCCAGATTTAAAAAAAATTGTTTGTCTGTTTGACGATTTAGGTATAAGTACCTTTTTTATTATTTACTGAAACAAAAGCGCTGCGAAGTACAAAATCGTCATCTGGACGTGCTCTCAACAGTACAAAACCATTTTATTTAAATAATAAATAAATAATATAAATAAAATTGTTTATTTTCTTTTCACAAAGTTCCTTAAGTACTAGGGGCAAGTGCCTCCTGTTAGACTTATCGTCGGGGTCCCCTCCGGTCTTATTCTATAGAGATTACAAAATGAAAAGAATAACGAATAAAATTTTTGAACTACGAGTAATAAAAATAGTATTTAACTATGACGAGATTAAATTCTATATGAGCGTTTGTATGTGTGTGTGTGCGTGAGTGTGTGAGTGTGTGTGTGTGTGTGTGTGTGTGTGTGTGTGTGTGTGTGTGTGTGTGTGTAACCTAACTTAATAGTTCTTCTATCCCTTCATACGATTGTATTTCAAGCCAATTTTCTTGCAGTCATGATAGTTTTTATTATTTTTATTATTTATTTATAGCTACTATGCCTTTCCTTCATTTTGTTAGAATGTTAGGGTCAAAGCAAAGACTTCTATCTTTTCTTAATACAATATTATATATATGTTACGGCTAAAGATAGATGTGAACATAAACTTAAGATTAGCCGGCTAAACTTAAGTTTAGCTGCCGCCCTTCGGCTAAATATGAATAAGCAAATGTAAAACTGATAGATAATGTTTTCTTTAAGCTACAATTTTTCTTATTAAAACAATCAGTCTCATTGTTCATTAGAAATACCTATTTAGGCATATAAAAATACAAAAATCAAAACAAAGTAAATCTTCGTTATTAATTAGGAACAAAATATTTCAAAATTGAAATTATCACTACAATTTGCATTACAACAATCAACAATTAGTTTCAATGATACCTACTAAGGTATAAAAAAAAACAATCAGCCTCATTATAAATATAAAAATTAAAAACAAACACATATTGCGCATCATCGTCCCCCCTCCGACCACTTCACCCCCTCTTCGCCCGCGCGCGTCCATGGAATACATTTTTTGCCGCTTCGGGTCGGATAAAGTGCAGTTTATACGGCTAAAGATGAAATAACTCGACGCAATTTTATATTTTATCGAACATTAGCCGCTCCTCAAAGATAAACCTAAGTTTAGCCGGCTAATCTTAAGTTTATGTTCACACCTGTCTTTAGCCGTAACATATATACAATTTCCTTATAGACAATAAACTAGCGACCTGATACAAGCTTTCCGTAGAAAATCTCCGTTTTTTAACTAACATGACTTTAATTAAATTTCGTTGAGCACGCTCTAACTCGAGAAATTTAGTTTTTGTCACACCACCCCAGACCGATATGCAATACACAATAATCGATTGAACAAGAGCCAGATATATCAATTTGAGAAGATCTTTTGTGTTTGGGGGATCATTAGCATTTGGAGACGGAATAATATGTCTTAACGTTTTAAAAATCGATGTGAGTTTTCTTATTCTGTTAATAACGTACTCAATATGCGGATGCCACGAAAGTCTTTGATCCAGGTAAACCCCAAGGTATTTTATCAAGTTAACTTTTAGAATCGATTGGCATGAACAAATATTTACGCCATTACTCTTATCACAACTATGAATCCGGATACTGAATTCACTATTTGGTTGAGTGTCATTGTTAATACCTCTCTAGCGTTGAAGTAAAACGCCAAGAGAAATAAACCGAAAAACAAAAAGTTTTAAAAAACAGGTTGGCGACATCGTTCGATCTTGTGCTTACTAGTTAAGACGGATTGAGTGGAAATAATTCGAAAGGATTCCCACAGATGTCGCTACAGCACGCTGTCCGTGCCAAGTTGGTTGCCTATAATGATGGTGACGTCATAGATTGATAGAAAACAAGAAGGAACGAATTTCGGCGCTGCCACTATGCCCTCCGTGGTGTAGATGGTAGCACGTTGGCTGCGTATAGACCGAAGGTCGTGGGTTCAAGTTCCGCCGGAAGGTTTACGTTTTTGGTTGTTTTCTATGAATCTAAAAATATTTCATGCCTTTATTATTTTCATAAAAAATCGGTTTTGCAGAGAAAGATAGATTTCATATTTTTTTATAGATTTTGCTACTGTTTTCACTGTTGTTGGAAAATACTCTTATTGGAAAATTAGTTCGGATACTTAATTTAGATTTGTTTACATGCATATTCATCCCCTATTGAAAAACAAATTCATTGAGAATTTTCCTTTGTTTGCTAAAGAATAACTCTCCTGACGATTTAGGTATAGGTATTTACCTACCTATTTTTTTATTTGCTTAAACATAAAAGCGCTGCTAAGTTGAAAATCTTCATCTGGACCTGCTCTTAACTGTACAAAACCATTTTATTTATTTACTAGCTTCCCGCCGCGGCCCCGCCCGCGTTAATAGTTTTTCCCGCGGTAAAATGTAGCTTATGTTTTTTCCTAAAATCTATTCTAACTTTGGGCCAAGTTTCACCAAAATCGGTTTAGTATTTTCGGAGCATTTTCAATTATTAGGAATATTTTACGTATTTTTTTACACCTTGGGTTACATTATTGAAGTTTTAGTAAGGATCCCTAATGTTTTTGAAAATAAAATATAGCCTATGTTACTCAGGGTGAATGTAGCTTTCTAATGGTGAAAGAATTTTTGAAATGGGTTCAGTAGTTCTTGAGTTTATTCTTTACAAACATACACACACACACACACAAAAATACAAATCTTTCCTCTTTATAATATTAGTATAGATAGAGTATAAATTTACTGAAAAAAGATACACCATCGGCATTATCACACCACATTTACAATATTAACTGTATGAAAGGTTTTGTACTAGGCAATAAGCCTTTAAAGGCATAATAAAACACCTTAAAATATACCTAGCAAAATTACAAAAAAAAAACAAATGAAACCGTTGAGGTATATTTATATAAATAAAACAACTAAACTTCATAAATGCTTGAATTTATTTATAGAATCAAATGTAGCCATTACAGATTTACCAACCGAAAGGCGGCGCTAGTGGTCATATAAAATAATATTTCAACCAATCGCTAAAGTTTACATACCTAGGTGCATAGTGTAAGTATGTATCTATTTAGAATTGTGGCGCAAATTACAAAATCGGCCATTTCGTTAAGTTGGCGAGTCTGTATTTGAATGCCTTAAGTTTGTTAAACCAAAAGCAAGTGAAAGGGAATAAAATCAGTTACAGCGTCTATGGGCTATTGGATATTTTTAGTGGTTTTGGAATTGTTTTATTTTCCCAAGCCTGCCAAGGGTCCAGTGTTCTTGACACTTCCTTTATTATTACCAGCTGGTCCCAAAAAAGAGGAACCCTGGTTGTTGGAGAAAACTGGTACGCTTATCAAACTTCCACCTTCCTTGGTGTTGTCTTGAATCTGGCCAAAGTTAGTTGGTCCACCGGCACCTGAAATATGAACAGTAATTTTAATTGAATGAAATCACTGGTCTCAAGGCCGCGTTAGAATCTCAAAATTTAGGTTGTTGGCCTTTTCATTGTTCAGGGGATTCGAATAGGATGGGAGATGAATAAAGTAATACAATTTTGAATTAATGCTATTTAAAATAAGCAGCACAGTCAGCTTAATTTAAGTGGGATGTTTTTGCATGCCTGCTAAACTAGTGCAAACTACGCGTAAAATCGATGTTTGACGTCTCTAAATTTAAGTTGACAATCACCCTTTTCGTTCTTAAGAACGTGAAATAGGACAATGGTTTTTAAATTTAAGTAAGAGCGTAATATCTTCTTTCTGATCTGACGCTTTGGCGGCCTCGTAGCATGAAGCACAAGGTCGCGGGTTCGAATCCCGCCCAGGGCAAACATTCGTGTGATGAGCACTTGTATTTGCCTTGTGTCTGGATGTTGTATATTTATATATGTATGTATATCACCTATCTGACACCCAAAGCACAGAATACAGATCCCCAAAGTACAGGCTCTGCCTAGTTTGGGGTCAGGTGGCCGTGTGTGAGATGTCCCACATATTTATTTATTTATATCCTCCTCCTCGCCGTATCCGACGACAGCGACTCCGTTTTTGTCATAGTTAATGGAATAGCCGATTGTGACACGCCAAACTTAGTTTTAAATACGCGGTTGCGAGGAACACAGTACAGTCGACCAGCCGAGTTGTGTGTGTACCGTCGCGACGGCAGGAGCACGTCGTTACGCTCAGAGGGAGCGCTGTCCTAATCCTATCACCCTCAGCAGTAATACCACGTACTTTAGTTGAAGATCATTTATTTCTTGAAGACATGGTACAAAGACCAGCTCGTAGCTGGAGCTACGGACGTCTGAGGTGGCAGCCGCCAAATTCAAATCATTTATCGCTTTTCATAATTAAAAGGCTCAAAACGCGGAAAGAGGCTGACGGACGGACTGTAGGTACGTACAGTTCGTCCAAAAAGAGTAGAAATTAAAAAGTAGCAACACCATAGTGTCGTCCCTTTCCAACCCAATGGTGAAAATGAGACGACACTACGGTGTTGCTACTTTTTAATGGCTTATTATTTTCGAGGCGACTAAAAACTGAAACGGCGACAAACTGTTTGCAACTAAAAAAATGATTTGGCAGCATTTAAATTATTTGTCTTTAATTATCATTAAGCATCAAAACGGGGCATCATAAAATTTAAATAATGGCAGCTACTATATGGAAGCAAAAATAATAAGCAAGTCGACTGAAAATACTTTCAATTAGAGCTCTTAACATGTCGCATAAAATACTTTTGAAGCCATATTTAAATGCCTATTTGTCTTTTTTTATCTACCGTATAATTAATTCTGCTTGAAAATGAATTTAGTTGCCAAAACAACTACTCGATACCAGATTAAAAATTGCTTCATATCTAAAATGATAGCCCATAATAGTCGCCAACCCATTATTTATAGCACCCATTTTCATTTTTTTACATACCCAATTTATATGACTTTGTCGCCGCGTTAAATGTGCCCTTTTTAATTTCAACTCTTTTTGGACAGACTGTTTATAAGGGCTTGGGCTGAGTCCTTCTAATTTGACGCTTAGCATCCAGATCTTTCAAACGCATCTGCTCACACTTTTCGACTCCGCTACGAACAGTAGAGCGCCATTCTGTTCGCTGTTGTGCAAACGCTCACCACACACACCACACTAGGCTGTAAGGTGGCGATGCACGACGACGACGCTCAAAAGACGCTCTAAATACGCTATTGTGGGGGGTATCTATTTTTTTTTTCTTTTTATTAAGTGCACAATCAGTTTTTCTTAATCACATATACATTCACATTATATATAATTTTAAATCTTAGAGTTCTTTAAGAAAATATATAAAGAATATGACGTGCCTCTAAATTGACTATCTGAGAAATTGACCAAGCTCGCCTAAAGGATACTTATAACAGTAGTAATACAAAGAGTTCTGTTACAACTAGCACACAATCAGAACATTTCGGGTTGTATCTAAATTATATTCTACGTATTATATTTAAACAACTTGCTGCTACCTATCTGTTTTTTAAAAGTTGGTAAACTTGAGGCAAAAATATCAATATCATTAATTAATAGGTTGTGGTCTCGCATTGCACGTCTGAAAAATGAATTCTTTGCATAGTTTGTGCTACAAGGATTATCATAAAAAGTAGGTTTTAAACGTGAAGAGTTACGATTTCATTTCAAATTAACTTTGGCTAAATGTTAATATTGCATGTGGCGGCTCAGCAAAAACTGAAAGGACACGTTTAGTCAATGACTGATCAATTTCTTAAAGAAACCCGGCAATGGAAAAAAAAGAATTTCTTCATAAAAACTATCCTCTAAGTATTGTGTAATGGGTGTGGCGATTTTTTTTTGCCTCCGAGATATTTTTAGGAACGTTTTCAAAAGTTATGGAGATCGGTCGGAGGTTGTCTAGATAGCAGTATGATTGATTACACTATCATTTCCCCGGTTTGGTTAGGATATCTTGTCAACATTTCATGCGCCACCTTTTGGGGGGGCCTCTAACCCAAAGTACCAAATGCTTAGAGTAGACTTTGGACCTCAAACTAGCACGTTGATACTAAAAACAAAATGATCCTTCAGTCTCCTGGCTGAATTGACATCAGTGGAAGGAGGATTAGGGCAATTGCTTTAAGAGCAAGATAAATAATGATCTATTAAAGAACTTACCACCGTTTCCGCCGCTGCCTCCGCCTCCACCGCTGCCACCGTCTCCACCGCTGCAGTCATCGTCTCCACCGCTGCCGCCACCGTTTCCACCGCTGCCGCCGCCGCCGCCGCCGCTGCTGCCACCGTTTCCACCGCTACTTCCGCCGCCGCCGCCGCCGCCGCCGCTTCCACTGTCTCCACCGCTACCGCCGCCACCGCCTCCACCGCTGCCACCGTTTCCACCGCTGCCGCCACCGTTTCCACCGCTGCCGCCACCGTTTCCACCGCTGCCGCCGCCGCCGCCGCCGCTGCCACTGTCTCCACCACTGCCGCCGCCGTTTCCACCGCTGCCGCCGCCGCCGCCGCCGCTGCTGCCACCGTTTCCACCGCTACTTCCACCGCCGCCGCCGCCGCCGCCGCTTCCACTGTCTCCACCGCTACCGCCGCCACCGCCTCCACCGCTGCCACCGTTTCCACCACTGCCGCCACCGTTTCCACCGCTGCCGCCGCCGCCGCCGCCGCTGCCACTGTCTCCACCACTGCCGCCGCCGCCACCGCCGCTGCTACCGTCTACACTGCTGCCGCCGCCGCCGCCGCCGCCGCCGCTTCCACTGTCTCCACCGCTACCGCCGCCACCGCCTCCACCGCTGCCACCGTTTCCACCGCTGCCGCCACCGTTTCCACCGCTGCCGCCACCGTTTCCACCGCTGCCGCCGCCGCCGCCGCCGCTGCCACTGTCTCCACCACTGCCGCCGCCGTTTCCACCGCTGCCGCCGCCGCCGCCGCCGCTGCTGCCACCGTTTCCACCGCTACTTCCACCGCCGCCGCCGCCGCCGCCGCTTCCACTGTCTCCACCGCTACCGCCGCCACCGCCTCCACCGCTGCCACCGTTTCCACCACTGCCGCCACCGTTTCCACCGCTGCCGCCGCCGCCGCCGCCGCTGCCACTGTCTCCACCACTGCCGCCGCCGCCACCGCCGCTGCTACCGTCTACACTGCTGCCGCCGCCGCCGCCGCCGCCGCCGCTGCTACCGTCTCCATTGCTGCCGGCTCCACCGCCGCCGCCGCCGGCTCCGCCGCCGCCGCTGAGGTCATCGACAATGCCACCGGCGCCTCCGCCACCGCCGCCAGTTATATCGTCACAGTCGCCGATACTGCCACCGTAGGCGAATGCGACCAACTGTAATGAAAATAATTTCTAAATTTATATTTATGCTCTGAAAAGAAGAGAATGAATTATAACAGAAATTGCTTGCGGCAACTACTAAACCAAAGGCCCCAAATTCAACTATTCATGGGCGTACCCATGAGGGAGCAGCTGCCCCACCCTGGGAATCCCGCAAAATATGTATGAACTCGCCTAATTACTAATCAAAGTGTAAGCAGGGCCTTATGCTCAAACTTTTAAATAAACCGTGCAGTAGACCCTTGCAAAATGCACGGTGCAATTGCCAACCGCGCGCGACGATGGCGGACGAAAACTTGTAAACAGTAGATAGATAGATAGATAGACAAGAGTTTATTAGAGAGCGACCCGTGTGTGGTGTGCAATATGCAATGGGCCCAGGCTCAGTGGAAATTTACCCGAAAGGGTAACACTGATTTTCAGCCGTCACCCTAAAAAGGAGGAAACGCGGGAACAGTGTTGATTATATAAAGATACATATATAAATAAATATAGTTGGTATATATCGTGTCAGAAGGGCGTTTTTATTCGACGAGCGCTCAAATCCTCATTTAACCCATCTATAGCGCTGAGGATACCTCCAGGAACGTCTGATACGTATAACTGCAAATCATCAGCATAACCGTGATATTTACTATGCTGAATGACTTTTACCAAATCGGCTCAATATCTAATAAATAATAATGGTCCCAAGATCGATCCCTGTGGCACCCCCTGCTCAATAGGTTTTGGATCTGAGAGAACAGTCCCGCCATCATCAGTCACGGTTTTGACTGATTGTTGACGCTAACTCAGACCATTTGATCGCCAAGTGGTCGCACCCATAGTAACTCAACTTGCACAATAGTAACGAAATATTTATGGTATCAAACGCACGTAAAATTCAAGCAGAGCCAAGACAGTTCCGCGACCACGATCTTGTGCAGCCAGTATGATGGCTGACCCATACGTCAAACCCGTGAACGTGGTGCTGCTTGGGGGGACTGGTCTACTCTAGTCGATTGCCGGTTGTTTTTTGGTTATATAATTTAGTTTTTCCACTTTGACTGGTTGCCTTCCTCTAATTGCATACTTCGTTTATTCGTAATATTTTTTGTAAAATAGTTTGAAAAGATGCAACGCCTGTGGAGTTTCTTCCGGCGGGTTCTTCTCCACAGAAAACAGCCAAATTGTGAACCCGCCTCGACGTCGAAAAGTGATTTGTAAAATCTTACTTCGAATAAAACATATTTCATTTTCATTTTCATTTTCAGTATACCTATTGTCCACCACGTCCTTTTACACACCACACTACTAATGTCTAGTCCTTGCAATACAGGGAATCCTAGTGCAAGGATTAGCACACATTTGTAAAGATTTAAGATTTAAGTAATATATAATATTAGAATATTATATTATAAAGAGTAAAGATTTGCAATAAAATCCTAGTGCAAGGATTAGCACACATTTGTATGTAAAATTATTGCAAATCTTTACTCTTTATAATATAATATTAGAAGAAAGAAGAAGATAGAAGGAGAAGATAGATTTAAGAAGCGATAAAATATTATGTAGGTAGGTACTTTTATTCGACGCTCTTAGCACAAATTGCGTATAGCGGCGGCGCGCGGCGCGCCTAGACAGATGGTCCACTCGGAACTAAGCGCTATATTCTTACGCACACATTGATCATTGCGTTTATAGGCCGTGCTCGCTCGGACCACGCTCGGACCACGTGCAGTCGAGTCGACGCAAGTATTAACTAGGTACGTACTACGTATTGATGTTCGATGTGCTAAAAAAATGGATAAGCGTTCTTATTACTGATGTAGACGTAGTGTATTTGGCTGTTTAAACACAACTCAAAAATGACGATTACACGTTTTCAAGTTTCCAAATATAATTAAGTTAATTAAAACATAAAATATTTTTCCGTCACAAATTTGTAAGAACTGGCATATTTAGTATTGCGAATACTTAATATAATTTATTATCAACATTTATTCCGCTTGTTTTTGTTTTTCTCAATTAATAAATTGGTTAATTTTTAGGACTATGTACCTCAAAAAGAAAAAAAAGGAACTATTTTAGTATCACTTCGAAAGGCTATGGATTAAGTTTCTCTTGTAGATCTCAACAACTTTTAACCAAACTCGGCGCCGAATTAGTACAGTAGCAACTCTAGGGAGTCAACCAAGTTTAGGTAGGTAGTTAATTTCAAGGACGGCGGGAGTGAACTTTCTGGAAACTTTTTATTTTGTGCTCTTAGGGTGAAGAAAAATATCGTAAAGAAACCTGATGTGTACCTGCGAAGTAATACAAAAGTCATGTGTGAAGTTGACCGACCCGCACTGGGGCAGCGTGGTCGACTAATCAGAATCAGAAATCAGAAATCATTTATTGCATCAAACATGGTACTAAAGATTTTAAATAACAGTTTTGTTCGCATGTTTCGCCATTACAAAAAAATTGCATGCAATTGGATTACAAAAAAATGGATGTCATTAAAGTAAAAAGAGATTATATTAAATGTTATGTCAGAAAATCCTTCACTCTGTATATAGTTTGCTCAAGGAGTATAACTTTGTCGAAAATAAATTCAAATGTAAATTTCTTATACCTATCAATGGGTATCTTATTGTATATTCTTACTATCATGCACAAACAATTTTTTACTATATTTCGCAGATGAGGGAATTGAGTCATAAATTAAACTGTATGGGTCTCTACGGTTTTTAGTACTAATGCCACAAATTTTATTAAATAAAGCTAGATGTTTTTTACGAAAATACCAATAAAATACTAAGGCCTTTTCACCCTAGTATCAGAGTAGGCTCGAGCCCCTCGATTATATAAGCTGTTAACGATTAACAACATCAAAATAAATTAATATAATACAATATATTGACTGAGCGGAACACGCCTGCCGAATGCAGCCAGCTACAAATGTTGCTGTCACGCTGCAAATGTAGAAACTTCGAGAAATTTCCATTTTGAAGCCTAAAATGTCACTAAAAGAAAAATATAAACACCGGTATTTTGCAAGGATGTTGTAAGTACTACCGTACAACCTTAGAGCAACGCCGGCCTTCCGTTCCGGTACGGAAGGCCGGCGTTGCTCTAAGCGTACAACAGTACTCATAACAACTTTGGTATTTTGACATTTGCATCGTAGAATATAACAAACAATCTTCTGCATGTGCAGAAAATGTATGTAGGTACATACATACCTAAGTTTAAAAAAATCAGTTCAGAAACAGAAAAAGAAAAAGAAAAATGAAAATAAAGACAAATTGACTTCTTATGACAGTAGACTGCAGTAAATTAAACATTCTTAGCAGGGTTACGGTAACTTTACGCTTTTACAATAGGGTCCCAACTGATATACAAAATTTAACACTAGAGTAATAATAATAAGAGTAAAATTATTGTTCAGGGGAAATTGATTAAGAAAGCCTATAATAAAATAACAGATTACTTAGCAGATAAATATCCGTGGGAATAATTGCTTGACTGACAGACTTTTTCAATCGTACTTTACAAAACATTGTTATTAGTAATTATAATAATTGTAAAAATATGTTTCAAAGATGCAATGCCTGTGGAGTTTCTTCGGCGAGTTCTTCTCCGCAGAAGACAGCCAAGTTTTTGAACTCGCCGGGAAAGATAATTTTGACTCAACTAAGTGATGTAATATCAAAAAAACAAAAATAAAATTTTTGTACTCTCTGAATTCTTTGAACAGGGTGCCTAGGGTCCAAGAGACAGATAACGTGGAAGAGACCTAGGAAGGCTTGACCTCGACGCCTCTGAACGGGACTGATTTTTTTCTTGAGAACAATAATAATTTATCTACATGTAGAAAAAATACAAGACGCTCCCATAAAAAACCTAGTAAGGTTTATGTGTGAAGCGATGGGTGCTCTTTCGCTGCGTGCGTTCATCTATACTTCTATATACTAATATTATAAAGAGTAAAGATTTTTATTTTTGTATTCTTTTACGATTAGAAAGCTACATTCACTCTGAGTAACATAGGCTATTATATATTTTATTCTCAAAAAATTAGGAAACCTTACTGAAACTTCAATAATGTAACCCAAGGTGTAAAAAAATACCTATAAAATATTCCTAATAATTGAAAGGGCTCCAAAATTACTGAACCGATTTTGGCACAAAGATAGAATAGACCTTGGGAAAGAACATAGGCTACGATTTACCGAAGGAAAAATTTCTCATTCCCATGGGAAAAAATGTTAAAGCGGGCGAAGTTGGCACAAAGATACAATAGACCATGCGGAAGAATATTATAGGCTAACTTTACCGCGGAAAAATACCTCATTCCCACGGGAAAAACTATTAACGCGGGCGGAGCCGCGGCGGGAAGCTAGTTAATAATAAAAGAACTTATAATAATGTCACGTTCACCGTTTGGAATATAAAAATATCTTACTTATGTATATTAGGTTTCGTTGCACACTAAATTGTCTCCTGTTTGTAATTCTTTAGGCCATTTAATTAAAAAAAATATTGGTTCCACTAGCACGAGATCAAGAAGGTTTAAAGAAAAGAGGGAAAACCTTTGCCCGGCAGCGGGACTAAAATAGCTATGAAAAAAATTATTAAAGAAAAACTTACCGCGAATAGAACAATAACCAGCTTTTGGTTCATGTTGCTTGCTAGACAATGCTACCAATAAAGTTAAAACAACCAGCGGCACTTTTATACTAAAATTTCATGCTGTGTCAACAAACGAATATTTATTTTACACGCTTTATATTAGCTTCACTTGTAAGTAACTATGTACCCAAGTAGCAATTGAATGTCTTAACTAGGTATTGTAGATATCTTGAAGGCTATTTTCCGTTGTCTTGGAGAAAACTATAATATCCCTGAAGATATCTTCTAGATATACCCCAAGGGTCACTTAAGTATAAGTGGGCACAGTCTTTAGGAAAATGTTAAGACTACTCTTTAGACAGAGTTTAACCTTAGTTAGGAGTGTAGTTTTAGTAAGTACTTCACAAGTATTCTTGTAGATTGACTTTAGATAAATAAATAGACTTGAAGATATCTACAATACCCAGTTAAGACTAGCAGTTGGAATATTAAAAGTACGATTGTTACTTAAGTAATATTTAAATCCTTTTCAAAGTCAAAGTCAAAGTCAAATAGTGTTTATTCAAAGTAAGATTTCACAAAATCATTTTTTGACGTCGAGGAGAGTTCACGATTTGGCTGTCTTCTGTGGAGAAGAACTCTCCGGAAGAAACTCCACAGGCGTTGCATCTTTTCAAAAATATTTTTACATAGGTAATTATTATTTTATACAATTTGATTAATATAACAAAGAGTGCAGACGAAATATGAAATTAAAGGAAGGCAACCAGTCAAAGTAGAAAAACTAAACTATATAAACAATAAAACAATCGGCAATCGACTAGAGCAGACCAGTCCCCCCAAGCAGCACCACGTTCACGGGTTTGACGTATGGGACAGCCATCGCCTTTTATACCTTAAAGAGTTTTATTTTAAAAAACATGGTGTACTTTTTTTCTGAACATAAACTGGTAAAAGGTAATTATAAAATGGCGTTAATAATTATTTATTATGTGTCTTAAAATGGCTGTATACGTCGTTGTGTGTATTGGAATTCAAAACGCGTGATGATTTGTCGTGTAAAATTAATAGAAAATGCTGTAAACCAGACGGGCCTTTAAAAAACTTCGAAAAAGATAATAATATTTTCGATATTTGTATAGCTATTGAAACATTTTTAGGTTATAATACAAAAATATTACTTTTTTAAAACTTGTGAGGTATTCATGTAATTAGAATAAATTTTACAATATCGTACCTTCGATTTAGAGTGGTTTTTATGGTGTGGCGGTGATGTTTTACGTTAGATGTTTTTTCTAATATTTAGCCATATAAAGTACAAAATGGCGTTAATTCTCAATTGTCCTATCGCAGTAAACAGTTTAGATTATTGAGATTTTGTACGTGTAGTTTAGAAAAAGTATAGACAAAGTATAGGTATTTAAAGAAAGACTAATTTAGAATTATCAAATTCAATTTTTACTAAACAACGTATTAGTGAAGTACTACTTAAGTGAAAGTAGTATAAGCGAAGCCGTTTCTAGGACATGGTCTAAAAAATATCTAAAGATAATCTACAAGAATCTATATTTACTTCAAAATATTCTTAATTTATTCAATCTGGTTTTAAGAGTACAAAAATAATCTAAGTATAGTAAAATAAGAATTTGTTTAAGGCAAACATAATACAAATAGCTAAACTAATACTTAACTTGGATTTTGGAAATACTTAAATTGCTAAAGTAGCGGTAGTTCTACTCTATGAAGTCTTAAAGAGACAAATGTCTCTACGAAATCCTTTCTGTTTTACCAAAATCTAACTATAGATTGAAATAAGACATGTAAGACTTAACCATTATTCTTAATTGCTAGTTGGGTATGTAAGAAAATCTTGGAATCTTAATTTGACCCACTTCCCGGTCTTCGATTAGGATGAAATTTTGCACACGCTCTGAGTTCTGATGACAATATATGACTAGCTAAGAAACGTCGTTACAAATCCAATATGGCGGCCTCCCCATTATTGTACCTAAAAAAATATTGGAATCTTAATTTGACGCACTTCCCGGTCTTCGATTAGGATGAAATTTTGCACACGCTCTGAGTTATGATGACAATACATGACTAGCTAAGAAACGTCATTACAAATCCAATATGGCGACCTCCCCATTATTGTATCTAAAAAAATCTTGGAATCTTAATTTGACCCACTTCCCGGTCTTCGATTAGGATGAAATTCTGCACACGCTCTGAGTTCTGATGACAATACATGACTAGCTAAGAAACGTCATTACAAATCTAATATGGCGGCCTCCCTAAGATGGCGTACTGGCTGTTTGAAATCCACCCCCTGATATGGGTATCAAATGAAAGGGTTTGCTGTCAGGAAAACGAAAAAAAAAAGTCACGTGACTTAAATCCAATATGGCGGACGTCCAAGGCGGCGGACAGGAAGCGTGTTTTTTAGTTTTTTAAACTATGTATTACAAATTATTTACAATAACGTCAGCAGCAAATTTTTTATTTGCTCACCCGAAACTTGCTATGCGCTCTGACTTTGACCAGAAAAATGAAAAACTTGAATAAGAAAGCGAAAAGAAAGATGATTCCGTGCTTCGGAAGGCACGTAAAGCCGTTGGTCCCGGCTACTCGTTATTTTCGAGCACTTTGCATTACTTCCGCGTTATATGACTCAAAACGTTACTTTTACGTATTTTTAATCTTATTTGTGCTATATTACAGAGCTGAAGTCGATTTCTAAGTAAAATAAGATACGTTACTTTTTGCATGAAAATTTAACATTTTTGCAAAAGTTGGGCAATTATAATTTTCTTATTTGTGCTATATTACAGAGCTGAAGTCGATTTCTAAGTAAAATAAGATACGTTACTTTTTGAATGAAAATTTAACATTCTTGCAAAAGTTGGGCAATTATAATTTTCTTAATTTCGGTGGTAGGTACATTTTTCAAGAAGGTTCGCGAAATGAAAAAAAAATTGTTCTCTCATGTTAATTTTGACAAGGTATGTCACTGGTAACATTCCGCTGCTGGTCGCAGGTTCCGCTGCGGCGAGACCGGAGCAAAGGCGCGAACAGCAGCGGTGCGATGGTAGGCCACAGCTCGCCGCGTATTCGCTCTGCAGACCGTTCACCGTAAGTTGCCCCTCGCTTGCCATAGTACCACTATGGTAGGCGAAGGTCATCTATAGTGGACACCGCGATGCCGCATACACCCGCCGCCGCACTATGGAAAATATAGGCACAGAATACCAAATAGTAGTCCCTATATAGGTCTGTTTCTGATCAAAAGCAATAACTTGTTTGTTTTTCAAGAAAGACGCTTGCATTTTTGCACACACATAGAGCATTAAATAAGACTTTAGGTACAGTTCAAATGCTATAATTTAGTTCATAGATAAATATTATACAAATAAAAGTAAAACATTTAAAAGGGTGTGTAATATATGATATAAATTTAGATAAACTAACGTTCAAGTGCTATAATTTTATTTGATCTAAAAACATTTAGTATAACGATTCAAATGATATAATGTACCATTAATATAATTTTATTTAGTATAATTTCACTTGGTATAACAGTTATTTCATATAATGTTCATATTAACTAATAATTATTTGTCATAACGGACAATTTATATAAAATTTAGAAGACATAATAAACTTTTCGTATAATGCCTGATTTGTACTCAAAAGTAAACGACCGCAGATACTTTGTATTTTTTGACACATGCAAGCATCCAGGCATGCAAACGTGCGAACAAGCAAGCTTGCAAGCAATCATACAAGCAAGCATGCAAGCAAGCAAGCAAGACAGCACGCAAGCAAGCAAGCAAGCATGCAAGAAAGCATGCAGGGATGCATACATGTCAACCTAACCCGAAGGGTATGGCGGAATCGAGTGGGCTCGCTACGCTCGCCTCACTCGTTTTCGCCATACCCTTCAAACCTAACCTATCCAAGTCGGTGTGCCCCGGATTTCCGTGCTCGCTACGCTCGCACCCGCCCTGAATTACGGTGCCCTAATTTAAATTGTACTTTAATATAATAATTATGTTTTTTTTTTTCAATAAAAATAATCTGGCATTTTATATCAAATGATCATTATATCTTATGATTATTAGTTGAAATAAAGGTTATGTAACATGAATGTTATATGAAATGAGTGTTATACTAAATGTTTTTATAAAAACTGAACTTTATACCAAATGAACTTTATATGGATTAAAATTATAGCTTATAAACGTTATCCCAAATGAGTGTTATATGAAAATAACGTTATGTCTTTTGAAATTATATTATCTGTTTTTATACGAAATGAACCGCACCCCATTTAAAATGGCTTTTATTTATTTTTACCCACGACGGAACGGAGCAGGTATATGCGTTTAGGGTGAGAGATGTTTGTTTGTGTGTTTGTGTGTGCGTTTGTGCAAAGTAATGTTCCCACCTATCTTCTAAACTAATGATCCAATTTTGATGCGGTTTTCAATAACGAGTTTGTATTTGATGAGTTCATTTTCTACAATGTTGAATCAAAACGAAATGTCCGATTACAATTCTGTTTTCAGCAATGTGTACGTGGTAGCTTAATGCATGTTCCCAAATAATAAAAAATACGTCTGTAACTCACTAGGGGGCGCTACAATATTAGTGTAACCCCTCTACTGTATAATATTTAATAAGGAACTTAATATTATGTGGTAGGATGAATCACACTTATTCTTTTGCGAGATCTTACCTACATATTATATAGATGATAATTCGTATAATATGCTCTCTAAAAAGTATATAATAAAATTAAGCAAAATTAAAAATTTTGAAAAAAACCCACGACACGGTAAAAATCTAATCGAAAAAGAGTAAAATAACTCTAATCCCCCGACTTAACTAATTTTCTCGAAGATATACTTAGATGTAGCAATAATATTTTTACCATAATACATAATTACATAACCGAGGAATATCCGTCGGGGGCTGCCTTTTTATATGAAATTTCAACAAAAATTTAATCATACTCATAAGTGTATTTTATGTCGTCGTTAAACATCTACAATTCTTCAATAATTGTATTCACGTCACTAGAAAAACTTTAGCTGGTTTAATGGCAGCCCCGGCGGATATTCCTCGGTTATGTATTATGGTAAAAATATTATTGCTACATCTAAGTATATCTTCGAGAAAATTAGTTAATTCGGGGGATTAGAGTTATTTTACTCTTTTTCGATTAGATTTTTAACGTCGTGGGTTTTTTTCAAAATCTTTAGGGACATCAGTATTCATATTTGAAGAAAAATGTATTTTTATATTAGTTTATTATAAAACAATATTAATATAATATATCACTTTGGTGTTTAAACAAGTGATTAGAATTATGATTTAACATTTTAAGTTAAGAAATCTAATTTCTAAGTCAAATTAAAACAAAAAAATTACTTATTATTAATATAAAACATAATATAAACGTGCTTTACAATTATATTTGATAAACTTCGGGATCTAAAAGGAGTTCTTTCATTTTTAAAAGATCTCTAGGGTATCTTCAAGTGACTTTACACTTCTTTTTTCTGAGACTGGAAATGTATGGATCTGATTAAGAAGAGTATGAAATACATCTTCATTTGTAGCCGTACGAGAGCACTTCCTGGCACAAAGTAGCCGAAATTTTTTATAATCCTTATTGCGGGATACTTGCGCATCTTCTGAAAGTTGACCAATAGGAAGCACAGCATAATTATTCTTAATGATACTTTCAGCATTAATTAAGATTTTATGTACTGATGATGGCCTATACTTAGTACCAATCATATTTGTTCACATAGATTCTGGCGGTTTCCATGGCATAATTGCCAAATTTTTCAGCATTTAATTTTACCAAATACCTTATTTTTCTCAAACTCATTATTTTCACAGGTGCAAACATAACAAAGGAAATATCATCAGGATTAATGGTCTCAGTAAATGTATAATAAAAACACCTGTGCAAGTGCATCCATCATTTTACTAAAACGAATTTTAAATTACACAATACATGTTTGTGTTCAATTGACGACACTTGGGGGATGTTTACTTATACAGGAAGCAAATAGTGTGTTTGTTATGAGATCATCAAGGTTGTTCTTATCTGATATTAACATTATACAATAAGGGCACGTATTTAACGCGGCGATAAAGTAATCGAAATTAGGGTTAAAAATAAATAAAAATGGGTGCTTAAAATAATGGGTTGGCGACTAATGTGAGGTAACATTTTAAGCATGAAGTGGCTGTAGTGATGCAGCCTTCGATAGCTCCAGGTTGTTAGCTCCAGGTGGATAGCCGGTGGAGAGTAATGAGAACCACATAAATTCTTCTTCACAAAATTAAATAGGTATATTCAGCCAAGTACAAAATTACAGTTCAGCACACGTGCACAGTATAAAAAACATAGACAATTAAAAACTAAAAAACTGTCAACAAACTTGCCATATTAAAAATATTAATATTAATGTTGCAAACAGTGGCTAAATAAAATAATTGGAAGGTAGTTTTTAAATTGAAACTGGCATCGATTTTTTGTTTTGGCAACTAAATTTTTTTTCAAGCAGACACTTCAAGAGCATTTAAACAAAGTTAAAATAGCATGCAAATGTAAGTAATCAAAATGACCGCTGTTTTGAACTTTTTTGTTCCTGAACGGATTGCTTTTAAAATCGATATCTAGGGTCCCCAGTGGTATCCAATGACGAATCTGAGGTCAAAATTGAAAAAATGGCCGCCATTTCAAACTTTTTTTTTCTGAACGGATTGCTTTCAAAATTGATAACTAGGGTCCCCATTAGTATCCAATGACGAATCTGAGATCAAAATTGGAAAAGGTGGCCGCCATTTTTTTTGTTTCTGAACGGATTGCTGACACTGTGACTGACACAAGCCTACGTCATTTTGCGCTGTTCATCCTTGTCTATTAACACGCATTCGAAATGACGTAGGCTTGTGTCAGTCACGTGGTCCGAATGGAAGACCTTGTTTTCTTAGACCATGGCTCTACAGCCATCCGCTCCCCCGCAAGTCCGCTGAAGCTTGATGAGACACAAACATAGGTCAATCATATATAAATATTTGTATTTTTGTGTAAAAGCTACATTCACCCTGAGTAACATAGGCTACCTTTTACTGCGGGAAAATGGCTCATTCCCACGGGAAAATCTGTTAAAGCGGGCGGAATCGCGGCGGAAAGCTAGTTAAAAAAAAGCACGATGCTGAGGCCGTCATGGCCAACTGATTACCCGCTCCTCATATTTTTAATTAAACTTCTTAGCCGAGTGCTGAGAGGCTAAAATATACACATTTAAATTTTTTCTTAATTTTTTTTTTTAATTAGAGGTATTCTGTATAATTTAAAATTTTAAATTTTTCACATAATGTAAAATAAAATTGGAATGCAAATGACGCACCAGATAGCAATAAACGTCGAATATGATTAATTGGCGGCCATTGTTACGGTAGTACGTTTATAAAATCCTTGAATTTAACAAAAAGTAATTTATGCCGAAAAATGTAAATTTTATTTGGCAAATAATATTGACACAGATGGAATTTCTGTATAAAATGCGTCTCAAATTTTCGTTTTGTATCATTGGCAAGCTCACTGACTCAACATGAACTTCTCATTCCTCTTCGTTCTTTTGGCGGTAAGAACGTTTTTTTTCTTCTTTAGAATAGATTAATTTTATTTTACTTTTGTAATTTCTTTACATCTATTCATCGACGGCCCTGTAGCCTAGTTGGTAGTATGTCTGCCTACAAAGCACAGGATCGCGGGTTAAATCCCGCGCAGAGCAAACATTCGTGTGTTGAGCACTTGTGTTTGCCTTGTGTCTGGATGTTGTATTTGTATATTGGTATATTATGTATGTATATCATTTGTCTATGACACCCACAGTACAGGCTCTGCCTAGTATGGGGTCAGGTGGCCGTGTGTCCCACATAATTTCTTTCTTTCTTTTTTCTTTTCTCGATTTTCTCATTATTACAGCAGCAGCCTATTTTACGTTGAGGCTAGATAAATGTCACTGTAAAATTTGTTTATCAATTATTTTCCTCGTATTTTTTTTTTTTTTTTTTTTTTTTTTTTTTTTTATCGACTTAAATAAAGCTTTACCAACTAGGCCCGTAGCATAGTAGGCCCGTACCCCGTAGGTCATTAATAAACTGTTGATTGATTGCATAGAATAAGAAATTTTTTTTTGCTTGCTTGTTACAGTTGTTCGCAGTTGTCTTCGCTGGTGACGGTGGAGATGGAGGTAAATACAAAAATATATATTAATTTTATAACATCACTGCAGTCAATTCCGGCGTAGCCGCTAAAATCTTTAAATTTACCCAATATCTCGGTATTTTTCATTCATTTGGAAATCGAAAAGGGTGGGAGGTGAATGTATCTAATTTTCAATGAATTATATTTAAAATATTAAGCTTAATTTTAAGTGGGTTGTTTTCGCATGCCTGCTAAACTAGTGCGAACTACGCGTAAAATTGTTGTTTGACGTCGCTAAAATTAAGTTGACAATCACCTGTCCCTTTTCGTTCTTAAGAACGTGAAAGGGACCTTTGGTTTTTAAGTTTAGGTTACAGCGTAATACGTAGAATCGGGCCCATTAACAACTCATTAAACTTAAAATTTTTATGTCGCTCTCAGTAAAAAAGCAACTTGGACCACTTCCTAATTTAACAATTTCCAAAGGCGACCAGTTTCTAGTTTGACCATTCCTATATTATCGGATTTTTCCAAAATTGACTTCGTTCAAGTTCCTATCTCGTCCACTTTCTTAATAATCGTTTTATTCTCGTCGTGTCAGTTTTCTAGCTCATTCATACAGTCCTATATTGGCTGGCTTGCTTATCAAATTGCGACGTTGCGTTGCTTTGTTGTTACTCCAACTGTCATAAAGCGTTATAAATAATGGATAGAACATGTAAAGGTATTTAGTTTCTATGATAATAAATGAGTTATGTTATAATAGCTTAAAAAACTAAAAAACACGCTTTTAGCACGCACTAAAAATTACTTAAGTCACGTGACTATTTTTTTCGTATTCCTGACAGCAAACCCTTTCATTTGATACCCATATCATGGGGGTGGATTTCAAACAGCCAGTCTGCCATCTTGGGGAGGCCGCCATATTGGATTTGTAATAACGTTTCTTAGCTAGTCATGTATTGTCATCAAAACTCAGAGCGTGTGCGAAATTGTATCCTAATCGAAGACCGGAAAGTGGGTCAAATTAAGATTCCAAGATATAAATAATGGGGAGGCCGCCATATTGGATTTGTAATGACGTTTCTTAGCTAGTCATGTATTGTCATCAGAACTCAGAGCGTGTGCAAAATAGACCGGGAAGTAGTGGGTCAAATTAAGATTCCAAGATTTTCTTAATATAAAGCGTGTAAAAACGTCATATATGAAAAAAATCATGAATATTATGTTCATAATGAATAATGTTCACTATAATGGTCTGGATAGCGTGCCAAAATTAATCATATCCTCTGGAACACGGTGTATGTACTATTATCACTACATAGTATAAAACAAAGTCGCTTTCTCTGTCCCTATGTCCCTCCCTTTGTACGCTTAAATCTTTAAAACTACGCAA
Organism: Teleiodes luculella; assembly: GCA_948473455.1. Classification (NCBI taxonomy): domain Eukaryota; kingdom Metazoa; phylum Arthropoda; class Insecta; order Lepidoptera; family Gelechiidae; genus Teleiodes; species Teleiodes luculella. Next base: position 2,382,737 of record OX419609.1, on the reverse strand, counting down.
CGGATTTTGATGCGGTTTTTTTTAATAGATAGAGGGATTCAAGAGGAAGGTTTATATGTATAACACATGCATAATATACTTAAGAATAATCCACAATAACCATTTTCCCGTGCGGAGCCGGGGCGGGTCGCTAGTAAATATTATATAATACCTACATAGTGAATTTTAACTGGTAGTTTTATCCGCAACAAAGTAGTAGTACTTATGAAACTGAACAACTTTTCCTAGGAATATAGGTTGAATCGCAAAATTAAAATTCATACGAAAAGCTGAAAATTATTTTTGGTACTTCAATGTTCCTTAGGGAAAATTATTCAGTTTCATGAGTAAGTACTACCACTATGTTGACCAGTTAAATTTCAAGTATACTCATATGGAGCCTGAATTAAAAATGTTTTTTAAACTTTTTCGTCAATTACAGGCGCTTCCAACTTCGGACAGATCCAAAAAAACGACGGCGGCGGTAGTTTGTTAGACATACCCATTTTATCTAAGGACCAAGACAGCTCACTCGTAGGCCCAGCTGGCGGTAATGCTGGGGGTGTGGACAACGGCGACGGCCTTCTTAACGGTCTAGGGAAATAAGAAGAACATCCAAGATGATCACGAAATATTCAAACTCCATAATAATGCTTAACTATCACGCGTCAATAATTGATGTCTTCCGTTGTTAAAGAACTTTTTCTTTGTTTTAATTTTTAACATCAGTTAAAGTTGTAGCAAGGGATTTTTTTTAATAACGTTACTCATTATTTTATTGATTGAATTGTTTCCGTTACAATTTCAAAGGTTTAATGAATCTTGAATGCGTGTGCATTTTTGAGGACGTAGAATATTTTTTTATATTTGTACTCCGACCATTTTACCGTTTCATTTTAAAGAGTTTATTTCTTACACACACACAATGTAGCCTTGCTTTCATCAATAAATTCAGTTATTCAAACAAACATTTATTTTATTTCTTACTAGCTATCTACCCTGCGGGTTTGCCTGCATCATTATAGTTTTTAGTGGGAAATTGGTGTTTTCCCGTAGTAAATAGTTGCGTTTCTCGCTTCCTGGTGTAGATTTTGTTTTATTGCAGTGCACGACAAAAAATGGCTTCTAAAAATATATTTTAAATACTTACCTTTGGCCAATTTTTTGAAAATCTCGTTTAGTAGTAAAATAAATGATAATTTATGTCAGCTTTGTAATTTTTCAATACTGGGTGTTACAGTAATACCCGGAAAGCATAGAAGAGGTAAAAGAGTCGCTTAGTAGTCAACAGACAAAATATGAGACCTTTATAGTGACATTTTGACTTGATAAAAAAATAATTTCGTAGCCAAAAAAATTGTACTAACCACTAGAGTTGGGAATGTTAATTATGTTCAGTCACTATGATGAAAAATATGAGCTATTTCTGTACTTTATGAAACACGGAGAAGAGGGCTCTACCAAAATACAGCTCTACCACAGAATAAATAATAGTACTATGTACAGAAGGCGCACCCTCTGATAGCAAACGTGCGAATTTAATTCTAGCTACCACGCCACTAACGTTCAAATTACATTGAACGCGTCGACCGTGACCCTGGCTATAATAGACTACCGTTTGTCGTTGCGCTCGTATTAAAACAAAATGCCTGGCTCTACCCCAGAGTAGTCTTGTACCAACGCGTCTAGGAGCGGGGAGAGAGAGCCTTTTTCCCGTGTGAGGGATTTTCCCGCGGTGAAAGATAGCTTATGTGGTATTCTGATGTATTAGTTATTGAGAAGTTTCATTAAAATCCATTCAGTAGTTTTTGTGTTTAGCTTAATAAACATCCATACAATACAAATACAAAAATCCATATATACATCCATCCATCCTCACAAAATTTCGCAAATTATAAGTGAGTAGGTATATGAGTATGAAAGTATAATGGTAATAATGGTCTAAGAAAACAAGGTTTTCCATTCCGACCACGTGACAGACACAAGCTTATGTCATTTTGTGCTGTTCTTCCTTGTCTATTAACACGCATTCGACAAAGATGAACAGCGCAAGATGACGTAGGCTTGTGTCAGTCACGTGGTCCGAATTTTTTCTTAGACCATGATGGTAATAGAAGCAGAGCCCCTCAATATGCGACGTCTTCGTCACGATGTTTTCCGTATCGACGCGCTAGGCCGAGGTCCGACACAGGACAGGACAGGGTCTGTAAAGCGAAGTGGGAACAATCTCTACGGCGTAGACCTTTCGTAGACCACTGCTACGGCGTAGCAATTACGTAGCAGGAGCTACGAGATGTAGTATCACTTGGTATTAGTGTAACTAGTATTATATTATCTGTGGTTATACAGTCCGTGGCGGATCTAAATGAGCGTGTCCTCGGGCGCTGAGAGATATACAAGAGACTGGCAAACATATAGTGAGCAACGCAAGGCGTTAGTTCCAACACAGGCCACATTCAAGCCTTTTTTAGATCCTTAGAATAGAATAGAATAGAATATACTTTATTGCACACCAGTAGTAAAAAACAATACAGTTACAACAACATACGTGTACAAATAGGCGGCCTTATTGCTAAAGTAGCAATTTCTACCAGGCAACCCATGGTAAAGGAGAGGCGCAACGATGAGTGCTGGACAGTGCAGTATATTCTATAAATGCCAAAAATACTAATTAATACCTACTAAATCCTACGCAAACAAATAATCACATATTTACGTTATTATAACTGCAAGGGATTAAGTAAGTTGTTGCGGTTAAGATACTCGCTAAGCTGGCGATGGATCAGCCGCTCTAGGACTTTGGATAGGAAAGGTAGAATGGAGATTGGCCTATAATCAGATAAGGAAGAAGGTTTGACCTTCTTCGGGAGAGGAATAATCTGTGCTTTAGAATGAAGACACATGAGGAAATAGAATGGTTATATCTTTAATATATATATCATCATCATCATCATATATATATATTAAAGATCCTTGTCGGTCTGTAAAGTGAAGTGGGAAGACCTTCGTTAGACAAAATAAGAAAATAAATGTTTCCAATTTATCATTTGAATTTGGATGCGGCAAAAAGATAGATAATACGAACAATTCAGTACATTAAATTTGTTAGGCATTTCAATTTAAGCATTGAAGGTTTTGAATCACTAACAACTTTAAAGTACGTACAAATGCAGCGTAGTAAAAGAATCACTAAACTTAAGTGGCAATGGGCTGGGCACATTGCGCGTAGAACCGACGACGACCGTTGGGGCAGAAAGGTTCTTGAATGTCGACCGCGCGCCGGAAGACGTAGTGTGGACAGGCCCTCCACGAGTAGGACCGAGTAAGTTCATGTGGTCCATGTGGAAAGAATAAATAGAGACAGACCAATGAAACAGATTACATTACAATGAGTGTGTAAGGAAATGTTGGAATGGAAAGTCCAAAGCAAACGTTTGACGTAAACGAGTACCTATGTTCTGAATTAAGGTAATGTTGGGAACTTATACTTATACTTATTTACACTTACTTATTTTATTATATATACATTTGGCTATCACTTACTAAACCATATGGGTTGAGCCTGATAACCCACAACACAGGGTATTCTAGTGTGGGTATCAGAAATCAGTTCTGAATTTTACTTGTATTTAACTGAATAAAGTTTTTTTTTTTTAGTAGGTTCTCCCCAACAAAAAAACTAAGCTTATAACATTAACACTCAGTTGCAAAAAGCTGGCATTAAATCCTACCTTAGGTAGGTAATGGAAGATTACCTATAAGGTCTAAACTCTTAATACTTGTTATAAAAGAGCATTCATTATGTCAATTAAGGGCACAATTTAAGAAGATTTGGCTTTTGGCTGGTTAAACGTTAATAAATCCAATTTATACGGCTACAATAAGGGTTCGAAATATTTTCTTCTTATAGAGGCAGGTTACATTGCTTTTTAGCCGTATAATATTCAAAGTCATCTAAAGGATAATAACATGGCCAATTATTCTTAGAAAAGTAATGCACAAGGTAATACACTAAGAGCTAGCGACCAAATTCTTCATGTGGCTTCAGCTGTATTGAAACTCCGTTAGCTACTTCCCTGAACAACCTTTTCCTATAATCTTCGTGCTGGCAGGCCGCGGGCGGGGGGTGCGGGTGTAGTGGGGTGGGGAAAAAAAAGAAAAAAAATGTGGGCTCAGCGACTTTAATTTTTTTTTCAAACAGTTGCTCAATAATCCCTGTGCACCCAAAAAAAATTTTAAATCGATCGGGTGGTGGGAAAGGGTTGCCAGCGTTAATTAAAAGTACCAAAATAATAATTATTTTCGTGTGGGCTCAGCTGTATTGGCTTTTTTTCTGACGCGAGATTAATCAAAATGTAAGCCCCAAAAAAATTCGAAAAAAAATGGAATAAAAAAAAAAATTAATTAAATTCGCAATTTTTTTGGGGCTTACATATTGATTAATCTCGCGTCAGAAAAAAAGCCAATACAGCTGAGCCCACACGTAAATAATAATTATTTTGGTACTTTTAATTAACGCTGGCAACCCCTTCCCACCAATCCAATCGATTTAAATTTTTTTTGGGTGCACAGAGAGTACTGAGCAACTGTTTGAAAAAAAAATTAAAGTCGCTGAGCCCACATTTTTTTTCCCACCCCGCTACACCCCGCCCGCGGCCTGCCAGCACGAAGATTATAGGAAAAGGTTGTTCAGGGAAGTAGCTAACGGAGTTTCAATACAGCTGAAGCCACATGAAGAATTTGGTCGCTAGCTCTCAGTCTAAAACTATAATGCTTTTTAACATATAGAAGCATTTTATAAGACGTCTATCCAACAAACGAATTCTAACATTTTATATGATCTTAACAAGCATAAAAGCAATCCAAATTTCCTTCTACAGTGATTATAAAGATATTATTCTCTTTATGGTCACATTAAAATTACTACATAGTATAAAATAAAGTCGCTTTCTCTGTCCCTATGTCCCTATGTCCCTTTGTACGCTTAAATCTTTAAAACTACGCAACGGATTTTGATGCGGTTTTTTTTAATAGATAGAGTGATTCAAGAGGAAGGTTTATATGTATAATACATGCATAAAATACTGAAGGATAACCCACAATAACCATTTTCCTGTGCGGAGCCGGGGCGGGTCGCTAGTGCTTTATATAACTAGATTCACCATTTTAAAACTCCTACGATGCTACTAAATTACCAAGCCGATACCAACGAGACGGTCAGTGGTTCCGTAGGGGATTTATTTAGTAGAACTTAAAAATGAAATGACTTGGTAATAATGATCGTAATTTTTTATTGAGATAATTATGTACAATTAATGAAGGATTACAATATTTATTGCAGATGAATTTAAATAAAGTGGTCGTAAATCAAATACTCCTTACAATTTCGACACACACAGCGACCGACCTTGAGAGCGCCGCCCGTATTCCGTAGTAGTAGGGGTGAATTTTGTAGTGTGAATGTCCAACCGTATGTGCTGGCTTTTGTACAATTAAAAACATTTCTTTCTTATAATAAAATGTGTCCATTTCTTCTTATTATTACTTCTAATACTACCTATGTATTGAATTTCCACCATGTGTTCTTTCCGCTAACTGTGGTTTGAGATTACGTAATTCGTGGTTAGGTATCGAACTCAATTTTTCTAAAGAAACCGCTCACTACAAAAGTTATTGCAATAGTGACAATAATAATTTTTTGAATACATTAGCACTAGGACAAAATATATAAACATCGTTAAAATTAATATTGAAAAATTGACACATTCTGTAATTTTATCCATTTAAACTGGTTATTTATCCGCAAAATAGTGGTTATACCTACTCACTAAACTGAACAGCTTACCCTAAGGAACATACCTAGGCTGAAATCTCAAAAATAATTCTCAACTTTTCATATAAACTTCAGTCACGAGACCGGCCACTTTGTATGAAGGTTGAAATTTAATTTTGAGATTTCATTATTAGGGAAAGTTTACCAAATCATAATCTCACTTGCGAATTCACGCGTGACTTTCAAGTTTGTCTTTACAGAATAGCATTGCAGTTTTATGCGTACTACCACTCCTTTAGGCGCTATGTTGCGGATTTAAACAACCCAAGGTGCAGATTTTTTATACATATTTACAAAGTTATACTAACTTTTTCCCCGCGGCTCCGTCCACGTAACAGTTTTTCTTGTGGTAAGAAGTGTATATAGATTACTAGCTACCGTCGCGCGCTAACAGCCGCGGTAAAAGGTTGCCTATGTGTTATTCTGATGTATAAGCTAAATTATTGTAAAGTTCCAATAAAATCCATTTGGTAATTTTTGCGTGAAAGACTAACGAACATACATCCACCCTCACAAATCACGTTTATAATATTAGTAGGATAAAGATATGTATAAGACGGCCTCGTAGCCTAGTTGGTAGTACGTCTGCCTACGAAGCACAAGGTCGCGGGTTCGAATCCCGCCCAGGGCAAACATTCGTGTGATGAGCACTTGTGTTTGCCTTGTGTCTGGATGTTGTATATGTATATATGTATGTATATCAGCTGTCTGACACCCATAGTACAGGCTCTACCTAGTTTGGGGTCAGATGGCGGTGTGTGAGATGTCCCCACATATTTATTTTATTTATTTATTTATATACCAGATTTGTTTAAAATTAATTGGTTACAAGAATAAATAGTAGAAATAACTCCTTATAATCCTTACAACGAGTAATAGGATTCTTAAATTCTATTGCACACTACACACTAATATTATAAAGAGGAAACATTTGTATTTTTGTGTGTATGTTTATAATGAATAAACTCAAAAACTACTGAACCGATTTCAAAAATTCTTTCACCATTAGAAAGCTACATTCACCCTGAATAACAATGGCTACCTTTTACCGCGAGAAAATGCCTCATTCCCACGGGAAAACTGTTAACGCGGGTGAAGCCGCGGCGGAAAGCTAGTTATATTCATAAATTGAAAGGAAATTTTGCATTTAAAATTTCCTTAGTCTAAAATTAACTAGTTCGTGTTAAATGACTATACACAATATTAACAAGAACGAATATCGATAAAATATAATTTGATAACAATATTTACTGTTGAATTGTGGTTTTATGTAGTATAATTATACTATATAAATATTAATTCATTCAGTAGTTCGTATTCGTATCGGTGGAAAGCAGTCGGCAATATATTTTGTGAGTATTAAAATAATAATAATATTATAATAATATGTGGGTCATCTCATACACGGCCATCTGACCCCAAACTAGGCAGAGCCTGTACTATGGGTGCCAGACAGCTGATATACATACATATATAAATATACAACATCCAGACACAAGGCAAACACAAGTGTTCATCACACAAATGTTTGCCCTGGGCGGGATTCGAACCCGCGACCCTGTGCTTCGTAGGCAGGCATACTACCAACTAGGCTCAGTCGAACAGCTGCAGAATCTAGGACCTGTTGCAGTTTCCTGGTTACTGCAGCTGTTTAACTGTTGTCTTGAGTCTGCACGTATTCCTCGTCTATGGAGAAAATCCAAAGTGATTGCTTTGCTGAAGCCTGGTAAGGCAATCGATGACCCCAAAAGTTACCGCCCAATATCTTTGCTGTGCCATACGTTCAAGCTGCTGGAAAGACTGTTGCTCAACCGCTTAGTCAGTGTTGTGGACCCCCAGCTCATCCCCGAGCAAGCCGGTTTTCGGCCGGGTAAATCTTGCTGCAACCAAACATTAAACCTCACACAACATCTCGAGGACGGGTTCGAGCTGGGCCTTGTTACGGGCGTGGTCTTTGTCGACCTGTCAGCGGCATATGACACAGTGAACATAAAACGACTGCTGTGGAAGGTGACCAACATGACTGGGGACCACGTATTTACGAAACTCTTAAGCGAGCTGCTGCATAACAGGCGCTTTCAGGTACACCTTTCCACAGATAAAAGTCGCTGGAGATCCCAAAAGAATGGTCTCCCACAGGGTAGCGTACTTGCCCCATTGCTTTTTAATATATACACGAACGATCAGCCCCTCGCTCCCAATTGCTCACGCTTTGTCTATGCTGACGATCTAGCGCTAACATCCCAAACATTAACTTTTACTGAGGCCGAAAATAATCTTGCAAAAGCACTTGAATCCCTTAGCTGCTATTATGAAGAGAATTCGTTGCGACCCAACCCAGCTAAGACACAGTCCTGTGTCTTCCACCTAAGGAATCGCGAAGCGCGTCGCATGCTAAATATTCACTGGAGGGAGGTGCCGATTGCCCATTGCTCTTATCCTAAATACCTGGGCATTACCTTGGATAGAGCACTTACATATAAGCAACACTGCCTTCACACCAGACAAAAAGTAGGCACTCGAAACAACCTCCTACGCCGCCTCACTTCCACCACGTGGGGTGCCTCGCCTATAGTCCTACGGGCAACAGCCTTAGCGCTATCCTTTTCTGCTGGCGAATACGCCAGTCCGGTGTGGAGCCGCTCTGCTCATACTCAGCTAGTGGATGCAGCTCTAAACGAGACATGCCGGATAATCACAGGCTGTCTCAAACCCACTCCTGTTAGCATGCTGTATCCACTCGCTGGCATTGCCCCTCCGGAAGTCCGTCGAGATGTGGCTAGCTCTTTGGAACGTGCTAAAAAAGAGTCGGATCCACGGCATCCCATGCACTACCATATGCCTGTAGCACCAAGACTGAAGAGTCGGCACAGTTTCATGGCAGAGGTTCTGCCTTTGGATGGTGAAGCCTCATCAGCGCGGCTGAAAATATGGAACGAGAGATGCCCCACAGCGTCGCTCACCCCACTGACAGAGAGCCTCCCCGCTGGACAAGACCTGCCCTGGCTGACCTGGAAGTCTCTAAACAGACTCCGGACCCAGGTTGGCCGAAGTAAGGAGAATATGTGCAGATGGGGATACAGCTCGGATAGTGCATGTCTGTGTGGTGTCTCTCCCCAAACCATGGCCCATTTATTGTGCTGCCAAGCGTGTCCCAACAGCTGCACACGCGAGGACCTGTACAATGCTACGGACAATGCCGTAGCCGTGGCGGAGTATTGGTCCTCTTATATCTAGTCGCCGAATCGATACGAAAAGAAGAAGACCAACTAGGCTACGGGGCCGTCCCAGATTTAATAAAAAAAAGTGAATATAAAATACCTATACAAAGTAATTTATTTTTAATTTCAAGGGTTATTTTTCAGAAGTTCTCTGCATAAGTAGGTATGTATTATTTTAAACCAGCACGTATTTAACGCGGCGACAAAGTAATCTAAATTGGGGATTTAAAAAAAATTAAAATGGGTGCTAGAAATAATGGGTTGGCGACTATTATGAGCTATCATTTTAAATATAAAGTGGTTACTAAATAAATGAACTGCAAGGTAGTTCTTAAATTAAAACTGGCATCGAGTATTTGTTTTGGCAACAAAATTTATTTTCAAGCAGAAACATATGGCAGATAAAAAAAGACAAAAGGCATTCAAATATGGCTTCAAAAGTTTTTTATGCGACATTTTAAGAGCTCTAAACAAAGTTAAAACAGGATGCACAGTTATTATCTTATTTTTTTTAAGTGTATTTTACGGTTATGTAAAAATCAATGCCCAAACGAGCTTTTTTTGATGGAAACCAACAGTTGACAACTAAAAATGACACCTTACTAATATTATTAGTCGCCAAGTTATTATTTATACTACCTTCCCTATGTTTTCAGTCGACTTACTTATTATTTTTGCTACCTTATAGTAGCTGCCATTATTTGATTTTTATGATAGCCCCGTTTTGAGGCTCATTTACGATAATTAAAGCCAAATAATTTAAATGCTGCCAAATTATTTTTTTAGTTGCTAAAAGTTTGTCGCCGTTTCAGTTTTTAGTCGCCTCGAAAATAATAAGCCTTTTAAACCTATAGTATAGCTGCCCACCTAAAACATCTTTTAGATAGTAGTAGTACTATTATTTATTCTGTGATAGTAGTAATAAATAATAATAAAATAGAGGTAGGAAGGAAAACATCGTAAAGAAACCTGTACACACTTGCGAAGTGATTCAAGGGTTGTGTGTTAAGTTGACCAACCCGCACTGGGCCAGCGTGTTCGACTAAGGCCTATTCACCCTGATTTCAGGGTAGGCTCGAGCCCCTCGGTGGGGACATATATGCGCTGTTAATGATGACTTTTTTTTCTAGCTACACTATGCCTGAGGTACATCAAGCTTTCAGTAATTGTGGCGAGGCCGAGGGCATTGAAATTTGGAGGATCGAGGTAATAAATACGTAGTTAATTGGATCTGATATTGTAGGATTACACGCCTTGTGTACATTATTATTAAACTAGCGACCCGCCCCGGCTCCGCACGGGAAAATGGTTATTGTGGGTTATTTTTAAGCATATTATGCATGTATTATACATATAAACCTTTCTCTTGAATCACTCCATCTATTAAAAAAAACCGCATCAAAATCCGTTGCGTAGTTTTAAAGATTTAAGCGTACAAAGTGAGGGACATAGGGACAGAAAAAGCGACTTTGTTTTATACTATGTAGTGATAAGTACCTATTGTATATGCCATAAATAATAACAGTAAGCAATTTGAAAGTAATTGTGGTTAATTTATAGGAAAACCCACGTATATATACGTATGTGTTAATTTTATTTACATAATAACTTTATTGAGGTAACATCACAATGGTACTAGGTATACTGATAAGCCCTTTTTAACGATATTTTAATCAGCTTTTTGCAACAGATTTTTTGAATCTCCTGATTATTGCTTAAATTATATTCATTTTAATTAATTATTACTAGTTTCCCGTTACGGCACTGCCTGCATTAATAGTTAGTAAATAGTAAATAAACTTATGTTCTTTCCCAACGTCTATTCTATATTTGTGCCAAGTTTCACCAAAAGCGGTTCAGTATTTTCGGTGCCTATTAAATTTTTAGGAATATTTTATGTATTTTTTTTACACCTTGGGTTACATTATTGAAGTTTTAGTAAGGATCCCTAATTAAAAATAAAATAAAATATAGACTATGTTACTCAGGAATCCTGTAGCTTCTCAACAGTAAAATAATTTTTAAAATCGGTTCTGTAGTTTCGGAGCCTATTCAATGCAAACAAACAAACAATCAAACCTTTCCTATAATATTATTAGTATAGATTTTATACAGAACTAAGTTTGTGCCCATATACTTTGTATGACATGATTAATTTTATTTTTAGGATTTCAGCCTATGTTCCTTAGGGAAAGTCGTTTAGTTTCATGAGTAGGTACAACCACTATGTTGCGGATTTCTGACTTCCACACACACACACTCACACACACACACACACACACACACACACACACACACACACACACACACACATACACACATATATACACACATGCACACTTCGCACTGACATACACTTTTTAATATGTTTAAAACTTTGTATTGTTATTCACTTTTCACAACAGCTGTTACCTATTGAGCCATATTATTTTTTACAGTAGGCGGAATCTTGTTTTGGTTTAAGAATGTTTAATTAGTGTTTGTAAAAGAAGCTGTAATACTGTTATGATTTCCTATTACTAAATAAATAAATAAACAACCAGTTAAATTTCACAGTGTATAAAACAAAATCATGCTAGTAACACCATTTAAATAACTCGAGAACAGCTGTACTGATTATTATTAAATTTAAAGTAAACGCGGGCGGGCGGGCTCATGGAAGAAAGACGGAAAATGGTTCTGCAGTCTGCAGATGATGCTTCCTGCTACCGGCGGCTCAATAGACAGATCTCAAAGTCTCTGACCCGCGACATTCGCCAATTTAATACGGATCGTATTAAGGAGGCCATCGAGCGTAACAAAGGCTCTAAAGTGTTCGCAAGAGATCTGTCTATGGGGCAAAGCCAACTGACGAAGCTGAAGACTTCGGACGGTAGAACCGTGTCTTCTAAGCCTGAGCTACTGGAGGAAATCGAGGGGTTCTATGGACAGCTGTACACGACAACACGGACACCTGTCAGCCAAGCTGCAACTGACCCCAGAGCTAGGCTAACCCGACACTACACCGAAGACATCCCGGACGTCAGCCTGTACGAGATTAGGATGGCTCTCAAACAGTTAAGGAACAATAAGGCGCCGGGTGATGACGGAATAACTGCTGAGCTTCTGAAGGCAGGTGGTACACCGGTCTTGAAAGCCCTTCAGAAACTGTTCAATTCCGTCATCCTCGAAGGTAAAACGCCGCAGGCGTGGCTTAGAAGCGTGGTGGTCCTCTTCTTTAAAAAGGGTGATAAAACCCTTTTGAAGAACTACAGACCCATCTCGCTTCTGAGCCATATCTACAAATTGTTTTCGAGAGTCATCACGAATCGTCTCGCGCGCAGGTTCGACGACTTCCAGCCTCCCGAACAAGCCGGTTTCCGAAAGGGCTTTAGTACCATAGACCACATCCACACGCTGCGGCAGGTTATACAGAAGACCGAAGAGTATAACCAGCCACTATGCTTAGCGTTCGTGGACTATGAAAAAGCCTTCGATTCGATCGAGACTTGGGCAGTGCTGCAGTCTCTTCAGAGGTGCCAAATTGACTACCGGTATATCGAGGTGCTGAAGTGTTTGTACGATAATGCCACCATGTCTGTCCGGCTCCAAGATCAGAACTCCAGACCAATCCAACTGCAGCGGGGTGTGAGACAGGGAGACGTTATTTCTCCGAAACTGTTCACCGCTGCAATGGAGGATGTCTTTAAGCTTCTGAACTGGAAAGGACATGGCATCAATATCAACGGCGAGTGCATTTCTCACCTTCGGTTTGCCGACGATATCGTAGTCATGGCTGAGACCTTGGAGGACCTCGGCACAATGCTCGATGACCTCAATAGAGTTTCCCAACAAGTGGGTCTGAAGATGAACATGGAGAAGACAAAAGTCATGTCAAACGCCCATGTAGTACCCACTCCAATAAAAGTTGGGGACTCCACTCTCGAAGTTGTAGACCATTACGTCTACCTGGGACAAACAGTCCAGCTAGGTAGATCTAACTTCGAGAAGGAGGTCAATCGTCGAATCCAACTTGGATGGGCAGCGTTCGGGAAGCTGCGCAATATCTTTTCGTCCCAAATACCGCAGTGTCTTAAGTCAAAAGTCTTTGACCAATGTGTGTTGCCAGTGATGACTTAGGCTGCGTCCTCGACGCCAGCGGCCAAAGCGGGCGGTGCGAGCGGTGGCACGCGCGTCTTGATCAAAATCCATAGATTTATATGAAAATGTTCTGGACGACAGCGGGCGGCACGCGCGTCGAGCTGTAGGTTACCGCCTACACCGCCCGCGCCGCCCGCGCCGCCCGCTCCGCCCGCGTGCGTGGAGGACGCAGCCTTACGGATCTGAGACGTGGTCGCTAACGATGGGCCTCATAAGAAAGCTCAAAGTCACCCAAAGAGCGATGGAGAGGGCTATGCTTGGAGTTTCCTTGCGTGATCGAATCAGAAATGATGAGATCCGCAGGCGAACCAGAGTCACCGACATAGCCCGAAGAATCGCTAAACTTAAGTGGCAATGGGCTGGGCACATTGCACGTAGAACCGACGGCCGTTGGGGCAGAAAGGTTCTTGAATGGCGACCGCGCGCCGGAAGACGTAGTGTGGGCAGGCCCCCCACGAGGTGGACCGACGATCTGGTGAGGGTCGCGGTTTGCCGCTGGATGCGGGCAGCGCAGGACCGATCATTGTGGAGATCCTTGGGGGAGGCCTTTGTCCAGCAGTGGACGTCTACAGGCTGAGATGATGATGATGATGATGAAACGCGGGCGGAGCCGCGAGGCGGAAAGCTAGTTTTTAATATTTTTTTAAGAAAGAAAAATATCGGTTATGAGTCCTATTCGTTCTTTTTTAAATATAGGTACGTATCTATTATTTCATTGATAACTAGCTCTCCGACTCGCGGCTCCGCCCGCGTTAAAAATTTTTCCCGTGGGAATGTGGTTTTTTTTTAATAAATAATTGTAGTAAAAATCTCCGTAAGAACCATCATTGGACTTCAACAAACATAAAAAAAAAAGAATTGGTAAAATTTTATTGGTCCAGGCGTTGTTGAGTTATGCGCTTACCAACACATTTTACGATTCATTATGATGAAATGATGATGATGATGATTATTTCATTAATAACTTCCAGAATTTTCACCCAGTGGCTGTACCAAAACAACAGTATGGGCAATTCTACACCGGGGACTCCTACATTGTTCTGAAGGTAAAAGAAAGTAAACAATGTACTTATTTCACGACATACTACAATTTAAAATACCTAGCTTTAGCCCACTGTGTCGCTCGCATGCAAAAAACTAAAGTACCTACATCTACAGTAGTCCATAATTTTAGAAATACTAGGATTTTATGTACCTAAATCAATTTTAAAGTTATGTAGAGTAACATTTAACAATTTTAATTTGTATTTTCGATTTTTGACTACATACTGAAAAAACACTAAATTAAAAATTTAATAACCCCCGACACAAAACTGTTAGTTGATTCTTTCAACAACTAGAAAAGAGCTGATAATCTTCAAATGGCTGAAGATATTTTCTTGGATCATAGCTAAGAACACTCTTGATAAAGACACTTTGCAAACAAAAAAAACTAGATCAAAATAGGCCCATCCGTTTAGGAGCTACGATGCCACAGACAGACAGACAGACAGACAGACAGACACACACGTCAAACTTATAACACCCCTCTTTTTCGTCGGGGGTTAAATAGACTGACCATTACTGCTGCTGCTATTGCGCGAAAAGTGAACCCTTCAGCCAACAAATTACCCTTCAGGTAACAATTACCCTTCAGGTACCAATGCCCTCACCCACCGCGTCGGCGCGCGACCAAAATCAAACAGTAATCAGTGACAGAGCCCCTAAAGCGTCGTCTCCTTCACGATGTTTTTCCGTATCAACGCGCTAGGCCTTGGTCCTCGCCCCTTCTTCCCGCCCCTAGACGTTGGTACACGACTACTCTGGGGTAGATAGAGCCTTCCGCTCCCCCGCAAGTCCGGTGAAGCTTAGTTTTCGACACAAGCGAAGGTCAATTAAAAAAAAGCGAAGAGTGACGCGTCTAAGCTTTTCCGGCAATTAATTTTTTTCCCAATGCGCGCGAACATTTGCAGATAAACTTTTATCTACAACTAACTATATTAAAATATATCTAAGCCAGCACAATGATTGTATAGAACGCCTTGTCGTCCAGGGCAAAGTTGAGGCATAGTAGAAAGACTGTTAAGTAAGTTATCTTTCATACTAACGCACCGAGCGCGGCTTATACACCGTGCTTTTTTAACCGTCTTACAAACGAAGCCCAATGTATATGCCCGTGATATAGAATATCTTGGCAATGTTTTTTTTTTTTTTAAGAAAAAAAATCTAGGATTTTTTCAATAAAATAATCGATCGAGAGATCGAAAAATGTGTTTATCTCATATTTTTCTTTTGTTTTCCCATTATTTACGATTCTCACGCATGCGCAAATTGTTACTAAATTATTGTAAATATTATGTACAGGTTGATTCAAAAATATTTTGCATTATTTTATTTTACTTCACGGTTTTATTATTTTATTGATAAAAAAAATAACATTGCCAATATATTCTATATCACGGGCATATACATTGGGCTTCGTTTGTAAGACGGTTAAAAAAGCACGGTGTATGTGTGCGTCATAGTATCTATGCGTCGCCGCACGCACACTCAAACAAAATCTCGACCCGTTTCTCAGTGCGCCAGTCGAGATTTGGTTTGAGTGTGCGTGCGGCGACGCATAGATACTATGACGCACACATATAAGCCGCGCTCGGTGCTTTAGTATGAAGATAACTTACTTAACAGTCTTTCTACTATGGTTGAGGGCACTAGACCACGTGGACGATCACCTATGAGATGGACTGACCAAATAAAGACTATGGTGGGTGGGCCTTTGCAAGAGTGCTCCAGAATGTCTATCAGTAGAGACAGATGGCGGGACATCGTGAGGCGAGCTACATCTGCCACCCACTAATATACTTCAACATGTTAACCACGACCACTCTGCCAAGAGTGTTACGACTGAGAAGAAGAAGAAGCCAGCACATGCGGTTGAACATTCGCACTACGAAATTCATCCCTACCGCTACGGAATACGTGCGCTCTCAAGTTCAACATATCCAGTCGCATATGGTGGCTACTGTACTGTAACTTTAATAAGAAGACGTAATAAACAAGAGAATTCGACATCTACCGGGATTTCGTAAAATCCCTAATATCCTCATTTCCCTGCTACATATTATATATTACTAGCGACCCGCCCCGGCTCCGCACGGGAAAATGGTTATTGTGGGTTATCCTTAAGTATATTATGCAAGTAATAAACATATAAAACTTTCTCTTGAATCACTCTATCTATTAAACAAAACCGTATCAAAATCCGTTGCGTAGTTTTAAAGATTTAAGCGTACAAAGGGACATAGGGACATAGGGACAGAGAAAGCGACTTTGTTTTATACTATGTAGTGAGTGACTACGTCCATGACGAATGCTAAATAGAAACTTGTCATTTCCAAGACGAAAGGAGTAAAGAATAAATTGACATGGGACATACACTTCTGGTTGGGCGCGAAGACCACTCAAGACGAATCCGGAGCTGCCGCCATCTTTACCATCAATCTGGACGAGGGGAAATTCCACGGTGCTGCCGTTCAGTACCGGGAAGTCCAGGGTTATGAAAGCAACCAGTTTTTGGACTATTTCAAGCCAGGTAAGATTTTGGAGAGCGTCGGTGGCCTAGTGGCTAGGCCCGTTGACTTCCATTCCGAAGTTCGCGGGTTCAAACCTCGGCACGTACCAATGTGTTTTCGATTTTCGAAATCATATGTACGTTTATTCGACGCTCTTACGGTGAAGGAAAACATCGTGAGGAAACCTGCACACACCTGCGAAGAAATTCAAAGGTTGTGTGTGAAGTTGACCAACCCGCACTGGGCCAGGAGCTCTATTTCTCAAACGTTCGTGTCGCTAAGATCGCTCTATTTCTACTGATTTACGCTCGTCTAACGAAAAACGGCATTTTTAGATCGTTCGATTGCAACGAGTGGTCACAAGCACTCGTTGCAGCAAGCGAGTGATAGATTAAACGCCAAGCAATAACGTCTATATTCCCACAATTACGTTCTGGCTCGATTGACATTCGGATCACACACACACAGACACCCCCGACATGAAAGAGACGCCCATACGATCGACACAGGAGTGTGAGCGAGAGCGAAAATCCGCAAAGTGGGAGCGACCATAGATTTACGTTCCGTTTTAGTTTCGGAAACTACCGGTTTTTGTTTTATCTGCGTAAAATGAACAAAACACCATATCGAAGGCGAGTGACTCAGAAATACGAAAAAACAGCGTCCTTCGACTTGAAAGTCGACTATGACTTATGTCGCATACGCCAACGCCAAGTCATACGAACGTTTGAGAAATAGAGCTCCAGCGTGGTCGACTAAGGCCTATTCACCCTGGTATCAGGGTAGGCTCGAGCCCCTCGGTGGGGACATATTATATGAGCTGTTAACGAAGATTTTGGTAGTGTTTTCTTGCGGTAAAAAGTAGCCTAAGTGAATTGTATTTATTCGGTTGAGAAGGGTTAGATATGTTATTCAAATGTATATAATTATTTATGTATGACAATGTGTAATTCTTTCATCGCCGAAAGCGTCGGTGGTGAAGTGTCTAGGGCCGTTGACTATCATTTGGAAATTTCAAGCCTCGGCACGTATACTAATGAATTTTCAATTTTAGAATTCATATACGTTTATTTGACGTTGTTATACGGTGAAGAAAAACATCTTGAGGAAACGCGCACACACCTGCGAAGTAGTTCGAACGCTGTGTTCGTGACCAACCCGCACTGGGCGTAGTCGATTAAAGGCCTGGCAACAGCTTCGCGCGACCAGCGGCGCAGAGACCAGGGAGCTCTATTTCTCAAACGTTCGTATGACTTGGCGTTGGCGTATGCGACATAAGTCACAGTCGACTTCCAAGTCGAAGGACGCTGTTTTTCCGTATTTCTGAGTCACTCGCCTTCGATATGGTGTTTTGTTCATTTTACGCAGATAAAACAAAAACCGGTAGTTTCCGAAACTAAAACGGAACGTAAATCTATGGTCGCTCCTCTTTGCGGATTGTCGCTCTCGCTCCCACTCTCGTGTCGATCGTATAGGCGTCTCTTTCATGTCGGGGGTGTCTGTGTGTGTGTGATCCTAATGTTAATCGAGCGAGAACGTCATTGTTGGAATATAGACGTTATTGCCTGGCGTTTAATCATGGCGTTTAATCTATCACTCGCTTGCTGCAACGAGTGCTTGTGGCCACTCGTTGCAATCGAACGATCCGTGTTTCGTTGTATTCATAGTTATTAAACACCTGTAATAATTGTTTCACAGTTTATTCTTGAGGGGAAATCCGACCGGTTTCACTTACATATACATAATCATAATACAATATTCATAATAAACACATTAATAATAGGTAATAATAATATGTGGGACGTCTCACACACGGCCATCTGACCCTAAACTAGTCAGAGCCTGTAATATGGGTGTCAGAAAGCTGATATACGTACATATATAAATATACAACATCCAGATACAAGGCAAACACAAGTGCTCATCACACGAATGTTTGCCCTGGGATGGGAGGGATTTGAACCCGCGACCCTATGCTTTGTAGACAGGCGTACTACCAACTAGACTACGGGACTGTCATTCTATTATAATTTCAGCGATTCGTTACATAGAAGGCGGTTGCGCATCTGGTTTTAACCATGTGACAACCAACGCTGGTTCGCAGAAGCGCTTCTTCCAGATCAAGGGCAAGAAGAACATAAGGCTGACCCAGGTCTGTATGAGTTCAAAATCCTTCTTCCTTCCTTTTTGCGGACTTGCGAGATTCACCGGACTTGCAAGCTTCACCGGACTTGCGAAATTCACCGGACTTGCAGCATCATCGGACTTGCGAGGTGAGGTGAGGTGGGAGGCGATACGGTTACGTTCGTTATCCAAATTGACAGGGTGTACTGCAACCCTAAATACTCATAATAGTTCAAGGCACACGAGTTAACCTTCTCTGGCTTTTCAAGCTCCTTACCTCAGTCCGGCCCTTGCTTTGTGGCGTGCATTGGGAGAGGCCTATGTCCAGCAGTGAACTCGCTTGCTTGCTAGCTTAGCGAGTGGGTTTCGGAGTTAACCACCTTACAAACCCTGGTGTCGGAATTGTTGAGCCGCCTTAGTCTTCCGACATGGCTCATAGCGACTACATCTATAGATAGTAGCCGGGACCAACGGCTTTAGGTGCCTTACAAAGCACGGAATTATCTTTGTTTTCGGACAATCAGGTGATTTAGTCTGCAATGTTATAACCAAACTGGGGAAAGTCTCACAAAGTGATATTTATTCGGCGGTATATTCCACCGGGAATCTCCGTAACGTCAGTTGAGCTTTTGATCACTCGGCATCAGAGGTTGTTGTGGATCAGTGGAATGAAACGGGCTGATGATAATGATTATGACCTGATACTGATGATATTGGTATAGAACAGATTAGTCAAATAAGTAATATTATTTTCGATACCTACAGGTGGAATCCAACATCAAATCCATGAACACAGGCGATTGTTTCATCCTCGACGTGGACCATACCATCTTCGTATACGTGGGAGACCAGGCCAGCCGGATGGAGAAGATGAAGGCGAATGAAATTGCTGACAGCATCAGGGAGAAGGACCACAACGGACGAGGGACAAAAGAGATCATTGGTAAAAAAGAACGACTTGTGTGATATAGCGCCAATAAAGGCGTCTTAAAGATTGTAAACACCGAAGTAACTTTAAATAGATTTTTTATCACTATAACATTAACACACACACACACACACAAACACAAATACAAATCTTTCCTCTTTATAATATTAGTCTTAAATAAAAGAAAATAATAACCCCCGACACAAAACCGTTACTTGATCCTTTCAACAACTAGAAAAGAGCTGATAATCTACAAATGGCTAAAGATATTTTCTTGGGTCATAGCTAAGAAAACTTCAGATTGTGACACAAAAAAAAAACTAGATCAAAATCGGCGCATCCGTTTAGGACCTACGATGCCATAGACAGACAGACACACAAAGGACACACACGTCAAACTTATATCACACCTCTTTTTCGTCGGGGGTTAAAGAAAGAACTTTACACTTTCATAAGGACATAACCTGTAACACAATTACGGGAGGAGGGGAGGAAACGTGTCCTCACCCTCTCAGAGGGACCACGCACTGAGGCGAATAATAAATCGCGACTACTTCAAAAGCCAACGAATAGATTCAATGTAAACAAACATCATGTCTCGAAAATTATTTTTTGAATTGCGTTTACAGCCAGACCGTAAACCAAAAGAGAAGGACCAATGCCACAGTGACCTCCAGGATCTACAAGGATCCAGCCTCTAACATGCCCGTCCACGCGTGACGTAATTTTGTCGTGCGTATTCTCTTATCCTATTGGAGGATATTTCAATATGGCGGGTTTCTCACAACTTTCTGACAGTGTGCGACAAACTTTTGTCATAGCATTTCATGTTACGGGGTCAGAGTATCATTAAAGTTCATTTATGATGTATTCCGTATCAACTCGCTAGGCCGAGGTCCGAGTTTCCCTCTCCCCACCCCTAGACGCGTCGGTATAGAGACCCCTCACACTAGTGTCTTTCGAGCATCGTCGTCGTGTGTCGCGCATACAATCATAGGCAGCAAGGCGAGTGAAACAAAAGACGGACGCGGATGATTGTATGCGCGACGCACATAGACGACGCGCATACAATCATAGGCAGCAAGGAGAGTGAAACAAAAGACGGACGCGGATGATTGTATGCGCGACGCACATAGACGACGCGCATACAATCATAGGCAGCAAGGAGAGTGAAACAAAAGACGGACGCGGATGATTGTATGCGCGACGCACATAGACGACGCGCATACAATCATAGGCAGCAAAGCGAGTGAAACAAAAGACGGACGCGGATGATTGTATGCGCGACGTACATAGACGACGCGCATACAATCATAGGCAGCAAGGAGAGTGAAACAAAAGACGGACGCGGATGATTATACGCGCGACGTACACCGTCTATGCTCAAAAGACGCTAGTGTGGAGGGTCTCTATGACCACTCTGGGTTAGAGCCCTCCGCTCCCCCGCAAGTCCAGTGAAGCTTAATAGTCGATTTTGGGACACGAAAATCTTTTTAATGTCAACCGATTTTGATATTTCAGATCAATTCTCAAGTGAGAAAGACTTCCAGAAGTTCTTCGAGGCTCTCGGAGGTGGTAACAGAAGTTCAGTGCCTGATGCGAAAGATGGCGGTGATGATGAGGTGAGAATTACTTTCCGATAGGTATATTGTGTGAAGGACATAATCGACAGTTTAGTTTAGTTTAATTTATTTATCACATACTCCAAGAATGCTTTTTTACAATGGTATAAAAAATTACAAGCAGCGATAGTCTATCGATACGTGACCACGACCCTGTAGTCGTAGCCTAGTTGGTAGTGTGCTTACCTTAGAAGCACAGGGTTGCGGGTTCCAACCCCGCCCTGGGCAAACATTCTTGTGATGAGCACTTGTGTTTGCCTTGTGTCTGGATGTTGTATTGTATATTAGTGGCACTCCTGCGGCTCACCAGGTCCTTGTACCCTTCAGGTAACAATGCCCGTACCTACCCGCCGGCGGGGGCGCGGCCATATTCAAAATCAAAATGGAATAATAAGAGACGGAGCCCCTCAGGCGTCGTCTCCTTCACGATGTTTTTCAGTATCAACGCGCTAGGCCGTGGTCCGAGGCTCCCTCTCCCCGCCCCTAGTCGCGTTGGTACATGACTACTTTGGGGTAGAGTCTTCCGCTCCCCCGCAAGTCCCGTGAAGCTTGATTCGTCGTACATTTTCGACTCAAGCATAGGTCAATTCAAAAAAATAAAAAAATCACTAGGTCCTTGGCGAGCCGACAGGTGCGACCGAAGATTGAAGTTTGGAAGACGGGAATTCCACGTACTAGAAGAAAAAACTGATTACACTATACTTTTACACAGATTTATTTAGTAACGGACGATTTATTTACAGGTTGAACTCGGCTAAACTTTACAAAATTACAAAATAAATTACGAAATACGGCCGTCTAGGCCAAGGTCAAGGAAAAACTCACAGAACACTAAGTACCTAAGTATTATTACTCCTCTACAGCGGATAAAAACTAAAGAACAAAGGACGAAGACGACGTACGAATGACGAATGAATTCCCAAATTTAATGTTTGAATTTAAACGAGAAAAAAATGGAAAATTAAGTTGCAAAGTACCTCTTTACATAAGAATCTAGATATATCAACTATCTGACACCTACAGAACAGGCTCTGCCTATAGGAAGCTTTGGTTCAGATGGCCGTGTGTATGCATAATAATATTTTTATTTAAAATAGACAACTGAGTCCATAAAGTCGTTAGTTACATACTTAAAAACTATGTTAGTACTTAAAAACTAAAACAGATTTGGTGCGCTTCACCATTATTTCCACAAAGAAACTATTGTTCTGATCAGCAATCGCCTTCAGGACCCAAGTCTAGTAGTCTCCATTATATTTATGTTTTTTTTCTTCAGGAGCATGAAAAGAAACCGACTGCCATAAAGCTGAGTGAGGTATCAGACAGGACTGGTACATTGAAGACTACCCTACTGAAAAAACCATACAAGAAAGCTCAGCTTAAAACGGAGGTAATTTTAAGTTTGATGGTTTGGATATTGGGATTTCACTGCGGTAAAAGGTATAAATTCCGGCGTTGGCGCTAAAATATCTAAATTTAAGTTCTTTCTTATGGAAATCAAAAAGGATAGGAGATGAATTAATAATATTTAAAATAAGTAACGCAGCTGTCAAATTCAGCTTAATTTAAGTGGGATGTTTTCCGCACGCCTGCTAAACTAGTGCGAACTACGCGTAAGATCGATGTATGACGTCTCTAAATTTAATGTGTCAATCACCTGTCCCTTTTCGTCCTTAAGAACGTGAAAGAGACGTGCATGCATATGTATGTAAAATTTTAGTTAGACCGTAATATGTAGAATCGGGTGCAATAATGTTATTCTGATGTTTAAGCTATATTATTGTAAAGTTTAATTAAAATCTTTTCAGTAGTTTTTTCGTGAAAGAGTAACAAACATCCATCCATTCATTCATCCTCACAAACTTTCATCATCATCATCATCATCATTTCAGCCTGTAGACGTCCACTGCTGGACAAAGGCCTCCCCCAAAGATCTCCACGACGATCGGTCCTGCTTGGCCCGCATCCAGCGGCTTCCCGAGACCCTCACCAGATCGTCGGTCCACCTTGTAGGGGGCTTCCCACGCTACGCTTTCGCGTTTATAGTACAATGCGCGCAACCAAAGATGAGACTTGACGGATCACGTAGTGGTTGTACCCACGGTTATATCTGCGCAGTAGATACAGCGATAAAAGCGATTTTGAAATTCAATAAATATCTTATTAATCCGATCTCATATTTTAGTTTAACTATTTTGAGCACGCGCGACTGTATCTACCAGCGCAAAGTCCCCTCTTTAGCATCTGACAGGTCTTATCTTTGGCTGCGCGCATTGTACTAGTAGGATTTAGCTTGAGACGGACCCCCTCAGGCGTCGTCTCCTTCACGATGTTTTCCGTATCAACGCGCTAGGCCTAGGTTCGAGGCTCCCTCTCCCCGCCGCCCCTAGTCGCGTTGCGGTACTTGACTACTCGTACTCTGGGGTAGAACCTTCCCCTCCCCCGTAAGTCCGTTCAAGCGAGAAACGCCGACTTTAGTACAAAAGCGCTGGATAAATAAAATAAATTTCGCATTGCCACGGTCACGTACTAATTACGCCAAAAACCGCTTTATTAGACGTGCTTGTAATTCATATAATACCAAGTTCAAAGACGTTGATATCTTTCATTTAAAATTTTCCAAATTTGTTTCCACCATAAAATCACAAACATAAATTAAGTTAGCAAGTATTATAACTTTCATAAATAACTATTATTAGCTTCCATTTACGTGTAGTTTTAACCTAACCTAAATGCATAACTTTGAGTGAAAACTTAACTGGCTAATGTAATGTTCTGATTCTGATTGTTATACGAGAAAAGAAAGCTGTATGTTTTCCATAAATAAATAAAATAAAAAAATAAATAAAAAATAAAAATAACTATTATTTGTTCGCAGGAATGCTACATTTTAGATGCGGGACAGAGCGGTATCTATGTGTGGGTTGGGAGGAAATCCAACGAAAACGTAAGCTTAACGATTTAATATTTTTATAGCACATTTAAGACTTTGGGCCTTTTTAAGGCATTATAAATGAATTAAATTATTCTTCATTACACACAAACACGGGTAGGTACATAATAAAGCTGAAAAAATATTGTAAAATTAGCAGCCTTATTGCTTGAGTAGCAACTTATTCAAGGCAAACAGTTTGATGTAAACTGAAAAGATCGAAATGATGCGACTTTAAATGAACTAATAAAGTAAAAATGGGACCGCTTTTTGATTTTTTAGTAAATAACAATAAAATTAGGATAGAGGATATACCTGCTTATATCCCATCTATTTGCTTAGCTGCCACTTGTAGTCGATGGTTACATATTACATACAAATAACTTTCAGAAAATAACTTTTCTTGAAAACTAAAACAAATTTCAAAAATGTCATCGGACCTAAGAGCTAGGAATCCTATACTATTTTCCAAATTCCGTTCCTTTTGTTATCATAAAATCGTGTTTTGTTTCTTTACTTTTTGGCTTTACTTTATTTGTGGCTATATGCTAACCGCATGACGTCAAAACGCAAACAAAAAAACGCGCTTCGCTCTTCATCGGACGACTAGAGACCCCCCACACTAGCAGCCTCGAGCTTTCGAGCCTCGACGTCGTCCGTAGTCCGTACAATCATCCGCGTACGTCAATCAATCATCCGCATTATTTTGAACTATTATGGACTGTAAAAACAATATTATAGCCTTTTTGTTCAAAAATAATGCGAATTCGGTAGGTAACCTGTAAAAGGCGGCCTGTATACTAAAGCTAGATAAGAAAACACGCCAAATTATGTGTACCTAAGCAAATTTATTAACAAGGAACCAACGAAAAATGTATTGAACATAAAGAGTATAAAAATCCTGGATTAAATAAAAATTACAAAAGGTTTCAACTTTATCGTCGCGTCGACTACGACGTTCGAAAAGCGCTAGTGTGAAGTGTTTACATACCTACTCAACGTGCGAATGAAACTTGTATTTTTTTAAGGAGAGGAAAGGAGCAATGAACACAGCGCAGGAATACAAAAAGACCAACAACCTGCCTTCTCATGTAAGTTTTATTATATTTCACTATTTCATCTAGCATTTAGGTAAATAATAAAAAACAACCTCTGTGGTTGAGTGGTCAAAAGCTCGTCTGACGTTACGGAGTTTCTAGGTTCGAATCCTGGTGGGGATCCGTCGAACAAATATCACTTTGTGAGACTTTCCCCAGTTTGGTTAAGACATTGCAGGCTGAATCACCTGATTGTTCGAAAAGAAAGATGATTCCGTGCTTCGGAAGGCACGTAAAGCCGTTGGTCCCGGCTACTATCTACGGATGTACTCGTTATATGAGCTATTTTGGAAGCCTATGTATATTCAACGCTCTTACGGTGAAGGAAAACATCGTGAGGAAACTTGCACACACCTGCGAAGAAATTCAAGGGTTGTGTGTGAAGTTGACCAACCCGCACTGGGCTAGCGTGGTCGACTAAGGCCTATTCACCCTGACTCAGGGGACTATAGTACGATCTGTTGCTATAGTAATTTTAACAAGCCTTCATTTTTGTCTTTTTCAGGTACCAGTATCAAAGGTTCCAGAAGGAATCGAACCGCCTATTTTTAAATCACATTTTCAGTGGGATTAATTTATTTCATGATTTCTAACAATATTATATTGTTTATTTATTCAATATCTTTATTATGTTTATTTAAGTGAACTGATGAAGTATCATCGCTGAACAAAAATACCTATTTATATTTTTATAATAAAATCATTTAATATATCTAAATTGTGTTGTTATTATATTGGTCTAATTTCTGAAAATGGATTTATTTATCTCAGACTAGCTTTCCTTCCCGCGGCTCCGCCTGCGTTAACAGTTTTTCCCGTGGGAATGAGGTATTTTCCCGCGGTAAAAGGTAGCCTATGTGGTAATTCAGGGTGTCAGCTAACTCCATACCAAATTTTATTAAAATCGTCCAGCCGTTTAGACGTGAAGAAGTAACAAACATGCACACTCACACACACACAAACTTTCGCCTATAAGTATACTATTAGTGTGTTTTTTTATTTTAGTACATTTCTGCAATGTAAGATAAGATAAGATAAGATAAAATTTATTTCAATACAAAACTTAGCCTAGGTAGGTATATAATTCTTAAATCAAAACAAACATGAAGTCGCAGTATAAAAAATAGACATCAGCAATTTTATAAATCTATACAGGGTGTAAACGAAAAGTGTGTATAATTTATTCTATGCTAAGTGTAAAAAAGGAAATATCTAAACTAAGTAAGTATTCTTACTTGTATCTTAGATAATGTGGCTAGAATCATTGACTTTCATTCGGAAGTTAGCTGGTTCAAGCTTCAGCATGTATACCAATGTTTTAAATTTTCGAATGTACGCATCGACTTTATACGGTGAAGGAAAACATCGTGAGGAAACCTGCACACAGCTGCGAAGTAACCCAAAGAATAGAATAGAATAGAAACATTTATTTGCAGGACACCACAACACAGAAAACAACAAATAAGACAAAAAAATAACTGCTTGACAAAGGTTGTGTGCGGAGTTGACCAACCCGCACTGGGCCGTGGTCGACTAAGGCCTTGTGACGTTAAATGAGCTGTTAGTGACAGGTCTTGTTAACCTGGTTAAAATATCAAACCAGGTATTTTGCATCTCCATACATTGCGCAAGAGAGCGTTTCGTTTCGGTTTCGCTCGCACCCGGTACGGGCAATGTTACAAGAAGGGAAAGACAAACTCCGTGGTCGAGTGGCCAAAAGTACGTCTGACGTTACGGAGATTCCGGGTTCGAATCCCGCTGGGGATCCGTCGAACAAATATCACTTTGTGAGACTTTCCCCAGTTTGGTTAGGACATTGCAGGCTGAATCACCTGATTGTCCGAAAAGAAAGATGATTCCGTGCTTCGGAAGGCGCGTAAAGCCGTTGGTCCCGGATTTACGGATCTACGGATGTAAGTAGTCGTTATAGGAGCCATGTTGGAAGCCTGAGTGAGGCGGCTCAACAATTCCGACACCAAGGTTTGTTAACCTCGAAATCCACTCTATAGAAGAAGACAGACAATTTTTTTTCTAAATTATATCGATTGCGTCATCTTAAACCTACCTCAACAGCGCCTTTATTCACCAAGGGGCTCATTTGCTTTTATAATGTCAAGCTTTTTGCATTTCAAGAATTGCACAACAATGAATGATTCATAGGGCCTTGTCACTTGTCCTTCCAGACGTTTACTGCAAAAACACAATAATAGTTTAATTATGCAGCTTATGTGAAAAACAATGTAATAAATAACTATTACCTATTCCAAAAAACAAAACAGCAATATCTTAAAAAATATATACCTAAGTGCCTGTCAATTCTACTTTAGTCATTACTAAGTAGGTATCCGCCCACGTCTACGCCCTCGTTTGTTTCTTTTTAATTTAATTTCCTTTTTCCCGTGGTAAAAAGCATCTAAGATTTTGCTCGGGGATATAAGGTACCTACATGCAAAATTTAATTTAAATCGGTCTAACGGTTCCAGAGTCTGTACAGACGGATTTTTTTTTTCAAAACTTGTATTTTTTTGTTCAGCTACACTCCCTTTATCACCTACATACAATCAGTTTTTGGAAAACAAATCATTGTACAGACACGCCTGTTCTTCAGTTTATTATAGTACCTATATATAATATAGATAGAAAAAGAAGATAGATTTGATCAGATACGCAAGTGATAC
This sequence comes from Teleiodes luculella, assembly GCA_948473455.1. NCBI lineage: Eukaryota > Metazoa > Arthropoda > Insecta > Lepidoptera > Gelechiidae > Teleiodes > Teleiodes luculella. The sequence goes on along the minus strand of OX419609.1, from coordinate 2,354,632 downwards.
TATTTTCACTTTCACAGATGCAGGCGCACTATTATTTTTAACCCCCGACCTAAAAGAGGGGTGTTATAAGTTTGACGTGTGTGTCTGTCTGTCTGTGTCTGTGGCATCTGGCTCCTAAACGGATGCACCGATTTTGATCTAGTTTTTTTTTGTTTGCAAGGTGTCTCAATCGAGAGTGTTCTTAGCTAAGATCCAAGAAAATATCTTCAGCCATATGAATATTATCAGCTCTTTTCTAGTTGTTGAAAGGATCAAGTAACGGTTTTGTGGCGGGGGTTATTAAATTTTTAAATTTAGTGTTATTTCCCGTGGGAATCAGTGCTTCGACTTGGCGACACTCCCTGTGACTGTATATCCTTTTAAAATGGTTTGCCATTATTATATTCAATTAACATTAAAATATTACAAGTCTGAAGATTACTTGTCGGCCTCGTACCCTAGTTGGTAGTATGTCTGCCTACAAAGCACTAGGTCGCGTGTTCGAATCCCGCCCAGGGCAAACATTCGTGTGATGACCACTTGTGTTTGCCTTGTGTTCGGTTGTTGTATATTTATATATGTATGTACTATGTAGCTACTTTTTACTTCGGGAAAATACTTCTTTCCCACGGGAAAACCTCTTAACGCGGGATCATCCTTTGTGTTCCCATTGGGTGGGTATCTAGAAGGCGACTAAGGGCGTATTTTCATTGGTCGTTAGCGTTTAAAACTAGCTTCCCGCCCGTGGCTACGCCCGCGTTGTATTTTGACTTTCCCGGGCAGTTTCCCGTAGCAATAATTTCCCGTGGTAAAAACTAGTTCAGATTGATAAGGTACCACCATACAACATTTTATTCAAATCGGTTTAACAGTTTCAAAGATTGGCCCGTACAAACAGATAAACAGACAGAGAAACAAGAAAATTGAGAATCATGAATACTTATAAATGTTCTTTCACACTTCTTACACCCTCCTAACTCGATTTTTAGCATGTTTTTTCTATTATACAGATTTTCGACCTCTACAGATTTATTATATAGATGAACATCCTGTGTAATACAACAAGCCAGTTTGTCTGAAAATATGACGTCAAATTGTTAAAAAAAATGTCTCCATGAATACATCGCAATATTGTTTGTGTTCAAGGTGATCCGCCATCTTTAATTCATGTTGTTTCCTGTTGTTTCCGGTGGATCACGTCATTCGGATGACAAAAGTCCTTCGAATCTCCAGACAAAGTCACGGTAGTCTGGCCAGGCCTTCTTATGGTTATGTATTAGAAAATCAAAACTTCATCGAGCAAATTTCAAAATAACAATGAACAAATGAACATATTTTAAAATATCAATGGTCATTTGACCAAAAGTTCAACTGACCAAAGTCTGGAATAGCAACGTTTAAATTATCTATAACACTATAGGCCAAATCGTTCAAAGGTTAAAAGGATTTATTAATTATCAACTGGTTTCACTGAAAGAAGTAAACATAATTTTCGTTTTTTAATAATTAAATAGCGAATAACGCCTGTCTAATAGAGAAAGCCATAAAAGTTTACACAACATGTCCAAGGTTAGAACATCATATTTATCATAAAATCCATGGTGTTTGTGTGTTTTGAATAACCAAAATTGCCTTATTAATAATGTTACCAGCCAAACCCAATTTTAGGGTAAACTAGTTTTGCCTAGGCTAAACTGGGTTTAGGTAAGGTTAGGTTTGTTTACGTTAATGTATAACCTAACACGAAGGGTATGGCGAGCGATCTGCCATACCCTTCGAACCTATACTATCCGAAGTAGGGGTGCCCTGAACTCCCGTGCTCGCTTCGCTCGCACCCACCTGGTGAATTAATTTAGGCCCTAGGACCTAGGTAAACGTTTATAATTATTGCAAGACTGTGGAAGGTAAACAAAACACTGAATTGACTAGGAATTTTTAATTTTCATGTAGCAAATTTTGGTCAGTCGTCCATTTGATGACACGTAGATTTGTATTATAAAATTTTGCCAAAAAAACATTTATTTAAGTTTTGTTATTTCATTTGTTGTTCTTTTAAAATTTGTTTGATGAAGTTTTGATTTTCTAATATGCAACCCTTCTTATTGAACTATTGTTAATTCCAATTCTAATTACTATTAAACGAGTTGTACTGAAAGCCCAGCAAAAAGCCTCCGTTATTACATTATATATATTTTTAATTTTTATTGTTACACAAACATAACAAAACAATTATTTTTAAAATTAAATATAACTTAAAAGTAAAATTTAATCACTGAAAATCGGCTATTTTAAAATTCCCTCGCAATCCTTTCAGCTCGGCGTCCAACTAACATCGAACTCTTATCATTACGTGTGTGTGGACTGACGTCACACCAAGCGCGCTAAAATGGCCGCATTCAAATCGCCCGAAAATGATAGTGTCATCTATATTAATAATTTCGTCAAGGGGTACGGTAGACTCGATCAAAACCTTATGTGAATAACAAAACATAAAAAAATATTGATTTCGAGTCGACAACATATATCAGCAAAATTCGGATTATGGAGAATTTCATTAAATTCTAAAGGCACTGACAAACAAACCGCAGTCGCCATGATAAACAAATCGCAGTCGCCATGGAAACATTGAGTAAATCATAACAAAACTAAATACTTTTCTTCAGTCGTTGACGTTTCGGGAAAATATTGTTTTTCACACTATTTTATGATATACTCTTTGTTATTTGTTTTTTACTACTGACAGAAGCCATAACTATAAATATTGAATTGAATTTATAGTGATTTTATTTCTATAGAAGAAGAGGAGCAAGAAAACATTTCAAATGGCTGGCAGACGTAAATATTCAAGCAGGTTTTGTACAGAACATCAGCCCCCCAGGACTAACTATGTACCTATATTTATCACTTTTATATAATACCATTCAAGTATCAGTACTTTCAGTTGGTTCTATGATTTATGAAGGATTTATGAATGTGTTTATCTGATTCTAGAAATAACATATTATGTAGAAGCAATATAATGAGGTCCTTACAAACAAAGCTCAATGAATGCAATCCTTTTGTCAAAATATACAAACTAAAGAGGAATTAAAAGCAGCCCCAGAAAATAATATTCGGTATCAATGCAGTTTATAAACATAAATCTCTTGACTATTAAGATTTAAAACGGGATATTTACCGTGGTATTTATTTTGTGTGAGTGCCCGATATTTCGATGCAGTTGCATGCATCATGATCACGGGACGACTGAAGAGAAATTGTGGGTGGCTGCTATGGGCAAACAACCGTGAAAGTTTTAAAAAGTATAAATCTCTTGATTTGCGTTGGTGTAACGCCCCATCAAATAATGAGGTTGCGGTCATCTTTTTAGGAGAAAACGGCGAACCTGCATTAAATAATAACTTTTCTGTACAAGAATATTCTCTACATTTAAGAACTGTTCGAAGCCGTCATGTTACAATTTTATCAGTACCTATAGACTTGCTTGCTATTCGTCAAAATTTTAGCCCATTATTTTACGCCGAAAAACTTATTCATGAATATTGTGTCTTGGCCTATGTTAAGATTGAATCTCAAAGATTATTGTTTCTTCGAATGAATCAAAAACAGCTCAGAGCTAAATATTATAACAATTTAATGGATAGCCTGTGCAATAATGATAGAAAAACGGGTCAAGGCATTGGTAAAATTATAATATTATATTATTAATAATATAAATTATGTGGAAAGTCCCCAGCATATGATGCAAAATTATCAGGATTCCATGGCAATTGTTTGCAAGTATGGTAAACTAGACTAATTTATAACATTTACGTGCAATCCGAATTGGCAGGAAATGTTAGGTAATTTACAAGGCACTAAAAAAGAACATAGACCCAATTTAATTGCCAGAATTTTAAAACCTTTTAGATGACATTACAAGGAAACATATTTTTGGAATACCAAGTGCGTGGTTTACATATTTTTGGAAAATCGAGTGCGTGGTTTTACACCATTTTCTACCCGCCAAAGTAAAGAAAGAGACTGAGTGCTTTAAAACAAAGAGGTTTACAGAGAATAAACCTTAAGAGTTAAATGTTTTGTTAATTTATATTAGTTTATTTTGAATGTTGATTTAAAATAAAAACTATTTGTGGAAAAATATAGAAGTTTTTATTTACTATATTTACTAAACACAATGAACGAAGCTATACGAATCTATGCCTTGCTTACCTTTATAATTCCTTGAGAACCGATGACTACAGAGATATCTACCTACATTTTGTACCTAGATGTGTATTATGAGTCACATTTTACCCGAGCAAAGCCGGGTTTTCATCTAGTAAGTATTATAAAGAGGAAAGATTTGAATTTTTGGGTGTGTGTGCGTGTGTATGTGTGTATGTGTGTGTGTGTGTATGTTTGTAATGAATGAACTCAAAAACTACTGAACCGATTTCAAAAATTATTTCACCATTAGAAAGCTACATTCACACTGAGTAACAATAGGCTATCTTGTACCGCGGGAAAATGCCTCATTCCCACGGGAAAAACTGTTAACGCGGGCGGAGCCGCGGCGCAAAGCTAGTGGTTAATATTATGGATGTGTTATATATTTTTCACTCGTAGAAACGTTTTAAACAAACAAAAAATACGTGCATATTCCTACCAGTTAAAATCTAAAAATGTAAATCTCTGAAACTGCGCCACCAGTCACCACCTAACTTCGCAATGAATTAATTACAAAGTGTTCGTCAGAGGTACAGAAGCCAGCACATGCGGTTGGACATTCACATTACGAAATTCGCCCCTACTACTATGGAATACGCCCGTGGGCGTCAACATGTCCAGCCGCATGTGCTGGTTACTGTACGTCATTAAAAAAAAACAGGGAATAATTTAAAGGAATAATTAAATGAAAACCCCCGACACAAATCCGTTACTTGATCCTTTCAACAATTTGAAAAGAGCTGATAACCTTCAAATGGCTGAAGATATTGGCGTTCAAAGAGTTCAAAGAGTTCAAAGAGTTCAAAGAATTTATTTTTTACCTTTTGGACATTATTACACCACTTAGTTATGTCATTTAAATTATCTTTTCTGGCGAGTTCAAAAATTTGGCTGTCTTCTGTGAAGAAGAGCTCGCCGAAGAAACTCCACAGGCGTTGCATCTTTTAAACATATTTTTACAGTTATTATGATAGATAATAATTACAAATTACAAGGTGCGGCGGAAAGCTAGTACTAAATATACTACAGAATGTATTTATTTACAACTAGCCACGCCCACGTTAACAGTTTTTTTCCGTGAGAATGAGGCATTTTCCCGCGGTAAAAGGTACCTCAGGGTGAATGTAGCTTTAAAATGGTGAAAGAATATTTGAAATCGGTTCAGTAGTTAGTTTTTGAGTTTATTCATTACAAACATACACACACATACACACAAAAATACAAATCTTTCCTCTTTATAATATTAGTATGATATGATAAGCATTACACCCGTGCGAAGCCAGGGCGGGTCGCTAGTTATAGAAATATTTTGTAAAATACTAGCGACCCGCCCCGGCTCCGCACGGTTATCCTTCAGTATATTATGCATGTATTATACATATAAACCTTCCTCTTGAATCACTCTATCTATTAAAAAAAACCGCATCAAAATCCGTTGCGTAGTTTTAAAGATTTAAGCGTACAAAGGGAGGGACATAGGGACAGAGAAAGCGACTTTATTTTATACTAGCGACCCGCCCCGGCTCCGCACGGGAAAATGGTTATTGTGGGTTATCCTTCAGTATATTATGCATGTATTATACATATAAACCTTCCTCTTGAATCACTCTATCTATTAAAAAAACCGCATCAAAATCCGTTGCGTAGTTTTAAAGATTTAAGCGTACAAAGGGAGGGACATAGGGACAGAGAAAGCGACTTTATTTTATACGACCCGCCCCGGCTCCGCACGGGAAAATGGTTATTGTGGGTTATCCTTCAGTATATTATGCATGTATTATACAATAAACCTTCCTCTTGAATCACTCTATCTATTAAAAAAAACCGCATCAAAATCCGTTGCGTAGTTTTAAAGATTTAAGCGTACAAAGGGACATAGGGATATAGGGACATAGGGACATAGGGACAGAGAAAGCGACTTTATTTTATACTATGTAGTGACTATGTAGTGATGTAGTGATGATGATTGTGTTGTGTGTGGTGGTGTAATCGCCGGTGCATTTTTAGAATTTGCTCATTAACTATATTCAGGCGTCTTTTGTTATCGCGTTTTATTATAAAACCCGACCAGAAAAATAAAATAGGTACCTCACTTCATAGCGGAATTTCAATGTAACTAATTTCATAATGGAAATCGTTGTCATAAACATAAAAATATACGCGTGGCGCCCCCAGAGCAGGTTTTTATTTTCTAGTTAGACTTTACTTACTCACTATTGTTGGTACTCTGGGGTAGAGCCACAGCTCCCTTGCTTTGATACGAAGCTTGATTGATAGTTCGTACTTTTTCGACACAAGCATTAGGTCATTTAAACAACAAACATACATTACATGTTCATAACAATATTACGTGTTTTTTATACTTTCATATAACTTTTTTCCTAAGGGTTTGTTATTATTTTTGTGTTTTACGAATACAGTGTTCTGGCACTCAATAAAAAATAATACGAGTACTTTCCATCCATGGTATAAGAAAACAAGGTCTTGTCTATTAACACGCATTCTACAAGGATGAACAGCATGATGACGTAGGCTTGTGCCAAGTCACGTGGTCTGAATGCAAGACCTTGTTTTATTATACCACTAGCGACCCGCCCCGGCTCCGCACGAGAAAATGGTTATTGTGGGTTATTCTTGAGTATATTATGCATGTATTATAGATATAAACCTTCCTCTTGAATCCTTCTATCTATTAAAAAAAACCGCATCAAAATCCGTTGCGTAGTTTTAAAGATTTAAGCGTACAAAGGGACATAGGGAGGGACATAGGGACAGAGAAAGCATCTTTGTTTTATACTATGTAGTGATGGATGGAACGTATAAGTAATAATATTGAATTAAATGTTTAAAAACAGGATTTTTGAAAAAGAATTGAAAGATAAAACCGCATGATATAAAGTGATTGATCTTTTGAAAGTGACTGGACTTCAATTGAATGTTCATGACATGAGTATTCATAAGATCATTTCGTTTTTATTTATCACTAGCTTCTCGCCCCGCGTTTATTTTTTTCTCCTTCCCCTAAATTTCTCTCCGTATAAACCATCCTTGGATTTCAAGGAACATTTAAAAAAAAGAATTGGAAAAATTGGTCCAGGCGTTGTTGAGTTATGCGCTTACATTTTGCGATTCATTTTTATATTATAGACTTATCATTTTAAACTTGCGGAAAATAAAACATGATATTCAATTTGCAATTCTTATCTTTATTTTGAGTCTACTAACTTCTATAACATCGTTGTAATGTAAAAATGTGTGTAAGCTAAGTATAATCACGACAAAATCTACAGTTTCATCCAATCTATCTAAGTACATCAACTTCTACATGCTAATTTTGAAACAGATCACAAATGATAATTTAGAATTGGGACTTACTAAGTCTAATATTGGAAACACAGGCTCCATACGAATAAGGCGGTCAACCGCGCGATTGGCTAATGGCAATCAAAAATATGTATGAATTAAAAAACTAAAAAACACGCATTCTGTCCGCCATCTTGGACGTCCACCATATTGGATTGAAGTCACGTGACTACTTTTTTCGTATTCCTGACAGCAAACCCTTTCATTTGATACCCATATCATGGGGGTGGATTTCAAACAGCCAGTCCGCCATCTTGGGGAGGTCGCCATATTAGATTTGTAATGACGTTTCTTAGCTACTCATGTATTGTCATCAGAACTCAGAGCGGGTGCAAAATTTTATCCTAATCGAAGGCCGGTGGGTCAAATTAAGATTCCAAGATTTTCTAACATACATAGTTATAAGTGAAGCTAATAAAAGCGTGTCAAAAACGCACTGTGATGTGGCTGCAACCGCCTCCTGCGGCTAACCGCTTAATGCTTATGGAGCCTAAGTTCATACAAATTTCTAAATTCTACCGCTAAACTTATTTTAGAAGGAACTTTAGAATGCTGTCTCAGTGGGACTATTTCATTATAAATGCATTTAATTCTCAAATTCTAATACTAATTTTAGTAATAATCTAATGTCCTTGTCTAATTTTCTTGTAAAAATGAAACCATTGGTGAATGTGAAATTATAACAAGGGTTAGTCCTTGGTTCAATACTTTATCTTCTATATACAATTGACCTTCTGTGTAAATATTTGTATGTGAATTTGTTCCGTACAAAAGTCAAATGTTTTAGAAGATTTAAAATATTGAAAAAGCATCTGCATTTTTTAAAAGACATAAATTATATGCTAACTTAAAATTAAATCAGTAATCCTCCGAAATTAAACAGTCGTTTTTAACAAGAAACATGTCTAACAATGTAATTCTTGCAGTGCTATTAAATAATCAGGCAGTGCGAACTATCATCCATCCATAATTAAGCAAAAGCTAAATAAAGAAAAGAGGCAATTTTATGTGGCACAGCAATGACTAAAGATTGACGGTAAATATCCTACAAATTCAAACATTTCAAGAATAAATAGTTTTGAGCTTTTCTCTCGGGTCATATTGTGGTTTAAAACTATATCTATTATACATAATTCACTGATTCATTCAAGTAAAGATTACAATCTACAACAAGTTTCACTGTCATGGAATATAAATAGGTACTTTTACATGTTCGTCAATAGACAAGGCAATGATGTTTATATGCCCATTAAATATTTAGAAAAATGTGACAAAAGGGCGTACATCTATCGTATTTAACCAACCGTTGTATCTGAATTCAAGCGGCGAGCCAGGCCTTAGTAAACATTCACTACTGGACAGGCATCTACGAAAATCTTAACATTAACATTTCTCCAGAAATGGGCCATATCAATTAGTTTCCTTACATTTTCATCATCATCATAATTATCTTTTTAACCGACAGCTCTTGAACATTGAGCACAGATAAAACTACTATACTATTATTTATTAAATGCACACTACATCATCTATATTCATCATCATCATCATCATCTCAGCCGAAAGACGTCCACTGCTGGACAAAGGATCTCCACAATGATGGGTCTTGCGCCTCCCGCATCCAGCGGCTTCCCGCGACCCTCACCAGATCATCTATAGATATATTATGTGACTAATATCCACACAGCACCCGAGAGAGATTATCTACAAAAACAAAACAATAAATACACAATTCAGTGCTTTCTAGGCAACAGGTGGAAGTGGTAAGTGTCTTTTGGTAAAGCTACACAGGCTACTTTCTGTCTAAGATCTTCAGGACTTACTGCTGCCACATCAAATTCTTGGATAATATTAGCGAACATTACAAAAGACATAGTGGTTACTAACGTCTGACCTATGCAAGTTCTTTTGCCAATGCTGAATGGCAAGAAATGGGGGATGTTTCTTTTCACACTAAACACTTCTTTCTCAATCTCTTTTGATTTATCAATAGGGCCTGCTCGCTCTTCATCTGATTCCATTCCGGAATCGCATTGGGAACTACGCCTGATTCTTAATTTAGATCGTTCCAAAAACCTCGTTGGGTCGAATTTCTCAGGGTTCTCCCAATATTTTTCTGAAGTGTTAAGCTCATAGTTATTGATGAAGACAATTGTACCTTTTTCGACGCCATACCCAGCTACTGCGGCATTTTCTGTAGCTACATGAGGAACGATTGGTGAAGAGGCATATCTCAAGCATTCTAGGACAGTCGCTTCAGTATACGGCAAACTGTTTCTATCTAAAAGACTGACGGCTCGTTTTCCTTTAGTAACACTATCAATTTCATTTTTAATCTTCTTTGCGACTTCAGGATCTCTTGCTACAGCGGTCAAGCACAGCATAACCAAATTGCCAACCGAAGAATGACCTCCTAAGAAATCTTCAAGCATAAAGATGATCGTATTCCTGTCAACCGTAGGATCATCATGTAGCACTCTAAGGAGACCATCTAAGAAATCTTTCTCAGGACCATCAGTCTCCAGATTATTCTCCCTTTGCTCAACGATTCGTGACAGAATAAACGACCGAATATCCTGAGACCAACCGGAGAGTTTATCCATATGTTTCTTGTAGAAAGGCGCTAACCAGGGCAGGAAGTCGACGGCATAACCTTGGTTGATCTCCCAGAAGATCTCATCGAAATGGTCGACGACTTTCCTGAATTCAACATCAGTGTCAGGGTCAAAACGGACGTTGCACATGTAGTGACTGAACATGTTCATAGCTGTGGTCATCAGGAGGGGTTTTATATTGACGCTGGAGTCGGATTGCCTGGTGACCTGTTTGAGGGTCTGGATGAGCTCGATGGCTTCGAAGGTAGCGACGCTCCCAATGCGTGCGAAGTTGTCAGTGTGTTGTTTTGGGCCGCAATGACGACGCGCCAGGTTTCTTCTACGCTCTTGAAGGTTGGACCAATCGCAGAGTGCTAACGCTGGAAAGAAGAAAATACATAAATTAATAAATGAGGTATAACCAAGAACGTCTATTATGGATTGGAAAAACAAAATTGACGTATGGGCCTAAGAGTTTAGGGTGTAGTTGCCGTGTAGTACATCTAGTGTGCATTTTAGTAAGAAGCTTCCAACCTGTCACTAAATGCACTACGAAACACGGTACTTTCGGGCGTCTCAGCCCCGTATAAATGTTTTATTACAATCTGTTCAATGGTTTAGGAACGCATAGAGAACAATCATACAAACATAGATTTGATTTATTTTGGCTATCTTTTAAAATCTAGATGATATTGTATTTATTTCTCTATGTGTATTTTATTTTATTTTATGTTACGATTTTAACTTATATTTATTTAGTACTGCTACGTACGTGGGGTTTAGGCATTTTCCCGCGGTAAAAGGTAGCCTAAATGTTATTAGTTTTTGCGAGAAAGAATAACAAACATACATACATCCATACATTTTTCCATCCTATCTAATATTCGCGTTTATAATATTAATAGGATAGGATAAGTGAGAACTAAATATTAATCTAAACTTTGCTAAAGTTGCTTTTAGAAAATTGTGAATAAAAAGTGCAAGAAGTGAATAAAAATAAAATATCGGAATCGATGTCTTAAAATAAGCTAAACATGCAGATAAAATTATTTTTTTTGATACCAAAAATAAAATTGAACATAAATACCCATTGCCATTTTAAATGCTCTCTGTCAGCATACAAATTGTTTGCGACTATAGGTCACCGGTACCTTTAGTACTGTTTGTTTAGTATGTTAGCAGTCTGAGATAGACGCCCCATGGCGTTTTGTATAAATTATTCCTGTTAATTCAAGCGTAATGTTGGCCGATTCACTATCGTGCCCATAAATCTCTTTGAAAAAAGTAAAAAAGCCACACTCCAGTAACACAGTGACGTAAAATATCTCATCTCACGCAACGAATGTAATTATTGTGTAAAAAAAACATATAACCCTGCTTTTTTGTTTCGTGCAATCGGGTAAATAGAGGCGAATACACATAAAGGTGAGCGCACACTTATCGGAAGCGAGCACATCGAACTAGACGAATGAATTTTCGAATTTATAAAACCTCGCACACGGACATCGAATCTGGAAGAACTCTAGAATTCCTAGATATAATCAGTTAAAGTTATCAAATTTGGCGCAAGCAATGCTTTAAAATTTAATTAATTATTTGTGTCAGATAAATAGTTAAACAAGCTGTTTTTGAGAAATTATCAAGCTGTTACTTAGAGAATTTGAGTATTATCAGTGAATCGTTTTGAGCAACTCTTCTAGAAATTTTCCACGGTAATTATTTTGTAATTCTTCATGCAAACTGTCCAATTAAAATGAGGGGTTTGTAGGGGACTATGTGCAATTTTTTTTTCCGTTTCCGCGATTTTTTTGTTTAAAAAAGTTGCTTATAACCATTACCTGAGCGAGCATGGCCTTTCAGCATTTGCTAAGACGTCACTTACAATTTGTATAAAAATATTGTTACGAATAAAAAATTTATTCTTTATTTTCTTTTTATGTGCATATTATATTATATGGGCTTGACATGTAAACTATTATCATCGCTAATTCGTTAGACGCATTCGTCTAGAACTAGTGTGCAGTCTCCTTAGTTCGAGAAAAAGTGAGCGCCGGCGAAGCGACAAATTGTATGCACATGCAATATTAATGCAGTGCTGTGTGAGGTAAATTATCATCAGATGGAAGAAGGTTATGCTGTCTTTACACATACATAAACGACACGCTCTGCTCCCTAACGAGGTGAACAGAACTTTTTTTCATGATTAAACATAAAAGTAAAATCCTATGTATGTGTAGAGAACAATATATGAATGAATATATTCTTAAAGTATAATAAAATTGAAAAGGTCGGAAATCTGTACATAGAAAAAAAATGCTTAAAACCGAGTCAGGGGGATATAAGAAGTGATATAGGACATATCCAGATTTTTTTTTAATTTTTTTGTTTCTCTGTTTGTCTGTTTGTACGGGCTAATCTCCGAAATTACTGGACCAATTTAAATGAAATTTTGTATGGTGGTACCTTGTATCCCAGGTCAACATCTTAGATACTTTTTATCCCGGGAAATTAAAGTGTTACCGTGGGATAATTAAAAAACTATAGTAACTTACATACTGCTCAGTACATTGTACGGGCTAATCTCCGAAACTACTGGACCAATTTAAATGAAATTTTGCATGGTGGCACCTTATATCCCCAGTAAAAATCTTGGATACTTTTTACCACAGGAAAATATTTCATTCCTACGGGAAACTGTGCACGGAAAAGTCGAAAAACAACGCGGGCGTAGCCGCGGGCAGACAGCTAGTGATAAAATATTATAAAAGTAAAATCTATGTATGTGTAGACTAAGATAGTATAATATGAATATCTTCTATCTATACTATAAACAATTTGTTTTAAAAAAAACTGATTGTAGGAACACAAAAATACAAGTTTTGAAAAAAAAATCCGTCTATCTGTCTGTACACGCTAATCTCTGGAACTACTGGACGGATTTTAATGAAACTTTACAATAATATAGCTTATACATCAGAATAACGCATAGGCTACTTTTTACCGCGGGAAAATACTTCTTTCCTGAAAACCTGTTAACACGGGCGTAGCCGCGGAACGGAGAGCTAGTCAAACATAATCAGTAGGGAATAGTCGAGATCGTCGGTGGATAAGTGGGTAGAGTCGCTGCCTTTGACTCGGAAGCCACCGGTTCATGCCTCGGCCGGCACGTGCTAATGTGTTTTCGATTTTCGAATTCATATCACGTATTCGACGCTCTAACATCGTGAGAAAACTTGTCACTTGCACATGTCCACTTTGAGAACTTAATTTATTCGTCATAGTAAATAACTTTAATTTTGTACTTTTTTGTGCGTAATTTAAAAAAGCATGTTTGTTAGTTTTTTTTATTAAATTTTAATAAAATAAGTTTTCATTGTATTAACGTGGCATGGTACTAAACTTACACATCTATATGGGTAACGCCTGAAATAAATTATTTTTATTTATTATTTTTTGAACTACATTTTTTTTAATTGGGTCAAAATATAGCAAAGTTCCTAACTAAAATTGTTGATTTAGTAAAAAAAATATTTATACATCACATGATCATATACTATTGTTTTAAGTAGGTAATCATAATATAAATTTTACTTCCGTCATTGCAACCTAACACCAACACGCGTTGTAAAAACGTCATTTTCTCTTGTTTGGATAACGTACGATATATTTATTTAGCTGACTGTACATATTTTGGAAGTTGCGTTTTTGCATTGTAAAATATATTTTGGACAAACAGAACTAAGCAAACATCTTACTTTTAAACAAATTACGAAAATACTAGCTGCTAGCCCGCGGCTACGCCCGCGTTGTTTTTCGATTTTTCCCGTGGGAATGAGATGTCTGTTTTTAGGGTTCCGTAGCCAAATGGCAAAAAACGGAACCCTTATAGATTCGTTATGTCTGTCTGTCTGTCTGTTTGTCTGTCCGTCCGTATGTCACAGCCACTTTATTCCGAAACTATAATACCTATACTGTTGAAACTTGGTACGTAGATGTATTCTGTGAACCGCATTAAGATTTTATTACAAAAATAGAAAAAAACAATAAATTTAGGGGGTCCCCATACATAGAACTGAAACAAAAAAAAATTTCTTCGTCAAACCCATACGTGTGGAGTATCTATGGATAGGTCTTTAAAAATGATATTTAGGTTCCTAATAACATTTATTTATAAACTGAATAGTTTGCGCGAGAGACGCTTCCAAAGTGGAAAAATGTGTGTCCCCCCCCTCTAACTACTAAAATAAGAGAATGATAAAACTAAAAAAAATATATGATGTGCATTACCTACCATGAAAACTTCCAACGAAAATTGGTTTGAACAAGATCTAGTAAGTAGTTTTTTTTTAATACGTAATAAATCGTAAACCGCAATTTACCTTTCACTATTATTAAAACACAACAACGAACTACAAAAAAAATATATTACTGGCTGCTACGAAACCCTTCATGGGCGATTCCGACTCGCACTTGGCCGCTTTTTTTAATTGACCTATGCTTGGGTCAAAAAAGTACGACGGATCAAGCTTCACCGGACTTGCGGGGGAGCGGAAGGCTCTACCCAAAAGTAGTCATGTACCATGTAGGGACGGCTCGAGGGAGCCTAGGACCACGGCCTAGCGCGTTGGTACTGAAAAACATCGTGAAGGAGACGACGCCTGAAGGGCTCCGTCTCTGATTATCAATTCTGATTTTGGTTTAGGCCGCGCCCCCGCCGGCGCGTACGGGCACTGTTACCTGAAGGGTAATTGTAAGGGAGGTTTGTGTCTCATCAAGCTTTACCGGACTTGATGCAGATTAAAATCTAGATGCTAACCCAACACCTAAAGTGACCTGGTTCAGTCAGAGGGCATTGCAATCTAAATACCTAAGTGCATGTACATAATACCTAAATAAATATACAACGCATAGTTACAGAAATAAAGAGTGAGCTAAGTCATAAGCTGAAAGAAATCGCGGTGCTAAGTTAATCTTAAAATTTATTGAAATTTGGACACCTTGGTAAAATTGAGAGAGGGAAAGATTGATTGCTAATAAATAATTACAAAGTATTTATTTAAAATGGCCGTTATTTTTCACTGTAACTTTAAATACGCCTTTACGCCTTTGGTACCTGACCTATTTGAACCAACAACTAAACTCTTCCTGCAAGTAGGATTAAAGGTATATAGGCCTATTGGACTGGACTCCGGTCGCAACAATATAAATACCCCTACTCGGCAACATTATCTTTCACTGCATTGTGCGTTTAAAAGTGAATCTTATGAGGTAAGGATTGCTGCGATGGGAGCTCAGGCCATGGGTTGCATCGTTCAGTTTTTTAACCAATAACAATTGCGTTCCCCGACCCGCTTGTCAACATGTGACAATACAAGTTCCGAGTTTAGTTATTGTTTAAACGCCTTTTCGGTATTAATTAAGTGAAAACAAATGTCAAAATGGTCGTTTAAGCCGGGTAGTACTTTATTTTCTCCTGTGGTTTAGACACAATATCTTAATTATGTCAGTGTCGCTTTAGACTGTTGTCATTGCCCGCTATTCCCTTGTAGCTTATACCATACTGTAAACCGACACTGAAGTCGTTTATGAGTGAAATACTGCAAGCGCCATAATACATCGCATTTTTATTAGTTTTCGAGCAATATTATATTATTTAATTAAGTGACTCAGTCATGCGATCTTCGTCGTATTAATTAAAGCCACCAACGGAGTTGCCTTGACCTATAAAAGCCTTTAGCAGTCCACCGTTGGACTTTGACCTTTGGTCGGGAGTTGTTGCCAGTTGTTAGGCGGTTTGGGGATCGCAGTTGTTGTTGATTACACAGGTGAACGCTGCTGTTTGTTCCCTGGTTATTCTGGGTATGTCTTTAGTTTTTTCTTGCGATATCGTTTACGTTTTATTTTAATATTTATTTAAGTACTTTTTTATATTTTTCACCTACAAATTTTATCATGTATTTTATTCTTGACTCCATGAGGATGTTACTGACTCACAATCATAATATTATTTATATTGTACCTGCTTATTAACTTAGAATCGGTAGGTACAACCTTTTGACATGCTTCCTGAAGCAAGGAAACAGCTTAAAAACGCAGTCCAATGCCAATGTTGGTTCTGTCTAGTCAAACATGAGTCAAACGATTGGTCTGTCTGTCTTTCTCTCTGTTCGTTCTCACGCCTTAACAGATCGAGATAAAAAATAATAACGGTTCACGAGATAGAACGTAGATTACTATTTACTAAGGGAAATTATTTAGTTACCACGGGAAAAACTATCTGAATATTCCTTAATTAAGAACTCTAACTTTGAACTCCGAGCCTTAAATAGACATCATGATGTTTTTTTTTCAACAATCACATACGTATAGAAATGAATGCCCCTTTTTTTGAAGTCGGTAAAAAAATATCTTAAGAAGCTGTCGAGCCTTAAATAGACATCATGATGTTTTTTTCAACAATCACATACGTATAGAACCTCCTTTTTTAAGGTAAAGTTGAAGTGAGACCCTGTATAAAATAATACTGTTGTAGGAATAGTGTGTGTGTACGCAATTAAAAATGCGAAATAGGATAGGCGGTTAGTAGCGAACAAAAAACCGGCCGGGATGGGCGATTGTTGCGGACTTCGGCAGTCGCTAGAGAGAACCGGGTTCGATCCTAGCTTTGCAAGTTTTTAAATTAGAAAATTTTATTGTATTTTAATCTAGTAGTGAATAAATATTTTGTGTAAATGTGCAATTTTTTAGGGAATAGAACAAATTATGAAGTGACCCAAGTTCGATTACCAGCTTTGAAAGTTTTTAAATTAAAATTAGTACTTTATTTCTGATAGTAAGGAAGTACTTTTTTGTATTGTGGATGTGAATTCTAAGAAATGGAATAAATTATGAAGTTAAGAAAAGTTTGGTATAAGAATAATTTGTGAATACCTATTATGTTTTGTGAGTGTGATTCCATAAGGATTTAAATGGTAAGTATTTATATTTATTTCTGTTTTTAAACTTAAAAGGCACACTTATTTTTCGTTAGTATAGTTGTGGAATTAATAAATCGAAGTTAATTTACACTTACAAATACTTTGAACAAAAATAGACAATCTTTTGGTAAATTAAGTTTCTTTCTCATAAGAAATAAATAAAAGCTCCAGCGGATAAACTATTAAATAAATATAAGTTATCACATAAAGAAATAAATACAATTATCTTCTAGGTTCTAAAAGATTGTCTAAATTAATCAAATCTATGTTTGTATGAATGTTCTCTATGCCCTCCTAAACCATTGAACAGATTGTAATAAAACTTTTATAAGGACTGAGAAGCTCGAAAGGGTTCTGGAAATTCTATAGATCTATAAAAATAAACAAGCTGTGGTGGTACGAAATTCGGACAGTCTTCAATAAAAGCACACAATTTTCAAAATAATAAAATTGTAGAGGTCAAATGTCTGTACGTAAAAAAAAAGACGAAATCCGAGTCAGGAGGATGTAACAAGTGACATAGAACATAATATCCAGACAACTTTCTTTTCTTTTTATTTGTTTCTCTGTCTGTTTGTACCAGCTAATCTCCGAAACTATTGGGCCGATATGAATGAAATTTTGCATGGTGGTTCTTTACCTCCCTGGTCATCTTATCGCGGAAAATTAAACAGTTCCCATGGGACAGTTAAAAATTACTACGGATAAGTCGAAAAATAAATTCAAAAATAGAAAAGAAAAAAAACTTACAATTATTTCTGTCTCCAGCGAAGAGCTGATGGAATCTCAGAAAGTCTGGTCGTCCGCCGAAGAACTTCCCATTCTGATTGAGCACCTCACGAATAAGCTCCAGATTATTCACCACCAGGCATTTGGTGGCCCCAAGAGTGATGCTAAAGATATCTCCATAGTCCTTAGCCAGCTCCGTAAACGCTTGGAACGGCGACTCGTGCTTTCCGAGTAAATGAAGACTGCCGACGATTGGTAACGGAAAAGGGCCGGGGGCTTGCGATAGGCTTAAAGTAGTACCTCCTTGGTACTTCGATCCCTTTTTGATGGTAGTCTTTTTATTTTGAAAAAAGAAGTAAAAGAAGATAGCGAGAGCAATAGCGAGTAAAACACCCATTTTGGTTTCTTTTTAAAAAGAATTATGTTTAAGTGAGTGTATCGCTTTGCCGCTGCGCTGTGGCGCGTTCTTGTGGCACTGCGCAGGTTTTTGCTGCGCGCGCGCTTATATAGTGCCGCTGCGATTTGAATATCGAATGCGGCGCGGGAGTAGGTCTGGATCCTGAAGTGCGTGATTTTCGGCAGGGATCTTTCTAGTTACGGGGACAGGAAAAGAAATGTAGGTTGGGGTTCGCCTACTGTTTCTTGTACAGTACAGTATTAAACGGTTTTTTATTTTTTATCATCACTACCTAGTATAAAACAAAGTCATTTTTTCTGTCCCTTGTCCCTATGTCCCTATGTCCCTATGTCCCTATGAATGCTTAAATCTTTAAAACTACGGGACGGATTTTGATGCGGTTTTTTTAAATTGGTTAGAGTAGTTCAAGAGGAAGGTTTTTATGTATAATACATGCATAATATACTTAAAAATAACTCACAATAACCATTTTCCCGTGCGGAGCCGGGGCGGGTCGCTCGCTAGTTTAGTATATTATTTAGTATATTAAGGTATCTGGCTACTTTAAGTCCGTCTGTTGAGTTGGATGTTATTATTTCTATGATTTGTAAGTAATTATTTTTAATATTTTTTGTACATACATACATACATACAGTCACGCCTCTTTCCCGGAGGGGTAGGCAGAGACCACTTCCTTCCACTTGCTACGATCCAAACATACTTCTTTCGCTTCATCCACATTCATTAATCTCCTCATGGATGCTCGTCGGTTTAGAGTACTATTTTCTGTAGGTTATATATTTAAAGTTTCTAATAATATCCGCTACCGGAGGCTTGCATTCTTATATATGTACTAGCGTTTTTTAATTTACCGTGCACAGTTTCCCGTAGAAATGAGATATTTTCCCGTGGTAAAAAGTATCTAAGCTAAGATGTAGTTAAAAGTTACCACCATGAATAATTTAATTCAAATCCGTCTAGCAGTTTCGGAGATTAGCCTGTACAAACAGACAAACAGAGTAATTTATACATTTTTTTTAAATCTGGATATGGTCTATCTATATCGTTCTTTCTTACACCCCCCTGACTCGGTATTTAGCATTTCTGTTCTATGTACCAACATTTGACCATTTGATATTATTGTTCTTGATATCTGGGTATCCACCCAGATAATGGAAAACAGCGTTAATGTTTGTAACCAACAACAACTGCGAACCCCAATCCAAGCCAAGCGTGTGGATGACGGCAACACTTCTATTTTAATAAAATAATCTAGCTGTGGACTTATTTGTAGACGTGCGAAAATAGCAGGGTTCTAAGTGAAGAAAAACACGACCAATTAGGTTACAACTTTTTTGCCCCAACGACCGTCGGTTCTACGCGCAATGTGCCGCGCCAACTGTCACTTAAGTCTAGCGATTCTTCGGGCTATGTTGATAACTTTGGTTTGCCTGCCATCTCCATCGCTTTTTGAATAACTCTGAGCCTTCTTATTATTGACTAGCTGTTCGCACACGGCTACGCCAGCGTTGTTTTTTTTCCCGTGGTAAAGATGAAGTAAGATGTTGACCGGGGATATAAGGTACCACTATGCAAAATTTAATTGAAATCGGTCCAACGGTTCCAAAGATTATCGTGTAAAAGAGACAGACAGACGGATATTTTTTTCAAAATTTGTATTTTTGTGTTCAGCTACACTCCAATTTATCATCTAGAATCAGTTTTTTGAAAAACAAAGCCATGTACTCGTTGATTCTTTAGTTTTATTATTTACTAGTGACCCGCCCCGGCTCCGCACGGGAAAATGGTTATTGTGGGTTATTCTTAAGTATATTATGCATGTATTATACATATAAACCTTCCTCTTGAATCACTCTATCTATTAAAAAAAACCGCATCAAAATCCGTTGCGTAGTTTTAAAGATTTAAGCGTACAAAGGGACATAGGGACAGAGAAAGCGACTTTATTTTATACTATGTAGTGATAAGTAGATACAGATAGCAAAATCTGAATTAAACATTTTACAAACTAGGAAAATTTTCTTTACCAATATTTCAGACAGTCTCGGTGTCCTAGTGGCTAGGCTCGTTGACTTCCACTCAGAAGCTGTGCGTTCAAACCTCGGTACGTACCAATGTGTTTTCGATTTTCGAATTCATATGTACGTTTATTCGACGCTCTTACGGTGAAGGAAAACATCGTGAGGAAACCTGAACACACCAAGGCAAAAAATTCAAATGTTTTGTGTGAAGTTGACCAATCCGCACGCACTAGGAAAAAATTGGCTTAAGTCGACTAAACTCTCGAGCCTCCCAGTGGGGGGAACATCATATATGAGCTTTTTTTTATTTTTATTTTTATTTATTGTATTAAATCAACCAACTTACATTGTCTTCAGGTAAAAGAGTCCCAAGGCGACCTGTTTAGTTTATGATAATATTCCAACCAATTTATACCCAGCCCAGGTGCTCAGCAACACGAATCATTAAAAAAACAAAATATCTGTAAAAATCTTTGAATAACGTACTAAAGTCATGCGTCCATCCATTGATATTTTCATAGGAATAAATTTAGTCAATTTTAAATTCAAAACCCAGCGGCTTCGTGCGAGGGAGCAACAAAAAGTAAAACAAGCCTGTTGCTATGCGCCGGCGGCGCTGCCTGGAAAGCTCAGTGATTTTGTTAACTTTTTTTTAAACTGCCAATGTTTTTCGTTACGGCGTATGTAGGTATAATAAAAATAATAATAGTTAATGCCGCCTCTTCTCCTTCTGAGAAGTGGTGTGAAATAAGCTTTATTGCTCACATAATAACAATAATCTTTATTTCAGATAGAATCCATAGTTTGTTAGTAACACGTCATGAGCTTAAAATCTATGTTAGTTCATTCCACTATAAATAAATTATTACACTTAAGGCGACTACAGAAGCTAAGTGGCGCCCCAACATTTAAAAAAATAATAACTCGAAAAATAATCAAAATTTCAAAAATCTAAAACGGCGAATATCTAGACGGTGTTTTGTAGGATATATTGAAGCCATTAACTTTATTTATTATATCTCGCTAGTAGTTATTGATGGAAAAATAGCACAAAAAGGGCCACTTTTAGCAATAGTTCCATCAATAACTACTAGCGAGATATAATAAATAAAGTGAATGGCTTCAATATATCCTACAAAACACCGTCTAGATATTCGCCGTTTTAGATTTTTGAAATTTTGATTATTTTTCGAGTTATTATTTTTTTAAATGTGGGGGCGGCACTTATCACCTGTAGGCCCCTTAAATCAAACCAAAATAAAATAGGTACAATGTAAACCCAGATGTGTTCCGTTGCGAGCCAGTGTCCCTGTATAATATAAGTAGACAATCGATGAAATTGAAAAACATTGTACTGGCAACAAAGTTACATAGAAAAAAGTATCAAATTAGATAAATCCATAGAATCGGGGTTGCCAAGATGTTTTTTTTTTTCAAATATGCCGCGTTTCTTCATTGGTTACTTTCATTTGCCAAACTCTAAAAATAATAATAATAATAATAGTACTAATAAATGTGTGTTGACCATTTAAGTGAATTTCAAACTATTTAAAGAAATTGTACTTTTTACAAATTGACGTTAAAAATTGCCTGTCGTCGACCGGCGGCTACGCTCACATTGTTTTTCGACTTTCCCGTAGTAATTTTTAATTACCCCACGGGAACTTTTTAATTTTCAGGGATTAAAAGTATCTAAAATATTGACCGGGGGTACAAGGTACCACCATGCAAGATTTCATTTAAATCGGTCGAACAGTTTCGGAGATTAGCCCGTGGTTACAGAAACTGACGGAAAACAAAAATATATCAATCAGTGCGAAATCACAATATAGTGTTAACAGAATCGGGTCGCTTCATATTTCGTCTCGTATAATGTAAGAACATCTGGGCAAAAAACAAATAAAAAAAAAGTTTCACCGAGCGGGATTCGAATCTGTAACACTCGTTTCTTGCCCCCTTTAAAAAATAATAACTCAGAAAATAATCAATTTTTCAAAAATCCGGTCCACAGAACTGGAGTCGGGGTGCTGTAGGATATATAGAAGCTATTTACTTTATTTATTGTATCTCGCTGTAGTTAGAGATAGGAAATTTGCGAAAAACGGCTACTTTTCGCATTTTTTCTATCTATAACTACATACATTGAACTATAATAAACATATGTGATTGCTTCTATATATCCTACAGCACCCCGACTCCAGCTCTGTAGACCGGATTTTTGAAAAATTTATTATTCCCCGAGTTATTATTTTTTTCAGGATGGCGGCGCCAGCTGAACGAAATTAGCGACTATGTCGGCCTCGTAGCCTAGTTGGTATTACATCTGCCTACGAAGCACAAGGTCGCGGGTTCGAATCCCGCCCAGGGCAAACATTCGTATGATGAGCACTTGAGTTTGCCTTGTGTCTGGATGTTGTATATTTATATATGTATGTATATCAGCTGTCTGACACCCATAGTACAGGCTCTGCCTAGTTTGGGGTCAGATGGCCGTGTGTGAGATGTCCCACATAATATAATATTCTGCGTCGAAAGAAAACCACATGAAAAATCGAAAACGCGTTTTCCCAATCATAAGACTAATCTAAATCGATTGTTTACCCCCGAATACCCTCATAAACCAAATTTCAGCGAAATCAGTAGAGCCGTTTAATTATTGCTCGTCGTATAATATTATACTCGTTGAATAAAACTGTTCTTGTTTATATTAACGTTAATTACTTTTACATTATGGGCACGGTAATTCATGTGAAAATATGTTTGTAAGTTCGAATGTTTGTTACGCTTACACACCACTTAACCGATTTGAATGAAATTTGAAATGGAGATGACTATATACACGGAAAAACATATTTTGGTCATGGAACACGTTTTGGTATGGAAATAAATAACAGGGGCTCTACTCTTGAAATCAATAGGTATTGATCCTGATTTCAGCCCAATGCAATACCAAAGTAAATTTTAGGCTGCTACTCTTGAAAATCTGCCCGCCAATTGTTGACAAATGTCCAATTTCATTTCGTTCACTCAATATCCGCACAATATGAAACCAAGGTGGCGTTAGTGTGGCATTCGAGAGTAGGAAATGCTCGATCCCAATGGGCCCGATTCTACATATTACGCTCTAACTTAAATTTAAGTCCCTTTCACGTTCTTAAGAACGAAAAGGGACAGGTGATTGCCAACCTACATTTAGATACGTCAAACATCGATTTCACGCGTAATTTAGCAGGAATTTAAAAACATCTAGTGGTTGCGCGTGTTATAGTTTTTCGCACTATTTTGTAAATAGCATTGGTTTGTGGATAAATGCATCCCTTTCCTTCCAACACTCTCTCCCTCCCGCACAATGCCTGCCCAAGATGTGCAACTGTGCAAAAGCCTTCTCGCTCTCGCGCATTGGAAGATTGGAAGATTCTCGACGCGAGCAACACAAATCAGTCGCTCTATGGCTTCGCTTCGACCACACGCCTTTCATATCGTATCGACTCGTCTCGGCGCTCCGCAACCGCGAGTGTCTAGTAAAATACCTAATTGTCGTTTTATAATAACTGTGAATATACCTATTAGTGAAAACATTTGGTGCCAAAAAACTTTGTGCCAGTGCAACCTCCAGGACAGTGCAACACGCTTGGAGCGATAGCGTCGCCTAGCGAGATCACTCTGCAGCTTCCAGGTATGTGCTTCCTTATAACGAGCTGAATACCAAACCTCAGCTCCTAAACAGCTCGTCATCCTTTCGCATAAATTCGCAAACCAAATTATATCGTGTCGTATTCTTTTCGATTCATTTTGTAGCAACTTAGCCGTTGGTCGCCATCTTTCCCTCGCGTTTTCGTAAATTCTCAAATACAGTCCACTGCCCCACCATCTAGACTACTTATTTAAGGTAGAATTTGACAGCTGCGCTGCTTATTTTAAATATTAAATTCATTCATCTCCCCATTCTTTTCGATTTCCATATGAATGAAAGAGACCAACAACTTCAATTTAGAGATTTTAGCGGCCACGGCAGAATTGAGCCCAATGTCGACGGATCGGAATCGCCGTCAAGAGTAGTCCCTCAGACCAAGCAATAGCGAAGCGTCTGTGTTTCAGTTTAGGCAAAAATGTATTCGTATGTCTTTTTGTTTTGTCATTTTGTTCTCCTCAACTGATTCTAATAAAAGTTCATTAGAATCGGCAAGCAGATTTATTGATTAAAGCCCGACCAGAAAAATAAAAAATCTCGCCATATTGCGTAAGTTCAATGGAACTAATTTTATTATGGAAATTTAATTGTTGCCATATATTATAAAACGGGTCGCGTGAAGCCGCTGGATGCGGGCAGCGCAGGACCGATCATTATGAAGATAGGGGAGGCCTTTGTCCAGCAGTGGGCGTCTACAGGCTGAGATGATGATAATGATGATGATGATAAAAATATGTTATTTTTTTATTCTAACAAATATAATAATTATTCAGAGACTCAACACTCGTACCTCGTAACATAAAGATTTGTTTTCGTCTATAACTTGTAGATCTTGGTGCTTTCAATACAATTATCTTATCATAACCATGGTCCAAGAAAACAAGGTCTAACAATTAGACCACGTGACTGACACAAGCCTACGTCATTTTGCGCTGTTCATCCTTGTCTATTGCACGCATTCGACAAGGATGAACAGGCAAAATGACGTAGAAATAACGTAGGCTTGTGTCAGCCACGTGGTCTAATTGTTAGACCTTGTTTTCTTGGACCATGATCATAACTTTTCTTCTCTCTTTCTTACATGAGCAATGACAAAACGCAAATGGCGTGTCCCGGTACCCAATGAAATTGTAAATATCTAGGCGCACGGCAGTGAACTAGCCAAGGCACAAGAAAGAAATAACAGTAGATTTACTACATAAGAAGCGACGAGCTCGAGAGGCTGTCAAACGCGACATAGTGGCATTAGTGACATAGTAGTTCTGTCAATATGTCGCGTTTGACAGCTTCTCGAGCCTGTCGCTTCTTACGTAGTAAGCCTACAGTCACCCTTGAAAACATTTCGCTGTTTATTGTATCAAATGGACGCATCGTTTGCTGTATTTTTTGAAGATCTGTGTTTAGATCTTGCCATAAAATACTCACAATTTTTATCATTACTTTTTCATATGAAGGCCCTCTGCACCTCCGGGGTGCCTTAGAAAAACAACAACAACAACATTTTATATGACCTTTAGGTATTTTTGGCGGCTGTAACTAAAGAATTCATGTTAATCCATGCCCTTCTGGTAGTCATCATTACTGATTACCCTTCAGGTATTATTGTTCGCACCCGTCGGCAGGGGCGCGGCCCTTTTCGCATGGCTCTATCTACGACTGTATAGTCATAGATAAAGCCCCTCAGGCAACGTCTTCTTCCCCATGTTCTCCGTATCAACGCGCTAGGCTGAGGTCCGAGGCTCCCTCGAGCCGCCCCTAGACACGTTGGTATATGTCTTTTCCATGCATATAACTTTTAAGAAAATATTTTTAGGCATATTACAAAAGATACGATCCTGTGAAGTTTCTTCTTTGTGTTCTTCTCCACAGCAGCGCACACATTGCGTCAACCTGCCAGTTATGTGAACAACTGATATCGCATCGCCTCTTTAAGATTGTTTGATCTCTTTTTCATTGCTTAGACTTGTATATTGTTTGAGACGAGAGACGGTCTTGGTTTGAGTCGTTTGAGCAAAGCTTATTAACTTCAGAAATGACGTCATTTAGTGTTCTAAAAGACCTACAATGGATTAAATGTTTTTGAAATTTTGGAAAATTTTTAGGTTATGTTCCTGAAATTGGTCGTCCGTGTCGTGACCAAAAACAGAACTCCTGGAAAACCAGCGCCGTGGCCTGCCCGGGCTGCGGCTTTCGCTGAGGGAGCCCTTTTTGTTGGGATGTTGCAACGCAGGGAGATGTCAATGCGTATATATCTTTTTGTTGTTTTATCTCTGTATTTTTGTTTGTAATTTTTGTGTTGTGATGTCCAAAACAAATGAAAAACTTCTGATCTCTAATTTCTGAATCAAATGAAATAGCGAACTTGGCCCTTTTCTCCATTCGGGCGATGTTTTCATCAAGGTGTCCTGACTTTCGGCCGTACAGCCCGTGAATCCATTGACTTACTGATTGAATTATAAATAGTGAATTGACGTCAACAAAGTTCATATAACAGTACAGCTGTGTATTTATGCAAGCACTGGCTTAGTTTGATCCGGAGAAAATATATTGTTCTATAGTTTTAAATAGATCAACAATAGTAGGCTAGGGCTTTTGATATTGTTGGTTGTTTTAAAAATATTTCTGGCGAATTTTTAATGTAAATAAACCTAGTGCCGATTGGGTAGTGTTTGCAGATCCCCTACAAGGTGTATTGATAAATAATAATAAATAATAAAAAGGTTAAAAGGTAATACCTTAATTCGAAGTAAGATTTTAATTAACATTATACCTAATTCGAAGTAAGATTTCACAAATCATTTTTTCTGCCCAAGGCTGGCCGTCGTCTCACACTAATCACTATCACTATCACTATCATCACTACATAGTATAAAACAAAGTCGCTTTCTCTGTCCCTATGTCCCTCCCTTTGTACGCTTAAATCTTTAAAACTACGCAACGGATTTTGATGCGGTTTTTTTAATAGATAGAGGGATTCAAGAAGAAGGTTTATATCTATAATACATGCATATATACTCAAGAATAACCCACAATAACCATTTTCCCGTGCGGAGCCGGGGCGGGTCGCTAGTGAAAAATAAACTCTTAAACTTTAAAGAGGCGATGCGATATTAGTTTGAACGGAACTGGCAGGTTGATACAGGCTCTTCAGTCCAGTTTGGGGTCAGATGGCCGTGTGTGAGATGTCCCACATATTTATTTCCTAGCTTCCCACCCCGCGGCTCACGTTATCAGTTTGCTCCATGGAAATGAGGTATTTTCCCGTGGTAAACGGCCTATGTCCTCCTCCAAGGCTTATTCTATCTCTATAAACCAAGTTTCATTGAAACTCCGTCCGCCTAACGGTTTTTTCCTGTAGGAATGAGGAATTTTCCCGCAGTAAGTAGGTAGCAGTAGTAAGTAGTATGTTCTTCCCCAAGATATATTCTATATCTGTCTGTTCTGTACCAAGTTTCATCAAAATCAGTTAAGTGATTTTGGCTAAGCGTAACAAACAGACAGACAGAGTTACTTTCTAATTACAGGAAGAAGAAAGGAAATTTTAATATGTTGTATGAAAAAAGTCCCACGAACAAAATGCGAATAGGCGAATATTATGTCAAAAAAAACTTTTCAAAATCTAGGTAATTTTATGAAACGATGTCAGACACAACGCCAGTTTCTGGCACAACCTTGATTGTTCAAAACAACGGAAACCAGTTTCGTAATAAAAAACAGGTTTGTTTAAAAAATCGCTGAATGAGTCTGATTCATTCATAATAGAATGCTTACTGCTGCTTCGCACACAGAATGGATAGGGTTGCTACACTAAAATTTGTATTTGTATTTGATAAAGGAAAAACCATAGAGGGAGATTTTTTTAGAAGAAACATGACTACTCTGGTCTGAGATCGGTTAAGCTTGATAGACTAGGAATCAATTTTCTACTCTCTCATTTTTACAAGGTGAGAAAAAATTACACTACTCGCATGCGTTAAGTTGCTTGTTTATGAATACTTTGACTAAAATTTATTTTTCGCGCATATTTAAGAATATTTCTAATGATAAAAAAAACAATGTACAAATAAGTTTTGAATCTACAGTTATGCAAAGTAGGCACGAAACGATACTTTTGAAAAATTGTTTTTAAAATAACTTGGACCAGGGGGAGTGGTTAGAGTAATATTTTATAAATATTTGTAATCTACTCATGATTCCCTTTCATATGGTACCCCACATGGCATGTTAAATTTTTTTTTCAGCCGCCATTTTGGATTTCAGGTACAAGGAGTAATTTAAGAACTGCTTTAGCGATTTTCGGATTCAGCGATGTCCAAAAAAGCACTATATGAGCAACTTTTTACAAGATTTGCCTCTCACCTAAAAAACTAGCGCGATATTTCAATTTCTTTCCTAGTCTATGATTGGTCGTACCTTTTCGACACAAGCATAGGTCAATAAAAAAAAAGTTGCCTCTTTGTAAAATGTTTTCACTAACAAAGCGAACGATCGTCGTTCTTTTTTTACTATTGCTGTATTAAAAGAAAGAAAGAAAATATTTTTAAGAAAGTATTAAAACTCCGCAATAGGGCTAGGTTTTTTATTTTTCTGGTCGGGGTTTTAGCTTCTAACAACCCTGCCAATTCCCTGTCCTGTCTTCCACTTCTAAGATTAGTTCCAAATATAGAGCAAGCAGTTTCTAAAGTTTTCATCATGTATAATGCATTGTTTTGACAAAGATCACTCCGTTATCGGGATAACAGGATTGTGATCCCGTAATAACGGGCTGGCTAGTATTGTTATTGAGGGCAACCGTTATTACAATGATTGGTAGGAATAATCAAAAAACGGTATTCATATTTCAAAAACAGAAGCACTTATTTAAAAAAAGAAGCAGTAAACAAGGGATTATTGTTAACATTACAAATTTTCGTTCTGATTGTGTGCTGGAAAGTGTGCTGGTTGTAACAAGAACTTTTTGAATTACAACTTTTTTTTTAGTTTTTAGGGAACTCCAGGTTTAAAAGTATATAATGACGTGAATTTACCTATAAATGTTTAATAAAAACTCTTTGTAACCTAAATAAAAAGATTTAAAGATGTTGAGATGCAAGGGCGATTATTATAGAATGTGCAAATCACTGTTCCGGACGTAAATAACATATTGGAAATTACATTTTACAGAATATGTATCACTTTTCATATGCAACCATGTGTACTCTATATGGCGCTATAGTTATTACTTTGCTATGTATTTAAATACTATAATAATTTTATCATTAAAAAAAATTTTATCAATAAAAAAACAAGAAGAAATATAACTATATATCTGTTTAATAAATCTTTGATTTCACTTACAAGTATTTTTCTAATAGTTTATACTGGACATATAATTACCATTACCATTACCATTCATATATAAAAATTACCAATATCATTACCATTTCATGATGAAAAACAAACCGCTTTTACTGGAAAACTATCTAGTATTTTGATACCCCTTTTGCACAAATCTATGTAAATTGATACACAGAATACAATAAACCTATAAAGAACGGTTTACAAAACGAAAAAAAAAGATTATTTGAGGACGGCCAATATGCGCGAACTCAAATATCCGCCCGCAATGGGTTTTCCAAGTCCCAAGTTGGGGGTAATTTATAATTTTCAGGGCGGCGATTGCGAACCGTTCAACGACACGGCCGTGTCGTTGTCAGGAGGAAATCCCTCTGAGGGACGAAGAGGAGCTGAAAGAGGGTCCAAAGAGGGTCATAGAAGAGCACCGAAGATAGCAATGAGAGTGAAAACATAGACAATTTCATTTACCTCGCTGTTTTTTTCTTGCTCCATAGACGTAAACTTATTGTCAATCGACAAAAAATATAAAAAAACCGTATTGAAGCAATAATTGATGGAATGATTGAATTATTAGACAAACCATACTGCTCTATCCCTTGAAAGTGTATTATAAAGTATATTTATAATGTATTGAGGAAGTGAGGAAGATTTTCCGCAGTTGTTTAATACCTGGAAAATTATCAGTAGGTACTCAATAAGCATGGGAATATTGTACTTTCTTTAATAATTTCAGAATAATGTACTTTCTTTTTAAATCACTCCTAACTTTTTTGAAATCAGATATAATATGCTTTTATAGTAAATTTTATGTGTATAGGTTGGTACTAATAAATAATGGAAAAATTCAAAATTTGGGCGCGAAACAGAAAGAAGACCACCGGAAACCTCCTGAAATGTCGTTAAATAAGGACAGAAAAATGTATGACGTCAATATATCTCTGAAAGGTATAGTTTTTAAAACACTAAATCTCCACAGATTATCGAATCAACTGCTATAACTTTTACACAACCACCCATCAACATATGACTAGAAGCAATGTTTCAGTGTAATAGTGTTATTGTGTCATTTTATATTGTCATGTCTTTTAGTGCATACTCCTTAGCAATGTTCGCTTTGGTCAGAGGGTGCGTGTCAAAGTTTATTTCAGAAAATGACATTGACATGTTTACAAAAAAGAAACCTCAGTAAACCTCATAAGATCCTCAATGAGAATCTTCTGGCCCTCAGTTACCTCACAACTGGACCTCTCCCTCCGACAAACCTCTTGACAACGACACGGCCGTGTCGTTGAACGGTTCGCAATCGCCGCCCGCATGTGGCAATGCTTGTGGAACAGTTTCATGGTGTGTGTAACAAATGTATTTATTTATTTTTACCTACATTATCTATGTATCTTCTATATATGTATCGCATTACTTAGTTATGGTTTTGGTATTTTATCTTTCTTAGTTTAGTAGTCTCCCTTACCATAATGGTAATTGATTTCACAACGTACCTATAAGATCATAATACTTACTACATCTTATATATAAAATTCTCGTGTCACAGTGTTCGATTCCATACTCCTCCGAAACGGCTAGACCGATTCTCATGAAATTTTGTGAGCGTATTCAGTAGGTCTGAGAATCGGCCAACATCTATTTTTCATACCAAAAAAAAAAAAAAAAAACAAAAAAAAAAAACAACGCGGGCGTAGCCGTGGGCGGACAGCTAGTATACTATAATATTCTGTGATAAACATAGGGAAGTTTGAAGAACAAGGCATACGCAGTATCAACGGCCTAGGCCCGAGGCTCCCTCGAGCCGCCCCTAGTTGCGTTGGTACACGACTGTTTTTTTTAGGGTAGAGTCTTCCGCTCCCCTGCAAGTCCGGTGAAGCTTGATTGGTCGTACTTATTCGACACAAGCATAGGTCAGTTAAAAAAAAGCTTACTCTTGTCTTGTCATGGGGTGTCATGCCTCTTCTCTTGGCCCTTGTCTGAGCCTGAATACGACTACGTGACACGGGACTTGTGTCACTGACGCCTCTGTCCCACTTCCCTGATCCGATTTGGTAGGATAGAATAACTTAACTTTGATAGACAAAGGCGTACACCACTTGAGATTCTTATTATCTATTCTTTGTTGATGTTTTCTTAAATTTTCTTTGTTTATCTAGTTCTACGCAGACCGGCGGCGCGCGAAAGAAAGTTCTGGTGGTTTTTCTCCACTTTTGCACAGCCAACCTTGGATGTCCCCACCTGGGGAAAGGGGCTCAAGCCTACCCTGGTTTCAGGGCTTAGTCGACTACGCTAGCCCAGTGCGAGTTGGTCAACTTCACACACAACCTTTGAATTCCTTCGTAGGTGTGTGCAGGCTTCCTCACGATGTTTTCCTTCACCGCACAAATATGAATTTGAAAATCAAAAACACATTCGTACGTGCCGAGGCTTGAACCTGCGAACTTCGCAATGGAAGTCAACGAGCCTAGCCACTTGGCCACCGACGCTCTTATATGAATAGTCTGGTCTGTAGCATTTATTAGCTTTGACTGGCTTTGATGTCGATTTGTAAAATCATAATTTTTTATTTTTATATAATTTTTCAGCTACTTTTTATTGAACATTAAATTTAATCACATTTTTTTTCTGTTTTACGAGTATTACCAACCTTGATTATAACCAAAAAAATTTTTGATTGACAAATTTTTGTTTTAGTTACCTACCATTTTAGACTTGTTTAAAAAAATACCTATGATGAATAAGAAGAAACAAAGAAAGAAATTCAATTACATACTTGTTTAAGGTGTAAACCCTTAAAGGAAATATCGGATATCGGTGTTTATATGCGAGCTGTCACTTCAATCTGTGATAAAGAGTACATAATATAAACTTGGATATAGTCCCGTAGCCTTTTATCTGTGGGCTTTCACTTTAACCGTCTATCACAAAAAGTTAATAGCACGTTATGGTGTGTTCAAAACATTTTTTGTAAGAGTTTTTATACAAACCGTTTGTTTTGACCTAAGTCCTAATATTTCAACAGCAGCCCAACAGCTTTACAACTGCATTTAGCTGCCCGTGTGCGCTCGACCCACTTGTCTGATTTGGTAATACACGTAACGGCGTGTTTTCTTATTCAAAACGAGATTGTGGCCTAAAAATAAAAAGGAAATTTCGATTGCAATACATTTATTTACATCAAAATGGTGATAGTATGGTGAAACAATATTCCCGGATAAAAATAACAGCATCCGTTGCCGAGTGGTTAAACGCTAGCCCCTAATTACGACGGGTTCGAACCCCGTTCAGGTACTTTCGAAAAAATATCACCCACTTGCTCTCAACCATCAAGGTTAGCTGGAAGAACATTATTTGTAGCATAAAGTTAGACTTTTTGTGTAATAAATAAAAATAACTATTTTGCATTCATTAATTCAACATGTTTTTTAAATAGTAAATAATAAATTTTTATTAATAAAAACTACGAAACTACTATAATAAATACGGACATCGAAAATGCAAAAATAAAAGTAATCAAAAAATGCAAATTGTTGCAGGCTAATTAATTGGCGGAAAAAGGAGATGATTCCTAGTTTCGGAAGCTCGAATTTCTGTCTAGACAATTCTGACACTAACACCCGTCTCACTAAACTTAAGAATCGCATAAGTTGATGCCTAAAGCATTTAGGTGAGATTTGGTGAAAATTGTAACCTTCAGTCTATTTTAAACTTCTTAGTTTCTGCCTACCTTTATGAGCCCAAATAGACTTGTGAAAACTAGTTCTTCTTTAAGCTTTAGTTAGCTTAGGTGTTTCTGAACTACGAAAAGCCTAAGACAAACAAGTATAAGGGTTCTGGGTGGATGGCCTGAGAACTCCATCTCTAATTACTAGTTTTGATTATCAAGTTACCCCGCCGACGGGTACGGGCATTGTTACCTGAATGGTATTCGCTACCAGAAGGGCATTCTGTTAGGTGTAACGTTCACGTTCGGAAAGGGTGTGCGTGATAGCGAGGCGCGGACGCACACATTCATACCGATGCGGCACGTTTGTATGAAGGTAACCTACTGTTCTTAGTCTAACGTGCCCTCTGTGTTCCCGTGTTTTGCAAACCAAACTTGGGTACTGCAGCCACATGAGAGCGCACGAGCGGGCTGCCCAGATTAGTCCGCGCAGCTAATACAGTCGCTGTAGCCGAAACCGGCCAGGATCCTATATACTGTCCCTGGGCGGTCACTCCATACAGAAAACGCGTTTTGACAAGCTACTTCTTTTTGAATAACAACTGAATATCAAGTGCAAGTCAATGGCGCTAGGCGCTATGTAAAACACCCCCGAACACCCCTGGTAGAGTCCCGCGGCGCCTGCGGGGTGCGGGGCGTGGGGCGCTATATCGGGCAGGGAACTCATTTTGGCGCGGTTGGGTAAGTGTCCTTTCTGTCGGGTTAGTACTATTATTTTCTTCTGTGCTACTTACTGTGAAAAATTTGTGTCTGTGTGTGGAAAAGTGTGTGTCTTTTTGTATAACAATGTCTACACATGTTTATATGATGTTACAACCTATGTAAAATAAGGAATATTAATAGCCATATTAAATTTTTATGCTTTCAGCTAGATTTTTATTTTATTTTTAACCTTTTAGCACAGAAGAAAATAATAGTACCTACTAACCCGTGTAGGATAGGACCTTGAAGGCGGTTTCATTATATTTTTTAAATTATCTTTTTATTGTATGTAAGTATAAGTTGTGGTGGATTAGGTACGTAAAAGACACTATGACATCAAGTACTTAAAAAAAATCGTTTCGGACGCGTCAATCAGTCAGATCAAATTATGCATGTGCATAAAGTGTGACAAAACCGGTCCCACCCTTCGTATCGTGCACGAAAACAACTTTTTATGGTCATTTTAAACAGTTTTGACAATGATATCATCGAAAACAAAACAATAAAGATAGCCAATGACAATAATATTGTGCAATAGCCTATATTGTACCCAATAACAATAATATTTTCTCAAAAGCAGTACCTACCTATAGAAATAAGATCACACAGCGCGTTTGGCTTACCCTGCCCTTGCCCATGCTTTACAACCTATATTTTCTTAAGTGTACCTAATCTTCATTTCCTTCTTTTTTTTTATTGTGTGTTGCAAATAAATTCTATTCTATTCTATTCTATTCTATTCTATTCTATTCTATTCTATTCTATTCTATTCTATTCTATTCTATTCTATTCTATTCTATTCTATTCTGTTCTGTTCTGTTCTGTTCTGTTCTGTTCTGTTCTGTTCTGTTCTGTTCTATTCTGTTCTGTTCTATTCTATTCTATTCTATTCTAATAACAGAAACTTACATCTCACATGCAAATATTCGGCCCGATTCTACATATTACACTCTAACTAACTTAAATTTAAAAATCATATGTCCCTTTCACGTTGATAAGAACGGACCACGACACGACCATGTGACTGACACGGGTTCGTCCCCGAGCTTACCGTTCCCCGAGCTTACCGTCCCGGAGCTTATCGATTTTTAATTATTATAAAAAGTCGATTAAAATGACAATCATGCTTTAAAGTACTATTAGCAGCAAAAGTGCAAAGTCGAATTTTATACTTTATAGGAATAAATAATAAGTTCTAGATCGCGGTTAAATAATCACGTTTATTAATCTGCTGGTGTATTTATACAGGTTTTAATCATCACAATAATTAGTTTTTTTATTAATAATGATGGCAATTATTATCTTAAAAATATGGTTTTGCTATATTTAATTTAATAGTTACACATACATTTTTAGTCCTATAACTTTCATCATTAAGTTCACATAATTCTGCCTGCAGTAACCAAACAAACACATTTCATACCTACTTTAAAACACTTTTGATCTCTATTGTACAAGTTGGAAATAGTAGAAAAAAACAAAACAAAATAAAATGTAATCAATTTTATCAAAATCGGTAAGCTCCGGGACGGTAAGCTCGGGGAACGGTAAGCTCGGGGAACGGTAAGCTCGGGGACGAACCCACTGACACAAGCCTACGTCATATCTACGTCATTTTGCCTGTTCATTCTTGGCGAATGCGTGTAATAGACAAGGATGAACAGCGCAAAATGACGTAGGTTTGTGTCAGTCACGTGGTCGGAGTGTTAGACCTTGTTTTCTTAGACCATGCTCTGTCCATGTCCCTATATCCCTACGTATGCCTAAATCTTTAAAACTACGCAACGGATTTTGATGCGGTTTTTTTTAGTAGATAGAATGATTCAAGAGGAAGGTTTATAATATGTATAATACATGCATAATATACTTAAAGATAACCCACAATAACCATTTTCCCGTGCGGTGCCGGGGCGGGTCGCTCGTTTTGTATGAAACAGAAATTGCGCGACTGAAAATGAGCGTCTCACAACTCAAAAATAATAAGAGAGCTCACAATTACTAAGTTTATTTGCGCTTGTTGTACCTACTCCTTTTGAAATACCTAAATTGTGGATGTAGAATGGCAGCAAAAACAACTTTGCAAAACAAAGGTATTTTTACCACTTCGATTGTCTAGTTTGCTTTCGCACTGTTTGGAATGTGTGCACTGTTGGCTGCAAATAAACTTGGTAAACGTGCGCACTCTATTAAGACAAGCCATAGTGTGACACGTGACAATATTATCAGATATAAACAAGAGGCACTTATGAAAATGCTGAATTTTACATTATCCTTGGAAATAATAAAAAACCTTCACAAGTATGAAAACTTCGCAAAAACACCGGAAGCTTCAAGCGTCGGTGTTATTTGCGTCTCCCGACGAAGTTTGACCCAATTTATTCAGAGGTAAGAAATCACCAAAAAATGGTAGTGATGGAACATCTTTAAAATTTGTAACTGTTAGGTACCTACTGGAACAGGAGCGTATGTGATGTCTTATTGCATCTTAATTTACGTTGTAGTTGACTTTGAGAGAGACAGAGGGGTGGTATTGAGATAATGATGATGATGATATTATTATGATGAGATAATACTACTATTATGCTAGTTAATAAATTCTAATAAAAATATTACTATAGATACCTACTCTAATTCAACTCATAGAGCGGAAAAATTAATTAGAAAATTCACTTTTTTTATATTTTTTCTTGTCAAGCCAGCTGACAACAAAAAGAAAAACTGGTTTGGCAGCGCCACGTATTTCATATATATTTTTCGGGCCACAATTTCCATTGTAATTGAATTTAAATTTGTAAAATTAACTCCATTGTAATTCCGCAATATTGCGAAATGCGTTCCTAAATATTTTAAATTATTCCATTCCACTATTTAAATTCTTTATATTTCTTGCTAAATAATAGTTTTAGTAAATTTAGTCAATTTACTATTACAACTTCGATCATAATCATAACATCCACACTATTTAAGTACCCTGTTCATAACCGAGACCCCCTGCTTCGAGATTTTTTATTTTATTATTATTATAAAACCTACACACACCTGCGAAATACTGCGAAGTAATTTAAAGGTTGTGAAGTTGACCAATCCTCACTGGCCCAGCGTGGTCGACTAAGGCTTGTAGGCTCGAGCCCCTCAGTAGGGACATATTATTATGAGCTGTTACAAACAAACCATACCTGTTACAAAAAACCATTGACATCCCTAAAAATAATCTCCACACGGAAACAGCTAAAATATAAATAAATAAATATGTATATGTGACCTTCTGTTGCAGACTGCCCACCGTAGGATCGCATTATGCATGCAAAACAAGAATTTTGGCGAACGATACAAATTATACTTGAAAAATGCTTCATTATACATTTTTTCTGTATATTCCGAAGTTTTCTACGTAATGTATTTTATTATTATTATTATTATTTTATTTTTTTTTATATCCCACTAATACAATTTAAGCAAACATTTTTTTGTGTTTTGACGTCGAAGCATAGATCCCAGTGGTAGTTTTTTTTTTTTGCTACTATAACCCATGGTCCAAGAAAACAAGGTCTTTCAATTAGACCACGTGACTGACACGAGCCTACGTCATTTCTACGTCATTTTGCCTATTCATCCTTCTCGAATGCGTGTAATAGACAAGGATGAACAGCGCAAAATTACGTAGGCTCGTGTCAGTAACGTGGCCTAATGGTTAGACCTTGTTTTCTGAGACCATGCTATAACCTATATGGCTTCTTAATATTTTCGTGAAATTCTTGAATGGCGGCAGGGGGAAGTGGACCGAAGACCTGGTAAGGGTCCCTGTAAGCTGCTGGATGCGGGCAGTGCATGACCAATAGGGAAGTTTCCTGAAAAAAAGAAATTGATTCTATTTAGTTTGCTGTTAGATTATATTATCGAAAAAAA
This sequence comes from Teleiodes luculella, assembly GCA_948473455.1. Lineage (NCBI taxonomy): Eukaryota > Metazoa > Arthropoda > Insecta > Lepidoptera > Gelechiidae > Teleiodes > Teleiodes luculella. Next base: position 2,316,979 of record OX419609.1, on the reverse strand, counting down.
AAACATTTTTTTTTTCAATTTGACGAAGATGTATCGCATCAAATTGTAGGAGAAGCAGAGAGATGGGAGCCGCTTTCGCTTAAGCGGCTCTTCAAATCTCTTTGAGGAGAAGAGTGCTATGACGTCAGTTTTTCCGTACAATTTGTATGGCGGCGTGTCGTCACTGGAAATTTCAAAGTGCTGTATCGTCGGCATTTTTCGTTTGCCAGACAAAAAAAATACGTGTACATATATTTTTTTAAATCTAACTGATGGACTAATTAGATTTTTTAGGACACTTCCTTATTCTTGTGGAGATCTTTGGGGGAGGCCTTTGCCCAACAGTGGACGTCTACACATGTACTTAGTAACATAGTTACCTACGTTTGTGTAACTATGTTACTAAGTCCATGCGTCTACAGGCTGAGATGATGATGATACAAACTTCGATCATCACTATCACTATCACTACATAGTATAAAATAAAGTCGCTTTCTCTGTCCCTATGTCCCTATGTCCCTATGTCCCTCCCTTTGTACGCTTAAATCTTTAAAACTACGCAACGGATTTTGATGCGGTTTTTTTTAATAGATAGAGTGATTCAAGAGGAAGGTTTATATGTATAATACATGCATAATATACTGAAGGATAACCCACAATAACCATTTTCCCGTGCGGAGCCGGGGCGGGTCGCTAGTATAGGTATAAACAAAACAAAAAATTAAGAAAAGAAGGTTTCACCATAAAATTTTAATTTTCGACCGGCTAATCTCCGAAACTGTTAGACCGATTTGAATGAAATTTTGCATGGTGGTACCTTATTGGTTAATATCTAAGATAGTTTTTACCGCGGGAAAATATCGCATTCTTACGGGAAACTGCACGGAAAAGTCAAAAAACAACGCGGGCGTAGCTGCAGGCGGACAGGTAGTGATAAAATAATGGAAGTCAACTACTAACTACAAACCGTGATTTTAAACTTCAGGCACAGAAGAAAATAATAGTACTAACCCGTACAGAAAGGACACTCACCCCCACGCCAAAATGAGTTTCCCGCCCGATATAGCGCCCCACGCCCCGCACCCCGCAGGCGCCGCGGGACTCCGCCGGTGGTGGAGGGGGTGTTTTACATAGCGCCTAGCGCCATTCACTTGTAGTTGATAGATAATATTCAGTTGTTATTCAAAAAGAAGTAGGTTTGCAAAATGAGTTTTCTGAATGGAGTGACCGCATGAAAAAAAATCAACGACCTCATTATTTTTCCTTCTAGACTGCGTTTGGTAACCTTTCATAACATAACACCTTTATTCTTCCCGGTAACCGATGTGGACCGCGTTCGCGGTAGCATCCATAAATCCATATTAATAAACGACCGCGCATGCGTGAGCCTTGCGTGAGCGCAAACACATCTAATATCTCATGACGTCATAAGAATAGATATGAGGAAAAACGAAGTTTTGGGAGCCAGATGTTCACAGTTTTAATAAATAATAAAATAAAATAGAATGTTTCAGACCACAAGATCCAATCCAGATTATGTTAGTACCTACACATACATACATACATACTTAGTAAAATTGTCAAAATGATGTCGAAAATAATAATTGTGATAAAGAAACACGCAGTGGAATTTTGAAACCGACAATTTACGTATATTAAAAAATATAGATAGTAAAAAAGCAATAAATCGTACCTGTTAAAAATCATTTTTTATGTATAGTATTGGTACGTATATTAAGTAATCAGTAATCACTGAGCAAAACGCCTGATAATACCAACAGAATCTATGAACGTCGGTGACTTAGTGGCTAGAACCATAGCCTTCAATTCGAAAGGCGCGGGTTCAAATCTCGGCATGTACTAATGAGTGTTCATAGTGGTTCATATTTAAGGTGAAGGAAACCATCTTAAGGAAACCTGTGCAAAGACAATTAGAGGTTGCGTTGCGTGTGAGTCGACTAACTCCCACTGCGCCAGTATGGTAGACTAAGGTCTTTTCACATTTTCACCTTAATCAGCCGTTTCGACGTGTTTTTTTTTTTTTTAATTGACCTATGCTTGCGTCGGAAAGGTACGACCAATCAAGCTTCACCGGACTTTGTTTCGACGTGAAAGTACAACAATTAGAAGTTTTCTATTTCTAAGACAGAGTTTTCTATACTAATATTATATAGAGGAATTTGTTTGTTTGTGTTGAATAGACTCCGAAACTACTAAACCAATATTTATTAAAATTGGTATAAAGATATAATAGACCTTAGGGAGTAACATAGGCTACGTTTTACTGCGGAAAAATACCTCATGTCCAACAGAAAAACTTTTAACGCGGTCGGAACCGCGGGGCGGAAAGCTAGTTTTTAATAACAGCTACCATGGTTTTAAGTTCTCGGCCACAGACAAAAAACGAACTTAATGAGTCAATAACAAGGCGCGTTTCTCGCTACTCTCGCTCGTGAGTAAGTGTTGGCGCCAACGAAACCGACGCGTTGCGTGCTCCTACGCCGATTTTGACGCGCGACGCCACAGAGCGAGGAAAACTGTAGACCTGTCAGAAATGCACTCTAGTGCACTAAAGTTTGTCACGTCTATTCAAATTGTCAAGATAATGAGTTTGGCTGATATTTGCACTCCACCTATACTTTAAGAAATACACTTATTGTTGGAGAGAGGGCGCCACCTGCGCACATATCGCATCAGCTCCGTAGTAATTATTTCAGTAAAAATCATAAGTTTTGACTATTACAATAATTTTGTTAAATATCGAACTGTATATTCGCAATTCAGTCGTACATACAAGTGTTTGTGAAAAAATCTAACTATTATTTTGTGTAAAAGTGAACATTTCTCTAATTGACCTAATTTGTGTAAGAAAAGATAGCATTGAGAATTTTATAGTATAACTAATGGAGTGAACGAAATGTGACTATAGTGTAAGTGTAATTAACTAAAATATAAAGTGTAATATAGGGAAAAATACGAAATAAGTGGAAAAATCGTACTCAAGATACGTTGACAAATTCAAATCACATACAAAATATTATGCAGTTTTTTACATCATACCGACATCTACAGGCAAGTGGAAACACAAATTGATTTACTAGCGCCATCTATTGAAACTGACCAAACTAATACAACGTCGACTTAAACTGTATTACTACTAACGCCGCCCGGCGGAAGGCTGGTATACTACCACGGCTAAAACCTTGACGCTCACATTGGAATACTTCATCAAATAAATACGTACGCCATCTATCGGGAAGCTACAAATTCACTATCAACTGATGCTAGCTCGAGGATGACATAAAGGAACTATCGTTTGATCACTTAATCGCTACCGAGCTAATCTTACTACTGGTCGGAAGATGGCGCCACTATGTCGTAAATGCAATAAATCAATAAAAGGAAGACAATTCCTAGTTTGCTCTAATTGTAAATCACACTTTGATTTAGATTGCGCAAATGTGTCTTTTGTACGCTTCAAAATAATGACCACCGCAAACAAAACAAACTGGAGATGCACAGAATGTTTGGATGCTATTAGAGAGGCAAAAAAAAATATAAACAATACATCTAATACATCTTCACTGACAGAAACACCGGTCAAAAATGCATCATTCAACACGACTATTGATACACCGAGAAGTTCCTCCCCATTAGACGACAGCAGGACAGATTTTGTAACACAAAGGTCCAAAACAATAGTCAACGTCCCCACTGAAAACTCGCTTGAGAATCTATCCTCGGACTTAGACGACTCTGATGATGAAAATGACGCTTATGAACACTTTTCAACACCAGTAAGTGTAGCGCAAAATAGAAGCTGTCCAGAAATTGTAATGAAAAGCCATTTAGATTTCGAAACTCTAAAAAATAAACTATGTACTCTACAACACAAATACGAGTCAGCCGAGCAACAAATTGAAATTCTCTTATCGGAAAATTACAGCCTTAAAAAAAAGGTTGACGAATGTAAGAAAAAGATAAATCACCTCAGAGATGTTTGTACAAACACAATCAATACTCCATCATCGACTTCAAAGAAAAAATCTCTCACACAGGCTTCTCGCACGAAAACTAACCCATCCACTAATTTGGTGACAAATAACTTAACGAACCGCACCTTGCAGTTTGGAGATTATAAGACGAGTCAAGTAAAGGAAAAAAATACTTCAGCGGCTCCACGGCCGCCTAAACAAATGGGGGTAATGTGTAAAAAACCTACAGAAACGAAATTATGCCTGATCAGCAACAAAAACAACGACAAACTAAAAACATCTGAACGCTATTTCTGTAAGGAACAAATATGCCACTACACGACACCTGGGGGCGGTATCATTCAACTTCTTCAAGGCCTCCCTTTCAAGCTGAAGGATTTCACGCTACGGGACTATTGCGTTATATTTGTAGGGGAAAACGACTTCGAAACTACAAAGGACTATCGCAGTCTAATTGAACACATCAGGTTACAAATATTACAAGTACAACATACAAATATTATAATCTGTTTGCCGATGTACAGACTAAATAATCTCTCTAACATCTACAACAAAAGAGTTGAAGTATTTAATCACCTATTATATCTCGATAATCTATGTCATGAATATACATATATACTCGATTGTAATGCCATACTGTTAAATTCTGAAAACATGTATTCGTGGTCTGGTTATGTGACTAAAAAGGCGCAAAATAAAATATTTCTTGCGCTAAAAGAACAAATATCTGAAATTAATCATTTTCCAGACCTAATAACAGAAGAAAACAATTATACGAATGCACAAAACACTCCCTCAACTGGCCTAAATCCAAATTCCTATAATTCTAGTGCGGCTGATAAGTTTCCTTTTTTATGAATGACAAAAATGTTATTAATATACTACATCAAAACATCGCAGGTTTTTGTAGTAAAAGAGATCTATTGGATGTTACGTTGTGTGATCTTTCAAACAGGTTTAAGCGACCGATTGACTTAGTATGCCTATCAGAAACCTTCATACCTAAGACTCATAAATTAAATATGCAACTAAGGGGTTATAATCTTAGCGCGTGTTTCTGCAGACAAAAAAGACGAGGTGGGGTATCTATCTTTCATCACAGTTCTATTGAAGTTAGGGAATTGTCCTATTTGCAAGATCTATCATCAGAATGCGTATTTGAATGTTGCGGGGTAGAAATCTTGAAGTATAACATTATACTAGTATGTATTTACAGGATTCCGGGGGCTAGCACGCGCATATTTTATGATAAATTAATCCACTTACTTCACAAATTAAAAAAGAAAACAAATAAATCTATAATACTCACAGGCGATTGGAATATTGATACACTGAAGGATACAACAATGGCTCGAGAGTTAAAGGAAGTATTAGAGAGCTATAATCTAGACTTACACATTAACAAACCCACACGCAAACTTTCCTGTATTGATCATTTTGCCAGCAACATCAAGGAAGCGAAAGGTGACACATTACCTGTTTATTTGTCAGATCATAATACCGCCCAAATACTGACCGTACCTGTACCATATAGAGTTAAGCCAATTCAATATTATTACAAGACCCTTAGAGACTTTAATTCAGAAAATGTAAAGAAGTTTAAACATTGCTTATTGAATTATTGTTGGTCAGATGGGTTTCAAGGCGATGATATAGATAGCATATTTAATTATTTTCATGAAAATTTATGTTTGCTCTATGACTTGTGCTTTCCAAAGTATCGAGTAAAAGTGACCTTAAAAAACGATAAGCCAAACTGGTTAACCAAAGGTCTCAAGATCTCTTGCTTAACTAAAAGGAAATTACGAATAAAATATTATAAGAATAAAACGAAAAATACCAAAAAATTCTACAAAACGTATTCAAAAACACTGCAAAGGTGCATAAATGCATCTCAAGCAAAAAAGAATAGTATTTATATAGTTAATTCCAAAAATAAATGTAGAGCGACATGGAATATTATAAATAATAACAGAAACTGTACTAAATTAGAGTCTATTGATCACTTGACGAAAATAAATAATAACATTGACATGAAAATTGAAGACCCTAAGCTAATGGCAACGGAGTTTAATGATCATTTTATAAATTTGCCAAATTCTTATTCGAGTCGGGCTAATACCATCACTCCAAAAATAAGTGTCAATACAAATACTTTTTACTTAACACCCACGGACGAATCCGAAGTAATAAAGGTAATAAAGTCACTAAACAATACCGGTTCAGTTGGTTACGACGAGATATGCACAAAGATTATAAAAATGTGTGCATCAGAACTTGCACCACTTCTGGTATTTTTAATAAATAAATCATTTGAGACTGGTAAATTTCCAACCTCCCTTAAATTGTCTATAGTGAAGCCCTTATTTAAAAAAGGAGATAGGAATATTGTAGACAATTACAGGCCAATCACACTCATACCTGTTTTAGCAAAAATCTTTGAAAAGGTATTTCATAAGCGGTTATCCAATTTCTGTTCAAAATTTAATTTAATTCAGCAAGAACAACATGGTTTTCAAAAAGGGAAATCTACTACATCAGCATGCTTTAGGATTGTACAACAGATCTCGTCCTTTATGACAAAACGCATACCAGTTTGTATGGTCTTATTCGACCTTAGCCGAGCTTTTGATTATGTTTCCCATGAGATACTTTTATCTAAGCTGGAGCGATATGGGATACGCGGACACGCTCATAATTGGATTGAAAGCTACTTAAACGAAAGAGCCCAGAGAGTAGAGATCGGAAAACTAGATAAATCTCTAACTCTGACGACATACAAATCAGAATACTGTACAAATAAATTTGGTGTGCCACAAGGCAGTATCCTCTCACCTCTTCTGTTTATTTTATATTTAAATGATTTACCAACGGTTACAAAATACTCGTGTACCCTATTCGCAGATGACATATCGATAATAATCAATAAGACTCCTAACAGTAATTATAATGAGGAAATAAATGACACCATAAATAATGTAATAAATTGGCTAAAATACAATAATTTATATGTTAATATATCTAAAACAAAATTTATGCAATTTAAAAACAAAAATGGAAGGACTCCCACTCTAACAGTGGCTCATGATAATCAACCTATAACGGAGGTCACTACAACTAAATTCTTAGGCATCACTCTCGACTCTCTTTTGACGTGGAAAGATCACGTTGATGAAGTATGTAAGAAAATCAATAGATTTACATATGCTCTATATCGCCTGAAGAAAATTTGTAACACAACAACGGCTAAAATGGCATACCATGGTCACGTAAGCTCTATATTGAGGTATGGTCTGGTGTTATGGGGGAACTCAACTGATATGGCCCACGCTTTTCTCATCCAAAAGAAGTGTATAAGAGCAATGTGTGAAGTCGGCCCCTTGGACTCCTGTAAACCACTATTTAAAAAATTGCGAATTTTACCTTTACCGGCAATGTACATCCTGGAATTAGGCCTATTTGTTAAAAATAATTCTGAGTTGTTCACAAAGAAAAAGGAAACCTGCGCTTTTTTGACCAGATACCCTGATATGTTGGTAGCTCTACAGGGGAAAACAGTTTGCTTCCAAAAGAATTGCTACAATATGGCTGTAAAAATATTTAATAAAATCCCAAATAATATAAAGAGCCTGCCAACAAATAAATTCAAAAACGTTTTTTTCAATTTCTTGTGTGACAAATGTTTTTATAGCGTGAAGGAGTATTTAGACGATAAGTAGCATAATAATATACGAAAATTATTTCCTGGGGTTATTTATTGATTGTTTAAATTATTTTATACTATTTTATATTGACATAGATTGCATTACATTTTATTAAGTACTTTTTTATATTGAATTGACATGCATGTGAAATAAAATTGACATCTCATTCAAATATTCAAATATAATATAGAATTGAAATAAGTATGATAATCTCCTGACAAAATTTGCATACCAAGTAATCTACTGGTTAATTGTGTGAGACTGAAATATATGTGTAAGAATACCTTGTAAAACCACAATTATTGCAAATAAATAATTTCATTTCATTTCATTTCATTTCAGTAAATTGATGTTGGACGCAATAATAGTGTTGGACAAAATTCGTGTTGGACAAAATTAGTGTTGAACAAAATTCGTGTTGAACAAAATTAGTGTTGGACAAAATTCTTTGTTGGACACTTTGTATTTTAGACATTAGTCGCGCAAATGCTATATATAGTCTAATATGAAATATGACGAAGTATAATTAATGAACATTTGCCAATGTACAGAAGCTAGCAAGCCAACCCCAGAGAAGTTATGTACCAACGCGCTAGACTGAGGCACAGGGCGGTCTCTCCATAGAGAAAACGCGTTTGACAAGCTACTTCTTTTTGAATATCAACTACAAGTCAATGGCGCTAGGCGCTATGTAAAACACCCCCGAACATCACCGGCGGAGTCCCGCGGCGCCTGCGGGGTGCGGGGTGTGGGGCGCTATATCGGGCGGGGAACTCATGCCGGCGGGGGGGGTGAGTGTCTCTTCTGTACGGGTTAGTACTATTATTTTCTTCTGTGACTGAGGTCCGAGGTTCCCTCTCCTCGCCCCTAGACGCGTTGGTACATGACTACTTACTCTGGGATAGAGCCCTCCGCTCCCTCGTAAGTCCTGGTGAAGCTTGATTGGTCGTACCTTTTCGACACAAGCAAGGGTAGGACAATAAAAAAAAATACTCCGTTTGTTTACACAGTAATACACAGGCCAGCTGTAAGACATTTCGCAATAAATAAGCTGTGCCTGTTGTGTCCGTTTTTATTTGTCCATTTCTTGTAAATAAAGTGTGCAATAAATGATAAATAAATAAACAGTTGGCAACTCTCGACATTCCTGTCTCTATTAATCCTTGCATTTCGTTCGTATCGAGTTGTAAAATATGGCTGTCTTTTTGAAAACGAAATTACTTTCTCTGAACATCATTCTTTCAGTACGAGTACTTAGAAATGAACCAGTATAGTTTTTTTCTGCTTTCTAAGTAACATTCTTTAAGGTTATTAATAAAAACTGTGTATTCGATCGAAAGCACACTAAAGCCCGACCAGAGAAATAAAAAACCTCTCCATATTGCGGAATTTCAATGGAACTAATTTTATAAGGGAAATTGTTGCCATAGTACTAACACTTATTTAATTATTATTCTACAAAAAAATAAAATAAAGTGGTTCGCATTGTGTCCACTCGACTCATCTCATCAGGCATGTCACTTGTTTGCGATCGCTTCGCGGACCACTCAGAATCCATCCAGGGACCACTAGTGGTCCGCGGACCACCGGTTAAGAACCGCTGTAAAACAAAGTCGCTTTCTCTGTCCCTATGTCCCAGAATGTCCCTATGTCCCTATGTATGCTTAAATCTTTAAAACTACGCAACGGATTTTGATGCGGTTTTTTTGATTAGATAGAGTGATTCAAGAGGGAGGTTTATGCATAATATACTTAAGGGGCTACCCGAGGCTAAGTGGCGCCGCCCTCTGTTAAAAATTAATTACTCGCGAAGTATATTTTTTTTCTAAAATCCGGACGGTCATTTTAAAGTTGGCGTGCTATAGGTAATAGGATATATAGGGGCCATAAACTGTATTTATTATAGTCCGCTGTAGTTACAGATAGAAAATTTGCCAAAAGTGGCCGTTTTTAGCAACTTTTCTATCTGTAACTACAGCGGACTATAATAAATACAGTTTATGGCCCCTATATATCCTATAGCACGCCAACTTCAAAATGACCGTCCGGATTTTAGAAAAAAAATATACTTCGTGAGTAATTAATTTTTAACAGAGGGCGGCGCCACTTAGCCTTGGTTAAGGATAACCCACAATAACCATTTTCCCGTGCGGAGCCGGGGCGGGTCGCTAGTGTTTGATAAACTATCATCATGGTCCTTACTGTAAGGTGTACAATTATTAAGATTATGGAAATAGATCACCATTTAATAGAACAAGGCCCTTCAGTGCGCATGCGTTATAAATACTTTACTCTAAATAGAGTGACATCGAAATTATACAATGGAGAAGGTTTTCAAGGCAATGTGCAAGAACGAGCTTCATTTACTTAAACAATTTACGTTACTCGTTATTTGTCATGTCTAATATGATGCAATAAAAATATATTCATGGGTAATAATTACAAAATGGGTTGCCTGGTAGAAATTGTTACTTATGTAATAAGGCCGCCTATTTGTACACGTATATTGTTGTAACTGTATGTATTGTTTGTAATTTATTACTGGTGTTAAATCACTACATAGTATAAAATAAAGTCGCTTTCTCTGTCCCTATGTCCCTCCCTATGTCCCTTTGTATGCTTAAATCTTTAAAACTACGCAACGGATTTTGATGCAGTTTTTTTATAGATAGAGTGATTCAAGAGGAAGCTTTATATGTATAATACATGCATAATGTACTTAAGGATAACCCACAATAACCATTTTCCCGTGCGGAGCCGGGGCGGGTCGCTAGTAAAGTATATTCTATTCTATTCTATTGTATATTCAATGAAATTTGCACAAAAAAGGTCAAAAAGTCAAAGTCAAAGTATTGATTTTTAACTTTAGGTTATCTTACATAACTTAGTTCAAGTTCAAGTAGTACTAATAACATCCTTGAGTGAGGCACATAATTATTTTCTGGCGCGTTAAAAAATTTGGCTGTATTCTATGGAGAAGAACTCGCCGGAAGAAACTCCGCAGGCGTTGCATCTTTTCAATATATCTATATAATAAAACTGTAGAAGGTCGAAAATATGTACATTACAAAAACCGATTCAGGGGGAAGTAAAAAGTGATATTGTACGGACTAATCTCCGAAAGTACACGACCGATTTAAATAAAACTTTGTTTGGCGGTACTTTATATCCCCGGTCAACATCTTAGATACTTTTTATCCCGGGAAATTAAAAAGTCCCCGTGGGATAGTCAAAAAACTATAGTATTTTATATACTTCTTAGTACATTGTACGGGCTAATCTCCGAAACTACTGGACCAATTTAAATGTTTTGCATGGTGGTACCTTATATCCCTAGTCAACATCTCAGATCCTTTTTACCACGGGAAAATATCCATACCAAAAAATATTCATACCCACGGAAAACTGTGCACGGAAAAGTCGAAAAACGACACGGGCGTAGCCGCGGGCGGACAGCTTATTATTTATAAGATAGGAAAGCGCAGAGTTATTCGACGCTTCAGTACAACACAAGAAATGTTTGGTAAATTAGACTAGCGTTTTATAAGAAAAATATCCTGTGGAGTTTCTTCAGCGGGTTCTTCTCCACAGCAGCGCATACATTAGTTATTAGAGTAAATAATAGTACCCAGTTCTGTGAACAACTAATATCGCATTGTTTAGTTTAGTTAGTTTAGTTTTATTTATCACATACTACAAGATTGCACACGTTTTTACAATAGTATAAAAAAGGACATCCGTAGTATGATCGTCGATACGAGTATGTATAAAAACCAAAAAAATAATTATATTAAAGAAATTCATTTATGTCAAGGAAATAATAAAAAATATTGTATGTCAAAAAGTAAAAATAAAAATTATTAGTATTACCATAATGGTAAATTAACTCATGTTAAATCCTAAAAAATGATCATAATACTTATGTCCAGATAATATAGAATAATAACAGAAAATAATTTAATAAATTCACAATAACAAAATGTCCAAGTAGAATAAAAATAATTTAAATAATCATCTCAACACATTTTTATTGAGACGTCGGAAAATGATTTGTTATAACTTAAGTTGTTCGAATAAAAACCTTTTGATACCGGCCTTTTTTTCTCGACCCCTCGGTAGGGACATGCTTGAGCTAGTAACAGTATTTCAGAAATGTTACTTCTCACAAGAGGTACACTAATGAGCTCCTACGCTTGAATTATCGGGAGCTTCACCTCAAAAAAGAAGTCACTGTTAACTTGTTATTCTGATTAATTCTGATTTTAGCTCTTCATCATCAGATCATGCGACTTACTTCCACAAAGAATCCTATATAACATAGAAGTCTTTTTTTGAAAATTGACCTATGCTTTTGTCGAAAAAGTACGACCAATCAAGCTTCACCGGACTTGCGGGGGAGCGGAAGACTCTACCCCAAAAAAAGTCATATACCAACGCGTGTAGGGGCGGATCGAGGGAGCCTTGGACCACGGCCTAGCGCGTTGATACTAAAAAACATCGTGAAGGAAACGACGCCTGAGGGGCTCCGTCTCTGATTATTATTTTTTATTTTGGTTATGGCCGCGCCCCCGCCGGCGGCGGCGGATACGGGCGTTGTTAACTGAACGGGTATATAGGTATAGAAAACTCAAACCAAAGGAGTTACATTTACAAAGATGCAAACTCCACAGTACACACAGTAAATTATGCAGCTTTCTAAAACCTAAAATCTGCCAACAGTCACGTATTCCACGCATCTACATCCCGAAGTACATGGCTGACCCTTTTGTCTGTTGGAAAATTCAAAATGGCCGCCGAATTCAAACATTATTCTAAGTCCGTTTTTGCTGACGCAAAGACCACATGCATATTGTATTTAGGAGGGGGTAAAGGTTGGTTTTCAATGGATTATAGTATTATTCCGTTTTACGGATCTTTATTCCATTACGCTAATACTCGCGATTTACACGATAAACTGCAGTAAACTGCTACATACTTGTAGCATGCGAAATCTTGTGGTATTGCGGTGTGCGTTAATCGTATTTACCCCGAGGCAACATCAATAATAATAATAAAAACATCGTATTTAGACAATTTTCAAGGTACAATTATTCGGTAAAATTATTTAAGGTACTTTCCATGGTCCAAGAAAACAAGGTCTTGCAATTAGACCACGTGACTGACACGAGCCTACGTCATTTCTACGTCATTTTGCCTATTCATCCTTGTCGAATGCGTGTAAAAGACAAGGATGAACAGCGCAAAATGACGTAGGCTCGTGTCAGTCACGTGGTCTAATTGCAAGACCTTGTTTTCTTGAACCATGGGTAGGTACTTTCCTTCCATGTGGCATAGCCCCGTCCTGTATATAACTATGTTGTGGTTATGTACAGTGACAAAACAGTGATTCATCGCTTCATTGCTGCATATCTCACTATATCTAATCATTACAATCGAAAAGGACAATTCAAGTACTTCCAGATGCCATTTTCATTGCCAACATAAGTCGGTTAATCGATTTATCGTTTTTAAAGTGCGGTTTGTTTTATTACGCAAACAAGCTTTGAAGTTCTCCGCAGGTCTATGCAGGTTTTTTTAGTCGAATTGTGAATATGACCAAACATAGGTATTCAAAAATAGAACACCGCGCACCGGCGGGATTGAAATAATGCTTCTCTAACCTATCCATTACGCCACTGACGCAATCCTTTCTAATTTCTGATTATGCTACAGTAATTATTATTCTAGTATGATGAAGCTGAATGGATTCCGATAAAAAATGCAGGGTCATACATTAATTATAAATATGAATAAGTATAATTATCCCTTGTGTTTTGTGCACGGTTATCCGCGACTTAATTACTTATATTACGTTCTTTCACTTCCCTGGGTCTGCTGTAAGATATTTCTTTAGAAATAAGCAGACCTGTTGTGTTGTCTCCTATTTCCCTTAGTCTGTTTATACAATAAACTGGTAAATAAATAAATCTCCTAACAAACAGATTCTAAACTTGGCGCCCTAGTCGATTTCATCATCATCATCTCAGCCTGTAGACGTCCACTGCTGGACTGCTGCCTCCCCCTGTGATCTCCACAATGATCGGTCCTGCGCTGCCCGCATCCAGCGGCTTCCCGCGACCCTCACCAGATCGTCGGTCAACCTCGCGGGGCCCTACACTACGTCTTCCAGCGCGTGGCCGCTATTCAAGAACCTTTCTGCTCCAATGACCGTCGTCGGTTCTACGCGCAATGTGCCCAGCCCACTGACAATTAAGTTTAGCGATTCTACGGGCTTCGTTGGTGACTCTGGTTCGCCTGCGAATCTCTTAATTCCTGATTCGATCACGTAAGGAAACTCCAAGCATAGCCCTCTCCACCGCTCTTTGGGTGCCTTTGAGCCTTCTTATGAGGCCCATCGTAAGCGACCACGTCTCAGATCCGTAAGTCATCACTGGCAACACACATTGGTCAAAGACTTTAGACTTGAGACACTGCGGTGTTTTGGACGAAAAGATATTGAGCAGCTTCCGAACACTGTCCATCCGAGTTGGATTCGACTACAAAAATTGAAAAGTTATAAGCAACTTTTTACCGGAGTAAAATACAATACACATACTTTAGGTTGCCTGGTAGAGATCGCTACAAGCAATAAGGCCGCCTATGCGCAATCCATTTACTTATGTTGATATTGTTATTGTTTTCTTTTGGGTGCAATAAAGTGTTTTAGTTACTTTACTTACTTTATTTCCACGGGAAAAAATAAAAGAAGCGAAAACTTCCTTACTAGTATGTCCACACCTTTAACGTGTCAACTAAAATACTTATAAAATGTATGGATGTATGGAACAGTTAGAATATTGCTTATTGCATGTTCCTCATATAGACCAAAGACCACCTGAATGTTTTACAATTCATACATATACATTCATTCACGTACCCTAAGGACATGTAAGTATATTATACTTCGAAAGTGGTTACATGACGCGAGATGAGTCTTTCATGGATTTTACAGTACTTTATCTGTCCGCCCGCGGCCGCACGTGTTCTTTTTTGATATTTCCATGCATTTTTCCAAAGGAATGAAATATTTTCCCGCGGTAAAAAAAAACTATCAAAGATGTTGATAGGGGATATAAGGTACCATGCAAAATTTCATTCAAATAAATCCGACAGTTTTGGAGATTAGCCCGTACAAGCAGAGAAACAAAAAAATTGAAACGAGTCTAGTTATGTTCCGTAAAATTCCCCTGACTCGGTTTTTAGCATTTTTTCCATGTGCAAATTTTCGACCTCTACAGTGTTGTCATGTAGATAATAATAATAATATTTCAATAATATTCATGACAGAAATACAAGATTCATGTTTTTCCTGCGTCATACGCTTATTATAATATCTAATGTCTAGCGACGGACCTCGTTCGAAGGCGTGGCGAATGCAAATGAACAAGGCTCTGCGCTAACCCTAACAGGGCTGAACGTGATATGATTGACAGCTCTGAAATCAAAGCGGCTAACAACAGTACCTTCTAGAACAATGTTGCCATATGGTGAGACCATTAAATCCGCATTTTTATTGAAAAATTCTGTATGAAATCTGTTTTTACCATCCTGAATTAAATTCCATCTTCGAAAATCTAGACTTCGAAAATCCGTACAAGTACAGACAATTCCGTATATATGGCACTTTTTCTATTCTAGAACAACTAGCTATTAAGGTAGACTGATCTAGTCATATGATTATCTGACGAAACCAAAGAGGTTGGAAGAGCCAGCGCCGCCAGCTTCGCGCTGGCTCTTCCAACCTCTTTGGACGAAACTACAGCTCTCTAACAACTATGTACCGGCTGACAGCTGCTAGAGCTGTGATGAAAGTAGACAATGAAAAAACGCGGCAAATTTGAAAAAAAAAAAACATCGTGGCCCAAAAACCGTGGGGGTTCCACGGGGTTTTTTAGGTTTTAAGTTCAGGTACCTAATTTGATACTCTTTTTTTTCTATGTAACTTTGTTGCCAGTACATTGTTACCAATTTCATCAATAAAATTGTCTACATTCATTTGCCAAACTCTACCTAATATTGTTCAAGCATCAATACAACAAACAAATAAGCCACATTAAACTTTTTTTTATGGCTCCGCTCCTCGCTGCGCTAGCATCGAGGCACTCCGAAAAATATACTTCTTCTTGACTTCAATCCTCTTTGCTAAATCTCAGAAAGGGAATAGTTTTGTTTAGTTTAGTTTACAAATTCAGATAACATTCATAAATAAATGCATAAAGGAAAACTTTGAAAACACAACTGCCGCTTCAAACACGTGTGCATGCAGTGGCGAATAAAATATTCTGTAAGGCTATTGCTATCTAGTAGAGAAGTTCGAAGTAGTTGCCAGAAATTAGGGTAAATAGGGCTTCAGACCATGCTGGCCCAGTGTGGGTTGGTCAACTTCACCAACCATTAAATGACTTCGCAGGTGTGTGCAGGTTTCCTCACGATGTTTTCCTTCACCGTAAAAGCGTCGAGAAAATCAAGAAAGAAATCATGGAAGTCGAGAAAACATTGGTTTATGCCACCAAGACTTGAACCCGCGAAATATAGATGCTGAAAATTTGTTTACTTTATGGTCTCAAAGTCACCCAAAGAGCGATGGAGAAGGCTATGCTTGGAGTTTCCTTGCGTGATTGAATCAGAAATGATGAGATCCGCAGGCAAACCAGTGTCACCGGAATAGCCCAAAGAATCGCTAAACGTAAGTGGCAATGGGCGTAGAACCGACGACGGCCGTTGGGGCAGAAAGGTTCTTGAATGGCGACCGCGCGCCGGAAGACGTAGTGTCGGCAGGCCCCCCACGAGGCGGACCGACGATCTGGTAAGGGTCGCGGGAAGCCGCTGGATGCGGGCAGCGCAGCTTAGGACCGATCATTGCGGAGATCCTTGGGGGAGGCCTTTGTCCAGCAGTGGACGTCTTTCAGCTGAGATGATGAGTAACATCACAAACTATCTAGGTTAAAATATACGCGTTTCCACATCAGAGATGGGCGAGGATGCGTAGCAAGTGATGTGTTTGTAAAGAACCAATAGAATCGCTTCATTTACCTCACATCAGTTAGTACAGCAATTCTATTGGTTCTTAACAAACACATCCCTCGCTACCCATCCAAGCTCATCTCTGGCTTTTAAAACGAAGGCTGGCTGTATAATGTCAATAAAGTAAAGAGGCGATGCGATGAGAACTCGCAGGTTCGCGCAATGTGTGCTGTGGAGAAAAACCCACCGAAGAAACTCCACAAGATCGCTCCATAAATTTTGAAGATTATAGTCGTATTAATTAATACTAGCGACCCTCCCCGGTTCCGCACGGGAAAATGGTTATTGTGGGTTATCCTTAAGTATATTATGCATGTACCTTTTATACATAATATAAACCTTCCTCTTGAATCACTATCTATAAAAAAAGCATCAAAACCCGTAGTTTTAAAGATTTAAGCATACATACGGACATAGCGACATAGGGACAGAGAAAGCGACTTTGTTTTATGTAGTGATGAAACTATGATAAAAGTACATACTCTAATTATGTATGAAAAGTGAAAACGTAGCGATAAGTTCTGATAACATTCGTATCAGTTATTATCAACTCATGGCACTGATTGAGAAGCGTAGATAAATCTTTTTATCTATTATGTGGAATTATTTATCTATAACCTACTACGTTTTTATATTTTTACTTTTATTTTATTGTACTTAACGATTGCGTCGTAAAGATATGACCATCGGACTTGTACCATAGCTTGTACTAACTAATAAATAATATACCTAAAATAGTAAGAGCGTTGGTGGCCAAGTGGCTAGGACCGTTGACTTCCATTCAGAAGTTCGCGGGTTCGAACCACGTGCCAATATGTTTTCGATTTTCGAATTCATATGTGCGTGCGTGCTCACGGTGAAGGAAAACATCGTGAGGAAACCTGCACACACCTGCGAAGTAAGTAATCTAAGGGTTGTGTGTGAAGTTGACCAGCCCGCACTTGGCCAGAGTGGTCAACTAAGGCCTATTCACCCTGATATCAGGGTAGGCTCGAGCCCCTCGGTGGGGACATGTATGAGCGAGCTGTGTAGAATAGAATATACTTCATACACATAAAATTTAAGTGTACAAATGGACGGCCTTATTGCTGAACAAGCAATTTGCACCAGGCAACTCATTCCCGTATGGTTTTGCATTCATGTTTTTAAGCCATAACACACATTTCATAGCATTGTTCTCATTTTTTCCGGATAACTAATTAATGTTACATAACAGCGATAAACAAGCCGCATTAACATGAGATTTACTGGGCGTATCGCAAAAACACGAAAAAACATATTGCCGGCTGCATTTGAATTGAAAAACAAAACCATGGCAGTGGCGCTCAAACTTTTATGGCATTTGAAGTTTTTTTTGCCTGCCTTATTAATTGTATCTTTAGGGAATGAGGTTTTTTAACAGAGTATTTTTTTGAGACATAAAAAAATGTAGAATTATATCAACGTATCAGCTTTACGTAGGTAAAAGCGAAGGGGTCTGTCCCAAAGTAGTCATGTACCAACGCGTCTAGGGGCGACTACGAACCTTAGCCTAGCGCGTTGATATATATTTTTTTTATCACACGCGGCCATCTGACCCCAAACTAGGCAGAGCCTGTACTATGGGTGTCACACAGCTGATGTACGTACAGCTGTCAAATACAGGTGCTCATCACAAATGTTTGCCCTGGGCGGGATTCGAACCCGCGAACCTGTGGTTCGAAGGCAGGCGTACTACCAGCTAGGCTACGGGGCCGTCTATGTGAAAAACATTGTGAAAAAAATGACGTCTGAGGGGCTTTTTGATTTTGGCCGCCCCCACCGGCGGGTACGGGCATTCAATACAGAAAACCCGCGCATGTTAAACCTGACACTCTTATCCGCATTCAGAA
Organism: Teleiodes luculella; assembly: GCA_948473455.1. Lineage (NCBI taxonomy): Eukaryota > Metazoa > Arthropoda > Insecta > Lepidoptera > Gelechiidae > Teleiodes > Teleiodes luculella. The sequence continues at coordinate 2,298,367 of OX419609.1, read as the reverse complement.
CTGCTATGTTGAACTGTTATGTTGCTTCTATCTCTTCTATCATGGAGGAAATAGAAAAGTACAGATTTATGAAAGAAATTTCAAAAAATATGGTTAACGATTAAAATTCAATCTGGAAATGTGTCACTAAAATCAGTATCCATTGCGGCTTGTTATTACGTCGATTTTGTGACACAAGCGCAATTAAGTCACACTAACACTAATTTAAATAACACAATGAAAATTTAGGTATGTAATAAGCCTAAATAAAATAATAACTAAGAATTTAGTACCAACGTCCTACTTAAAATCTTTAATTATAAGATTGAGACAGATTGTTAAAACATATAAATATCAATCAAAATAAACAGATTAAATATTATTATTATTTTTGTATATTTTATTAATGTGTAATGCAATTAACGTTTTATCTATCTATGTGACGTTCCAGGTGCAAAGGTACCTTATGGCAGGTTTAAGTATAAAGATAATCTTTTTGGATTTTAATGGCTTATTAGTTGCTGATTACAGGGATATGCGTTGTTCAAAAACGGTCATAAGGTACCTTTGCACGTGGAAAGGCACCTATATACTTTTAGTAACAATTAGGTACCTACCCGGTAAGTACCTCTAGCTCATACAATAATTTGTGTTGGTCTATTTTCAAAACCAAAATTGAAAAGTTTTTTTGAAGTAAGATTTTACAAATCATTTTTGGAAGTCAAAGCTAAGGGCCAGAAGTTAATAAGCTTTGTTCTAACCAATTTTTAAGCCATGAGCTACATTTGATATATCAACTATTTATAAATAGAATTAGATTGTGATAAGCAACATTTGTGTATGATTTTCCTCAGTTTATTTTTATCCCTCTATATTTCCTGCTAGTATAGGTTAAGGTTAGCACTTTTTCCTTAATCAAACATTATTTATTGAAGCGTACGTAATCCATCAAATTTAAATACGGGTTTTAAAATTCAGTTTCCGAGACCACGCCTATCAGTTTCGAAAAAATTAATCATCAAATTTTAAGCCTTAATAGGTATATAAAATATGACGTCACAAGTTTAATTTTTCATACGAAATATCGTTTTGACATTTTATAGGTAATAAGAAGCTTCAAAGACAAATTTATTTATTCACCATAATAGATGTCTTTTAAACACTCAATGACGTCATATCAGAAATTAAAAAGCTTTTCTCAAACCAAGACCGGCTCAAACGAATGTACAAGTCTAAGTAATGAAAAAGAGATCAAACAATCTAAAAGAGGCGATGCGATATCAGTTTGAACATAACTGGCGGGTTCGCGTAATGTGGAGAAGAACCCGCCGAAGAAACTCTTCTTTTTTATACCTACTTACTTACCTACTTAAAAATTATTACAATATTATTATAAGTACTAGTCATTTTTACAATATTATTAATACAACAAACAGTGCTTATTCGGCTGGCTAGTCAACATCCCGATTGATGCAGCAGTTTGAGAACCACTCGCCAGTATGTAAATGCATCACGCGAAGATCAAACATGCAGAATAATTTCTTTCTCCGCTCATGAATGCTTATGTGTATAATAATAAGGTGGCAGTTGGATCGAAAAATAATGTGTTGTGCCCAGTGGCGAAACTAGATGGGCCCTAAGGCAAAAAACTAGGGCCCCTAAACTGTTCAAGTTCATAAATATGTTTAATAGCTACATTCTTATCCAATAGTATTTGCACAATCGCCTTTTCTTTTTCTGTGCACGTCTTCCACTTTAATCTCGCTTATACATCAATATAACACATAGGCTATTTTTTTACCGCAGGAAAATACCTCATTCCCACGGGAAAAACGGTTAACGCGGGCGGAGCCGCGGTGCGGAAAGCTAGTATAATATATTAGTTAGCTACTTTATCATTAATAATGTTATTATACCTACTCGTAATTTGGTATGGCATCCGAGTAAGAAGAGTCATCGTACAATATAGGACACGGTAAATCCACATAAGGAGGGAATTTCTCTGTATTAAATAAAAATTACCATTAAGTGTTGCACCTTCTTTAATTAAGATTCTGTAAGCGGAAGGATTTTTTGCTAATTCAGTAAGTAACTGGTTAAAAAATGTTACCCCAAAAAAATCTTACCCCTAAGTAGGTATTGACTCAAAGAAAAAGACTGGGGCCCCCTGGGCTTAGGGCCCCGAAGCCCAAGGCCCACCTAGCCCCATGGTAGCTACGCCCCTGGTTGTACTTAGAAAATCAAAATAAGTTGCTAGCAGGACCCTCTATTTTCATACTGGGTGGACGTCGTTATGTTGTATGTCATGATCATGAATCAATTGGTTTCAGTCACTACCTATTATTTTAATGTCGAGTTTATTAGAATACAAAGCTAGTATTCTTTATAGTTTGCAACATTACAGGTTTGCCTGGAAAAAATTGCTTTAAGCAATAAGGCTGCCTTTTGCCTAACGCTTGTTTTGGGTAATTCTAAGTATCCATGTACTGTATATGTTTTAGCGTGCGATAAATTATTTGTATTGTATTGTGATACGATAACATTTGAACGCGAAAAGTGATTGTATTAGAACCAGCTTTTCGCCCGCGATATGAATGAATGAATGAATGAATGAACGAATGAATGAATGATATTTTTACTTGCAGGCAAACACGGTACATTAAGTTGGTATAATTATAAATAAAACATTAAGTGCTAGCGTGTAGCGCCAGCAACTGGCATGCAAACAATAAAAATGAATTAAAATACTAAAAAATAATACTGATTCATAATAATAATATAATAATAATAATAAATCTTTATTTCAGGCGTAATACCCATAGTTAAAATACAAATACAAATATCCAATAAAATTCACTAAAATAAAATAAAATATAATAATAAATTAAATTAAATTCATTAATAAAATTAAATTAAATTAAATACATGAATAACAAATTGGCAAATAAAAATAATTGTAATAAAATAATTGTAACACCAAAATATAACAAGAAGTATCCAACATCACTATCACTATCACTACATGGTATAAAACAAAGTCGCTTTCTCTGTCCCTATGTCCCTATGTACTATGCGTGGCGCCAGTCCTATTCTTATTTGGCACGCATATATGCTTAAATCTTTAAAACTACGCAACGGATTTTGATGCGGTTTCTTTTAATAGATAGAGTGATTCAAGAGGAAGGTTTATATGTATAATACATGCATAATATACTTAGGGATAACCCACAATAACCATAACCCGTGCGGAGCCGGGGCGGGCCGCTAGTTAATAATAAATTGGCAATTAGCCAAAAAGTATTCATTATTGAATTTTAACAATAACTTTTTCAAATTCGTCAGAAGTTTATAACAGTTTTTCCCTTGGAAACGAGGGATTTTCCCGCGGTAAAAGGTAACTTATGTGTTATACTGATGTAAAAGCTATATTTATTGGAAAGTTTCATTAAAAACCAATCAGTTGATTTTGCGTGAAAGAGTTTGCGATCCATCCAGCCATACGGATGATTTTTTAATTACTATGGATCCATTCATGCTTACAAACTTTCGAGTATATAAGATTCATGTGATGTTCAGTATAAATGAATAACCCCTCTACAAAACCGTTACCTACTTGATCCTTTCAACAACTAGAAAAAGGTTGATAATCTTCAAATGGCTGAAGATAGTTTCTTGGATCATAGCTATGAACACTCTCGATTGTGACACCTTGCAAAAAAAAACTACTTGGATCAAAATCGGCGCATCCGTTTAGGAGCTACGATGCCACAGACACACGTCAAACTTATAATACCCTTTTTTCGTGAGGGGTTAAAAAACGAACGAAACGAAGTAGCGTTTTTTTCTTTTTGAAAATCATTTTTAATTTGCTGATGACGCATTGTGTCAATTTTGTCTTATCTAAATACTAGTACTCGTAGAAGCCTAATCTCTCTGATTCGGGGTAGGTCCACCTGTCTATGATAACGTAGATAAGCCGATAGCAATAACATAACAGTAAAGGAACATAAATGATTCATTTGTTTGATATACAAGCGTGTTTTAATGTTGCATAATGCCCTCCCTCGTATAAAATTGGTTTACATTGATAACACGCCTCAGTTCTGGAACGACATTGGTCGAAATACCTCCTGTCAGTGTGCAAAGAATTTGGCGGGAAAAGGATAATGTGAAGCTTTTTTTTTTAGGTAAGTCTATGGTTAGAAGGCATGCAGCCTAAATATTACAGATGAAAAAAAAATTCTTTTTTTGAGATCATTGTTCAAACTTAAAAACAACATAAAATTAAAATTGTTTTTTTAACGGCGAATATTTTGTGGTTTTGCCATGCACGTCATTATTATTCGTTTAGCCGTTTAGGTGTGAAAACGTAAATATAGTCCGGTTCGCTCCAGTACTGAATGAAAAAATTCTATCTGTCATTCCTGTAAATGGCAACGACTCATACCGTTGGATTCGTCTTGGTGTCCTGTACGTGGAACTGTCGGTCGTCAAGTTCTAAAGTGGTGGAGGGAGGAGGGGAGGGGTAATCAAAGTTGGCGAATTTGTACTTTTGTTTTTACGCTGTAATTTGAAAACTGTGGACCGATTTCTTTGTTACTGGTATTATTTGAAAGTGTATAATATTACCTAAAAGACGTTCTTATACATCGAATACGCCAATTCAGCGGTTACCGCGCAATAATACGAAACATTGAAAAAAGAAATTGTGTATAAATAATATCACAGATTACGCTAAATCTATAACGTTTTCGTGGAAACAATGTTTACTACTTTAATTCTAAAACAAATTACCTAATCAAAAAGGTAACAATAATTACTATATGATTTATGGTGCCTGAGCTAGAGCTAATTTACGAAACGTAGTCGTAGGATCACTATACTACGAGTACGCAAATATAAGTAAATGAATGAGAAGAGATGGGTAAGTAATCACCATATTACTTTAATTATATATTTCAAGCTTACATTTTTCAAATAATACCTTGAAAAAAGACTTTACGTCGAAATAAAGATGATAATTTTTTTTTGTTTTTCACTATTAGTAGTTTTGAATTTGCCTGTAGCATCTGACCCAAGGTACGTGACAAGATAAAACTTTTGTCAGGGGTAGATATTAGTAATACCTACCCATGATAAAAAAATAAAAGAAATCTACGGCGAAATAACCCGAGAAACATTTTTTTAGGTTTTCACTATAGTATTTTTGACTTTCCCTGTAGCATCTGACCCAAGGTACCTGACGAGATTAAACTTATGTCAGGTGATAGATTTTAGTAATCCCTTTCCATGATAAAAAATTAAATGAAATTTACGTCGAAATGACACGGAAAACAATGTTTTAGTTTTCATTATAGTTGTTTTAACTTTGCCTGTAGCACCTGACTCAAGGTACCTGACGGGATAAAACCTACATCAGAAGATAGATATCTGTAACACCTACCTATGATAAAGAAATAAAATAAATTTACGTCGAAACAACGCGGAAAACAATCTTTTAGCTTTTCACTATAGTAGTTTTGACTTTGCCTGTAGCACCCGACCCGAGGTACCTGACAGAATAAAAACTATGTCAGGGGATAGATATTGGTAATATCTAACCATGATAAAAAAATAAAAGAAATTTACGTCGAAATAACGCAGAAAACATTTTTTTTGTTTTCACTATAGTAGTTTTTAATTTGCCTGTAGCCCCTGGCCTAAAGTTCCTGACAGGATAAAAACTATGCCAGGGGGATATTATATTGGTAATATCTACCCATGATATAAAAATAAAAGAAATTTAGGTCGAAAAAAAAAAAAAAAAAAAATATGTTTATTTTAGACAATTCAGTACATACAATTACATGTTAGTACAGTTTAATTTGTAACAATTAACGTGGAAAACAATTTTTTATTGCGTACTCGTAGTATATTGACCTGCGACTACGTTAAGTTAAATAACTCTAGCTCAGGCACCATAAATCCTATAGTAATTATTGTTACCTTATTGATTAGGTAATTTGTTGTAGAATTAAAGTAAGCAACATTTTTATCACAAAAACTTTATAGATTTAGCGTAATCTGTGATATTATTTAAACACAATTATTTTTTATTATGTTTCGTATTATTACGCGGTAACCACTGCATTGACGTATTCGATGTATATGAACGTGTTGTAGATAATGTTATACCCGTTCAAATAATACTAATAATAAAGAAATCGGTCCACTAGTTTTCAAATTACAACGTAAAATCCAGCGATCTTTGATTACCCCCCTCCTCATCCCTCCACCACTTTAGCACTTGACGACCGACAGTTTCACGTTCAGGACATCAAGACGAATCCAACGGTAGGAGTCGTTGCCATTTACAGGAGTGACAGATGAAACTCAAGTTCTAGAGCACTTTTGGTCTAAAATGAACCGGACTAATAAGGCAGACTCTCGCGTTATTAAATTATGAAAAGATAGTTTTTCACAGTTTTTTGGGAGATTTTGGAGTAACACGATAAGTCTTGTAAAGCTTATTTGATGTAGCATGTTTCACAGGATTAGTTAGTTATTTTTATTTTTTTATGTACTAAGTTTTAATAAAAATGATTAATTAAAAAGCGGCCAAGTGCGAGTCGGACTCGCCCATGAAGGGTTCCGTATCAGCAAGTAACATAATATAAAAGTTCTTGTAGTTCGTTGTAACTTTGATCGATGTTTTAATAATAGTGAAAGGGAAATTGCGGTTTACAATGACGCATTAAAAAAAACTACTTACTAGATCTCGTTCAAACCAATTTCCGGTGGAAGTTTGCATGGTAATATACATCTTTTTTTTTTTTGTTCTTCATCATTCTTTTATTTTAGAAGTTAGAGGGGGGGGGACACACATTTTACCACTTTGGAAGTGTCACTCGCGCAAACTATTCAGTTTAGAAAAAAGTGATATTAGAAACCTCAATATCATTTTTAAAGACCTATCCATAGATACCCCACACGTATGGGATTGATTATTTTTTTTTTTATTAGTTTCTGTTCTAAGTATGGGGCCCCCCAAAATTTAATGTTAACTTTCTAAATTTTTGTAAAAATCTTAATGCGGTTCACAAAATACATCTACTTACCAAGTTTCAACAGTATAGCTCTTATAGTTTCGGAAAAAAGTGGCTGTGACATACGGACGGACAGACAGACAGACATGACGAATCTATAAGGGTTCAGTTTTTTAGCTATTGGCTACGGAACCCTAAAAATTATACAAAAGCAATAAAAATCTTAAATATTGATACTACATCACAAGTTCCTCATATCATAATTAAAGCACTTTCAACCCTTCTCTGTAGGAATATTACCCAAAATATAATAAAAAACACAAATTTCGTGCCTCACATGAATATTGAGCACATTGGAAATGTATCTCTGTATCATGTGAAAATTTCGTTTTGACTTTTTTCGAAAAGGTTAGGCTACCAGGGCAAACCCTTAACTCGATGGTCTTGAAATGCAATGAAATGAAATATGTTTTTATACAAATCACTTTTCGACGTCGAGGCGAGTTCACAATTTGGCTGTCTTCTGTGGAGAAGAACTCGCCGGAAGAAACTCCACAGGCGTTGCATCTTTTCAAAATATTTTACAAAATTATTATTTTATACAATTTGATTAATATATAACAAAGAGTGCAAACGAAAATATGCAATTAGAGGAAGGCAACCAGTCAAAGTAGAAAAAAACTAAACTATTATAACCAATAAAACAACCGGCAATCGACTAGAGCAGACCAGTCCCTCCAATCAGCACCACGTTCACGTTCTTTGTTTGAGGCTCAAATTGACAATTATACACATTTTAAGAAACACTGCCCTCAACGTTGGAAGTTAAGGGGAAAACTGAAAAAAAATTACGAATATGACCTAGTATGAATGACGAAGGAATTTAGATGAGAAATAAATGGATGAAATGAATGAATGATGGAATGGAATGGAAATGAGGTGGAAATAAGGTTGCGAAGCACCTAGTTACATTACTATTTTAAATCGAAACGAAAAACGAACGAGCGAACTAAAATAGATGGAGCTGGCGTGCACGTAGTAAAAAAAGCGGCCAAGTGCGAGTCGGACTCGCCCATGAAGGATGCATGTAGCAGCAAGTAACATAATATAAAAATCTTGTAGAACGTTGCAACTTTGATCGAACTTTTAATAAATGTGAAAGGCAAATTGCGGTTTACGATTTATGACGTATTGAAAAAAGCCTAGGTACTTACTAGATCTCGTTCAATCCAATTTTCGGTGGAAGTTTGCATGGTAATGCACAATGCACAATTGCACATCATATATTTTTTTTAGTTTTATCATTCTCTTATTTTAGAAGTTACACACATTTTACCAAACTGTTTAGTTTAGAAAAAATATATATTTGAAACCTCAATAATATCATTTTTGAAGACCTATCCATAGATGAATGGGTTAGATGAAAAAATTTTTTTTGAGTTTCAGTTCTAAGTATGGAAACCCCCAAAATTTATTGTTTTTTTTCTATTTTTGTATGAAAATCTTAATGCGGTTCACAGAATACATCTATTTACCAAGTTTCAACAGTATAGCTATTATCGTTTCGGAATAAAGTGGCTGTGGCATACGGACGGACAGACAGACAGACATAACAAATCTATAATAAGGGTTCCGTTTTTTGCCATTTGGCTACGGAACCCTAAAAACATTACAGAATGTCATGGCGTTTGTACGAGAGTCGGTGGCACAATAATTCGTAGTGCACCTGTATGGCTCGAATAGTCAAGAAGATGCAGGTTCAAGTCCCTGCCCAAATAATAATTTTTCGCTTCGATTTAAAATAGTAGCAATTTATGACCAATATTTTTATTACTCTCCTCTATTGTGGATCTCAGGTTGTTGCGAAGTGTAATATTGACCTACTTAATTTTCAAAAAGCGTTTACTCAGCAAGGTCACACATGTTAATTTTTTTATATAAATATTGTAATCCGAATAAGGAAATCGTGTAAACCAAATTTCTTACTGGTTGAAATTTGACACCTACGTGCTTACATTACGCGTACTTAGATTTTCGCTGCTATTTAACTTTAACTACAACGTTTTATTGAGTGATATTGATTAATTGTTATTGATGCTAAATGCTACTATACTATAAACGAATTCCTAGAAGAAAAAACAAAATAATAATTCATAAATTAAATTAAATAAAAATAAGAATTATACAATAATAACAAAATCCTTCATCATATGTACTAAAATCTTAATAAATTTATTTTTGCCATGATTAATCTCAGAATCCGATAGATATTATTAAAGCTAACAATACTAACCAATTTCTATAAAATATTCGTATCTGTACTAATAACTAATTATAAAATCTAACTAAAAATTGTAATCAATTTGAATTGTTAATTGGAGTGCCCTAACGGTCTTGCTGTACTGGAATAAATGTAGGTATAAGACCTATTGTAAAAACAGCAAATGGCAATAATCACTACATAGTATAAAACAAAGTCGCTTTCTCTGTCCCTATGTCCCTCCCTATGTCCCTCCCTATGTCCCTTTGTACGCTTAAATCTTTGAAACTACGCAACGGATTTTGATGCGGTTTTTTTTATAGATAGAGGGATTCAAGAGGAAGGTTTCTATCTATAATACATGCATAATATACTCAAGAATAACCCACAATAACCATTTTCCCGTGCGGGGCCGGGGCGGGTCGCTAGTAAATGATATAATATGATATGATATGATTAAATGACGCAAAATCTCCCGGGTCTCTTAAGTTCTCGAGTCGGGTTCTTGTAGTTCTGTGCTTTCAAATGACCCTAGCTATCGATTATTTTGATAAGTTTGTTTCATAATAATTTAGACAAAAGGTCATTGACACCTGCATACAATGCGCACATTTTTTCAAACGATACGATAAAACTAAAGGAAATTATCGCAAAATACGTAATTTGGCAAAACGTTAGTAGACGGCGGGGTGAGCGTGTCACCTTGCAAGACATTTGGGCGTTACATTATTTTTAATTACTTTCAAGAAAAGAAAGAGGTCAATGAACTTCTATCATATTATAACATTGTAAAAAAGAAGCACTGACAGTAAACATTTTTCCAATAGTTCAAAATTTTGAGTACTCATAGAGTTAGGTTATATATAACATTTTAAACTCTCGCGATTTTCACACATTTGAATCCGTATAGCACCATAGCCCAAGGGTGAACCGATTTGGATGCGATTTTTTAGTTGAAAGTGGGCTTTCTAGTGGTGGTTCTTAGACATCCAAGCAAGCACAGGGGGTTTTTATATTTTTTATATTAAGTATAATAATTGTAATAAAAGTAAAACTACACTAAGTACAGTAAATGTTTGTGACCACTATTCGAACCCGCGACCCTGCGCTTCGTAGACAGATGTAGACCAACTAAGCTACTTGACTGTAAAAAAGTTAGAACCGTCAACCATTCCATTTTCAAATCCTATTTTTTTTTCAGGTGAAAGATAATGGCTTCCAATTTGTCCAGTAAATCGACGCTCAAAACAATAATGGAATCATATAGCGACCACACCTATTTGAGTGCCAGTCCATTTAATGACTACACCAACACGTATATTAACGTAATTCTAGTGGGCATTAGATGGGCTAGTGGTGTTGTAACGCAGTACGGATCAATGGTTGCGTTCGCTGTGATGTTAGTGGCTGTGCTGTGGTTGCTGTATAGAAGTTTTATAAATCCAGAGGTTTACATGAAGGTGAGTCGATATTAAGAAACTAAATGAACGTGTCCTGTTTCGGAACTAACACCTTGCGTGTTGCTCACTATATGTTTGAGAGTCTCTTGTATAGCGAGCAGCGCCCGAGGACACGCTCATTTAGATCCGCCACGGAGTGTATAACCAAGTGATACTACATTTCGTAGCTCCTGCTACGTAATTGCCACGCCGTAGAGTTGTCTACGGAAGGTCTACGCCGTAGAGATTCTTCCCACTTCGATTTACAGACCGACAAGGATCTAAATGAACGTGGTTTGTGTCGGAATTAACATCTTGCGTGTTTGCTCATATGTTTGACAGTCTCTTGTATAGCGAGCAGCGCCCGAGGACACGCTTAGCTTAGTTGTTTTGTCTTTGGGTTTTACACAAAAGAGTAGAAGTGGAATTTATTACCAACACTGTTCAAAGTTTCAGCCAATATATTTTTCTTACCCTACACGTTGGTAAATGAATACTTCGGGAGAGCCCTCCGCTCCCCCGTACGTCCGACGAAGCTTGATATCGATTTAGCGATACAAGCGTAGGTCAGTAAAAATAAACTTGTTTTTCTTCAGGAGCTGACAGAAGTAGGTTTCGACCACATCCCTTCAGGCCCCGACAGAGCTCTAAGGATATCTCGAGCGCAAGCAGCCAGGAGACTGGGGTCCAGAATCCCTCCCCCATACCCCAACGGGTGGTTTGCTGTAGCCGAGAGTAGGGAGCTGAAAACTGCAGGAGTGCTGGCTGTGGATGCTCTTGGTAAGTCACGACAACAACAACAACAGCACAACAACGTCATCACAATATAAGCGGATGGAATTCATCCACTGTGCTCTACTATAGAGCAAATTGGACACTTTCTCTCCACAATGTCCTATTCATTCAATGTCATATTGACTAGTAGAGCAAATTAGAGAGAGTGGCTCTACCCAAAATCTAAAAAAAACGTGTGCGCCTTTTTGATAATTTGTAATGTAATCGGATCATAGCATTCAGGTCTTCGGGTCTGAAATCTGGATTAGGATCACTCGAACGTACTCGTGGCACAATGGAGCATTTGAGTTGTCCATAGGACATAGTCCAGATATTCAGCAGAGCATAAACATTCATTCATTCGTTCATTCACTCCTTGTTTTATCCTTTTATTTTCTTGCCGTTTCTACGTAATATTATGATAAGTAATTTTGTCTTCCTTTTGAAAGTGTTACAGTCCTCCATGTTTTGATGTTTGAAGTATCGTTATCATCGCGTGAAAATGTTCATATTTTGTGTTGTTAAAATCGACACGATTTTTATCTGTTTATCTCTAGGATGTGATAAAGATTCCGAAATATTTTTTTATCACTGACATTTTAGATGATTAAATTCTGATCAAGGCCAAGGCATTTAGGTAAATTAGGATTTTTGCGTAACAGATTAATAAGCAGACTATGTGTTTTGTACAGTGATCAAATTAATTTCAAATTCGAAAGTTTTTTTTTTATGTATCCATAGCCGAAGAGGAGAATAAACTTGAGAGCGCCCGTATTCCGTGGCGGTAGGGTTAAATTTCGTAGTGCGAATGTCCAGCATGTGCTGCCTTCTGTACCTAATATTATACAAAACTGATGTTTCCACGTCAAAGTAACTATTTGCCAAGGACCAGACTGTCCATTGTTGGTCATTCAAAAGTGGCGTCGCTGGGCTAGCGACCCGAAGTAATTTTAGTTTCGTCGTGTGACGAAATCCCAACGTTTCCTTTTACGTTCGTTAGACCATAAGCGCACTAAACACGACTTACCAAAGCATTAGTTGCAAACCGCAATGAACTAGATGGGAGCCACTTACTACCAGGATAATAAATTATATCTTATTGTAAAACAATAAGGGGCAACGCAAACAGAAGACGGCGAGGCGAGGATACGGCACAGGCGCGGCGGTGTATCGACTGAAACTGGTTTGACATACGGTTGAAAACGGCATGCCAAAATCGAGTAGCGCGCGGCGCGTCGAAGCTGCTACGAGAGCCGGCGCGAGACCGCCGCGCCGCCGTATGTCAATATATTTAAGGTTTGGTTTTGATTGATACATCGCCGCGCCTGTGCCGTATCCTCGCCTCGCCGTCTTCTGTTTGCGTTGCCCCTAACACTCAGCTCTCTCTGGTTGTAGCTGAAAATCAGTGATATCTGCTCTTGGGAGCAAGTATCGACGCTGAGCTACTACCTTTTTGCACTGCTACAGCACACATAATACCTGGCGCGCCAGGAATTTATATTCAGCTTTACAGATTTTGTTTGTTATTATTGATGTGATGTAGCTGGTGTCTGTAGTACAATGGTAAACTCCTGGGCTCGTTTCGCCAAGAGCTACTCTTCGATAATTCTTGATTGACTTTTCTGTGTTTTAATGATTCTTGGTAGTAGTGAGCCTGTAATGGATTTGAAGTGTTAAAGAACTACAATAATAATATACTAATTCGATTACTGTGCGTGTTAATTGACTATATCGAAGAGTAGCTCTTGGCACAACGAGCCCAGGAGTTTACCATTGTACCTACTAAACAAACAATTTTTATTCTATTCAATCTATAATATTATTAAATCTCTCCTTACAGGCCAGAACTTTTGCGTTTACCGCGGCGAGGACGGTGTGGCTCGCTGCGTAGACGCATACTGCCCGCATCTTGGCGCTCACCTGGCCATCGGCGGCTCGGTTTGCGGCAACTGCATCGAGTGCCCGTTCCACAAGTGGCGGTTCGATGCTCAGGGCAAATTGGTGCACGTTCCTGACGTCGATAATTGTAAGAAATTTTGCAGTGTCCATATATGCGTATTATACCACCTCATGGTCTAAGAAAACAAGAAGACACAAGCCTATGTCATTTCTACGTCATTTTGCCTATTCATCCTTGTCGAATGCGTATAATAGACAAAGATCATCATCATCATCATCATCATCATTTCAGCCGAAAGACGTCCACTGCTGGACAAAGGTCTCCCCCAAAGATCTCCACGACGAAGGTCCTGCGCTGACAAGGATGAACAGCGCAAAATGACGTAGGCTTGTGTCGGTCACGAGGTCTAACGGTTAGACCTTGTTTTCTTAGACCATGATGTGTCGTTTCTCCCATTCAAGGCACCTCGTTACAACCTTAATCCCGCATCATAAAGTCGAAAACGAATGAATTTTATAAAGTTGTTTTTGTCTTATACAGGGTTAAACTAAAATTTGGGCGGGATTCTAATCTTATCCTTAGCTTTTGGGGAAAAAGGTAGCCTATGTACTATTAACTGATGAATAAGCTATATTATTGTAAAGGTTCATGAAAATCCATTCAGTAGTTTTTGCGTGAAAGTGTAACAAACATCCATACATCCATAACACAGCCATCCTCACAAACTTTCGCGTTTATAATTTAGTAGGATCTTTTATGAAGAAGTCTTATAGCTTATTCGATTCCGGAAAAAAGTGTCTTTGAAACCCGCCATATTGAAAATTAAGATAAGAGCGTCGGTGGCCAAATGGGCCATTGACATCCATTCGGAAGTTCGTGGGTTCAAACCTCGGCACTACCAAATTACCAATGTATTTTCGATTTTCAAATTCATTATTACGTTTATTTGACGCTCTTACGGGAAGGAAAACATCTTGAGGAAAACTGTACACATCTTCGAAGTAATTCAAGGGTTCAGTGTGAAGTTGACCAAACCACATTTGGCCAACATGTTAGACCAAGGCCTATTCACCCTGATTTCAGGGTAGGCTCGAGCCCCTCGGTGGGGACATATATGAGCTGTCAATGATGATGAAGTTATCTTCGTACGACAAAACTATGTCTACCACGCTTGAAACATCATACTAGCCCCCGAGCAGCAAGATAAAACAGAATTTGTATTTTGATCCTTATCTCCAGTACCCAAAGGCGTTACCATCAAGACCTGGACGACGGTGGAAGCCGACGGCGCCGTCTGGATCTGGTATGACGCTGAAAACCGCGCGCCCTTGTGGCAGCTGGAAGACGCTCCAGAACTAACAAGCTACGGCTATAGAGGGCATAATCTGTTCACAATCAGCTGTCATATACAGGTTTGTACTTGCTTGCTTATGGTGTGGGTTTTGTTCGAGGTTAACCTACCTCACAAACCCTGTTGTCGGAATTGTTGAGCCGCCTTAGGCTTCCGATATGGCTCCTATAACGACTACATACGTAGATAATAAAATATAATTTTATGTTTATAGGCTTTTGTTCAGGAACATCACATTTAATTGTAGTAATTGTGCATAGCGCCAACAAACTACCTACAGTTTGGCGCGCATTGTCTGTATATTTTGGTGTCAATAAAGAATATTGTATTGTATTGTATTGTATTGTAAATATAATTATATTGTTAACATGTCCATGAGGAAAATAAATAAATAAATAAATAGATAGTAGCCAGGATAGGGACTACTATTTGGTATTCTGTGCCAGGACCAACGTCTTTACATAGCTTCCGAAACACGGAATCATCTTTCTTTTCGGACAATCAGGTGATTCAGCCTGCAATGCCCTAACTAACCAAACTGAGGAAAGTCTCACAAAGTGATATTTGTTCGACGGATCCCCACCGGGATTCGAACCCGGAACCTCTGTAACGTCAGACGAGCTCTTGACCACTCGACCACAGAGGTTTGTACTGAAATAAGAAAACAAAATTGAGACCAACCCGACATTCGGCCACGCGATTTAGAAACCCTGAACTGCTAATTAGTTCTGCAAAATACTCATTGCCTAAAGAGGATCCCACTTTTGATATCTGATACTGTTGCTGTATGAAGGGTTGAGAGGAGCTAAAATTTAAGTACCAGGCATTTAGTTTATGCCCTAAATCATAAAAAAATAACTCCTCACTCCTCCTCTGCACCTTTGGGTACATACAATGTGTGTCTTTGTTTGTGTTAGTGAGCAAATAAACGTGTTCCGGTACTTTTCATCTCCCTCATTGACGTGTTCAATAATTTATATTTATTGTAATTTCAGGAAATTCCTGAAAATGGCGCTGACGTAGCTCATCTCAACGCAGTTCATGCTACCTCCCTCTTGTCGACCGTCGCCGATAAGTACCCCTCTTTACACAGCCTTATTGGTAAGTCTTCGGCGTCTTTTTTCTAAGTCTTTCAGCGTGAGTGTTTTTCTTTAATGGCCCACGCTTGTGTCGAAAAGGTACGACCAATCAAGCTTCACCGGACTTGCGGGGGAGCGGTGGAAGTTCGCGGGTTTTAATCTCAGCACGTACCAATATTTTATCGATTTTTGAATTCATCTGTGCGTACGTTTGAATTCGGCGAAGGAAAACATCGTGGCACACCTCGTTAACAGCTCATATATGTCCCCACCGAGGGGCTCGAGCCTACCCTGATACCGGGTGAATGGCTTTAGTCGACCACGATGGCCCAGTGCGGGTTGGTCAACTTCACTCACAACCCTTGAATTTCTTCGCAGGTGTGTGCAGGTTTCATCACGATGTTTTCCTTCACCGTAAGAGCGTCGAATAAACGTACATATGAATTCGAAAATCGAAAACACATTGGTACGTGCCGAGGTTTGAACCCACGAACTTCGGAATGGAAATCAACGGGCCTAGCCACTTGGCCACCAACGCTCTTGTCAACCTGCACACACCTGCGGAATAATTCAAAGGTTGTGGTGTTCTTGACTTACACTTAGAAAGCGCAGCCTAGTCGTCTAAGGCCTACTAAACTAGGAAAGTGATATTATATTAACTTATGTCCTCGTAATTCAATATTCAGGTTTCCACTACTGGTCAGCTGAGTGGATGAAGAATGAAGACCACACAGCATCCATCTCACTCACACACGACTACAAACTTATGAAGATAAACGTCTTCCACGTTGAGGTTGATGTCACACAGGTAAAATGCTCAGACTAAAACCTCCATGGATTTAGGTTTATAGTGTAACTACGGCCTTTCAAGAACTTTTTTGCCCCAATGCAACTGTGTCGGTTTATCGTGCAATGTGCCCCGCTACTGCCAGACTTTGATTTAGGTACCTATGGATCTAAAAAAATCTACATGTTTTTGAATGGACAGCTATGGATAGTCTGGTCATTGGTATTTATTTACTTATTAGCTTTGACTCGAGAAATGATTTTGTAAGAATTTTTAGTTTTATTTTGATGTGATTTGCAAAGGTATGACACTGCTCCGACAAGATATAAAACCTAACCTAACCTAAGCTGGTAGGTTAGGTTAGGTTAGGTTCGGAGCTTGTCAGAGCAGTGTTATTTCGAAGCTTGTCGGAGTAATGTCCTATAAACGTAATGTTGCATCCCAAGTTTTATTTCCATTCCAGATTGGTCCAGGGCACGTGAGGCTCCGACTCAACTCCCCGTTGGGTCCAGTCCTTATCTCGCAGTCAGTCACTCCCATTGGTCCTCTAGAGCAGAGGGTCATTCACAGGATATTCTCGCCCACTTACAACGCGCCCGTTGGAGTCATCTACAATAGGGCGGAGGCCTACCAGGTAAAAAGTTAGGATATCTATCTACTGGCTCTTATAATATAACATTATTAAAATAATTATTAAATATAATTATTAAAATAATGTTATTCAGCAATATGTACAGGAGCCAGCACTTGCGGCTGGTCATGTTGACCTTGAGAGCGCCCGTATTCCGTAGGTTATAGGTGAATTTCTTAGTGCGAATGTCCAAACGCATGTGCAGGCTTCTGCACAATAACAAGCTTAGAGAATTAATTAAATATTATAATATACCTACGCAGTCAGGTTTTTCTGTATAACAAGTAACAATAAAATTATTTTTTTAAAAAATAATACGCCCGCTACAAAATCTTTACCCGATCCTTTCAACAACTAGTAAAGAGCTGATAATCTTCAAATGGTTGAAAATATTTTCTTGTATCATAACTAAGAACACGTCTCTCGATTGTAAGTATTGTAACACCTTGCAAGCAAAAAAACTAGATCAAAATCGGCATATCCGTTTAGGAGGTACAATGCCACAGGCAGACAGACAAACACATACGTCATAACTTATTCGACGGCCCCGTAGCCTAGTTTGTAGTACGTCTGCTTCGATGCGCAGGGTCGCGGGTTCGAATCCCGCCCAGGGCAAACATTCGTGTGATTACTTGATTAGTACTTGTATTTGCCTTGTGTCTGGATATCTTAAATGTATAAATGTAAGTACGCATATATCAGCTGTCTGAAACTCATAGTACAGGCTCTGCCTAGTTTGGGGTCAGATGACCGTGTGTGAAATGTCCCCACATATTTATTTTATTTATAACACCCCTCTTTTTTGTCAGGGGTTAAAGAAACAAATAAATTATCAGACGGCAGCAGCCTTCGGGCTGAGACATATCAATATTTGTGAATCTTCATCATGGCAACGGTGTTTTCCTTGCAGTTCGAACGAGACGTGGCCATATGGAACAGCAAACGCTACCTCCACAACCCTCAATACGCCAAGTCAGACAAAACGATCAAATTCTTCAGAGCCTGGTTTTCCCAGTTCTACAGTGACAACAGTATTAGTTTCCAAGAGGCCAACTCAAACCCGCTGGACTGGTAACCAGGGCTCATATAGTGTCCTCACCGAGGGGCTCGAGCCTACCCTTCATCATCATCATCTTCATTTTAGCCGAAAGACGTCCACTGCTGGACAAAGGCCTGCGAAAAACTCCACACAATCGATCTGCTTAGCATCCAGCGGCTCATACAAAGACCTTGTCGGTCTGTAAAGCGAAGTGGGAAGAATCTCTACGGCGGCGTAGACCTTCCGTAGATCACTGCTACTGCGTAGCAATTAGGTACGTAGCAGGAGCTACGAAATGTAGTACGTCAAATAACTATCTAATGAAGCAAGATGCGCCCTCTGCTACACCTACAAGAGACTGTCAAATATGATGTGAGCAACACGCAAGGCGTTAGTTCCGACACAGGACACGTTCATTTAGGTCCTTGTCGATCTGTAAAGAGGAGTGGGAACCATCTCTAGGGGGCGTAGACCTTCCGTAGACCACTGCTACGGCGTAGCGATTACGTAGCAGGAGCTACGAGATGTAGTATCACTTGGTTATACAATCCGTGGCGGATCTAAATGAGCGCGTCCTCGGGCGCTGCTCACTTTACCAGAGTCTGGCAAACATAAATAGTGAGCAACACGCAAGGCGTTAGTTCCGACACAGCCCACGTCATTAATGCATTTGTGTGTAAATAGAATACTTCATCATCATATTGCATTTCATTTTACTAGTAAATAATGTAAAGTTCCTTACTTTCTATTTTTATTTGTTTTTAATGAAAAGCAGTACTTGTTGTGATTTGTAATACTTAGATTAATGTTCTGTTTAAATTAGTAAGTAGGTAAATATGTTTTAATATTTTTATAATTGTTTGTCAATGATTGATTACGAGTTGTAAACATTATTAATTCATTTTTAACAGTCTGCTTATAAGAAAAGAAGTATGTGGGGGTACTTTGAAATACTTTAATATTTACAGAAACCTAAACAAATAAATATTTTCTCCGCTTTAAAAATGGCACCATTATTTATGTTGCTTTTAAAATTTTATGGCATAAATTATTTGTATTACTTTATTTTTCATAGATACAACTTCCAAATGTGGGATTATTTATGCATTTAAAAATAAACCAAAAAATGGTTTTAATAATATTTGTGCTGTAAATATGGGTATAGTGAGTAAAATCCCGACCAGAAAAATAAAAAAACTCGCCATTGCGTTCAATGGAACTAATTTTATAATTGAAATTATTGCCAGAAACATAAAAAATATACGCGTAGCGCCCCCAGAGCAGGTTTTTTATTTCTTTGGTCAGGCATATTTAACTAATTAATAAAATAAAATAATAATTCTAACAAAAAAACCTGTCAAAAATTTATAATTTAAAAACGATTGATATGTTATTGAATGATACGTGTAAATATAGCTCAAGGCTGGCTGTGTTGTTTTAGAAAAATATATTTTTAAGGACTTGTATTGGTGTAATATATTAAAAGAAAAAAATATGATAAGTAAGAGCAAACAAAATTGGAATTAATTATTATTAAATCACTTTTAAGTACTTACACTTGGAACTATGTTACTGTCCATGGGTAGTATAGAGTCGTAATATGTATGAGGCGACCCGATCCTGTCAACATCTCTTTGTTACGATTTGGTATTGAGATATTTTTGTTTTCCGTCAGTTTCGACCAATAGAAAGCTGCATCATGCCCTACAACCTCAGCTAGTTGACAGAAATTGTTTGTTTAACATTTGCACGTATTACGTCTGTTTAGGGTCCAATACTCTTTGGGTAAACCCACATGGTCTCACCCATGGTCCAAGTAAAATAAGGTCTTGCAAAGACCACGTGACTGACACGAGCTACGTCATTTTGCCTAGTCATCCTTGTCGAATGCGTGTAATAGACAAGGATAAACAGAGCAAAATGATGTAGGCTTGTGTCAGTCACGTGGTCTAACGGTTAGACCTTGTTTTCTTGGACCATGGTCTCACCCATAAAATAATGTTGTGAAACAAATATAAACCGTTTTAAAACCAATGATTAAAATGAAATTTTACCAATCGCTAAAATAAATTATATTATAGTATTGTATAGTACCTAATGTAAATTTTACCTGAACCCACCCTTAGGTTGCCTACTTTCGTTACACGATATGTACGTACAGTACTTAAACAGCACATGCGGCTGGACATTGAAAGCGCCGTTATTCCGTAGCAGTAAAAGCGAGTTTCGTAGTGCGAGTATCCAGCCACATGTGCTGCTTACTGTACTGTTCTCTTGTTAGACTGTTGTTGTGCATTTGAAAATAAATGTAGTGTTAAGTTAAAAATTTAGATTATTCTAACTCTAATTTTAAAAAATAAAAATATTTGAAGTATGTATCTACTTATCTATTGTGTTCATTTTTAATTAATTCAACATTGTTCCGGTAGGTATATTATGTGTTGGATATCTCGTATTTATGTAGGGTTTGTAGTATTTTATGATTAATTACAGTGCTGGAGTAAAACGCCATATTCGATCCATAGTGTAATGTTTTTTTTATTATCCATAAAATAGTGTTGTACACTTACATTAGTGTTGTCCTACATAACACTCTTCCACGTTATATAATTCAAATTTTCATAACTAGGCAAAGTAAAAGGTAAGGTAAATTATTAAAGTAGAAAAATAATAATATAAGGTTTACAAATCCAAACGGTTAGGTGGTTTTCTCATTCTTGTAGATCTTCGCAGTATAGGTGTTCCAGGTGAATGTTGTGGTGTAGAAATCTTGATAGGTATCTGTTCCTGGTAAACTTCCTCTCCGCTCTGTGGTTGATCAAAGTCTTCATTGGTAGTAGTAGTATAGGTAGTTGTAGTATTAGATTTTTCAGGTGTCTGTGTTAACTTGGCAGGTGTGTAATCTTCATTTGTTATTATGTCTTCCTTGTTCTTATTTGTCGTTTCAGGTATTATCTCATTTTCTTTATATGTCTTCTCTGTCTGTATTTGTTCTCTTTGGTTGTTACCATCCCATGTAGTCTTTCTTATTTGATCAACATGTCTCATTTGTGGTAATCCATCTATTATAACTTCATAGTGTAGCTTTCCTTTCCGTGTGTTGACTATTCCCCATTTCCATTTTTCCTGTCCCACATAGCATCTTGCCATCACTCTATCTCCTTCATGAAATTCCTTACTAATCTCTCCTTCTCTTGTGTTTTTTGTATTCATTTCTGAACTTATGTCTCTCTTCACTAAGTCTATTTTCGTCCTGTATAGTCTCTTAAACATCATTTCTGCTGGGCTCAGTCCTGTTGTAGTATTGACTGTTTTTCTGTATTGCATTAGGAATCTACATATTTTCTCTTCCAAAGTTCCTTGCTCTTCTGACATAGCTTTTAGTTTGTATTTAAATGTTTGTACATAACGTTCAGCTTGACCATTGGTTGCTGGGTGGTATGGTGCACTGAATTTAGCTTGTATTCCATATTCATTTAAAAAGTCCATCATTTCTTTTGAGACAAACTGTCTTCCATTATCTGATACTATTAAAATGGGTAATCCAAATGTTGTAAATAGTTTTCTTAGTATCTTAATTGTTGCTGTTGAATTTGTGTTTTGTGTTGGTACAACTTCCAGCCATTTGGTGTATGCATCCACAATAATTAAGAAATATGTATTTAGAAATGGTCCAGCGTAGTCTATATGTATCCTGGTCCAAGGTTCTTTAGGGTATTCCCAGGAATGAATCGGTACCTTTGTAGGGTTTTTTTGTATTGCACAACAGTTTCTGCATCCTTTCACCATATCTTCTATATCTTTATCTATGTTTTTCCACCATAAATAACTTCTTGCTAAAGCTTTCATTTTCACAATACCAATATGTGCTGTATGTAACTCCTGTAGTATCTGAGGTTGTAGTTCCTTTGGTATCATCACTCTTATTCCCTTGAAAATACATCCACCCTGTAGTGAATATTCATGTAAAGATTTGTTATTACTCCTTCCTGACTGTATTTCATTCAAGAGTGTAATACATTCAGGGTCTCTAGCTGTAGCTTGGCGTATCATTCCGTGAGTAACTGGCATCATCTGTATTTGGCTCAAGTAGAATGCGTCATCATCGGTAAGTTCTTCATTTTTGTCTGTAGATTTAGATTGCATGTTAGTTTTGTCTGTAGATATAGTTTTCATTGTTGTTGTAGGTAGTATTCTTGAGAAATAATCTGCATTTGCATGTTTTTCTGTCTTCTTTACTTTAATATCATAGTGAAATCCTGCTAAGAAGTTAGCATAGTGCGTTAATCTTAGGGCTGTAGTTGTAGGTATAGCCTTTTCAGGGTGTAAGATTCGAGCCAAAGGTTGGTTGTCCACAATCAGTGTGATTTTACGTCCATAACAGTACTGGAAAAACTTCTTCAGTCCCCATATCAAAGCGGCAGCTTCTTTGTCCAGCTGGCTGTAGTTTTGCTCTGCTTTTGATAGAGATTTTGATGCGAATGCTACTGGTCTTTCTTTTCCATCTGGCATCAAATTGGATAGCACAGCTCCAAATCCTGTGGGCGAAGCATCCGTTGCAAGTAATACTGGTAGCTTCCCGTCGAATGGTAGAAGAACTTTGTCACTGCAAATTTCTTGTTTCAGGTTTTTAAAAGCGTCGTCACATTGTTTACTCCATATAAAGGGTGTGTCCTTTAATAGCAGCTTGTATAAGGGTCTCAATTTAGTTGCCAAATTTGGTATATACAGTGTGAGTCCTTATAAAGTGCACATATTAAAATCAGGGAAACTACACCCCATTTTATCGACGGGAAAAATATTAAAAAAAATTAAAAAAATTATTTGAGTTTTTTATGGTGTTTTTAAAATTTTGAGTTGCACCTGTTGACCCTATTTAGATAAAACGTCATAATTTTTAAACTAAGTGTGTTATCGCAGTGGAATAAATTTTGTGATGATGACTAATAATAAGCCGTACCCATAAAGTCAAAATATCCAAGAAAACTAACCTTATAAATTTATAATTAAGTGAAACTTGAAGAAAATCTGGATTTTTTTTCATCATTTTTGCAATTGATTTACAATTTCTCCTAAAATCATGTTATTAACCCTACTTTTTTTTTATTCCAGCATATTCTACGTATTATTAGCTTTCTAAAAGTAAAATTTGCAAGTTTATTACTTAGATACAACTTCTTAAATCAGCGTTTAAAAAATGCAGTTATCTGAGTTAGAGCTGGAGGATGATTTAAACAAAAGTATTTTTCAAGCATAAATCATTTATTACCTTTAACTAATTAAAAATAAATCAAATCAGTAATTATCCTAATGCATCAAATGTTCGAAATGACCACCCTGTTGTTGCATACACATTGTAGCGCGAAGCAAAATTTGCTGCGTTGCCCTTTGAATCATATCGGGATCATTTTTAATTTCATTGGCCACACGCAAAACCCTTTCTTCAAGTTCCGCTTCTGTATTAATTTGACTGCTGTACACCCTTTGTTTCATGGTCCCCCATAAAAAATAATCCATAGGTGTGAGATCGGGGGAACGCGCCGGCCACCCAACTGGTCCTCCTCGACCAATCCAGCGACGTGGATAATTGTCATTTAAATATGACCTGACGATCAGCGCATAATGGGCGGGACATCCATCCATTTGGAGCATCATTCTGCGACGGGTTAGAAGTGGCACATCTTCCAATAGCCACGGCAGTTCGTCTCTCAGAAGTACAAGAAATCTCTCTCCAGTTAACGTTCTTGGGAGTATTATAGGACCAATGAGAAAATGGTCGATCATTGCGGCCCATACATTTAAAGAAAATTTCACTTGGAACGTAGAAGCCCTTTTCAACCTAGGGTTTTCACCTTTCGGGCACCACCGATGTAAATTTCGGCAATTAACGATGCCATCTCTAGTAAATTGAGCTTCGTCTGTCCAAAGAATCTTTTTAGGGAACTGTGGATTGTCTCTTGTTTTTCTTAAAACCCATGAAGACATAACGCACCTTGGACGTGAATCCACATCTTGGTGTAAATGCTGCACCCTTTGATAATGGTATGGATGCAACCCTGCTTTTCTTAAGATGCGCCAAACTGATTTCTGGGACACGCCATGACGTAATGCCAAACGTCTCGTACTGGTAGTCGGGTCACGAAACAAATCATCCAAAATTGCTTCTTCGATAGCAACATCGATAATAACACCTGGTTCGCGGCGATTCCGAGGCACAAAAAGTCCAGCGCTAGCCAGTCTTCTATGGACTTCTTGGAAATTACGGGCTGATGGCACGGGGCGTCGATTCGGAAATGCAGTTAGATAAGCTGCGCAAGCAGCTCTAGCACTCCCTCGGTACATTCCATAGTAATAATGGATATCGGCAATGTGTGCTGGAGGGAAATCACTTATACGTGGCATGGTGACCACAAAGCAAACGCGTGATACGTAGGATACGAAAACTGATAACGTTGGTAGGAGAAATACAAATAGCAGCGGCGAATGGTTCGGAGCGACTGGCTGGCTAGGCTACAAAGCATAACGAACGTTCAAATTGTCCTTCAACAGGCCCCCCTCTTCCCCTTTCGTACTTCGACCCGCGTGCCTCTACAATGACTCACCAAAAAAAAGGTCTCTACCTGTGATAAACAATGATGCGTAGCCAAACAATGCGCATAGGCTTTTTTCAAACGGTCATAGAAACTGTTATTTTTAAGTAATAATCGTGCAATTTTTATTTTTAGAAAGCTAATAATACGTAGAATATGCTGGAATAAAAAAAGGTAGGGTTAATAACATGATTTTAGGAGAAATTGTAAATCAATTGCAAAAATGATGAAAAAAAATCCAGATTTTCTTCAAGTTTCACTTAATTATAAATTTATAAGGTTAGTTTTCTTGGATATTTTGACTTTATGGGTACGGCTTATTATTAGTCATCATCACAAAATTTATTCCACTGCGATAACACACTTAGTTTAAAAATTATGACGTTTTATCTAAATAGGGTCAACAGGTGCAACTCAAAATTTTAAAAACATCATAAAAAATTCAAATATTTTTTTTTATTTTTTTAAATATTATTCCCGTCGATAAAATGGGGTGTAGTTTCCCTGATTTTAATATGTGCACTTTATAAGGACTCACACTGTATTGCTGATAGTAATTGATCAAACCGAGAAATTGTTTAAGTGTAGTAACATCTGTAGGTCTCGGTGTATTAATAATATCTTTTATCTTGTCTTCAGTAGGATGTAGCCCTTCACTATCAATTTTATGTCCCAAGTATGTAATTGATGTCTGATTAAACTGACATTTG
This sequence comes from Teleiodes luculella, assembly GCA_948473455.1. Lineage (NCBI taxonomy): Eukaryota > Metazoa > Arthropoda > Insecta > Lepidoptera > Gelechiidae > Teleiodes > Teleiodes luculella. The sequence goes on along the minus strand of OX419609.1, from coordinate 2,272,803 downwards.
TTTTTATTTAAATGAAGACCACATTCTTGTAATTTTATGAACACATTTTCTATTCTTGATAATAGTTCTTCTTGTGTAGCTCCTTGTATAACAATATCATCATAGAAACAAGCTACTCCTGGTAGTCCTTGAAGCATCTGGTCCATGAAACGTTGCCAAATATTTGGGGCTATCTTTACTCCAAACATCAATCTATTTACCCGGTAAGTACCTTTACTGGTGCTAATCGCTTGCATTTCAGATGTAGCGTCATCCACAGGCATATGTAGGTAAGCCTGATTAATATCAAGTGTACAAAAATATTGTCCACCGCTGAGCTTGGTAAATATCTCTTCAATGCGTGGTATTGGATAGTTATCATCCAACAACCTTGGATTCAGTGTACTTCTGTAATCTGCACACAGTCTTATTTTTCCATTGGGTTTTATGGCCGGTACTATGGGTGTTCCCCACTGTGAATAGGTCACTTTAGTAATGATGTTTTTCTTTTCTAACCTGTCAATCTCTTCTTCGATTCTGTCCTTTAAAGCGAATGGAACTGGTCTTGGTTTAATGTAAACTGGGTTTACATTTTCTTTTAATTTGTATGAGCATTTGTAGTTTGTAATCTTTCCCATGTCTTCTTCAAATAGAGTCTTGTATTTTTGTAATAAGTTGTTTAGTCTTTCTTCATAGTTTATATCTGTATTTATTTTATTTATACTTTCTGGTAGTTGTATTTGTATTTTCATTTTAATAATCCATTCTCTTCCAATTACAGGTTCGGACTGCCCTTTTATTACAAATAGCCTCAGCTTTTGTGTATTATTTTTGTATGTAACAGGTACTTTACATATTCCTTTTGGTTGGATAATTTCTCCTGTGTAAGTCTTCAGTTTCACTGTAGTGGGTGTCAATAGTAAATCTTGTAAATTCTCTTTGTAAAACTTCTCTGAACATATTGTAACTGCAGCTCCTGTATCTATTTCTAGTTCATGTACTTTCTTGTGTATTTTTAATTTACTCATAAACTTTTTATTCTGGTATGATTCTGGTAGGATCTTGAATATTTCGTAGACTTCTCCTTCTTCTCCATTATATGCTTCTCTGTCAGACTCTTCCATTTCCAGTTGTTTAATATCTTTAAAACATACTGTATCAATATGTCCAGGCCGGTTACAATTTTTGCAGAATAAATTCTTTGTGCGGCATTCATTGGCCTTATGGTTCTTTTTTCCACACCTGTAGCATTTTGTATTTTCAATTTTCTTTGTATTGTAATTGTAGAATTGTTTTTTAGGTATGGTATTGTAGTTATTGTATTGTCTTTTAGGTGTACTGTAATATTTTCTTGGCATGTTATTTTGATGCATTCTCCTATTTGTACTATGCGTTTGTTTTGTCTTGTAAGATGGAAAATTTTTCCTTGTAGACACTCTGTTGACATTGTATTTTTCACCTTGCATTTGCTCGGTTTCTGTTTTAGATAGTTCAATGTTCATTGCAGTATTTAGAATTTCTGGGAATTCTTTAACCGGCTCTTGTAATAACCGTTCTTTTATTTCTTGGGATTTTAGGCCTCGTATAAACTGTACTCTCAGATGTGTATCAAATGTTGACTTTTTGCAGTGTTTACAAACGAAGTTACATTTGGATCCGATTGCCTTGAGATCCGCCACGTAGTTGGCCAGACTCTCTCCATCCTTCTGTAGTCGTAAACAAAACTTATTTTGTTGTGATATTTCACTCGGCTTAGGTGACACATGGTTTCTGAGTGCGGTAACCAGGTCGTCATACGACTTTTCTTCCGGTTTTGTTGGTGAGGTTATGTTTTTTATTATTTGATAATGCTTTGGCCCCAAACATGTTAAAAACATCTGCACCTTAGTCCTTTCATCTCTAACTTGTTTCAGTTCTATGTAATTCTGTAGTCTCTCTAAGTATGAGTCGAAACTTTCGCTCCCTTCTTCGAAGCTTTGTAATGTCAACCCGGCCGCGTGGTTGGCTTGCTGTTGCCCCGCGAGTCCTTGTATTGCGATGGCCAATTGATGTAATACGTCTTCCATATTCGCCATCTCGTCGCCACTTGTTGGATATCTCGTATTTATGTAGGGTTTGTAGTATTTTATGATTAATTACAGTGCTGGAGTAAAACGCCATATTCGATCCATAGTGTAATGTTTTTTTTATTATCCATAAAATAGTGTTGTACACTTACATTAGTGTTGTCCTACATAACATTATGTACATACAAAATCCAAAACCAAAATCAGCTTAATGGGGGATTTTCAAGCTGGCATTAAAGAAAAAGAGGTTCTTTTGACTGAAATAGATGGCGTGCTTTACGTGTAAAATGTCAAACGCGAGCCAATCAAACATCAAACCAGTGAGGCAGAGATAAAACTGGCAACACTGTTGTTGTCGTGTGTTTTGAGTTCTATTCGTGTTTTTGCGTGCTGATTTTTGATCCGTTTTACTATTTTTCCTATCTTCATGCACGTCTAATTTATTTGACGTAAGAGTTCAGTGCAGCGCCATCTCTTATGACCTTAATGAAACCTTTTGTTGTTTTTAGATTTTTAGAACTGTCAAAATGAAAATCCCTTCCAATAAGGGATCCAGCCGTTCTAGAGTAGTATCGAGACTAAAGAACAGCAGTTGATTTTTATATATAGGTACGTATACTTATGCGTGTTCCCATACTAACTAACTAACTAACACCTAGCTGGGTGCCGCCTGGCGTAGGTATATTCTGTAGCTCTGGCGCTAAGTGCGCCGGGCCTGGTAACTGGTATGAGGAAAAAACCTTGTAAAATTACTTAAGTAAGTAGGTACTTACTTCAATTTTGCATTTGGAATCTTAAATTAGAAAAAAAGGGGCCCCATCTATATCATCATGTTATTCAATTCATGCAATCTAAATTTGAAAAGATAGTCAATTGAATAATTTAAATCACGCTAAGCAAAAGTTAGCCAAGTATTTTACAGAAAATAATATTCTATAAATGTGAAAATTTTTACCCTTCAATGTGTACTTGGCTAAAATTATAACGTCACTAATAACACGATAATATTGTTGAACATTCTTAGATTTTCTCGGTTGTTAACTGCACTAACACACACAGAACAGCAGCAAAGCAGTTCTGCCGTGACCATGATTGATATAACTCGGTCGAAATAACGGTAAGCTCAATTTAAAACGAAATCGTGGAGAAACCCGTGAAAATGTGTGTTAGTGCAGTTAACAACCGCGAAAATCTAAGAATGTTCAATTATAACGTCGTTTAAAATATTATCGTGACACAAAGTTGATATGATAGGTAAAAATAAATAAAAACTTCTTGTGTCTATGTTACATCAACACAAAAAGTTTTATGTAGGTAATGGAGATGCACGCAGTTGTGCACATAGGATGTATTAGCTGACCATCTCCACATATAATTTGTTTTTCGACGCATATACCGTTATCATTTGAAATACGTGTAATAGCTGCATGAGAGTTTTTGAAAAACATAAAAGCTACAAAGGACAAAACATAATGTTATGTGAAAGATAATGCCGACGCCGTGTCTTTTTATCAATAAATAAAAAACAAATAAACATGCTGCGTGGCAATCATTTGCTTAACGCCATCCGATGTGGATTAGTCATCGTATTACAGAGTATAATAAGATATCTACATCTATCAAAACCCAAATTCAGACAGCATTTACAGAGTAGACGAGTAACACTGGACTGGACAGTCAGCTAGTAATAACAATTTACGTAATAAATAAAATTTATGTCACAAAGGCCAGCTTGAAACAGTTTCATCGAATCAAAAAACAGCTACCTACCTACCAGTGCAAAACAAAACATGACAATACAAAGGGAAAGACCTTTGGTAAGTTCTTATCTATTTTATAGATTTTAGACTCAGACAGTGTTGGGCGTAATTAATTACTTTTGTTTGTAATTTAATTACTGGGAACAATTTACAGTAATTCAATTAGGTAATTGAAATTACGAGTAATTTTTCCCACGGGTTCAAATTACTCAATTACTTTTCTGGGCTAGTTGCAATTGAGTAGGTAATGAAAGTACCGAATTACCTACTCAAAGTAATTTGTAATTTGAATTACTTTTCAAAATTATTACCTACCTAATTGCAATACAAGATAGCGAAATAATAAAATTTTGAATTAAAACAGTAATTGTAATTACAAATTACTACAAACACTGCCATTATTATCATTCAGAAAGACGTCCACTGCTGGACAAAGATCTCCACAACGATGGGACCTGCTTGGCCAGCATCCAGCGACTTCCCGCGACCGACGAACCCCCCTCACCAGCCCCCTAGAATGACCGTTCACTCGTGCGTGAGAGACAAAATTTAGTCTTCGTTTACTTTTGTCCTATTGGAGAATATTTCAATATTGCGGGTTCTTATTGGTTTTTTGTTAGCTCAATTCAATTCACTTTGTTATATAGTTTGCCACAGTGGGCATGATACGAGGGTGGGGTAGGGCTGCCCACGCTACGTCTTGTGCGGTTCGCAGTTACCATTCAACAACCATTCTGCCACTACGGCCGTCAGTTTTATGCGCCATTTACCCGCTTAGTTCACTGCCAGTTAAGTTTAGCGATTCGTCTCGGTGACTTTGGTTCGCCTGTGGATCTCGTCATTCCTGATTCAACTGCGCAAGGAAACTAATCGAACTTGCACAAAAAAAATTGCCTCTAGAACCTTAATTGTGTTTTAAGCCTCTAAGCCGTTTGAGAATTCTGATTCTGACACGGTTCTTATTCCTAACATCTACATTAATAAATGGCATTCGATACCAACAGTTTTACGTGTCTTCTGAAGCATGGATCTTCATATTCGGCCAATCAGGTAATTCTGCTTCGAGAGTGGAGAAAATTGCACAAAGTGATATTTTCACGTACATCGCTACGCATCCTCCTCCACCCATCTCTGGTGTAAACGCAGCCTTACAAAGTTTCCTGTATTTCAGATCGCAACAATAGTAATATTCTGGACATTATCAACTGCGATTTGCAGCGTTTGTCCAGAAAATTTTAAATACGATCACAAACTACAAGATTGTACACCCGAAGACATAAAAGAAAATGACCAAAATACTAAACAGATAAACAAGAAACTGGTAAAACCCACTTGTGGAGTGACTATATCTTGTGATTTAGGATGTGATCATTACAATCCCGACTCCAAATTGTGCGCTTGTCCAATGGACGAAGATTTGCCGCCAACAATTAGCGAACCTTCAGAATGCCCGATAAATTGTTTTTACAGAAACGATTTGAATATGTTTGAGTGTAAGAAAGTAACTAACTGGTATTTAAAACCTATTTTTAGATCTATAGATGGAAATCATGAATATGTTGAATTGGGAACAAAATCTTTTACATCTGTACATTGTCCAGAAAACTGTCCCTTTTCAACTGTCACACTGATGTGTGAGTGTGAACTGCTCTGCTGTAACAACTAACAAAATATCAAGTGCCCATCTAAAAAAACAAGGTCTAACAAGAAGACCACTTGACTGACACAAGCCTACGTCATTTTGCGCTGTTAACCCTTGTCTATTACACGCATTCGACAAGGATGAATAGGCAAAATGACGTAGAAATGACGTAGGCTCGTGTCAGTCACGTGGTCTAATTGTAAGACCTTGTTTTCTTGGACCATGCTAGTGCCCATGGTCTAAAAAAACAAGGTCTATAACTCCGACCACGTGACTTTACACAAGCCTGCTGCTGCTGTTCATCCTTTTCGAATAATTTGACAGTCCGAGTAGAAAACCTTGTTTTTTTAGACCAGAGAAGAAAAAAAAGCTTCCAATTAGTTCGAAAGAGTATAATAGTAGTATTTAAGCATTTTTAATTTAACATTTTAACTTGCTTAACCTCTGACTCTGTCGCTGTTGTTTAGAATTAGCTTTTTGATATTATTGAGAATTTTTTATAAAAAAATTGTTTACTGTGTAGCTAATTAAGAAATGTTACTATTTACGAGGACATGTATAATTTCTCAAAAAAGTACAAATAATATGTACCAAACAACCTATATATTTGTTTTGCTTCACGATAATACAAACCATCACCGGTCACCAAGTCTAATTAGCTGATAAAATTACATGATTTTTTTTTTGTCTGGAATATTGCTCAAAACCATTTAATTAATTAATAAATAATATGTGGGACATCTCACACACTGCCATCTGACCCCAAACTTGGCAGAGCTAGGGATATCAGATTGCTGATATAGATACATAACATATAATATAGATACATATAGATACATACATAATTAAGTGCTCATCACACGAATGTTAGCCCTGGGCGGGATTCGAACTCGCGACCCTGTGCTTCGAAGGCAGACAGACATTTGCTAAGCATGTTCTTTCACACATAGGTACACACTCATGTTGTTACTCTTTCCTTTTTGCAGTCAATTTGTTTTCAGCAGATATCAACCTAAACGGACTACTATTTGGTATTCTGTGCCTAAACGTGTTTCGGCTGAAATTTTATTCCGTATAATTACGGGGTGTAAACAGCGGATTAACAAATACTAAAAATGCAAAAGTTAATCGGACAGACAGTTTGTTGTTGTATGAAGTCTATAGTTTTATCGCTTCTAGAAAAACTTTCTTTGGGAAAGTTAAATAGATAGATAAAACATTTACATATAGGTAATAAAATAATTATATTACAGAAGTAAATCTATTGACTAGCCGTCACTTAAATGTTAAAATATTTTTTAACATTACTTATATGTTTGATACTTTTCATGATTGCATGTAAAGTAGGCAGTCTGGCAGTACATGCGGCTGGACATATTAACCTTGAGAGCGCCGTTATTCCGTAGCAGTAGAAGCGAGTTTCGTAGTGCGAGCGTCCAACCGCATGTGCTGGCTTCTTTACCATTTCTTTTTAATCCGAATACCCGTTAGCTGTTTTGTACTCAGCGTAGTCAATGTAACCATCGTTGTTAAGGTCTGCTTGCTTCAGAGCCCCGTCGCCGAGTTTAGCCAGGTCCTGATCTGAGAAGACCTTCAGCTGGTCTTTGGTGCCTTTCGGGCCTGTAATGGAAGACCAGATAGATTGTAGAAAAACACACAAAAGTCTTGATAGACAAAGAATGTGCATAGTGCCAGTGACGGCTTAGTAATTGCTGAAAGCAGAATATGCTCAGTCAATCATCTTGAGCATCTTTCCCAAAGAAACTTTTCTCATAAACGATAAAAAAATGACTTTTCCATATAAACTGTTCGCTCAAAGACCATGTTGGTCTTTCGTGTTAAAGGACCTACTCTGGGGGGGCGCCACTTGTACATTTTTACGTTTATGACAATAATTTCGTTTATAAAATTAGTTCCATTGAAATTCCGCAATATGGCGAGGCTTTTTATTTTTCTGAGGATTATTCTAGTTTCTTACTGAGGACTATTCTAATTTAGTAAGGTAGGTACTGAATTTCTGGAATTAGCAAAGTTGTTATAATTTTGTTCACACATAATCATTTTTCATCAAATTAAATTACATGATTTATAACAATCTTATTATAATCCGAATAAACAAGCTTATAAAAGAAGTGTTAGATGAATAATAGAAAGTAAAATTTTAATTTTTTTTATATTTTTATTGTTATTTGAGTAAAAAAAGGATATCCACTTAAAAATATAACAATGTAAGTATTAAAAAAATAAAGCACGTACTTTATATTTTCTTCTGAATCCTTCTTTATGTTTCTGTACACTCTTTCCAGAGACCAAGGCCAGTTCAGTATTGCCAGACCAGGATCATGTAAAAAATCCGAAATCTGATAACATAAGCCTACTCTATTGCCTCCTCTACCTACACATAATAGACAGATTCATCGGCAGACGCGTCCGCGCATGTGTAAAAGGGGTGATCTGGGCATCTGTGTCAGCAGATCCATCCGCCAGTCTTCCGTTTGCTGTGGGTTTTTGTGGCACGGATCAGAGTGTTACAGCCCGAGCGCTCGGCGGTCTGTAATATACTTTGCACATGCTGAGCTGCCTTTTTGGCATTGTGGCACACACTTTTTTATTGGTTCTTTTTCTGTTTTGTTTTACTTTTTTTACTTATTCCTGTTTGTTGTTTTGTTTTATGTTTAGGTTAATTCTGCAAAGAATTCTGAATTGTGTGTGTCTTTATATGCCAAATAAATAATTGTCTATGTCTATTTCTATGTCTACATAGGACGATTGTTCATCGGGAAGCGAGTGAAAGTACACGCGTTCTTCTAGTAAGTAGTTAGCTACTTTAACTGGTAAAAATGACTAACATAACCATTTGAGTGCGTGCGTACGTCTTGCATCCGTCCGTCGCGAACCAACAAAGACTGATGGACCGACAGATGTGTGGGCATCTCATGAAGAATCATCGGCGGATGCATCTGTCGAGGTCTGGCGACACATCAGCTGATGTGTAGAGCCACGGCGACAGCTCGCGTGGTGTGTACTGAATTCCTAAACGTTTGCGCCCATAGGGTAATGCTTATTTATTACAGACGACTGAATAGAAAACGAGCATTTAGTATGGAGAAATTTTAGTTCAGCGAACTGTCCGAAGATGGCGTAGTTTCAATTCCATACAAAATCGCGTTTACGCTCTCGCTATCGAGCGCGTTTACTTTGGTTGCAAAACTCGCACTCGGCACTCTGAATCACCTATATAGGAAGGTCGTATAAAATAATAAACTTACATTTATTAAATAAATACTTTATTCTAAATTTTGTAGGTAGGTATATCAAACAGCACCGGCCGCAGTCCCTTTGTACTCAGAGTAGTCAATGAACCCGTCGTCATTCTTGTCGGCCTCTTTGAACACTATATCGATCATCTCGGACAGTTCTTTGTCTTCGAACATCTTCTTCTTATCTATTTCCTTGCCTTCGGAATCTGAAAAATAATAATTCATCGTTATATGGTCCGTTTCACGAAATGAGGTAAGTATAAATTGGATGAATTATTGCTTAGACTTTTACATTCATTTGAGACGAAAGCCGGTCTTGGTTGAAATCAACAATAATAATCAGAGACGGAGCCCCTTAGGTATCGTCTCCCTCACGAAGATTTTCCGTATCAACACGCTAGGCCTAGGTCCGAGGCTCCCTCGAGCTGCCCCTAGACGCGTTGGTACATGACTACTTTGGGCTAGTCTTTCGCTCCCCCGCAAGTCCGGTGAAGCCTGATTTGTCGTACTTTTTCGACTCAAGCATAGGTCAATTCAAAAGAAAAAAAAAGCCTTCATGTTTGCACAGGGTCGCGGGTTCGAATCCCGCCCAGAGCAAACATTCATGTGATTATCACTTTTTGCCTAGTGTCTGGATGTCGTAAGTATATTAATAAAAAAGTATGTATTTGTCTAATGTATATGTCACAGTTAAAACCAGTTTTTAGATAGAACGCGTTTTTCTTAGTTAAAACTAGATTTTACTTAATGCCTTTGTTATAACTAGAAATTACTACTGATTCATTTGATTTTCAGATAAAACTAGTTGTACGTTCAACTCATTACCAGGCGGGTGCGAGCGCAGCGAGCACGGGAGTTCAGGGCACCCCTACTTCGGATAGTATAGGTTCGAAGGGTATGGCAGAAGCGTTTGCCATACCCTTCGTGTTAGGTTACACATGGATATTAAAGAATAAATGGATATTATATAATATTAAACGCGTTTTGTCTAGTAAGAACTAGTTTTAACTGATATTCAATTTTGAGCATTGGTTAATTCTAGTATTAACAAAGTCATAAAGTAAAACCTAGTTCTAACTAGGAAAAACGCGTTCTATCTAAAAACTGGTTTTAACTGTAACATATATATGTCAGCTGTCCGATACCCATAGTACAGGCTCTGCGACGGCCTAGTTTGGGGTCAGATGGCCGTGGGTGAGATGAACTCACATTATTATTTATTTATTCCTAAGTACAGAAGCCAGCAAATGCGGTTGGACATTTTCACTACGAAATTCACCTCTACCTCGACGGAATACGGGTGCTCTCAAGGTCAACATGTCCAGCCGTATGTGCTAGCTACTGTACGTATTCAAAAATTTACTCTTACCTTGATTCTATGTAGCTGTAAAAATACGAAGAAATAAACAATAACAGTATTTATACATTACGAATGTTTATTAAGTACAAAAATTAATTGATTTCGCTTAACACCAAGGTAGATATGTACTTACAGCTAACCCAACACCAATTAATAAATTAGTTCTGAAAGGTATCTATTGTTCTAAATATAGGTACCATTATTCTACAACACGGCGGCATCATCTGTATGAAAAACTGAAAAATATATTTGTATATTTTTTAAATAAATAAGCCTGACCAAAGAAATAAAAAACCTGCTCTGGGGGCGCCACGTGTATATTTTTACGACTATGGCAACAATTTTTTTTACAAAATTAGTTCCATTGAAATTCCGCAAAATGGCGAGGTTTTTTATTTCTCTGCTCTTTTATTCTGCTAAAATATATCTATGGGACCAAACCAACATGAAATATTAATTTTCAAAATAAAAAAAGTATCATGAAAAAAAATCACAATGAGTGAAATTATCGATAGACATAATGATAATTATAAACTTTCCCCACTTCCGTTTACATCCTTTTCTATTTTGTAGTTTTAGTTTCCCTTCCCCTCCCCTCCTTTGACCTCTGTCTCATTCTTGCCCTCCGTCGCCTGCGCAGCCTTATGATCCTTAGCAGTACGCATCGCGTACTCCGTATAGTCCACAAACCCATCGTTGTTCAGATCCGTATATTTCATGGCGTACTCTATGATTGTTTCCACCTCCGCGTCCGAATATACCCTTGCGTCGCTTTTATCTGGGATTCAAAAAAATATATTCGTCATTCAAGTGTTTTTTTTTTCTTCTTTTTTTGAATTGAATTTACCTATGCTTAGGTCGTCGATAAAGAACGACAAATCAAGCTTCACCGGACTTGTTGGGGAGCGGATTGCTCTACCCCTAAAGTAGTCATGTACCAACGCGTCTAGGGGCGGCTCAAGGGAGCCTCGAACCTAGGCCTAGCGCGTTGGTACGGAAAAACATCGTGAAGGAGACGACGCCTGAGGGGCTCCGACTCTGATTATTAGTTTTGATTTTGGTTTCGGCCGCGCCCCCGCCGGCGGGTACGGGTATTGTTACCTATGGCAGTGAGGAATCACCATATTGGTACACACAGGTTTAAACTTTCTCCAAGATTGTCAAAATTTTAAAATATTTCGGAATGATTCTGTCGTCATAACAAAAAAATTATGAAATATATTATAGGTATATTTGCATATTATGATATATTTTGTCAAAATTAAGTAAAAACACCGTTATCCTAAAAGAACAATCCTGAGTAAAACGATGTTTTTTACTAATTTTAAAAATATTTTTTTCAGGTGCGCGATTTTTGATATGACTGCAAAACTTAATAGCGCGATGCGTAGAATATTTTCCGGCGCTATAATAATACTTAGTAGGACTAAAATAAAATACAAAACACAAATTAGTACTTACCCAGCCTTATGTAGGGTGTTTCAGTACTTTATACACAGTCACCACAAACAAACAACCAACCATGTTACCTTTCGTATGTTCCGACAGATTTTGTTTTGTAAAGACTTCATAAAGATGTATTTTTAACCCAGACGAAAAAGAAGGGTGTAATAAGTTTGACGTGTGTGTCTGTCTGTCTGTCTGTGGCATTGTAGCTGCTAAACGGATGCGCCGATTTTGATCCAGTTTTTTTTCGAGAGTGTTCTTAGCTATGATCCAAGAAAATATCTTCAGTCATTTAAAGATTAGCAGCTCTCTTCTAGTTGTTAAAAGGAAAAAGTAAAGGTCTTGTGGCAGGGGTTTTAAAAAAAATGTTTATTAACTCTGTTAGTGAAGTAAAGTGCCGTACCCGAGAATATTCACACACTAAGAAAGAATGCTAGTTTCCGTTTGAGGCCAACTAGGACGAGTCAGTCAAATCTGTAGGGTCGGTCGGGTCGTTAGGTAATTACCTAACCGAAAAGCACCAATCCGGTCTACCACATCTAGCTAGCTTGAAAAGATCGTTGGGAATACCTATTCCTGGGAACGAAATTTCCCGGGAATGGTAGGAATATTCCAGGGAAAGGTACATTTATAAGGTCTGTATAAGAGCTTGGTCTTTTTAGTTTCAAAGTTGAAGCAAGGTCTCGAACAGCAATCTATTTAATCTAACGATTGTATGTAGATTTACACCATTTAAAACTAATGCTTTACAATTCAAAAATTTCATTATTATTAAATATTTTCCTTCTTTTATAAGGCGATTATCATAATCTAGGAAGAACTAATTACGACGACGCCTATTGCTAAAATTAAAATAAAACACAAAATATTGAAATTCACATAAAAGCAGACGAAACAAATAATAAATACCTACCTACCTAATAACACACATAGATACAAACACCAAACATACAATACAACCACTCACCTCCCTCAGAGCTTATAGGCCACAAAATAATCAAACTTACGAAAGTCTTTAATAAAAACATTATACCTAAGTTAAATTCCCCTGTGATGAATGAATAAAAATATCAAAAATATGTATCTGCTACATGGAATAAGCAGCAGCAAAATTATGTTCAAAATGTCTAAACTTTAACTTATGAATTTATTTATTTTTTCCACATTATCAATACAGATAATAATTTCAAGGTGATATTTTTTATTTTATTTTATTTTTTTTTATTTTATTAAGGAATAAACAGTCACACATTTATGTTTAGTTACACATTTGTATGTTTAAAATACAGACCTATAATTCCCTGTATTAACTAATGTTATGTATGATACTAATAATAATATTACAAATTATATTATTTTAACATGTGACAAATATTTTAGAAGACAGAATTTTACATATTTGCACATTTAAAAATTTACTTATCATTCTATGAAATAATATTAAATTTACCTAATAATTACACGTTTAAAACCATCAGCACATAATAATATGTTATGTCATCATCACCATTAACAGCTCATAATCATAACATATTATTATGAATGACCCCACCGAGGGGCTCGAGCCTACCCTGAAATCAGGGTGAATAGGCCTTAGTCGACCACGCTGGCCCAGTGCGGGTTAGTCAACTTCACACACAACCCTTGAATTACTTCGTAGGTGTGTGCAGGTTCCCTCACGATGTTTTCCTTCACCGTAAGAGCGTTTAATAAACGTCATATGAATACGAAAATTGAAAACGCATTGGTACTTTGGTACGTTACGTGCATCACATTTTATTAGTATAAAACCATATCTAACATGTTTCTTTTATAATTAAATTACAAGAGCTGAGCAACAGTCGTGGGTAAGGTTGCCTGGAAGAAATGGTTAGCAAAAAGGCCGTCTACATGTACACTTTCTACACTCTTTTGTAATTTTTTCACTGTACTGTTTTGTGTGCGATATAGTATATTGTATTGTATTGTATTGTATTGTATTGTAATAATTCACTTTGTCCTAAATATTAATAAAATAAAAATGAAATGAAATACCTATGTTTTATTCCAAGTAAGATTTACAAATCACTTTTTGACGTCGAGGCGGGTTCACAATTTGGCTGTCTTCTGTGGAGAAGAACCCGCCGGGAGAAACTCCACAGGCGTTAAAATATTATTTTAATACAAACTATTAGGTTGATACCTATCAACCATTTATAAGGAACTTACTTACCTAAGTAAGGTCCTTATTATTAGTAGGTATAAGTAACAAAACAGTAGGTACTTACCTACCCCAGTCTTATGTAGGGCGTTTTCGTACCTACTTTTCACGCTATGATAACAGCAATAATCACATCGGATCTTACCACAGAAACGTTTTGAACACACGCTAAACGCATGTCTAAGAAGTTTTGTATGAAAAATCTCTCTGAAGATTATTTACCGTTCAACGAAGGTTCAACGCATTTTTGTGGTAAAGTCGACATTTTTTAACACAACTGGTGATCGAACGTCCGTCGCAATACATTTCTATGCAGCAGTCAATTTTGATTATATATTTTTTATTGTTTTCTGATGGTCAGGGATACCCGTCAAGGATACATACCTACCCCAACTAAAATAATAAATGTGAAAGTAACTCTGTCTGTATGTCTGTTTGTTACGCTTTCACCACTAAACCGATTTTGACGAAACTTTTATTTAAAGATGGGAAGAGGGTAGGATAAACATTGAACCGCGGAAAATACTTCATTTCCACGGGAAAAAATGTTAACGCGGGCAGAATAACATGTACCTACGCAAGTCCGGTGAAGCTTGATTGGTCGTACCTTTTCGACACAAGCATAATAATATGTCAATAAAAAAAAAAGTACCTACGAACGAGGGTGTTGCTTGCTGTACAAGAGACTCTAAAATGAAAGTCTGTGGTCTAAAATTACCAGAAACGGCGTAAAGCCCGACTAGAGAAATAAAAAACTGCGCCGTATTGCGAATTTTCAAAGAAACTAATTTTATAAGCGATTGTTGCCCTAAACACAAAATTTACCTACACGTGGCGCCCCAATAGCAGGTTTTTTATTTCTCTAGTCAGGCTTTAGTAAGTTACTTTCTTGCGTTATTAATTCTGGTGCCACATTCATTTAGATTATTTTAGATCCTTGCCGGTCTGTCTGTAACTGTCAGAATCAAGCCGATCGGTGACCACCACTCTGCTTCTTCAAGCAATTTCAAAATATCCGGGAAAAGGGCAAAGTGGCGTCGCTATCTTGAAAAAAAAACTGGTGGATAACTTATATATTTTCAAAATTACCTACCGAATTTATGTAAAATTGTTTAGGTACTTGTAAGTAAATACCTACTATACCTTATTATTTTTTGTCGAATGACGGCGCTACTTAAGCTTGCATAGCCTCGTTAGGTAACGAAAGTTATAAATTATGAACAAAAAATTAAAATAACTAATTAATTTGTGAAAATAGCGTAGATTTTATTAAATATGGATGATTTCCATATTGATACCCATCTTGAACTCGAACCATTCGAGATACCCATCGTCATTTGTGTCTATGATGAACAGTAACTTGTCTATGGCCTCTTCAAACCGACTGTCCATATATATTTCAGTCTGTTTATTACCTAAAAAAACTTTTTCTATTAGGAGTTTTTCCATTATATTTTACTAACGAATTCTAGCCCAGTCTTTTGAGCCCATTTCCGCCGTATTATATTTTAAGTTATAATGGCAAATTGTAAGTTTTTGTATTGTTGGCATACTTAGTTCAAGCATGTGACCAATACCTTATTCCCACGGGAAAAACGGTTAACGCGGGCGGGGCTGCGGGGTGGAAAGCCAGTATAATTTTTTTTTTACGGCTGACGGCGCCATTTTTAGCCCCATGAAGCCTCGTCGACTAAAATTATAAAATATGAATAAAAATAAGAATATATTGTGAAAATAACGAAGATTTTATTAAAAATTGATTACTTTCATCCTGATACCCAACTTGTACTCATACCATTCGAGGTACCCATCGTCATTTGTGTCTACGACGAACAGTACTTTACCTACGGTATCTTCAAACTGACTGTCCGTGTAGATTTCATGTTTTTTATTACCTAAAAAAACACCTTCTTTTAAAAACTTTTCCGTAATATTTCGCTAACGAATCCTATCCCAATTCTTTCCGCTGTATTCTATTATCATGTCAAATTGTTAGTTTATTTATTGTTGACATAGTTCATTTAGCAATTCTGCTGTCGATAGGTGGCGACGACGGCTGCAGTTAACAAAGTGCAGTTCGTCTGTTAGACCTCTTAGGTATTTGTAGGTACTAAATATCTAGGCTAAATAAATAGGCTATCTATATAATAGAACAAAGTGCGAGCTAACAGGTGTAAGTATGTTAAGTGCACGATCACAACTCAGGTTTTTACAAGGATCTAAATAAAAAGGTATTTACACCGCCATCTTACATAACGTAACTTTTACTCTCAATTTTTGACAGTCTTTTGCATAGCGAACAGCACCCTTGTCCGAGTAAACCTGACCAAAGAAATAATATACCTGCTCTGGTGGCGCCACGTGTATATTTTTAAGACTATGGCAACAATTTCCCTTATAAAATTAGTTCCATTGAAATTCCGCAATATGGCGAGGTTTTTTATTTCTCTAGTCGGGCTTTACCTACATTTAAATCATTGACAGACCGAGAAATATTTCCGACTCTGACAGCAAAGCAAAATTAAACACGGAAATAAAAAAGAAATTATTAAAAAAATCAGTCTTGTGATTCAGCCTTTTAGCACAAATTGTAGGGTTGTAAATCTATAGGGTCTAAATCTAGAAAATACAATCTATTTGCCAGTCCTTAAGTGTTATATCTTCAAAAACAACACTGGCACTTACGATCCTTTAAATTTAATTATAAAAATGGCGGCACAGTGCTCCGACTACTTATTCCAATACACCTACAACAACCGTCACTGCCATTTTTCTGATCTTTGGTACTATGCGTGCCAAATAAGAATAAGACTGTCAAGACGCCATCTTGACAGTCCCTCCTTTTCTTATTTGGCATATTAGAAAAGGAGGGACTGTCAAAATGGCGTCTTGACAGTCCTATTCTTATTTGGCACGCATAGTACAAGCAACAAACAAGGAACATAATATTGAGTAAATTTTATTATACATGAAACGAATGGATGAGGAAAGCCAAAACGTGCGTTAGGTCAAGCACTTTCCTTTTTTTTAATGATGGTGGTGATAATCATTTTACATGGACCATACTCAGCGCTATACCCAACTTGTACTCGTGATAATCGAGATATCCATCTTCATTTTTGTCTATGGCGTCCATTACGTCGTCAACGGACGTCGCAAATTCGCTGTCACTGTAGATTTTATGTTTTTTTAAGCCTGAAAAAACCCCGTCAATTAGCGATTGAAAAACCAAGAGCTTTCGCGTTAGTTCCACTGTTCCACAAGCACAGAGCCCTCCGGTCTATAGAGCACTAACAGATAGTGGTGGATTTATAAATGTCAAAATTGAGAGAGAGATATTTCTCTTGAGAGAGAGGTCTAGAGTGCACTCTACTCTTATTAATGATTACTTACTCAGGTAATACCCGAGTTGTGATTGTAAACTTAAATAAAACCATATTAAAGCAATGTTTAGGTAAGATAAACACGAAAACCGCGATTTAGCAGAAAGTTCGTCAAGCATCTAATAAGCAAGATGCGCCTTCTGCTCTTTATACCTACAAAAGACTGTCGAATATGTCGTGAGCAACATGCAAGGCGTTGGTCGACACAGGACACGTCCATTTAGATCCTTGTCAATCTAGTGGGACGAATCTCTACGGCGTAGACCTTCCGTAGCCCACTGCTACGGCGGCGTAGCAATTACGTAGCAGAAGCTACGAAATGTAGTTTCACTGTGGTATAATTTGGTTATACAGTCCGTGGCGCGCATCTAAATGAGCGTGGCCTCGGGGCGTTACTCGCTATACAAGAGAGAGACTCAGACATATAGTAAGCAACACGCAAGGCGTTAGTTCCTTTACACAGGCCACGATCATTTAGATCCTTATCGGTCTTAAAAGCGAAGTGCGAAGAATCTCTACGACGTAGACCTTCCGTAGGTAATTACATAGCAGAAGCTACAAAATTTAGTATCACTGAGGTATCATATCACTTGGTTAAACGGTCCGTGGCGGATCTAAATGAGCAAGTCCTCGGGCGCTGCTCGCTATACAAGAGACTGGAAAATATGCCAAGAGTAACCCGCAAGGCGTTAGTTCCGATACAGGACACTTTCATTTAGATCCTTGTCGGTCTGTAAAGCGAAGTGGGAAAAATCTCTGCGGCGTAGATATTCCGTAGAGCACTGCTACGGCGTAGCAATTACGTAGCAGGCGCTACGAAATGTAGTATCACTTGGTTATAGTCCGTGGCGGATCTAAATGAGCGTGTCCTCGGGCGCTGCTGGCTATGGCGTTAGTGTCTGCACAAGCCATGTTCATTTAGATATTTCTTAGAGGTCCTAAAGTTAACATTAAAATAATGAAATATTTACACTGCGTGTTTTGTTGTAGTCTTGAATATTTAAAAATAGAAAATTGTTAAAGCCCGACCAAAGAAATAAAAAACCTCGCCATATTGCGGAATTTCAATGGAACTAATTTTATAAGGCAAATTGTTGCCATAGTCGTAAAAATATACACGTGGCGCCCCCAGAGCAGGATTCTTATTTCTTTGGTCAGGCTTAAAATACAGAAAAATGTGTATTTTCAAGAGAAAGACCTTTAAACAAGACAATTATATAGTGCAATATCGTACAGTAATAATATTATTATGGTTTGAATAATAAATCTGCATTAATATTCCAAAGCAACAACAACCCACAAGCTAAAACAAAAGTGAGATGGAAAACAAAGGATATCTCAGTGAGATATCAATGAGGCGTTGATAGGATCGGGCCTTATACGAGTATTACGTCTCTATATTACCAAAAATAACACAAACCAAATATTATATTCAGTAGAAATTTATTTAATACACATTCACAGTCGATCCAACTTCATATAGTACATAATTATTCAGATCTTACACAACCAAAATACATAAATTAACGGGCGCTTTCACATTGGACGATAACTGCACGATATCGTCGGACTACTATACTACTAAACGCTTTCACAGTGTGTCGTTGTCGTCAACGATATCGTCGACGACATATTGTCGTGCCGATATCGGGTAACGAACGACAGTGCGGGGTGAAAAAGGTTCGCGGGGGGAGGGTGACAAACGGTATAACAAGCTGTTGGTTATATAATACCACAGTAGTAGCAGTTGTAAATTTCAACTAGATTAAGAGATATGAACTCCTGTCAGGCACGATTGAGAGACCACCTTTAAGTGATTGTAAAGTTTGAGTGGCTACTTTTACAAATTAATGGCTGAATTTACAATTGTTTGAAAACTTTTACTAAAGGCTGACACATTCAAAAGCTTAAGCTTAAGTTTACTTTACTTTTTACTGATTGTATTATTTCTAGTGTGCAATAAAGTATATTCTATTCTATTCTATTCTATTCTTAAAATTCCATGTGGTCCCTCAATGGGAACGCAAACCATAACGATATCGTCCTGATATCGTCAGACGATATCATTGTCGTCTCGAACCCATTGTCGTGTAGTTATCGTGTCGTTACAGTTATCGTCCAATGTGAAAGCGCCCACTCTCTGGCCCTTAGTTACGCGATCAGGGCAGGGCTGCACATATCTACTTACATTAAACTTTTTAGTAGCTAGGGTTGTCAGAATCATGTAGTTAATGCTTTTCATGAATACTCATTAGCCTGCTTTTGCCTAAACATTTATGTTATTATTCTTTCGGTTTATTTTTATGTGAATTAATGTATTGCTCAAAGTAACCAAAAATCGTTTTTTTTATTACCTTGAAAGCGATTTGGACTATGATTATAATAGACAACCCTAGCAGCTAAAATTTCGCAAGTTTGAGCAATAACTTAGTGGCAGTAACATTGTATTAAAAGATGAAAATTAAAACATTCAACCCATTTAAAACCATGACCAGAAAATTAAAAAATCTGCTCTGAAAAAACTATTTGTCGGTGAGTAGCGTAGCGGAGAGGATTTTTTAAGGCACTCGAAAATCAATTTTAAAATTATTAAAATAAAGTTCAAATTGTCATTAGAATTCGACTGTTTGTATGGAGTAAAAATTACAACCTTGTATAGAGAACTAAATTGTTTGTTGGTCAGAGGATTATATTAAGGCACCCGAAAATCAACTTTAAAATTATTGATACAAAGTTCATATATGCTTGAACCTAACAAAAAATGCTAGCGGGTCAAAGATAAAATATATATGGGAACATCTCACACACGGCCATCTGACCCCAAACTAGGCAGAGCTGTCAGACAGCTGATATAAAGAGGATTCATCTTTAGCTGTCTTATTTTGTAAACAAACCACTCACCTCGACAAAATCACAAGTTTACGTGCTAATCACACTATAGAACTAGCTGAAAATACACATACACCTCACGCAAACACTTATCAAGCATTCACTCACGATTCTGTTGGAATTAATCATCAAAAACCTAAGTATTTCGCAAAATTATTAACAAATCGCTCTAACCTCAAACTATATTTCAATCGGTAATTTTTAGACTGTCTGTGGATTTTAGGGATGAGGTATAATCATGCACACGTACACAATTCAATTATTTTATCGGAGCTGCGTTCCGATATGCGCTTAAATTACTTTCGAATCAAACTGTCAGCGCCGTCAGCTCAAATCTAGTGGAAATAAAGTATCGCGGAAATATTTGGCAGTACAACATTTGCAAATATAATGAACACGGAATATATAACACTAGAGGAAGGGACATGTGGGCGGGCCGGGTGTGTCTAAAGTATGCGGAGCTCCGCAAGCATTCGGCGCCATTCTGCGCAACGCGCGTAGTGATCGGTCGTGTTGTCGAGCAAAACGAAAGTCGCTAAACAGTGTAATAATGCCTTATTTTGCCATTCTTGAGTGCAATAATAACAATCGGACAATTAACCTAAAACGAGGAGGAATATTCTACCATCGTTATGCTAACATTTCAATATATTTTAATAAATTTGTATTTTGACGAATTACTCTGAGCGTAAGTTACTAAAACCACACTAAAACCAACCTTATACCAACGCTATAAAGTAAATTCGAGAAAACTATTCTCTAATTACCACTAATAAAGTTTATATTCGCATACATCTTATACTACGCGCCATCTAGCAGACAAGTGTAAAACCACTTGAAGCAATCACGAACTAACTTTGAAAACAAATAGAAACAAGTTTTATTGTGTAGGATTTTAGATGCAATTTACATTATCATATGACGCACTTGTTATGTTTTAGTTTTGAGGAATAGCATCAATTGGGATTCGTCAAGCGTTAATCTGTGTATGATGTAAGATTTATGTTCAATGTGTGAGTTTGGCGACACTGGTTTCCCTACAAAATTACTAGTATGTCCCTTCCTATGAACACTAAGTATTATTACGTAATATTACATTTCATTTGTAAATAATGATGACAATAATAAATCTCAATTGCTGTATTCCTCATTTTGTGACCACCCTAGCATATTTCTGTCATGCCGCTCTCGACGGCAGTATCGGACGACATCAAAGGCGTTTGACCACTGTTGTAATTGATAACACTGTTGTAATTCGGTTCGCGCTTTGAGTGCGCTCAAATCGATTTCAGCGCGTTTCGGAACGCAAGGTAATTGAATTTTTCAGAATTGAAATTAATATATCATAATGAATGAATGACATCGATTCCTTTATTTGCGCGACTTCTTATATCAGATCAGAGCTGCCAGATGAAAAGACATGTTATATAATATAATCGTACACTTTTTATTACCAATTTATAGGATATTCCGAAATGCTTGTAATTACCAATTACAATCAATCACAAATTCAATTACATTCAATTAATTCAATGAAATTTATTATTTGGCAGCACTATTTTGTATCCATGGCCTCAAGATGGCCGCCTATCGCCATGTTTGTTTACAAAATAAGACAGCTAAAGATGAATCCTCTTTACATACATACATACATAGATAAAAACATGTGTATTTATGTAACTATACAACAACCAGACATAAGTGCTCATCACACAAATGTTTGCCCTGGGCGGGATTCGAACCAAGTTGAGTTGCTGAAAGTTGACTAAGCATATTTTCAGTATTTACTAAGGCTACGTTACCACCAGTAGGCTTACTACGTAAGAAGCGACATGCTTGAGAAGCTGTCAAACGCGATATACTGACAGAACTACTAAGGCACTAATGTCACTATGTCGCGTTTGACAGCTTGTCGAGCTTGTCGCTTCTTACGTGGTAAGCTTACATAGATGAGCGAAGATGCGTAACGAGGAATGTGTTTGTAAAGATCCAATAGAATCGCTGCAGCGATCGAGGCCAGGTAAATGGAGCGTTTTTATTGGTTCTTTACAAACACGTTCCGCGCTACGCATCCTCGCTCATCTCTGGTGGAAACGCAGCCTAAGTCGCCCCGTTACACCTGTATAAATCGTAGTTATTTATACCACAGAGTACTTCATTTTGATCTAAATTAATGCCCTTTCTGTTCAAAATATACAAAATATTTAGTAGCACTCAATGACTTAGGTTTAGCGCCTTATTTATAATCCTTGAGAAGAACTAAGCTGTAGGCCTACTTTGTATGTAGCGACAGGCTCGAGAAGCTGTCAAACGCGACATAGTGACATTAGAGCCATAGTAGTTCTGTCAATATGTCGCGTTTGACAGCTTCTCAAGCTTGTCGCTACTTACATAGTAGGCCTACTGGGCTGCCTATTTACAAACTACATACTGGTACAGAAACGGGTTTAATAAAGAAATAGTGGTGACTTTAAATTTTATATTTTAAATTAAAATCTAAATTTAATTTACTATTAGTCATAATTGTTTTTGGAGTAATTATTAAACGTTTCCAAATTTGTATAACCTAAGACCTAAGTATGGAAGAAAGCACCACAATTTTCTTTATAAATGTGACCTTGTTAAAATAGAAATATCAGCAACATTTCTAAACATTTATAGTTTTGTAAAAAAAAAATATTTTTTTAACTGACACAACTTTGTCCGCAGGCATACAGGAATTATTATCAATCTGTGACCATTTTCAGGTAGTCGACTGAGAGTTAAAAAGGTGTATGTCAAAAAATATCTTTTTACGGGTTTTAAAAATGACAGATTTCGATAATAATCACCTTTACTGTAGACAGCTGTTAAGTGTAATTTTAAATATTTTTATATCATTAATGTTTAATTTCGGTGCTATTTTTTTCAATTCGTGGACAAAAATAAAACAATTGTTCTTTTTTTTTTCAATAATTCTTGTTCTATTTTGAAATTGACATAACAGTTACGTTCAACGCCATCTATTCAAGAAAAAAGCGAAATATAGTTTGTCTGTCATTTCTAAAACCCGACTTCAAGTAAAACATTTATTAACTAACTAATAAAAAAAGTATAGATTTGGATGTTGAAATGGATAGGTAAAACTGGATCAAAATTAATTTTCAATGCGCGTAATTTAATAGTTAAAAAAAACAGTCGACTTCCTATTTAAGTTAACAACAAAAAAATACAATAACTTATGTCTAAACAAAAATAAAACAATATATACAGATTACAGGAAAACACAATATTCGAGATTAACATTAGACACAAAAAATCACAAAAATATTTTACATCTTGGAAGCACTTTTAAACACACTTGTTTAAAACAATAATAAAAATCTAATTGAATTTTTTTTTCACTTTAAAAAAATAGTTTTTGTCAGTAAAAGGTAGGAAAAATTAAAGGAAAGTTTACACTAAGCTTATAAGTACAAAAATAAAAAAATATGAAGAAGTCTTGGTCAAATTTCATTAGGTAGGAATGCAAAATGTAAGTCGTTTCATAAAGGCTTAACAGACTTAATTTTTTTAGGCAATTTGAATGCTTAAAAAAACCAGTAATCAGAATATTTTTATCATTAAAAGTCACTAAGGGATAGATAGAAAGTACACGAATTTGAATTTACAAACAAATCGTCTTTCTTTATCTACTATAATAAAACTGAAGAATCGGCGTGTCTGTACGTTGATTTGTTTTTCAAAAAACTGATTGTAAGTGATAAAGGGAGTGTAGCTGAACACAAAAATACAAGTTTAGAAAAAAAATGTCCGTCTGTCTGTCTGTTTGTACACTACACGCTAATCTCTGGAACTACTGGACGGATTTTAATGAAACTTTACAATAATATAGCTTATACATCAGAATAACACATAGGCTACTGTTTACCGTGGGAAAATACTTCTTCCCCACGGGAAAACCTGTAAAGCCCGCGGGGAGGAAGGCTAGTTCTTAATACAAAGGATGTAAGCGCCGGGCGGTTGTTTAAGCAACTATGACATCAAAATAAATACTACATAAGAAAACAACAGAGAGCGTCGGTGGCCAAGTGGCTAGGCCCGTTGACTTCCGTTCCGAAGTTCGATGGTTCAAACCTCGGCACGTACCAATGTGTTTTCGATTTTCGAATTCATATGTACGTTTATTCGACACTCTTACGGTGAAGGAAAACATCGTGAGGAAACCTGCACACACCTGCGAAGAAATTCAAAGGTTGTGTGTGAAGTTGACCAACCCGCACTGGGCCAGCGTGGTCGACTAAGGCCTATTCACCCTGGTATCAGGGTAGGCTCGAGCCCCTCGGTGGGGACATATATGAGCTGTTAACGAACGAAGAAAACAATACAAAACATATAGAAGAGTCACTCTCTATCATATATTATTCACCTTGTTTAAGATTTTTAGTGATAAAAATACATAATGTACCTAGATCGGGGCTATTTTGACTACGGGGTAAGTCGGAACGAGTAATTGAAACTATCTTCATTGTGTCAGTTTTTTTATATTTGAGAATTAAACGGGCTCGTTCGTATTCATTACTTATACAAAAAATAAATATGTTGCCCCGTCATTTCAAATAGCCCCGCAGTACAGCCTTTATGATGTGTCAAATGCCATGTTTCAGTTATAGGGATAGCATTTGTACTAGAACGCATTTTACAAAAACCATCCAAATACTAATTAAGGCCATTTGGGATTTGTTGGACAATTTACATAAACATGTAACTTTCAGCATCACGTCGATCAATTTTTTTTATCAATTATATTCATAATCACCCCACAAATCTCAAATCACCCCAGTTCGTCAATTAAAACGTCTAATTGTCAATCACTTTTGCCCCCCTTGGTCTTGTTGTTGACTTTTTTGTTGTGCTCTTATAAACTCTGGGTAATCTATATATCCGTCCTTGTTATGGTCGTCCATATTTAGAATAGGATCTATTAGATTAATCAACTCTTCGTCAGAGAATATCTTTTCGCCCACCGGTGGGGTCCCGGCCTGCGGCGGATGTTGTTTGTGGCCTTGCTCTGTAACCCGGTTACCATGACGACACATAGAAAAAACAACACACACATAAATATACACACTTAGTATTATACCTAACCTACAGTCCGTGGCGGATCTAAATGAGACGAAAGGCGTCGTTCATTTAGATCATTGTCGGTCTGTAAAGCGAAGTGGGAACAATCTCTACGGCGTAGACCTTGCGTAACCCACTGCTACGGCGCGGCGTAGCAATTACGTAGCAGGAGCTACGAGATGTAGTATCACTTGGTTATACAGTCGGTGGCGGATCTAAATGAGCGTGTCCTCGGGCGCTGCTCGCTATACAAGAGACTGTCAAACATATATTGAGCAACGCAAGGCGTTATTCTGCAGGTCACGTTCACTTAGATCTTCGTCGGAATGTAGGTAGGCAGGCATATAAAGCAAACAAATTGTTTTGGCACGACGACAAGGCAAATAAAAATGTTTCCACATTTACCCCATTCAAAGCGTCGTCGTACCAAATCACCCCAAATAAAGCGTAATAAACAAAACAAAAAAAATACAACACGTAACAAAAAGAAAACAAAAAACCCACATTCTAATTTATGAAATCGTTTAATAAATATAAATAAACATCCTCTATGTTTATGGGGGAAAAAGTTTTAATTAAACGTTGTTGTCGTTAAAAAAAATATTAAAGACAACTTCGTGTATTAAAAGTTTTCTCCGATACGAAAAAAAATTTTTTTTTAGGAAAGTAACTGGCGTCTTGAATATTTTAATCTTTACAACCTTTACAATTTTGAAACACTATAAACCCTCTATTGTGTTGTGGTAATACGGTCCAATTTTCAATGAGACCAGTAAACTGATCGAGAAAATTTTCCCGCCGCTTGGTCCCAATCAGAACTGATCATAATTAAAAAGAAAACTTTATTTGCCGATTTCGAGTTGTAACTTCTAATAAGGGACAGAAAGGCCTACATTTTTTTTAATTATAAGAACCGAAATATAAAAAAAAAGGTAGGTAGGTACTTGAAAATTTCGAGTTCCAACTTCGAATAAGAAAGTTTGTTTTTTATATAGTACTATTAGTGAATTATTATTAATTTCAGATATTTCTAATTAAAAAATTATACATAACAATACAAATATAATTTTATATGTATAGACATTTGAAAATTTTAAAGATACGAACTTCGAGTTAGTTTCAGTTTCTTTTTAGTGGCCAGTACTCACAATGCCGATGAATCAGTGACTTGATAATAAAAAAATCGATTTGAAACTTCGAATATTCTAGATTCTAGTTTTCTTTTTTTAAATATAAGCCTTTAGTGGCCAGTACTCACTGTGCCAATGAATCAGTGACTTAATAAAAAAAAATCGATATGAAACTTCGAATATTCTAGATTCTAAAGTTTTCTTTTTTTAAATATAAGCTTTTAGTGTCCAGTACTCATGATGCCGATGAATCAGTGACTTGATAATAAAAAAAACGATTTGAAACTTCGAATATTCTAGATTCTAGTTTTCTTTTTTTAAATACACCTAAGCCTTTAGTGGCCAGTACTCACCGTGTCAACGAATCAGTGACTTGATAATAAAAAAATCGATTTGAAACTTCGAATATTCTAGATTCTAGAGTTTTCTTTTTTTAAATATAAGCCTTTAGTGGCCAGTACTCACCGTGCCAATGAATCAGCGACTTGATCAGCTCGCAGCCATCTAGCTTGTTGTTGTGGTCAGCATCATGCATTTTGAAGTAATGAAACTGAAGTTCCGATTGAGACATCTTTGACGTGTCTATAGGTACTTCCATGTGCTCTTGTATATGCCTGAGTAACAGAGAAACATTAATTAACCTTTTAACCGCCAAGCATATTTTCTAAGAACTTGCTCCCACCACCAGCCATAAAAACAAAATCTATATCAATCAGTCAAAACATAAGTCTTATTTATAAGACGACGGCGTTGTGAGCTCGATTTGATCAGTCTTATATTTCAGACCATGGCGGTTAAAAGGTTAAGAACAAAATCTACAAGCTAGATACAAAAAACAATAAAAAATAAAAGGTGAGACACTTTTGTCACACGGCGGACACTCCATACGGCAAACGCGTTTTGACAACCTACTTCTTTCTGAATAACAACTGAATATCAACTACAAGTCAAACACTGACAATACCACAGAATACCAAATAGTAGTCCCTACAGAAGCTGCACTAGGCGACATAATTCAAATAAATTGCAACCCTAGCTCCGTTATAATAAAGTGCAATTCAGATCGCACGGCGCTAAGCGAATACAAGTACTTGCTGCATCTCTTTCTCTCGCGTATTGCGCCACTCTACTAAAACCTTTAGGGCTGTCGTCTTTGAGAAAATAAAACATCTGATTTATAAAACCTATAAGGTATCTACCTCTTACTCAAACAAATGATAATTCAAATAAACCAATGCTACTACTATTTACTAAAAAGCGGTTTAGACAGCGGCGGCGCAGGGGCTAATCGAGCGGCAGCGTTCAAAACAAAAATATTAGTTTTTTGGTGTGGAAAATTAATACTGAAGATTTTAATAATGAAATAATGACTCGTCCACTTATTTAAATGGCAAAACTTCTTCAACTTATTTTAGCGCGGGGGGGTGAGTGTCCTTTCTGTACGTGTTAGTACTCTTATTTTCTTCTGTGCTTTTGTGTGACTTTGAACCTTCTTATGAGGCCCATCGGTCTCGTCGAATACATGATTCATATAGGCCAGTAGAAATCGACACTAAAAATCCCTAAATTCGCAAAGCACGATGTAGTGCTGCATTTTTGGTATGTTGTTTGTATCAGTTAGGGTGATGTAAATCCCAATTTGCAACTTCGAAAAAGTTGTGCTCGCTGCGCACCACGTGATAAACTGCGAAAATTTTGGACTTTTTTCACTTTTTGCTCTAAAAGTCATAAATCATGCGTTTCCGACAAGTAACATTCACTACATAAATGAAGTTAATTAAATTTGCAACAATTCAAGCCTAATTGCAGCTCTCTAAACCTTATAACGACTAAGCTGTGGCCTTTCAAAGATAGTCAGTTTTTCCCGAAATATTGATTTTATTAGTTTTGCTCCCATTTGAAGCAAAATATTGGCAAAAACCGCTCGTTCTATGAGAAGGTCGTATAATAAAGTTGTAGTGCATTTAATTTTCTTTCATTAGAGCATAGAACAAAGTCTGTGAGACAAATAGTTCACTCACAATATCTGAAAAACAAAAAGAAGGTAGAAATAGATTTTTAAAGAATTGAAACTGAGGGCATATAAAATCATACAAAGGATAATACTTTTTCATTTTCTTTTTCTTTTTCATTCTTCCCTGTTATTAGAAAGATAGGAATATATGTATTCCATGCACTCTGGGAAATTTTTTGGGTTCTGAGTATTTCTTCTCTCGCACGCTGAATGGAAGACTGTAAAACTTCTTTTGGCATAACTTATGGTACCTGGCATCAGATGCAACGAGGTCAAAAGTAGCTGTAAGACGATCAATGACTTGCCGTCTCCATGTATCACCTCGACGACTGGCTGCATCGAGCATTGATTCACTAATTGTCATTGATTCTACTTTGAACACCTAATTTTTGCGTGATTTGGGAAGTTTGGTTTGGAGCTGGAGAAACTCCTCAGTGATTTCCTCCGCACAAAGGAAACAAATGCTCCGAAGATTCAATGTTCTAGAGGTTGATGGGCGGGGTTGTGGAATTTGATCGCCTCCACGACGAGCACATGCGTCAATATTATGCCGAGCGGTGAATCTCTTTCTGCAAGCATCGTGAACACTGACTTCGTTTAGCTTTTTCAAAAAAAGTTCATCCTCTTGGAGGCCACGCTCCACACTC
Source organism: Teleiodes luculella (assembly GCA_948473455.1). NCBI lineage: Eukaryota > Metazoa > Arthropoda > Insecta > Lepidoptera > Gelechiidae > Teleiodes > Teleiodes luculella. Next base: position 2,243,924 of record OX419609.1, on the reverse strand, counting down.
GAGTTAATTTAGAGTTGGATGCCACGTTTTTTTACAATTACCACTGTACTGTCACCTTCCTTGAGTGCCAGCCGACACACAAAGCAGACTCCCGGTGGAACCGACATTTTTATGACTATTTAGCCTGACTTCGTTCGCGTTAATAAGATAATAGTTTTTTGGCTGCTCCCCTGCGTTACCGGATAGGCTACTTCCAATCACTATCTTGTGCGAAAATCAAAACCAAAATATAAGCCCGAAGGCATTTGTTTAGTTGATGGGAGTTTTAGCCAGTTTACACTGTTACCACCTTCACCGCGTGGAGGTACTCCCAGCTTATGTTTTGATATGCAGATTGTGAGTGATTGTGTTGTGCTCTAACAAAAGAAAATTAAATTTTCTACAACTTTATTTTACGACCTTCTCATAGAACGAGCGGTTTTGCCAATATTTTGCTTCAAACGGCAGCAAAACTAAAAATTTCAATATTTCGGGAAAAATTGACTATCTCTGAAAGGCCACAGCTTAGTCGTTATAAGGTTTAGAGAGCTGCAATTAGGCTTAAATTGTTGCAAATTTAATTAACTTCATTTATGTAGTGAATGTTACTTGTCGGAAACGCATGATTTATGAGTTTTAGAGCAAAAAGTGAAAAAAGTCCAAAATTTTCGCAGTTTATCACGTGGTGCGCAGCGAGCACAACTTTTTCGAAGTTGCAAATTGGGATTTACATCACCCTAACTGATCCAAACAACATACCAAAAATGCAGCACTACATCGTGCTTTGCGAATTTAATGTTAATATCCACTGGCCTAATAGTACTGTGGCATTAGTCATGCCATCTCTTTTGCTTGTCAACCTAGCTGCAAGTACATTCTAAATTTAAACCTTTTTCTGGGCATATTTATTTTCGTGGATTGTCTCAGTTAGATTTTGACACCATCCTGTTCCGGAGGTTGCGGAGGTTCCGGGTTCGAGTCCCGGTGAGGACTCGTCGAACAAACATCACTTTGTAAGACTTTTCTCAGTTTGGTTAGGACATTGCAGGCTGAATCACCTGATTGTCCGGAGAGAAAGATGATTCCGTGCTGCAGAAGGCACGTAAAGCCGTTGGTCCCGTCTACTATCTACGGAAGTAGTCGTTATAGGAGCCATGTCGGAAGCCTAAGGCGGTTCTATAATTCCGACACCAGGGTTCGTGAGGTAGGTTCACCTCGAAACCTATACGATAAGTTAACAGCTCATATACGGCCCCTCTGAGGGGCTCGAGCCTACCTTTAAAATCAGAGTGAATAGGCCTTGGAATTTATAGACATTTGAATTACTTCGCAGGTGTGTGCAGGTTTCCTCACGATGTTTTCCTTCACCGTAAGAACGTCAAATAAACGTACATATGAATTCAAAAGTCGATAACACATTGGTACGGGCTGAGGCTTGAACCAGCTCCTGCCGAATGATAGACAGCAGCCCTAGCCACTAGGTCAATGACGCTCACAAATTCGAATCGTTTTATTCAGTCATTTTTGTCGAATTACAACCAAAATTCAGATTTATTTTTGTTATCATACTAATATTGTAAAGAGGAAAGATTTGTATTTGTGTGTGTGTGTGTGTAATGAATAAACTCAAAAACTAATGAGCCGATTTCAAAAATTCTTTCACCATTAGAAAGCTACATTCATCCAGAGTAACATAGGCTACCTTTTACCGCGGGGAAATGCCTCATTCCCACGGGAAAGCCTGTTAATGCGGGCGGAGCTGCGGCGGAAAACTAGTAATTTAATAATATTTTTTAAGCACTTACTCTCTTTCGTGTTCTATGTTGTTCGGGTTTAACAGTTGAGGATCTGAAAACATAAAAAAATACTCATTATTTATAACATTTATGAATGAATGATATTTAAAAAAAATGCCGCTCAATAGTAAAACGACACGTGACAATCTAGCACACTCGTGTCATGATGTTGAGCTTGTTGACAGAGTAAAGAATTTTCTAGAATATACCTAAATAAATAAATAAAACCAATTTGTTAAAATGACGTACAAACAAATAATAGATCGGTAGCATAACTTCGGATTACAAGATTTTTAAAATACAACTTTTAGGCCCAGCGCACACCAGGAGAGGCGCGGCGAAGATACTGAGAACGTATCAATTAAAACTAAACCTTAAATTTTTGACATACGGTTGAAAACGGCATGCCAAAATCGAGTAGCGCGGTAGCGCGCGGCGCGTCGAAGCTGCCACGAGAGCCGGCGCGAGACCGCCGTATGTCAAAATATTTAAGGTTTAGTTTTAATTGATACGTTCTCAGTATCTTCGCCGCGCCTCTCCTGGTGTGCGCTGGGCCTTAGTGAGTTGGTTAATAACAACTGAATAAATAATATTTAATACAGATGTGAATTATAACAATGTAATTAAACATTAGTGTACACAGGTGCAACTAGTATTTAACCAGTACTTCGAACTTCCAAATTATAATTATTTGTTTGAACAACTGATTACTGAGTATCTACGAATAAACAGTATAAGAAAGAGTGGTATATTCTTTAGGTATAACATCATTACGCCCGCGTTTTAAGTGTTTGTTTGTTTGTTTGTCCTTCCTTCACGCCCTAACTAAGGAACCAATCGACTTGATTTTCGGCATAGAGTTAGTTGAAAGGATGGAGAGTAACATAGGCTATATATGCTTGGCGATAACTTTTTGGTCCTAGAAAAACATCATACGGGAAAGTCAAAAAACAACGCGGGCGTAGCTAGTACAATAATAAATTGAATTGAATTAATTTCTCATGTGAGAACTTGATCTTTCCCGCGGTAACGGTTATTTTAATCGGATATAGTTTGTCTGGAGAAGTACTAAGAGAGAATTCAGTTTTACTTTTTCGTTTCCGAAATTATAGTTTGGGAAAAATATAAACATAACTTTTATTAACCCCGACGAAAAATAGGGGTGTTACGGGTATATTTTGACGTTTTTATCTGTCTGTCTGTCTGTCTGTGGTATTCAAAACAGATGCGCTGATTTTGATCTAAGTATATATTTTTGTTTGCAAAGTGTCACAATCGAGAGTGTTCTTAGCTATGATTTTTTGTTTGCAAAGTGTCACAATCGAGAGTGTTCTTAGCTATGATCCAAGAAAATATCTTCAGCTATTTGAAGATTATCAGCTCTTTTCTAGTTGTTGAAAGGATCAATGACAATGTTTCAGTAGCCAGCACATGCGGCTGGTCATGTTGACTTTGAAAGCTACCGTATACCGTAGCGGTAGGGGTGAATTTCATAGTGCGAATGTCCAAACGCATGTGCTGGCTACTATTCTTCAATATTGGCGCTTTAAAAATCGCGATAAATTCCGTGGTTTTATTTTACCCACAGACTCAATCAATATAGTTTATGTTCAATTTGTTCCGCTGAAAGAAATATTCACTGTAGCGAATTTTTGTTGAAACCTTTCCTTCCTATACTTTAATAACGGTTAAAAAAATGTAAATGTATTTTATACAGGGAAGGGTAGCGGCGCTCATTCGTGTACCAAACAACTGTAATCCCCAATCCGTGGGGAGTATGGCAACACTTCAAGCAAACGGAAAAAATATTAGTCTAACTAAAAAGAAACAAGTCAACTCATTGTGTTACTCTTACTCTTAAGAGCAATGAATTAGGGTCACATAAGATTTAAGATACACGTCTTCTCGAGCCCCTCGGTGGGGACATATATAAGCTGTTAATTATGGTAATGAACACAGACATATAAAGGGAAGCAGACCAAACATTATATACTTAGAACGCGTGGCAACTTTTCACTCGTAGCTTATTTTTGAATTGCCAAATTAATATATTTATAAACAGTTATTGCGGGTGTATGTATACTGAAGTACTCTTTCGTAAGTATAATACTTTATTATTTTTGTTCCAAATATTACCAATTATGTTTAAGAAAACCAACAAAACTTATGTAGCTTAAGTGGAAATTCATGCCACGCGGCATTCTTTTTATTATACAATAATTTTTAGTCTGCTTCCTTTTATATGTCTGTAGTAATGAAGGATAATTTAAAATTTGTTTCAGTAACCTAACATTTGTAATTGCCTGGCCTTTCAGATCTTTATATGACCCTAACTCAGTTCTCTCCACTGTGTTTGAAATCTAATTCGATACATATTATTCTGATAAATTATTGTGTTACATACTTTTACTACTACATACTGTATTATTTACTCTAATAGCGATAACAATATTACTAGAGATAGGCCGACTAGCCCCTCTAACATGCCCGGTCCACGCGTGACAGACATAATTTTGTCGTGCGTATTCTCTTATCCTATTGGAGGATATTTCAATATGGCGGGTTTCTCGCGCGACAAACTTTTGTCATAGCACTGCATGTTACGGGGGCAAGTATATGACGTCATATGACGTCATTAAGTGTTCTGAGGGAGGAGCCTCTAATGAATAAAAAAAAATAGAATTTTGAATTTTGAATTTTTGACGGGACGATTATAGCGAAGCGCTATATGCACCTCCGAATCAGGAGTTTTAGCATGATCGGCAGTGCGGAATAGTCGGCAATGGAAGATTTTTTGACAGCTTGAAATTAAAAAAAAAACGAGCGTTCTTTAAGATTTCCATAGGTGACGCTAGTAAAATAATGAGAACAGTGAGATTTATTGTAGACTTTTTGACTATTTTTTGTCGAATTGTACATGGTTCTGACTGAGATTATTTTTAGGATAATTAGTTGATTAATTTGAATGTTTTTTTTTCTAATCCAATACTTCTGTATTTATTACCTCACTTCCCATCTGTAGAGCCGTTTTGTAAGGTTTTTTTTTTAATTTGCTACAGGAAATCTTCCAATTACAAAACCGATTAGTCGGCAGTCGGCTAGTCGCTTAGTCGGCAAATACTATAGCCAGCCCATCTCTAAATAACATGAAAATTCTACCTACAAACAAAACGAAACTTACCCATTGATTCATCATCTTTAACAAGCAAAAAATAATATTACCAAGTGTGTTTTGATAAATGATATACCTGCTTATATTTTTTTCTACACCAGTGTTGTTGGAAAGGGAATGGTCAATTTTCGTTTCAGTTTAGAATTAAAACCGTCGTCTATTCAACATAAAACGGAACGGGAAAATGGTTATTGTGGGTTATCCTTAAGTATATTATGCATGTATTATAAACCTTCCATTTGAAACACTCTATTTAAAAAAACGCATCAAAATCCGTTGCGTAGTTTTAAAGATTTAAGCATACATAGGGACATAGCATAGAGCTCGCGGAATTTCAATGAAACTAATTTTATAAGGAAAATTGTTGCCATAGTCGTAAAAATATACACGTGTCGCCCCCAGAGCAGGTTTCTTATTTCTTTAGTCAGGCTTTAGATGTAAATTACCCGTAGACTACCGGTAGTTAACCAAATTTTTGTTCAGTGTTGCCACCTTGCAAATAATTAAAAATTTTGAATTTAGAATGATGTTGATGATGATGATGTATATACCTCCGTGATGGGCGTGGCCTTGTTGCGGCACTGGAACTTGTTGTATCGGTACTTGTTGTACCGGCACTTGTTGTACTGGCACTTGTTGTATTGGCACTTGTTGCTGATATTGTTGTTGTGGCGGCTGCTGGTACTGTTGTTGTTGCGGCGGCTGCGTTAACAGTAATTATACAACTTATTATTACTTACTAGTTGTTCGTACCGCGGCTACGTCCGCTCTCAAGGACATAAATGAAATAGATGAAAGCCTATTTTCAGACCTACTGAACATACATATAAAATTTTATCAAAAGTTCAAAAGTTCGAAGTAAGATTTTACAAATCACTTTTCGACGTCGAGGAGAGTTCACGATTTGGCTGTCCTCTGTGGAGAAGAACTCGCTGGAAAATCGAAGGAAGAAAAGAAGAAATTGTATCTTTTCAAAATATTTTTACATAATTATAATTTTATACAATTTGATTAATTAACAAAGAGTGCAAACGAAATATGCAATTAGAGGAAGGCAACCAGTCAAAGTAGAAAAACTAAATTATATAACCAAAAAACGCCGACAATCGACTGGAGTAGACCAAAATTCAAAATTGGGAGGTGTGGTGAGTAAGACTGTGATACGAGATTTTTTTTTTATTTCATAAGCAATGGCTTTGTATGTGAGTATATGGATGTAAGGCACTTTCTTCCATCATCAGGTTGTTTATTTTTTTATTGGATTTGGTCTCATAGTCTCTTCAAATGTCTTGTTTGAAATTAAAGTCGACCAAAAAAATAACCTCGCCATATTGCGGAATTCCAATAGAACTAATTTTATGATGGAAATTATTGCCACATAAAAATGTACCTACACATGGCGTTCCTACAGCAGGTTTTTTATTTTCTGGTCGGGCTTCTATTAAACCTTTACAAGGCGATGTCCACTATATTGCCTTATACCCTCAAAATAAGGTCGAAAACGAATGCATTTTATAAAGTTGTTTTGCCATAAAAAGGGTTAAATAATGTTTAAAATAATCACCTGTTGTTGATGTTGTTGCGGCGGGGGGGGAGGGGGTTGGTAATTCTGAAACAAATATCGCATATAAGTTGAAGCTTATCTTATCTTATCTCATCTTATCTTAATTAGCCTTGTGTGTCCCACTGCTGGGCAAAGGCCTCTCTCCGCTCTCTCCATGACTCTCTTTCCCGTGCCTCTTTCTGCCATGTCTCGCTGAAGGCGTCTAGCTCGTCTCGCCATCGTCGTCTGGGTCTGCCGCGTCGCCTTGTCTCAATTGGTGGCATCCACTGCGTAGTGGTTTTTGCCCACAATACATTTATTTATTTATTCATAAAAAACATCTGGCATGCGGCAGAAGACGCTATATAAAAAATATATAAATACTAGCTTTCCGCCGCGGCTCCGCCCGCGTTAAAAGTTTTTCCCATGGGAATGAGGCATTTTCCCATGGTAAAAGGTAGCCTATGTTACTCAGGGTGAATGTAGCTTTCAAATGGTGAAAGAAGTATTGAAATGGGTTCAGTAGTTTTTGAGTTTATTCATTACAAACATACACACACACACACACACACACACACACACACACACACACACACACACACACGAAAATACAAATCTTTCCTCTTTATAATATTAGTATGATAAAAACATTGAACCTTTTTTTATTTAGCCAAACATACCTAGTTGCATGTACAAAAAATATCGTATTTTATGGTGCACATATAAAAATTATATCAAATTATTAAAACAATAAGAAAGAGCTGATAATCTTCAAACAGGCTAAAGATATTTTCTTGGATCATAGCTAAGGGCACTCTCCTTGTGCCTTGCAAACAAAAAAAAAAACAATATCATGTATTTTTATTTGTTCTTATTTGTTTTATTCTTTTTTGTGCTGTGAATAAATGTGTTCTCATTGTTGCTTTTTATTTATTTTATCATTTAATATGGATTTCCCTAGAATTTTATTTTTATTTATTTCTTCCAAGTAATTGAATACACATTATTACAGGTTGTTTTACCCTCACGATTGACTCACTTGTAGTTGTGTGCATATAGACACGGGCGAGCTCTTGTGTGCACACCTACTACTACAAAACTGAACGCTACACACTCAAAAACAGTATTGTGTACACACAAGCATGGCTAACCTGCACTCGTGAGATAAAACATCTATACCTACTATAAACCTATGTATTAGTAATTATTATGATATACCTGATATTGCTGTGGTGGAACTCCTGGAGCAACCTTCTGCTGGTACTGCTGGGCCCAGCCAAGCTGCAGTATTGCACCCAAAATTACAATTTTCAACATTTTTGAACCCTGTAGCAAAAACTCATATTATAATAACACTCATCTAGAGGCAATTAATAAAATCAGTTATATTTAATATAACTTATTTAATTCACATTAAGACCGCAATACTTTGAATTGTAACTACAATCAAATTATCAGAAAATTGATACATATCTTCAACATACTTTTACTTGGAAACTTGAACCACGTATTAACTTTAACTAAACTGAAAATGAATTGATAATAATTTGTACCTTACCTGTAGCATATTACGTGGCGCTAATACGCTTATCGAATTGCTGAGCTGCTTAATTTTCAATTTAGCAAACGTTTTCAAAGGTAAAAATTCAGTCTGGTAGAAATTACACGTCAGACTTTTTGACTTTTGGTGCGCTTTTTTTGCAAGAAGCAAGAATCAAACTATCAATCAACAGATTTAAAGGTGGCCACAGACGGTCAGTTTTGCGCGTCAGTTCTGACTTAAAACCGCGGCGTCGCTCCAAAATTTGATCGTCTGTGCCGAATCGCCACGCCAGAGTTTTAACTGACGGCGCGCCACGGAAATTTTCCGGGGCTACCATAATCCAGCGCGGCGCTGGGCGGGGCGCGTCGCGCCAAACTGACCGTCTGTGTGGAATCGTCACTCCAATCGCGCCAGTTCGCTCGCAGCAGCCGCTCGAGCATGTCGTTTGTTATGTAAGTGGTAGTTTTGTTGATGGCGGCGTCCCCGGTAATACGCATAAAGACGATTATCTATCTACACTAATACTATAAAAGGGAAAGATTTGTATTTTTGTAATGAATAAACTCAAAGATCCGTACTAAAACTTCAATATAAATAAATTACCTGAAATAGGTATCTATTCCTAAAAAATTACCGCGGGAAAATTATCATTCCCACTGGAAAAATTGTTAAAGCGGGCGGAGTTAGCACAAAGAAAGAATAGACCTTGGGCAAGAACATAGCCTAGGTACAGAAGCCAGCACATGCGGCTAGACACTTGCACTACGAAACTCGCTTTTACTGTTACGGAATACAGGCGCTCTCAAGGTCAATATGTCCAGCCGCATGTGCTGCGTACTGTACCTTTAACCGCGGGGAAATTATTCATTCCCATTCCCACGGAAAAAAACTGTTAACGCGGACGGAGCCGCGGCGGAAAGCTAGTGTTTAATATATTTATATATATTCCTCCTTCTTCTCCTTTATTTTATTATTTATTTATACCTATATTTTATTATATTTATTAATTACTTGTTTGTAGTAAGTAATTATGATTATTGTAGGTGGTTCTAGCGATAATTTTATTTGATAATTTGATTCCCTTTTTTAAGCCATTCTTCCATACATTGATTTCTTTTTTTGTTTTCGGTGAGTAGACGCGTGCGCTTTCTAACCCGGCCGAACGAAAACTGAAGTGCCGGTTTTACGCCAGTCTGTGGGGAATTCCAGTTGGCCTAAAACCAGACGTAAAACTGTGGAGCGACGCCACAGTTTTATGTCTCGACTGACGCGCAAAACTGACCGTCTGTGGCCACCTTTAGCAGAATCATTACTACACCACCACCACCACCACTAGTAAGTAACAAACAAAACCACCGGAAATCCTTTTTTTTTCTTTTTTGCTTTTGGCACTAGTTAACTTTGTGCCAGTGTCGAGTTATTAAAAGGTAGGGAAACTAAACCACCGTAGTACATACTTACTATATTTATACTGTGACTAAACCAACAAACAAAACAACTTTAAAAATTGGTATCGAAAGCGAGAAAAGTCCAATTAATTACAAAAAAGGAAAATGCGTGGATTATTTATATATAACTATATACCTACAAAAGATAACTGAATATTAAGTTAAAATATTTACAATTATAGTACAATGTGGCATATTTATAATAAAATAGCTTAAAAAATCAAATTTTTATATTATTAGACAAAATAAAGGATGAAATTACATTACAAAATAATAAAGGATACATAATGATGCAAGATATTCGGGTAGGAAATGGAACTTGGAGGGACTGAAGGGATTGTAGAAAATTAGAACGGTTATACAGCGAACAAGAGTGTATTTTAAATTTTGTTAAAATTGGTTGATATTTTTAAATTAAACCTTACATTCTCTAATGAGATTACCTACTTAGCGTTAGACTGTAAACTTAGGTAGGTATAACAATAGTTAGATTTAACGACTATTATAAATTTCTGCCCGTAGGAATTTCAAAATGTTGGCCTTTTGTCCATAGGCATTAGGACCTTTAGATGTATGAACTTAAGAGATTGTAATACGTAACCTTCTGCATTTACACTTTAAGGGCCTGGCCACAGCTTCGCGCGACACGCGGAGCGAATGCGACGAGGCCGAAGGCGCGAACAACGGCGGCAGTGCGATGGTAGGCCACAGCTCGCAGCGAATTCGCCCTACAGACCGTTCAACGTAACTTGCTCCCCGCCTGCCATACTACCACTATGGCAGGCGAGGGTCAGTCGATAGTGGACAGCTTGTAGACGCGATGACGCGATGACGCGATGTCGCATACAACCACCACCGCCGCCGCCGCCGCGCGCCGCACCTACCCCCTTCGCTATTCGCTCGATGCTCGTCTCGCCGCCGCCGCCGCCGCCACCGCTGCCGCGACTAGCTGTGGCTTGCTTCATACAATTGCCTACGTTTGTTTCCATCGCTCTTCGCAGTTCGCGCCGCTCGCCGCCGCCGCCGCGGGTAGCTGTGGCCAGACGTTAAATGATGGAGACGATTGCTTCATTGAAAAAATTCGTGAAAAGTTAAAAAAGTTTTATAATTAATATTATAAAGACTTTTTATTAATCCAGAAATTCCACTACAAGAAATTTAATCATACATACAACTCCTTTTTTAATAATTTACCCTAAGCACAGATAATATAATACTAGTTGTAATATTTTTAACTCTTTAATCAAAGGATATTTTAAAAACATTTGTCATAATAACTAATTTACACAATGTTCAGATTTTATTTTTATTTTATTTTATTGAGGTACTCAGACAGAAAAAAAATGTAGATTGCAAAAAATGTAGCCTGTAATGTTCAGTCTATCAATCTGAAGGGTTGGTGGCATTAATCAGTTTGTTCATGAACCCAGCTTCTTAAATACACATGAAGGGTCAAGGGTCTAAAGGAGAAATACAAAACTCAATTAAAATTAAACATTTTTATTTAAATAAATACAATGACACTTTCTGTTTGGTTCATAGGTTCCTTCAATATCTTAAAGGTTTTTAATAAACCAATGACTCTTTCCACATGGACTCGCTTGGCTTCCACTGTAGTGACATGAACCAGATCCAAGTAACAAATACATGTTACCATATACAAATTGGCTAAGTCTTCAAGTGGATATTGTCGTCGTAAGATTATCAAAGTGGATGAAGTTTAGTAGGAGGGTCTCCATAAAAATAATTCAGATTATGTGCACATTCTCATATCTTATTATTATTATTATTATGTGGAAAAAACGAGAATAATTTATCAAAGTTCTGGAGACCTGTGTAAAATTGCATAGCTATATCATTGTTTTTATAAGTATGTATATTAAAACCTTCATTTCTTTGTATGTCTTCCACATTCTGAGTTTTTACTGACTGTTCGAGTGTCTCAGTTACATTATTTTGAAACATTAAGTCTTCATGTAAAGGTAGCTCCAACTGTTCTGAAACTCCTAGATCTTTATCATCTTCAGAGTAATCTCTAGAGGTAGACAATTCATGATCGGTCCAGTCTCCATCTTCAACTTCAGTTTTTAGTGGATCGACTTCGTAGCAATGGGGTACCAACATCTCCAAGTTAGGTTGCTCTTCTACAAAATTTATTTGAGGACCTGGTAACAAAAAAAAAGTAAGAATTAACAAATATATCAATATATTAGAATAATAAATCATAATTAGACAGTTTGATCAGATGTTTAGAAAGTTATGATTATGACAGCAGGTATGATAACTTGGCTGGAAGAGATCTCTACTTAGAGATAAGCTCGCCCTTGTAAACTACCACTTAAATGTACTGCTTTTTGTATTTTTGTGTGTACAATAAAGAATCTATGATTAAATCAATTTAGATTTAGAAGTTCTACTAGCATTTCTGTTACAATAACACAGGTCTTAGATACAAATACTAAGTAAAAAAATATCAAATCTAAGACTAATAATAATGATAATCACCTCGTGAATATGTTTTTGATAAGTTTGTGTGAATACACAAATTATGATCTGGTGAAGTGGAGCGACTATTGTCTGGATGAGGTTTTAATGGAAATATTGAAGGTACAGCAGTTTTCTTCAAACTTTTACAAGCCTTATCTGTAAATAGATATATAAACATAAATACACATTAATAAGTACAAAACTTACAAATGTAGAATATACTTAAGTATTAAAATTATTCAAATTTACCTCGTTGTAGCAAGGACATGGTAGAAGCATTCAAATTACTTGTTCTAAAAAAATTATCTGAACAAATTCTTGAATAGTTTCTTATTTGATACAATTAAAAAGTACCTAAATAAAATATTAAATCTAAGTATAAAAATAACGATAATCACCTCGTGCATATGTCTTTGATAAGTTGGTGTGAATAAACAAATTATGATCCGGCGAAGTAGAGCGACTATTGTCTGGATGAGGTTTTAATGGAAATATTGAAGGTACAGCAGTTTTCTTCAAACTTTTACGAGCCTTATCTGTAAATAGATATATAAACATAAATACACATTAATAAGTACAAAACTTACAAATGTAGAATATACTTAAGTATTAAAATTATTCAAATTTACCTCGTTGTAGCAAGGACATGGTAGAAGCATTCAAATTACTTGTTCTAAAAAAATTATCTGAACAAATTCTTGAATAGTTTCTTATTTGATACAATTAAAAAGTAGGTACCTAAATAAAATATTAAATCTAAGTATAAAAATAACGATAATCACCTCGTGCATATGTCTTTGATAAGTTGGTGTGAATAAACAAATTATGATCCGGCGAAGTAGAGCGACTATTGTCTGGATGAGGTTTTAATGGAAATATTGAAGGTACAGCAGTTTTCTTCAAACTTTTACGAGCCTTATCTGTAATAGATATAAGTTTATTACCCGTTATTAAGTACGAAACTTACAAAATATGTAGAATGTAGGTATTAAATATCATTCGAATTTACCTGGTTGTAGCAAGGACATGGTAGTAGCATTGAAATCACTTGTTCTAAAATGATCTGAGCAAATTCTTGAATAGTTTCTTATTGTTACTCCAGGCTTCACGTGTTCAATTGCTTGAATCCATAAAGCTCGACGTGTTTCGTCTTTGGGGAAAGTTATTGTTCCTAATTTGTTGCAGCAAGCTACAACACATGGAAACGGGGCCATTTCCAGAGGCACTCCACTGAAGGCACTCGCTCGACAAAATACAAACAAATTCAAACTCATGTACAAAATGTTACAAAGAGAAAAACTACGGAGAAAAACAACAACTTTTTTTTTTTTTTTTAGAAAAACAACAACAAAACAATAAATAAAATGTCAAATCCGTGTCATCCGTTTTTTTTTTAGTTTATTTCTCCCTTATGGGAAAGGCAAAGGGATCAAAGCCCATACAGCCTAGTCTTTAGTAATAATAGGATATCTTCAGTTTCATTTTGTCGTCTTTAGTCATTCATAATTTCTTGTGTCCTAGTCTTGTCTTGTTAAACGTCTGAGTTGTCTTGTCACGGGATCATTGAAATGCAAGGGTGGTCCTTACATTCTAATGACATCGGAGTTTACCTCGGGGTATCAAACCAGAAACAGCTAACCACTCATTATTTCTCACTTTCATTGAATAGTTCTTCGTTTACGGCACAATTGCACTAATTCCACCATATTAACAAAACAATTACAATGAAAAACTAATTTTAAAAAGGACGAAACAATGAACCCGCCATTTCTTCTCGATTCCCGCGTAAAACCCCCCGTGTCAAATCCTTTTATTTTTTTAAAGTAAAATCACTTATGGAAAAGGCAAAGGGTTTAAAGCCCATACAGCCTAGTCTTTAGTAATAATAGGATATCTTCAGTTTCATTCCGTCGTCTATAGTCATTTCTTGCATGCATCCGTGATGGATGATCCGTGTTGAACGTCTTCAGTCAGTAGTCTTGTCATGGGATCATTGAAATGCAAAGGTGGTCCTTTCCTTACATTCCAATGACAGACATCGGAGTTTATCGCGCGGTGTCAAACCAGAAACAGCTAACCACTCATTATTTCTCACTTTCATTGAATAGTTCTTCGTTAACAATATGGATGGCGAGGTTTTTAAGAAAACTTATTATATAGTGATTTAATTATTTGGAAGGTGGCAACACTGACTGTTAATTTGGTTTTTTACATCTATTTCCTATTGCCTTCTCTTTTGGGATAAGTTACGTATCTAAAAAAAAAGTACCAATCAATCAATCAAATCAAATTGTGCCTAGCTCACAGATCAACTATATATACACAGGGTATAGATAGGACAGTTAGAATTTGGCCCAAGCTTCCTCTGACAGCGTTATGGCGCTGCGTACGACATTCGCTTTGACAGCATAGGGTAGCCAAGAACAAAACGTGACATATGTCGATAATTAGGGATGTTCTAAATTATATCGATAATTCTTTTCCACCTCGATATAGGTTTACCAGTTATTACTTTTTATTTAAGTTTAAAAATAAAACAAATTTTATAAACATTGATTTTTTATTTTTTAATGATTTGTTCCTTAGTCTCAATTTTCTTGCTTGAGAAGTAGATTGTGCTAGTCTTTGCGAGAACGTGTCGCCCAGACTTTCCATTGCCACAGCTTTCCCCTTACTTATATATTTTCTTTGCTTAGAGCCAAAATTCCTCATTCCTGAAAAATAATAAAATATTCATATTAATTTCTTACGTGTTTTTTTAATGACTTCAATAAAGATATTATTTAAAACTAGTCCTCACAAAAACAATGTTTTTTTTTCGTTTTTATATCGCAGTAAGCTATCATAATAATATCAGAATAAAATGTAGCTTTACCCGTTTGCGGTTTAGCAGAAGAGCTGTAAGGTATGTATTGAGTACCTACAGATAGTGTTCGGATTTTAGAATAAAGTAATGAAATTAAGTAGAGTATCACTAGTACCGTGTGTATTGTACCCGTTGTTTGGATTTGGCCGTACTTCCTCAGCAAAGGATGAGTTCCTGTAAATAGACATTTATTTGTAAATAATTAATTACACACTCATTGTTTTATGCTTATCTTAACTCAGTGTGAAATAAATAAAATAATTAAAGTAGCTACTTTAAACCAAAAGGTACATTATGATAGGTAGCTACCTATCATAATGTACCTTTTGGTTTTGTATATTATTGTCTCTGTTGTCTGGAGTGGGTCTTACTTCTTCAGCAGAAAGATGAGTTATGTACTTAGACTTAGTTATGTAAATTGATTAGTATTATTTTTTTTTTTTTTTAATTATATTTTATTTGTAAATTACACATTTATCGTATTTTGCTTATCTGCATGTGAGTGATAAGTTTCAGACTAGGTCTATATTAAAATCCATAATCGTTGAATGGCATAACAATTAAATTCCATAATTTTTAAATCCATTATTATAATGATTTAAAAGTCCTATCTTTAAGACGAATACTGTTAGTAAGTATAAAAAATTTAAAAATATAACAAATATGGGAGTGATTAAATAAATACACGAAATGTTTTTATTAACCAAAATATTTTAAATTTATCATTTTTAAAGTTGAAAAATGTATTTTAAATTACAGATTATAAAACTATGGATTTTAATAATTATGCTAAATAATGGTATGAATTTTCAAATTATGCATTCTTATTGTTATATGAATTCAAGTTATGGGATGATTTTATGATAGGGCTATTTATACAATTTAAAGGACACGCCTTTAGATTACATACCTATAGGCTCCTCTAAACCACGTTCTTGTTTCCTTGTAAAGGAACATGAGGGTTGAGGGTCTGAAAATAGAAAAGAAAAACATGTGAAGTTGACGTCAAGTTATGGAACATAGTCCGTTGAAATAACTAACTCAACCCGCACTGCAAAACAAAAAAGGTATTTTTGCCGCTTCAATTGTCTAATTTACTTTCGCCCTATTTGGAATGCAAATAATCTTAGCAATCATGCAACTCTTACTTTAGACAGGTCATAGTCATAATAATCAAACAAAATATGATTGCCTTAAGCGGTGTTGATATACACACCTGCTCCAATAGTTACTGCATGCGGCATTGTTATCTGAATCTGGTCTGGATTTTCAAAGTTCTTATGCTCACTTGTAAGATCTAAAACAGAAGAAATCCCAATTAGGTACTAAATGAATAAAATTAAGTTTTAGTTTTTTTCTGCGACCTATTCTCATGTTATTAGAAAAAAACACATATAATCATTCTACACATACATATAACATAATATAACACATTCTCATGTTATTAGAAAAAAACACATAAAAAAATCGTGCTTTTTTTTCGCTAAATATATACAATACATAGCTAAACAAACGATATGTGTTCATTCCAGTGGATTTGATTGAACACTACCCCACGCCTAGTTGGTAGTTTGGTAGGTAGTGTGCCTGCCTGCTGTGCTGTGTGGGTTTATTCTAATTGGCTAGACTTGGGCTAGACCTTCTTCTTAACTTGGTAGACCTTGTTAGTATATTGATGATGAGATAACCTAAGATAACTTACCAGGCAGAGAGTTAGACCGTCAAGTACGGGGCGCATGGTATTTTCTTAGGTTCGGAGGAGGAAAAATCAACTCAACAAACAATATGAAATCACAAGATGCGCAAACAACGACATTATTTTATCATTAACAAGTCAACAGGCGGACGAACGATCTATGGAACTGAAGTTAACCACAAGTTAACTGAACTGAACATTGTCACAAGTGTCATAATAAAAGACCACAGATTGCTTTCGCAAAATGGCGTCTTGCGATACTAGCGACAAAGCGCTGTCCCGGGAACTACAGCTGTCCAGGCCCTGGCCTAGCTTCATGTTTGTTTGCAATATTACGGAAGGAGAATCTTGTGTGTGAGGTGTTTGGTTTGCCCCGTTTAGCAATAATTGATTTAGTACATATTTATCAGTGATTTTACGAGTCTCAGCAATAAAACGTTGTGTTTTAGTGTCAAATTATGTAAGAAACATTAACGTGAAAGATTTGGACGGGAAAAACGTGTGCAGATGTTATGACGTTTTAGGTTTGTTATCGCATCCTTTGTTATCAAAATGGTTATCAGTAGCTGTGCTTCGTCCTATCATGTTGAGTTCGTATTTTCATGAGCACTGTACTGGAACGCTTCTGTGCTTATGCTACAAATGAAATATTGAAATAAACCAGGTAAACAGTGCAACCTATTTTTTAATTTTTTTATTAATTGACCATTGACCTACGCTTTTGTAGCAAAGTACTTTACCGGACTTGTGGGGGAGCGAGACTCTACCCCAAAGTATTCAAAATGTGAAAGTGACTGTCTGGTCTACGTCTACATGTCTGATACGTTTTCACGCCAAAACCACTGAACCGATTTTGATAAAACTTGGGTCAGAGAGTCAAGTTCTGGTTGGTATATTGATAGAATAGACCTTGGGGAAGGACATTGGCTATCTTTTACCGCGGGGAAATGCCGCATTCCCACGGGAAAAGCTGTTAACGCGGGTGGAACCACAGTTTGGCAAGTTAGTTAATATTATAAATGTGAAAGTAACTCTGTCTGTTTGTTACGCTTTTACGCCAAAACCACTGCACTGATTTTGATGAAACTTGGTACAGAGATAGAATAGACCTTGGGGAAGGATGAAGGCTACCTTATACTACAAAAAAAACCTCATTCCCATGGGAAAAGGCTAGTTTTTAAATATTGTATGGTGAAGCTTGATTGTTTTTAGACACAAGCATAGGTCAATATAAAACTAAAATAAAAAATATAAAACTTCAATTAATATGTGATACATTATAATACAAAACTTTTAAACTTCTATTTTAGATTATACTCAGTCATGTCCAACGTACAAGAAAAAGAGATTTCACCTGAAGAACCGACAAAATCACAAAATAGTGACACTTCAGAAAAAAAATTGCCAACAAAAGCATTAAAAATTATTTTTAAATCTTTACCAGGCAAAGAATTATACCGACACAGAGCCGTATGTAAACAGTGGAAAAAATTAATCGACGAAATTTCCACAAAAGATGACCGCTGGAGAAAGTACTCAAAAAAAGATTTCAAAGAAATCTATAAGTTGGCACGTAAAAATTCACCAGATATTTCCTGGTTTGAAATTTACAAATCGATGAACTTATGGTCAAAGTTGACCAGTGCTAAAATAAACTACAGATTATTCACTACGTTTGAAGATGAAGATATGATTGAACACTTCCAGATATTTGATAACAAAATCGGTATTCTTATAAATGATTGCATAAATTATTATGACTTAAAAACTATGGAAAAGCTTGACAAGAGAGATTACAATGATATATTCTCTAAGTATCAAGAAAACAATAAAGTTGTAGCTGTTATAAATATTTATACATCTAGGTTACTCGTTTGTCCAAAAACCGGTGAATTTAACCGACAGATAAATTTCCAGGAGGAGTTTCTAGAGGTTGAACAGAATGTGAAAAACTTTGTACTAGTTGACCTAAGTGTTTATTACGTAACAGAAAACGGAGATATAAATGTTTGTAAGATTACTGAAGATGCACAAGATGCAGAGAAAACTTTTATTAAACAGTTTGAAGGAAATGTTCTAGCTTTAAGCTATACAAATCATCTAAATATTTTAACTGACCAATATGAAATATACTCACTAAGCAATAATGATTTTAAACTTCAATATAGTTATAGAACAAGTTCCAGTTTATTTTCTAAACTATGCAAGTATAACTTTTTAGATCTAAAGTGGAAGGATGTCTATAGATTTATAGCTACAAAGCATGTAGAAGACTCACTAGTTGATGTCATGTGGAATATTTCAGCTATGAAAGCGTATGGTAAGCTACTATTCGTTGGAACTGAATTTGGGAACCTTGCCATTTATCAAATACCACCAAACAACGATTTGAACCTATCAACTGCTCGACCGATCAAAGAGTTTGATCTGGATGAGTTTGTGAAAGGCGAGCAGACAAAAAACCCTCCTGCTACGTTAAACAGTTTTGGACCTCCAGATTTCATCCAGAAGATAATAGTGCATATTGATGTAATTGAAGTAAAGGACGGACACGATGTGTATGTGGCTACTGTTAACAATGTTATTGTGATGGAGTTTAGACATGGATCTAAGCGGACAGCCACGGAAGCAGATCTGCAGGTTAAAACTGGTAAACAAATAAAAATGTAGCCTCATATTTAATTTTAAGTAATTATTGTATTTTCTGTTGATTGTATGTATAATTTGTTTATACAAGTATGTAATAATTATTAC
Source organism: Teleiodes luculella (assembly GCA_948473455.1). Lineage (NCBI taxonomy): Eukaryota > Metazoa > Arthropoda > Insecta > Lepidoptera > Gelechiidae > Teleiodes > Teleiodes luculella. The sequence continues at coordinate 2,224,640 of OX419609.1, read as the reverse complement.
GCAAAAATTTATTTTGGACATAGATATTATCCATGTTATGTTTCTTTTTATTTATTTCATTTTTAATCGGTCAATTTAGTGATTGAATTATTAATAGTACTTAAGAGTTTCAACATAAAAAAAACAGTGCAATGCTTTTTGTTACAAAGTTTTTTAAATGTTCAATGTTGTCCAGATATTTTTTATAGGGATCTAGAATAAGACATTGGAAAAGGTTTAACTTAATTATACAAGAGTAATAATTAAATATTAGTAAAACTCTTCATGTAGGTATAATTAATAATAATAATTTCATGTTGTATTAGAGATAACAGATAGGAATAAATTTATAAATAACCGTTTGTTCATTACACATTGTAAGTAACTTTATATGTATGTTCGTTTTATGTAATGTGTACGTAGTATAAATCTGTAAGAGTTATAGTTAGCGGCAAACAACTTAAACAAGATGTCACGTGGTACACCTGCAAGGGTACAATAAGCTCATAGCATGGTCCAAGTAAACTAGGTCTAACACTCCGACCACGTGCCTGACACAAGCCTACGTCATTTTGCGCTGTCCATCCTTGTCTATTACACGCATTCGACAAGGATGAACAGGCATAATGACGTAGAAATGACGTAGGCTGGTGTCAGTCACGTGGTCGGAGTGTTAGACCTTGTTTATTTAGACCATGGCATTGGTCGGTCACTCCATACAAAAAACGCGTTTTGACAAGCTACTTCTTTTTGAATAACAACTGAATATCAACTAGAAGTTAATGGCGCTAGGCGCTATGTAAAACACCCCCGAATACCCCTGGTAGAGTCCCGCGGCGCCTGCGGGGTGCGAGCGTGGGGCGCTATATCGGGCGGGAAACTCATTTTAGCGCGGGGAAGTGTCCTTTCTGTACGGGTTAGTACTATTATTTTCTTCTGTGACCATGGTTCATTGTAAAATGTATTATACACCCTCCGCGCTCACTCCTCACCCGCGTGTCGCTTGTTAAAGTTGTTTGGCAATAACCAACCATACGCAACTGGTGTACTGGTACGGGCTACACGCGTCTGCCTTGTATGCCGAACAGAGCGAGACGCAGTTATGCGTTAGAGTGAGCGCGGTGATTTGTATCTCATTCTAACGCATAACTGCGTCTCGCTCTGTTTGGCAAACACGGCACGCGTGTGGACGCGGCTTAAGGTCTAACTTTCCATATAATGTCGTCGGTAAATGTTAAAGAATGCATCAACATTTTACAAGCGCTCGTCATATTGCAATATGCCGAAGGCAAACTGTAAAATGCCTTGTAATTTTATAAAAATTCAAAAGAAGTCGGCGCGGCGCTGTTGTATCAAAATAACAACAATGGCGGCTGCTGTTGTTTGCGAAGAAAATGAATAAAATAATTCCAATTCTGCGAATACAGTGGAGTTAGTGTGCACTTAGTGTGTGAATTAAGTGATTTTATTAAATTTCTTCAATAAATCATCTTTACTTAAGGGGCCTACAGGAGCTAAGTGGCGCCCCCACTCTTTAAAAAATAATAACTCGAAAAATAATCAATATTTAAAAAAAAAGAACGCAATTTTTCCATCTTTAACTACTAGCGAGATATAATAAATAAAATGGCTTCTCTATATCCTACAGAACACCGCACCGTCTAGTTCCTCGCCGTTTTATATTTTTGAAATATTGTTTTTTTTTCGAGTTATTATTGTTTAAAGCAGGGCTTCCCAACCAGGGGGGCGCGCCCCCTTGGTGGGGCGTAGAGGGATGTCAAGGGGGGCTTGAGACGTTTGTGTTTTCAATAGAAAATATATTTCAATGCGCTCTGGCAAAAACTGAACCGATCGACCAACTGATACAGAGAATGCAGGCTCAAGTATCTCACTAGTATTGTCAGTATACGAGTATTATACTCCCTAGTACTCTTATAAATTGGTTGATAAAAACGTTTTAATGATTCATTCATTTTGTGATTCTTTTTGTACACATTACATAAAAATAAATGCTGTTAAAATAATACGATTTTTATTGTAGGTACTTACTGAAAATTTTATTGGGGGGGCATGAAAATATTATTTGTGATCCGGGGAGCCATGATGTAAAAAAGGTTGGGAAACCCTGGTTTAAAGGGTGGCGGCGCCACTTAACTCCTGTAGGCCCCTTAATTATTTATTCTTGTATTTCAAGTCATTTGTGATTTAGTGTAATACACAATTTAACTCCATTATGCCACGTTGGTCATTGAAAAGAGGAATGCCTTCGGCATCATATTAGGTACAGAATAGCAAGTATTTGCAAAATGCCAAAGCATTCTGTAAATACACAACTCTACAATTTGTCGACGACATTTTATAAAGACACGACCGGTCACCACGGCACAGAATATAATTATAAATTATAATAGTAACCACGGTTAGATTAGGAACCACGCTGCGTCTGTTTTGAGAATGTATAGGCGGTGACGCTTAAATAACTTGTTTGTGATTTTAGTCTAAAATCAGTTCTGTATTGTATTGCATTCGCCCACCAACCATACAATATTTCCGCAACTCGACGATTAATGCGTCTTTTTTACGATTGCTACTCACTCAAGCCATCTTATATCTCCGAAGAGGGTCACATGACCTTGCCGAGGTCTTCGGAGATTGACTCCAGTGTTCCAAAATGTCTAAACGGGCTGACCCGGCTTGGCTATTTCCCCCAGAACTTCTGTTCAGTAGTTCGTGAGTGTCAGGATGGCGGGTTGTCGTAATTTTAACCCTAAAAAACCGGACGGATAGCAGATTATCGCGCACAGACCAAGAGAGCTGTATGGTGAACCCCGCGCGCGGCCCGCCTCGCCCGAGCAGCTCGCTTGGTGTGTACTGAATTCCTGAACGTTTAAGTCTAGGGTAAATCGTGAACAAGTTGTCAATCTAGTACTCATTAGGTATTATCTAGTACCTTTGTTTTGCAATTTAGGTACCTTCGTGTCTCGGACTTATACCGTAGATTAGGTTGGGTAGTAATTTGGACAGTAGCATACCAAATAACTGGGTTGTTTATATTCAATAATTCGGTACCTAATTGGTATCTAGATGATATACTTGAGTTTCAACTTTGTAAATTAAAAGAATGGCGGGAAAAGCCCGACCAGAGAAATAAAATACCTCGCCATATTGCGGAATTTCAATGGAACTAAGTAATTTTATAAGGGAAATTGTTGCTATAGTCGTAAAAATATACACGTGGCGCCTCCAGAGCCAGGTGTTTTATTTCTTTGATCAGGCTTTATGGCTTTAACATAAAGGCCATCCTGACACTCTCAGTAGTTTATTGTCAGCCATTTTGTCAGCGCGACTGTTGCAGTTCCATTCCTTCGGTCGGACACTACAAGTACCTACATACAAACGCGTTTTTGCTGCGCCATTTTGAATAACTAGACACCATGATATTGCATGCGTGTGAAAGAGACAGCTGCGTACGGTTGTACGAATGAGCGGGAGATCGCGTTTCAGTACTCGTAGGCATATAAACACGACAAAACTATGTCTTGTCTTGTCACAAGTGAATCCTTATCATGCTGCCTCGGAAGCTGTTGTTGTGTCCCAAATTATCTAATTCTTTATACTTAATTATGATTATTGACATTGTTGATTTTGAGATTGAATACGATTTATAATATAAGTGTGTAGGCATAGTTTAAGTACCTGATCTGTTTTTAGACTAGTACTTTATTTGTAAACTAATTAAAAGTAGTAACATAATAAAATATTTCTTTCATTTCCTGGCTATCCCCGATTTCTTCCTTTCAGAAGTTCTATAAGCCTGACCAAAGAAATAAAAAACCTGCTCTGGGGGCGCCACCTTTATATTTTTATGTTTATGGCAACAATTTTCATTATAAAATTATTTCCATTGAAATTCCGCAATATGGCGAGGTTTTTTATTTCTTTGGTCAGGCTTTAATTACAGACTATCTTTCATTGCGAATAAGGTATTATAGCGCTGTTAAAAGTTGCGTAAATATTAATTATGAAAACCAGGAATATAATAAAAGATTCGTCATATATTATTTAGTGCAATAGTTTTTGAATGAGTGGCGCCACCTTCTATCTAATAGAATAACTAATTGCAATTTTAGTGACAAAAGTATGTCCACTAGCGCCCTCATTTGATATTCTTTACTGAATAAAAATGGAAAATTATTTAAAAATAACGTTTAGTAGGTAGTATTTTATATAAAACTAAGTAAAAACACGTTTTTAATATAAAACCTCCTTTGGTTTAACGTCAATATTAAAACACAAATTTAAACCAGTCTTAGAGGACTTTATTATAACTAGTATTTCGAACTCTAAGAGCCCTTTCACACGAGCGATTTTTTTCGGCGATTTCTCGGCGGAGCGAGATCGCAGCGAGCACGCGGCGTGCACGCAGCGATAACGCCGCATCTCGCCGCGGTACCAAATATCAACCGCGAGTACGCCGCGAGTTATTATCGCGGCGGCGGTTAATAACTCGCGGCGATTTGGTTTTGTACACGCCGCGAGCCGCCGCGTGCTCGCTGCGATCTCGCTCCGCCGAGAAATCGCCGAATAAAATCGCTCGTGTGAAAGGGCTCTAAATTACAGTCGTCAGATTTATTTCTTACAAAAAATATATTTATAGAGTGTAAGTAAATAAATTAGCGCACAGTATTTTAAAGGAGGAACCATGAAAGTGAATAACTTTCCATAAGGAACATAATAAATGTATCATGTATTCAAAGTCTCTCATACAAAGTAGTCAGTCACGTGACACAAGTTTGTATGAAAAGTTAAATTTCTTTCTTTCCTTGGGGAAAGTTATTTAGTTTCATGGGTAGGTGCCTCCTTTAAAATATTGTGAAGCTTATTTATTTCAGGGATCGGAACAGGTTTTTCATGCACTTGTTAAATCACGCTAGTTCAAACCCTATCCGACTATAGCTCTAACTAAGATCACTAAGGGTAGGTTTAGTCCTGGGGGAACATAATATGCAAAGCAACCGGCAGCCCTGGCCTTCGTCGGCCGCAAAAACAATTACTTTAATAATTACAAAACCGATTGAAACCGGTTTCATTCCGTTCTTTGTCAAAAACCGGGTAACCAGAATATTTTTGGTTTGTTTCATTAAGTTCCATCTATTGCCGGTTAATTGGGGAACGTAATTATATCTGTTTTTTGAACGATATTAACAGGGATTTCAAAACCGGTTTCGATCCCTGATTTATTTACACCCCGTGTGTACTTATACAACTTATTTTTAGTTACAATTATACAACAATGAATCAAAACCCGCACCATAGAAGATTAAGAACAATAAGTTATCTCCGTACCGACTGGCCGCATCGGTTTGTACGTGAGCGCGCCGTGTAGGCACGCGCCGTCACGCACACGCTTGCATTGAGCCCTCACTGCCGCCCCCTTTTCCCCCTTATTTTATGCTAGTGTGTGCGTGACAGCAAGTGCCTACACGGCGTGCGGCGCGGACGCACACATTCAAACCGACAGCAGCACGTTTGTATGAAGATAACTTACTGGTTATACTGTGCCCGCATTGGGCCAGCGTGGTCGCCTAAGGCCTACTCACCCGAACTGATTTACTGATTTGAGGGTAGGCTCGAGCCCCTCGGTAGTGACTTAAGAGCTGTGAATGTAACGAAGAATATAAACCACTTATGTAATGGTAACATTTACTGCGAACATAATTCCTTACGATAAAATAAGCGTATTATGGCTTGTTTACACGTATTAAGTGACGAAGTAATTAACTAAATTTTAACTTGATTTTAACTTAATTCTTGCGTGTAAACAACCACTTAAGAGCTCTTTAGTCACAAGTGGTAAGTAAACGATTTAGTGGTTAAGTGAACAAGTGAAATAGAATCTAGTCTATTTTTGATTAAGTAGCCGCGCCTCCCGCACCGCTTGCATTCCCCGGTAGGCGTGGCTTTCTACTAAACTGTCATTTAGTTACGTGTGAACTCAACAATTTAGTGAAGTACTTAAGTAGTACAGTGAACTAAAGAGTGCATAAGTTAGACAAGCGTGTAAACGATCGGTTACTTAAAATTAAGTTAATTTTAACTTAAAATTTAGTTAACTACTTAACAACTTAATACGTGTAAACAAGCCAAGTGAGTACGCATTTAAGCGACTTTTTAGTTGTAAGGGTTGCCAGCCGCACACAAAGTTGGCAAAAATGTGTCCACGAAGAAGTTGTTACCTTTTATTTTAGGCAGGTATTTCACTGGCGACAGCGACAAAAAACGAAACGGACGCAGTTATGCGTTAGAATGAGATACAAATGCACCGCGCTCACTCTTGCGCATAACTGCGTCTCTTTCGTCTTTTGTCTTCGTCGCCAGTGAAATAGGTGCCTTACTTCAGAGCAATAAGGAATGTGCGTTTTTTAAATTTATAATTTGAATTTAAGTTAACATTCATAAAATTAAATAACCAAATATGAAATTATTTTCCAGAAATACAAATAATTTTGCGAGCTATATTGATGTAGTAGTGTGGTAGGTTAGATAGAGATCAGACATGTACCATGACGTCACTTTACTTGTCCGCCATATTATTTTCATACAAAAAGTTGTTTTGCAGAGAAAGACAGATAGATTAGCTTATAAATTGTATATTGAAATATAGATATAGTAGGCAGGTATTTCACTGGTGACAGCGACAAAAGACGAAAGGGACGCAGTTATGCGTAAGAGTGAGCGCGGTGTATCTGTATCTCATTCTAACGCACAGTCTTTCGTCGCCAGTGAAATAGGTGCCTTATTCGACGTTTTCGTTACTGTTTTCACTGTTGTTGTTATTATAATTTGGGATATTTTGGAAAATTTAATTGTATTAGTATATTGCGTATTTGGCTATCTGCGTTTTGGGTAAAATGCGTGTCAGGTACAATGCTTTTCGGTACTTTGCTAAGGAATTCAAATCCTTTTTTTTAGATATTATTTAATTTACAAATTTTAAACAGATGTTTTTATTTTAAGCTCTGTCACACACTACTATTGAGGAAAATGAACTCTTTTCTTTTACATTTGTTTGAATTAAACAAAACATGAAACATTGAAAACTAAATATTTAGGGAGATTGAACAAAATAATTAATGGGAACATAAGTTTTTTTATTAATCAAATATTAACCTGATTACAAGGGCTTCTTGTTGAATTAGAAAAAAAAATTGGCAAATCATTTTATGTGACCATCATGTAAGTAAATGATTACTAAATTGAGAAAATATAAGTATAGCCTTACCTAATTGTTCTTAGTCAGATATTACATATTTATGTAAATACTGCCTGAAATTAATGGATTTATTTATTAAAAGAAATAAGAAACCTGCTCTGGGGGCGCCACGTGTATATTTTTACGAAAATGGCAACAATTTCCCTTACAAAATTTGTTCCATTGAAATTCCGCAACTTGGCGAGGTTTCTTATTTCTTTGGTCGGTGGCTTTAATTTATAACAAGAAAATCTTTTCATGCTACTCAAACTCGCACTTGACTTTTAGGGTGAGGCCAGACGAAAGTAATTTTAGAGTTGTGAGAGTGGTGAAATTTCTGTTTCATACAAAATACTGAACTAATTTTGTGTCGCCGTGTGAACGAAACTGGAGTAATCCCTTCAGGTAACAATGCCCGTACCCGCCGGCGGGGGCGCGGCCAGAACCAAAATCAAAATAATCAGAGACGGAGCCCCTCAGGCGTCGCCTCCTTCACGATGTTGTTCAGTATCAACGCGCTAGGCCGTGGTCCGAGGCTCCCTCGAGCCGCCCCTAGACGCGTTGGTAGGTATATGACTACTTTGAGATAGAGTCTTCCGCTCCCCCGCAAATCCGAAAAGCTTGATTGGTCGTACTTTTTCGACACAAGCATAGGTCAGTTAAAGAAAGTTTCTGATTTCATTGCGCTACGAAAAAACTAAACCCACACTTTAAAAAATTACACTCGTCTGCCCTCAGCCCTAAAGTAACGACCGAAATCCATTAATTCAGATGGCAATAATATAAGACTACGCTTAAATTTTACAGCTGGAAACAAAATTACAAAAGAACAAACAATGGCAACACCATTAAGTATCATATTAAAGTCTGACCAGAAAAAAAACCTGCTCAGTAGGACTACTATGTAAGTAGGTAGCGACAGGCTTGAGAAACTGTCAAACGCGACATATTGACAGAACTACTATGGCTCTAATGTCACTATGTCGCGTTTGACAGCTTCTCGAGCCTGTCGCTACTTACATAGTAGGCCTACTGGGGTCGCCATGTGTATATTATTATGCTTCTGGCAACAATTTTCATTATAAAATTAGTTTCATTGAAATTCCGCTAGATGGCGAGGTTTTTATTTTTTCTGGTTGGATATGACTTACTTACACAAACATAATCACTAGGTACATTTTATCTTTGTGCAGAAGCCAGCACATGCGGTTGGACATTCGCACTAGGAAATTCACCCCTATCACTACGGAATACGGGCGCTCTCAAGGTTAACATGTCCATACATGTGCTGGCTACTGTACATAAGTCACATCACAGCTGTTTATAACAAAACTGGTAAACGAAAATATTATTACCAAAATCGCAAAAAAACAAACATTAACTAAAAATATTAAATTGTTTTTTTTTAAGTATAAAAATACAGATCTTAGATACAATCGCTAAGAAGGGTCATAGTCAATTAATTTAGGGCCCCGTAGCACAGTAAAACCAGTAAGTTATCTTCATACAAACGAATAAGGGGGCGGCAGTATGGGCTCAATGCAAGCGTGTGCGTGACGGCGCGTGCCTACACGGCGCGCTCACAGTCAAACCGATGCGGCCAGTTGGTACGGAGATAACTTACAGTAGGCCTACTATGCAAGTAGCGACAGGCTCGAGAAGCTGTCAAACGCGACATAGTGACATTAGAGCCGTAGCAGTTGTCAATATATCGCGTTTGACAGCTTCTCGAGCCTGTCGTGCTGACATAGTAGTGGTACTGGTTTTACTGTAGCGTAGCCTAGTTGGTAGCACCTACGTCTGCTTTCGAAGCACAGGGCTGTGGGTTCGAATCCCGCCCAGGGCAAACATTCGTGTGATGAGAGGCTGCCACACTCCAAAAGGTGTCGAAGACGCATTGCGTTGCGTCTGCGGCGCGAAGCTTGCCAGAACGTTAGTATTGCAACATTTTACGTTATTTTCGAGCCCTTTGCGTTACTTCCGCGTTACATGACTCAAAACGTTACTTTTAGGTATTTTTAATCTTATTTGTGCTACATAACAGTGTTGAAGTCGTTTTCCAAGTAAAATAAGATAAACTTTACTTTTCACATGAAAATTGATTTTTTTGCAAAAGTTGGGTAATTTCACGCCTTCAAATCAATTTCTTAATTTCGGTGGTACATTTTTCTGGCAGTTTTTCGAAATGAAAAAAAAAATTAGTTCTCTCATGTTATTTTTGACTATGGGTCACTGGCAACATTCCGCTGGTCGCAGGTGGCGGGAAGCTGTGTTATTGTTACTCACACCGCGCTTCTGCACGCGTCTGCGACACTGTGTGAACGGCCTTCTTATCCGGTGTGTGGCAGCCTAAACCCTTGTGTCTGAATGTTGTATATTTATATAAGCCGAATTAGTCGTGTATCAGCTATCAGCAGGCTTACTACGTAAGCCACGACAAGCACGAGAGGTTGTCAAACGCGACACAGTGACATAGGGGCTGTTTAAGTATTACGTAAGTTGATTTACTACAATTTTAACCCCCTCCCTCTTGTCAGCAAAAGTAAGCAAAGCTCTTACCCCCCCTCTCAGGCTTACGTAAACATTGGTATAACAAAAGTTTTTTTTTATTGATTCAGTAAGCAGATTATAATTCTAGTAACACGCGGTAATTCCCCTACTCGGTTCTACGTATTATTTTTTGTCAAAATCCAACGTGTGTGTTGCCAAATGTGTAAGATAGCTAACTACTGCTGACGTAATCAATAACCATCTTGATCCAACCCCCCCATGTCATCAAATATAAGCGAAGCAAAGACCCTCCCTGACCTGAAGACGGCCCCCTTTAGTGCTTACGTAATACCCCCCCCCCCACTAGCGTCTTTAGAGCGTCGTTTCAAGCAAGACGAGTGAAACAAAAGACGAACGCGGATGATTGTATGCGCGACACTCGAAAGATGCTATTGTAGGGAATCTCTAAGAGGGGTATGTGGCTATATACTAAGCGCATGACGCAAAAACGCAAAAAAAAAAATTAAAAATAAGAGGGGTCTATATTAAAACCCATAATTGAAAATGTATATATTGAAAATCCATAATCGATAGTCATAATGATTAAAATCCATAATTTTGAAACACATACATTTAAAAGCCTTAAATTTAATACGAATACTGTCAGTATGTATAATAATTAAAAAAATATAAATTTGACAAATACAGCACACGGTTATTAAATTATTATTTTTTATCACCAAAAATGCTGTTTCTCTTATGTTCTTTTTTACCAAAATATCTTAAATTTATGATTTCGAAACATTATAGAATTATGGATTTTAATAAGTATGCAAAATAATGGTAGGTATGTATTTTTAAATTATGGATTCTAATTGTTATACTATTTAAAGTTATGGCAAGTCTGTTATGGATTTTCATAATAGGGATATTTTTGTTATGCAATTTAAGGGGCACCCCTCTAAGAGCCATAGTTCTGTCATTTTGTCGCGCATGACAGCTTCTCGCGCCTGCTGATACACTCGGAGAGACTAGAATTTTACTCTAGATTACTCAGTACCGTCAGCATCGTTGCCCTTGTAAGTTCTAACCCCCTCCATGCGTACTTTCCGACGCTCGGACGGCGTAAGCCCTTTGGCCTTCATAAGGACGTGGCCAGCCTTCTTTGTGAGGTTCGGTTTGTATGACTGCACGTTGTCCTGAAAAAAGAAAACGTCGTTATATTATGGGTTGGGTGACGGCTGAAAATCAATGATGTCCCCAGGGCAAGTATATCAAAACAAATACAAATCGTTTATTTACTAGAATACACAATTACAAAGATATCAATATTTGGTGAAATGTCTGGTCTTAGAGTATAAATAGAAACATTTCTGGGAGGGATAGAGTACGCCTAATCGAGTATGAACCATAAGCACGGATATGAACAGTCCGAATATCGTGAGCGCGTTCGTTTAGTATCACATGGTTATCGGAGCTGATTATGTTTCCCGGTGAAAATAAGAAATTTAATAGGAGAACATTTTGAAATGTGCAGTGATAAGTAGCAAACATGACTCGAGGAACAAATCAACAAAGAAAAATGTTATTGATTTCACCGCCCATACAAAATCTGCCAAAATTTGCTTACGCTTGACAAAAAGGCAGCGGAGTGATGCGCGTGCTCTATTACTCTAAGTGTCTGGTATTTAATAGGTAGGTACATTCGAATTCACAATGTCATGATAAATAAAATAAGTAGGTACAATCAATAAGTCCCTCATTGATTGTACACACATAATTTTGGAACAAAGGACAGAAACTCATTTGTGCTATAAAACAGCGCTCTAATAGCCAATTACTTACTTATCGCTGAGCCTTGACCCTTCTGCATTGCAGCACAGCACACACATGCATGTCTGTCTGTTGTGTGTGTAATTTCTTTGGCTGTTTTTTTTTTAATTCTTGTAATTGTTTGAGGCTTTCGCACTTAGTACACTTTATTTGGTATATTTACGGGTCTTAACGCGATAATTTTAAATAGGTATGTTTTACGATACGATACCTTATTATCGCGTTAAGACCCGAAATATACAAAATAATGTGTTCTTGAGACATGTCCATAATCTGTTTTGTGTAATGCAATAAACAATTCTTTGTACATTGTATATTTGTTGAAAAGTTATAGTTTAGTTTAGTTTAGTTTTATTTATCACATACTACAAGATTATACACGTTTTTACAATAATGGTATAAAAAAGGACATCCGTAGTATGATCGTCAATATGTATAAAAATAAAAGTTTAAAATATTAAATAGATTATATAATTCAATTTTCAATTTAATGTCAGGAATAATAAAAAAAAATGCGAATGTCAAAAAATATAAATTTACCATAATGGTAATTGATGTCAAAAACATAAAAATGATCATAATACTTATATCCAGAAAATCAATACAAAATTACAAAATAAAAAATAATTAAATTACAATAATGTTTAAAAGTAAATGTCAAAAGTACGAGGGCGGGATGATAAGTACTTAGCCTAAAAGTAAAACAATTTATTTAATGAAACGAAACTATTTTTATTTTTCAATATAATCTCCTAGAACCTCAATGCACTTGGACCATAGATGTTCCAAAGCCTTTATGCCATCTCTAAAATGACATTCATCGAGGTCTAACAAATAGCGGTCCTCCGCATACTTAACGTCCTCATCAGTCTCAAATTTTTGTCCCCATAAAAATGTTTTTAGTTTAGGGAAAAGGTGAAAGTCAGAGGGTGCTAGTTCTGGCGAATAAGGCGGGTGTGGAAGCAAATCATAATGCAATTCGTCGATTTTAGCCATGGCAATGACGCACGTGTGAACCCGCGCAATTGTCTTGTGAAAGATGTTTCTTTTTCTAGCCAATCCCGGTCGTTTTTCACGAATGGATTCTTGTAATTTGTCCAAAAGATCTGCATAATAATCGCCAGATATCGTTTGCCCCTTTGGAAGGTAATCGATTATCAAAATTCCCTTTGCATCCCAGAACACCGATGCCATCAATTTTCCTGCAGATTTCACGGCCTTTGCCTTCTTCGGAGCCGAAGTTCCTGCCTCTGTCCACTGTTTTGACAGTTTTTTTGTTCCTGGTGTATAGTGGTGAAACCAAGTCTCGTCAGTAGTTATAAATCGCTGGATAAAATCGGTCGTATCAGTCTTCAAACGATCTAAACATTCTTGCGACATTTGCATTCGAATTCGTTTCTGATCAACCGTGAGCAAACGCGGCACCCACCTTGCCGATAATTTTTTCATACTTAATTCGTCACTTAATTTGTGATGTGTCCGTTCTTTTGAAATGCCTATTACCCCAGCTATTTCAGATAATTTTAATTGCCGGTCTGATAAAACCATATCATACACTTTGCCGATCATTTCTGGTGTGGTGACACTTTTGGGGCGGCCGTAACGATGTTCATCTTGAACGCTTGTACGGCCCTTTTTTAACTCGGCCACCCAGTTTTTTACTGTTGCATATGATGGAACACTATCACCTAAAACGTTTCGCATTTCTTCAAAAATCTTTAAACCCTTCATTCCTCTCATATTCAGAAACTTAATCACCACTCTTAGTACGATTCCATCAATTTCTCAAAAATACCGAAACTGCATTTTTTCAAAAACTGGTCTACGACAACGTATTCCCGTGAGTAACTTAAATTTATTTTCGCGGAAAGATTGAAAACTAACCTACAAAGTGACATATATATTTTTTAAATCGGACAATTACAAGTGGGGGAGGCTAACTACTTATCAACCCGCCTACGTAAAATTTACAAATTAAGTATATTGATTGTTTACAATTTTTTGCATAATATACTGTGTTATTAAAAAAATGTGACATAAACAATTTATTATTATAATTACCAATTCGCGTAATGTCCAGTTTACAAAATGTCCAGTGGTGAAAAAAGGTCCAGTTTGCAGAATGTCCAATTCTCAAAATGCACAATTGCAAAATTTGATAGCGTAACTCACATCATCCCAGTTCTCCTCGGAGGGCACGGCCGCCGAGGGCGGAGCCGCGGTCACCTCGACGGGAGTCCTAGCCTCGTCGCCGTCCACATAAATCTGGGTGTCGAAGAGGATGCGTTGCCGGCAGGTCATCACGTGGTACTGTACAACAAATACAACTTAATCAAATCAAAATATGTACCACTAGCTGTCTGCCCGCGGCTACGCTGTTTTCCGACTTTTCCGTGATCATTTTGAACTATCCCACGGGAACTCTTTAATTTTCCGCGATTTAAAGTATCCAAGATGTTGACCGGGGATGTAAAGAACCACCATACAAAATTTCATTCGAATCGGTCCAGTAGTTGCGGAGATTAGCCCGTACAAACAGACAGAGAAACAAAAAATAATAAAATTAACTGGATTTCTTCTATTTGACTTCTTATATCCTTCTGACTCGGATTTCATTTTTTTTTTCTATGTACAGACATTTTTATTATATAGATAAGTCGCGTCTCGTAAAAAGAACGCTGGCAGTCTAGCGTGCAGTAGGCAATTTGCATACCATTAAATTATAATCGAAGCGAAAAATTAAGATCATTGAGCTTGGGCAGGGACTTGAACCTAAGATAGATGGAGCTGTGTGCACTCTAAGCACGTAGTAAAAAATCGAAAGCGTTAAATTATTTCATTAAATTATTTGATTGTACGGAGGCTTGGTGGTACAATTGGAAGTACGCCTGTACGGCCCGGATAGCCCAGGAGGTGCGGGTTCAAGTCCCTGCCCAAGCTCAATGATCTTAATTTTTCGCTTCGATTATAATTTAATAGTATATACTAACAGGCGTCACCTGTGGATAAATCAATGAACAATTTGCATACCGCCACCACTTTCTCCAGCGTTCTTTTTACATGACGCAAACTATACTATCTTTCCGCCGCGGCTCCACCCGCGTTATCAGTTTTTCCCGAATGAGGCATTTTCCCACAGTAAAAGGTAGTAGACCTATAATAATCCGAGTATACTCACATCTAACTCGACATCGTTGACAATGTGGGTAGCATCGAAAGGGCAGGTGACTTTGTTGCAGTTGGGGTACTGCTTGCGACACTTCTGCAGGTGTACGTGCATCCGATAATGCTGCACCTGATGCGCCTTGTTGTACGGGCACGTCATCATTTCATCGGGGGCGGGGGCTGCCATTCTGGGGAAAAAGTATTATCATATTATTGTAAACTAGCGACCCGCCCCGGCTCCGCACGGGAAAATGGTTATTGTGGGTTATTCTTGAGTATATTATGCATGTATTATAGATATAAACCTTCCTCTTGAATCCCTCTATCTATTAAAAAAAACCGCATCAAAATCCGTCGCGTAGTTTTAAAGATTTAAGCGTACAAAGGGAGGGACATAGGGACAGAGAAAGCGACTTTGTTTTATACTATGTAGTGATAGTGACTAGCGACCCGCTCCGGCTCCACACGGGAAAATGGTTATTGTGGGTTATCCTTAAGTATATTATGCATGTAATATACATATAAACCTTCCTCTTGAATCACTCTATCTATTAAAAAAAACCGCATCAAAATCCGTTGTGTAGTTTTAAAGATTTAAGCATACATAGGGACATAGGGGCAGGAAAAAGCGATTTTGTTTTATACTATGTAGTGATAGTGATTGTAGCCCGACCAAAGAACTTCTTCTCCACATAGGACAGCCAAATTGTGAACTCACCTCGACGTCGAAAATGATTTGTAAAATCTTACTTCGAATAAAAACTTTTTGAACTTTTGAAGAAATAAAAAACCTGCTTTGGGGGCGCCACATGAGTCATGAATATTTTTGTGATTATGGCAACAATTTTCCTTACCATCACCCGGCTGAGAAAACCACTTAAATGCTTTCAAAAAATCTTTACAGGAGACACAAAAAACTACCTACTGAAAAAAGTATGATAGGTAAATAATTAATTCTGTAGTTTTTTAGTTATCATGTATATGATTATCTTTAGAGCTTTAAAACAAACTAGCGACCCGCCCCGGCTCCGCACGGGAAAATGGTTATTGTGGGTTATCCTTCAGTATATTATGCATGTATTATACATATAAACCTTCCTCTTGAATCACTCTATCTATTAAAAAAACCGCATCAAAATCCGTTGCGTAGTTTTAAAGATTTAAGCGTACAAAGGGAGGGACATAGGGACAGAGAAAGCGACTTTATTTTATACTATGTAGTGATGTAGTGATAGTGATTGTAGCCTGACCAAAGAACTTCTTCTCCACAGAGGACAGCCAAATTGTGAACTCACCTCGACGTCGAAAATGATTTGTAAAATCTTACTTCGAATAAAAACTTTTTGAACTTTTGAAGAAATAAAAAACCTGCTTTGGGGGCGCCACATGAGTCATTAATATTTTTGTGATTATGGCAACAATTTTCCTTACCGTCACCCGGCTGAGAAAACCACTTAAATGCTTTCAAAAAATCTTTACAGGAGACACAAAAAACTACCTACTGAAAAAAGTATGATAGGTAAATAATTAATTCTGTAGTTTTTTAGTTATCATGTATATGATTATCTTTAGAGCTTTAAAACAAACTAGCGACCCGCCCCGGCTCCGCACGGGAAAATGGTTATTGTGGGTTATCCTTCAGTATATTATGCATGTATTATACATATAAACCTTCCTCTTGAATCACTCTATCTATCTATTAAAAAAAATCGCATCAAAATCCGTTGCGTAGTTTTAAAGATTTAAGCGTACAAAGGGAGGGACATAGGGACAGAGAAAGCGACTTTATTTTATACTATGTAGTGATGCATAAATTTTACAGTGCAAATACTGCGCATTTTTTGCCCAATTTGTAAAAAAAGAAATTTGACAAAAGCTGTCCTTTACGAGGTTTGCTCAGCAGGGAAAGCATTCAGGACATATAATTTGAAGTAAAATATTCAGTTCCGTACACTGTAACAAACCTTTAGGAAAAAAGTTATTTGAAAGTATAAAACATGTGATATGACTGCACTTATGAACTTGTACTATACATATTGTTATACATATAATGATAGATAATGAATGACATTATCAGGGATTGGTGTAGGTAGATTGATTGTCAAAGGTCATTGATCTCAGACGTTAGGTTCATTATGGATATGCCGGTTCGGTTTTTACATTATACATAAATGGATTGTAGACGTCGAAAGAATCAGGTTAAAATTTGAAAACATAGAAAACCATCTGGCTGGTGCTTTATTTTAATTATATGTACCTACCTATTATAGCTTGAAGAATAAGAAAATGAAAGTGATGAAAACTAAAAATAATAATAATATTAAGTCAACGATTGTGAACATAAAATAGGTACTTTAACATTTTATTGACGAGAGAAATAACGATTTTATTATTATTGCCTTAGAGTCCCTCCGAGTCGACGTCGAAAAGTGATTGTAAAATCTTACTTTGAATAAAACATAGGTATTTCATTTTCATTTTCCCCGAGACAATGTTTTCCATTTATTGCTTTGATAAAGTAGATTTTGGATTTCATTGTATGGTCAAGAGCAGACCAAGGTCAAGCTACACATGTGTGTGTGTTGTTCCTTACTCAACAGATTATTATAATAATCATGGGGTACAATCCATTATTCAAATTGGGTTGACTATAGTAGACTGCCGCACGAATTTGTTGGAAAGAAATATATTGGTAGTTAGCTGGGGGCTGTAAGATTATAATTCTAAAATATTATCGTGCGGAAACTTGTAGTTTTTTAGACGGTATTTAAGCCCCAAAAATAGGTTCCGAAGGCTAAGGCGGGAACGAAGCGAGCGCAGCGAGTTTGAACTTGACAATCAATTCACATCGGTGAGACGTAGGGTAAACGTACCGGTTGGCGACCATGTACCCCTTATCGACCACTTCGCGCTTTATCTTGAATAATAGACTTTTAACGAACTCTACTGTTCAAATTATCGCGCCATTCGAACCAGACGAACTTCAGGATTCTATGACCGACGGCATAATCCCGAAGACAGAACAGTAGGTATGCGCTCAGTCGCCATTTGAAAATTTACAGTGCAGACACATGCCAAAAATAGCAAAAAAATTAGTAGTGGATTGACTTTAAAAGGTAAGTTTACCGGTGTAAATATTGCTTAATTGCAAATTGGCCTAGTTTGTGGGTGTTTGGTATATTAAATTTTAATATTCAAGTACTAAAATTCACTTTTCTTTATTCTTTTGCGATATTTTCGGGGGCCGGTGAACACGTTCACGATTAACCCCAAAATCTAATTATCGACCGGGGGGTCGCAAACTGGTTTTATTTGTGGTATTTTTATTTAATTTCATCTTTAACACCTTTTAAATAACAGCTTGTTATAAGATACATTTAGATACAAGTACATTTTTATGATTTTACGACCAGATTCCGGCCACCGGTATGCCTAATACTTTCAAAGATATGACCATCCGAAAACACGAATGTTTATACGGCCGATAACTAGTTAATATTGAACCTATTTTCGGCCGTATGTATAAAAGATGGCCGATAATTAGTCGAAATTGACCCTAATTCCGGCCGTAGGTAATACAAGACGGCCGATAACTACAAAAATTTAAACCCATTTCCGGCCATAGGGAGCCAAACAGGCCGGTAACTCATAAACAGCAAACCTGTTTTCGACCAGAGGAACTAACAAAAAAATTTTCGAGGAAAATCATGATGTGTGTACATTTCTGGCAGGTGTGGGAATCGTATTGCGAAAAATAAAACTCCCTCACTCTATCCTTTTCTGAGTCAAGTGTAAGCGTCCCTTCAAATCTTTTCTACGGCTCTAATATCATTCTTTCGCAGGTAGGAGCCCAGCAGGGGGATCCACTTGGGCCCTTGGTCCTTAGTCTGGCTATCCAAGAGGTCATCAAAAGTATAAATTCACCTCTCAACGTGTGGTATTTGGATGATGGGACTATAGGGGGTGATCCAGACGGGGTGTACCAGGACTTGGAGAACCGTATCCCGCGACTTGCCCACCTTGGTCTGGTTGTCAATGCTTCTTCCAAGTGTGAATTCTTCCCCTGTAGTACTGAGGCTCAAACACACCTTGCTCGATTCTCCGCCATTCTACTTGACCTTAGGGAACTATCATCTTCCAACTTTAACCTTTTGTGTTCTCCCATTTATCTTGATGCAGTTCCCGAAGCCATTTCTTCTCGCACATTGCTATTCCTCGCCGCTCAGGAACGTCTTTTAAGAGATCTCTCTGCACACGTTGTGATGATTTTGTTGCGCATGTGTTTCGCTCTTCCGAAACTCACGTATCTCCTGCGGACAGCCCCGACGTGGCTTTGCTCGGAGGAGATTACTTCTTTTGATGAGGCACTGAGAGCGACGGTGGAGCCGGTCTCAACGTCTCCTTAGACAAAGTTCAGTGGAGCCAGGCTGCACTTCCGATTCGCCATGGAGGTTTGGAAGTACGTTGTGCGTGCGGGTGATGTCTGACTGCCGGCTTTTTTGACGTCCGCACATGGTATTGCGAATCTCGTTACTGTAATACTGCATTCCGATGGTTCCGAGGTGAGCATCCCATTTGTGTCGGGCGCCATTTCAACTTGGTCGGCCCAGAACGTGGGAGCGTCAATACTGTAAGGGCGCATACGAGTATTCAGGGGGCGTGGGAGGAGGTGGGTTCGAAGCGGATCTAGGAGCACTTATTAGGGAATGCTACAGCTGTCAACAAAGCAAGACTGCGGTGTCGCAGTATGAATCCTCTGCCTTCCTGGGCTTTGTTGCATGCTCTGCCTTCCCCTCACCTGGGCACATTACTGTATGACGACTCCTTAATGCGTGTGGCGGTGGCCCTTCGTCTGGGCTGCAAAGTGTGTGAATCCCACTTACGCATCTGCGGCTCCATGGTGGAGGCCGATGGCTATCATGCTCTGAGTTGTCGTCGTTGCACAGGGTGGTTCTGCGGCATCACGCTCTCAACGACATTGTCCGCAGAGCTTTTGTTTCGGCCGACTTTCCCTGCGTACTGAAGCCTCCGAGTCTCGACAGATCCGACGGAAAAAGACCGGACGGTCTGACTTTGGTGCCTTGGAAAAATAGAAAGAGCCTAATTTGGGACGCCACGTGCGTCAACACTGTAGCCATGAGAACCTTAGTCGCACCGTCCGTTCTCCATCGGCTGCTGCCGAAGACGCGGCGTCCAAAATGAGGTGAAAGTACGTCGCCCTGGACTCCAGGGCGACGTACTTGCCCTGGAGCAGCGCTACCACTTTGTCCCGATAGCAGTAGAAACCATGGGTAGTTAGGGTGTGGAGGCTAAACGCTTGGTAGGGCAAACTGGGGCAAATGTTAAGGGAACGCACACAACCTGCTCCTCCGGCTGGTTCCTGGTGCAAAGGTTAGCCATCGCGATTCAGGGCGGTTATGCTGCTAGCGTCATGTGCACCTTTGTGCTAAGAATGACTCGGGGCTGGTTATATGATTGTCATTTTTGTTTTTGTTTTATTAATGTTTTACTTTGATTTCTGAATTATATTAAATAAATAAATAAATAAATAAATAATAAATCCATTTATTTCAAGCAATATTTACATAAAGATGTTAATTATGTAAACAGAGGCCCATATTATGTAACATAAATTTTCTAGCTAATATATTGTTTTAATTTCGTACTATTATGAACTTTCTGTCCTTCTCATAAGAGTTGTTTTTCTACTGTTGAATTAGGCGGCCGATAACCGGTGCTTAGGCGGTCGATAACTAAGTCAAGTGGTCGATAACCAGTGTTTTTGCAGTTTTTCTGATTTCTTTTTTTTTGTAAACTACGTGTTAAAGATTCATCTATGAAATCTGTATTTTATGAAACTAGAATATAGTAGGGTGATAAGAAAAATATTTTAAAGTCTGTACTGCTAATACGTCATGACGAAAATGTATACTGAAGTCGACAAGTCGCTAAAACGGCCGATAACCGGTGCGTTTACCCTATTTTGCCAGTGTCAGTGTAGAGACTCGACATACACATGAACGAGAAGTGAAATTTTGCAGGATGTAATTTTGGAGGTTGTGATTTTAGAATTTTGTAGGTTGTAAAGGACAGGAAAAAAATCGTATGGGGCCCGGTCTTTTATTCACAAAAAAATCTAACCACTATATAGAAAAAATATATAGATTCTAGACATAAAACTGAGTCCACATGTCCAGTTGTGGAATTTAAGTGCCCCCCATTTAGGAGATATTAATTTTTTTCAATGTGAAAAAGTTGTCCACTCAGCAAGTCTATAAAACGCACCTGCCACTACCTATCTCTTTGTAACACCTAGCCAAGGCTACTCTTGTCTTCTCTTTCTTACAAGGTTATTAAAATAGTTAACTAAACCGCGAAAACGATTTTCAGTGACATTATGCTATGCTCATTTTTGAAGTTTTGAATACAGAATAAATCGTTTTCGCGGTTTAGTAACTATTTTGTAAGAAAGAGAAGACAAGAGTAGCCTTAGCTAGGTGTTAGAAAGAGATAGGTAGTGGCAGGTGCGTTTTATAGACTTGCTGAGTGGACAACTTTTTCACATAGAAAAAATTAATATCTCCTAAATGGGGGGCACTTAAATTCCACAACTGGACATGTGGACTCAGTTTTATGTCTAGAATCTATATATTTTTTCTATATAGTGGTTAGATTTTTCTGTGAATAAAAGACCAAAATAAGCCATGTCCTTTAGGGATGCATCCGATACCGATACCGATACCGATATATCGGCGATACTTCGGATTTGCCGATATATCGGTATCGGCGATATTTTTATGGCAGATTCAACGATACTTTCGTCGTTCGTTTTCTGGAGCCATGTCTTATACCCAAACTTGAAAAAAATGGCACTGAAGTACTTTAGCTTCCAAATGAGTTCTGTCGCATCTGACTAGACTATTTTCCACCGCTGGTCTTATTCAAACAGACTTGCGAAATCTTCTTTGCCCGCAAAACTTAAGAATGCTTTGTTTTTTAAATAAAAATCTTAATGAATGTTAGTTTTAATTACTAAAACTATTCATTGATTTTGTTTTATTTATTCTACTTTCCTTTTTGAATTCAATAAGCGTATCGGTATCGGTATCAGTATCGCCGATATTTTTATAAGAGTATCGGTATCGGTATCGTATCGGTAAAAAGGCGTATCGAGGCATTCCTAGTTGTAATTTTGGAGGTAGATATTAGAGTTAAGGAAAAAAATATATATAATAATAATAATAATAAATAAATAAATAAATAAAAATTACGATGATACAATAAATATGATAGACTAAATAATATATTATACATAGGAGAGCATACATAGAATCATAATCTGATATTGTGGATTTGGATATATTTAATTAGATGAAGGATAAGAGGAGAGTGTACGAGGGAGAGAATATATTGGAAATTAATAGGGCGGGGAATATCTTTTGGAAGAATTTCATATAAAGAAAAAGATAATTTTGGACAGTTGAAAAATATATGATCAGGAGTACCTTCGTCTAACCCACACTCGCAAAGAGAATGGTCCCGAACCCTAATTTTATTAAGGAAGACCGGAGTACAAGCATGACCAAGGCGTAAACGGCAAATAGTAGAGGTGGTTTGCTTACTGCCTGAGCGATAGCGGAAGAACCATGGTTTGCTAGGAATCAACGGTTGAATACAACCATAATAACGGCCTTTATGAAGTCTGGAAGAATCCCAGAGCTCCTGCCAAGAATTTCTCAAATCAGATTGAGCTAAAGATAAAAGGTCTGAGAAGTAATTATTAGAAAGACACCGAGAACCTGATGTAATAGCATCTTTTGCCCATGAGTCAGCACGTTCATTACCTACAATGCCTACGTGACCAGGGATCCAAGCTAGAACTATTTCGAGACCTTTTTCTTTGCTTTTTAACAAAAGTTCTCTAATTTTAAGAATCAATGGGTTTATATGTTTCATTTTAAAAGGATTGCCAATAATTGCTTGCAAACAGCTTTTGCTATCAGAAAATATTATGGATTTAGAGATGTTATGAGATTCAGCATATGAAATAGCTTCGAGCAGAGCAGCAGCTTCACCAGAAAAAATTGAGAATTGAGGAGGACATTTACAATTTAAAACTATACCATATTTAGGGATCCAGACTGCTGAGCCAACACAAAGATCAGGCGATGATTTAGAAGCATCTGTAAACATGCTTAGCCAGTCTTTCCAATTATCCATCAGAACATTGAACTTATGATTAGCTTCAGAGTCTTCTCCAGAAATACCAAAATTTAATATAACACTTGGAGAGTAAACCAGAGCTTTATAATTTGTTGTAAAAAGAGGGTTAATATTACTTTGAAAAATAGGGTTAGTTAAATCGAGATCTTTGGCGAGGATTTCATAGCGCCTATGACAATGCGGAGACATTTCGCCTGGATAAGGTCGATTTGGTTTAAACTAGTTTTGTTACATGGCTCTAAAATAATGGAACCATAGTCGAACAGGCTACGAATCAACGCATTATACAAAAGTTTTTGACAGTAAGGGTGAGAACCCCACCAGACTCCAGAAAGAGCCCGAAGAACATTAATACTCTTCTCACATTTCCCGACGATATAAGATAGATGGGCGGTGCCTGACAATTTAGAGTCAAGTACAACTCCAAGAAATTTAGTTGAATTGTTAACAGGAATGGGATCATTTTCATATAAAATATCAGCCACAGAATCTACGAAACCATTTCTTCTTCTTGTAACTCATTTTCATTATTTGAAAATGAATTGTATCCAAAGACCCACATACATAGTAAATAGTGAGACTACGTCAATTTTATGTGAGTTAGTTAGTTTTGTATTGAAATAAAAGTGTTACCACCGAATAATATAAAATAAAGCAAACATAAATAAAGATGACTCTGACCAAAAAAACACACTCAAACACCTGTGTTACCTCTTCCGCCGGTTCTTCCTTTCTTTTGAAATATTTTGCAAATAGATTACTTACGTGTTTTTGTTAGTCGTCCGTCACACACTAGACGTAATCGATAAAAAAACTAGTACAACAGCAACAGCAAGCAAATAAAATAAATTATTACAAAATAATTGAAGTAGGTAGGTAGGTATGACGAATGCAGGAAAAATTTGCAAACTCGACCGACACTCGTCCAAAAAAATCCCCATGCAAAACAAAAATCCAAAACTTTTTTTCAAAGTTTTTTTCCTGTATGGAAAAGGCAAACGGTTCAAAGTCCATACAGCCTAGTCTTTTGTAAGTTTCATTTTTATCACGAACGGAACGACGACGAGACGGCGGGATTTGGGAATTTGGAATCGCGGGAGATGGGTGGGTGGGGGGATGGGACACAGAATAAAATATAGAATGTACATACTTGCAAGGGTAGTCTGGTTTTTTCCTTAAATTCCAATGAAAGTGTGTGTGTGCGTGTGTGTGTGTGTGTGTGTGTGTGTGTGTGTGGTGTGTGGTGGGTGGATGAGTGATATGATGAATCTGATTTGTTATTAAAAATATGTTAAAAGTGCTACTATAGATTAGACTGTTCATGTAAAATTTCTTTGCCCTTCTATTTAGTATGAACGAGTGATTGAAAGAATGAAATGATTATGATTAAAAATAAAACCACGAAGAAGAAGAAACTACTTTTTTGTTGTTCATTGTTGTTTTTATAGATTAAACAATTATTTTATTAACAATGGACGAGACATTTAACAACCCAGTGGAACTATCCAAAGGCATAAACCTGGGGTAACTTTACAGAACCTTTGGACCTTTATAAACACGCTGAAAACTGAGTTGTAAAGTTGGCTATAAAATTCCTGTTGTTTTCAGGGAAATAATGACTTCGGGTGCGGAATTCCACATTGATATGGACTTCAGGAAGAAGACCAGCACCTTCATAAATGGTGACGATGACCTCTTCCCGGACTTAGGGGATGAAGAGGATAGGTAACCTCCACAGTTAGTGTAGTGTTGCCGAACTATCGATAGCATTGTTTCTTCATTAGTACTGCTATTTATACGCTCTCTTATTTCTATCTGCCCCATAGGCCTTAATCAAAAACACTGGTGCAATTAGGGTTGGTCAAATTCTCACAAAAGAACAAAACAAAAAGTAATTATAATATATTGTAATATATTTACTTATTCTTATTATACAACTGCTTATAATCTGAGGACTAATTGCATGTTATGAAATCACAAAAAATAATAATTTAGTTATTATATTTAGTTATTGTGTTGTATTATTATTATTTGGTTATTGTTTGGTATTGTGTAGTTATTATATTGTATTATGTATATATATTTTTTAATTACTTCCAAGGTGTGTGCAGGTGTCCTCACGATGTTTTCCTGCACCGTAAGAGCTTCTAATAAATGTACATATGATTGCCCCTTGCCCCATAGCCTAGTTGGTAGTAAGTCTGCCTTCAAAGCACAAGGTCGCAGGTTCGAATCCAGCCCATGGCAAACATTCATGTGATGTGCGAGCACTTGTGTTTGTGTTGTGTCTGGATGTTGTATATTATGTATGTATGTATAATCAGCTGTCTGACACCCATAGTACAGGCTCTGTCTAGTTTGGGGTCAGATGGCCGTGTGACATGTCCCCACATATTTATTTAAACTTTTTCCCACAATTTTTTTTAAAGATGTTCTTAGAAATACAGGAATTGCTTTGGTCTCTTCCAGTGACTCTGAAGATGTGATGAAGCTCTTGGATTCCACAGAGAAGAAGCTTTTGGCTTCACCGGAATACCACTCATTCGAAGAGCTGGCCAAAAAGATGATTGACTGCGACAAGGGGGGTAACGTGAAGATTCTCATATTGGAAGAAGGTAACAAAAATATATTTATAATTTGCCGGACGATATAATAACCATGAGTCAGAAGAAGTGAGCAATAGCGATAGATGAGATGCAAGAACTGCGGTAGGTAAATTGGCGCCGCGCGATCTGAATTGCACTTTATTGATAGGGAATTAAAGCAGCATTTCATTGAAATTTTTATTTATTTATTTATTTTATTTTATTTTATTATTTTATCCCAAGTGAATCTTCTGCTCCTCTGTATTCTGTGTTGTAAGTAATAATTTATTCACATTTAAATAAATCACATAGTAAAAAAATAAATAAATAAACAGGTACGGGTCCCCTAGTTCCCGTGGATGCAGAAGTGAAGATCCACTACGCTGCGTATTGGGAGAAAGCCAGCGTCCCATTCGACTCCACGCTCACAATGAACTTTGGTACACCCATGGTAAGAAACAATAAGGCAGTCGGGCTTTTAAAGATAGGCATAACCTAAGCAGTTTTAAGAATGTCTTAAGGTTAGCGTACACAAAAGTCGCCGAGAGAAGTCGAAAGACTGCTACGTATTTTGGGATAATTTCCTATAGTTTTATCGCATCTTTTGAGAAAAATGTGCGCATTGTATGCAAGTGTCAATGACCTTTTGTCCGGATTAATACACAAAAAACAAACAAACTCTTGTGCCGTGCGATCTGAAATGCACTTTATTGTAACTGAGCTAGAGCTGCTATTTATTTGAACTGCCGCTCCGGAATTCTGTAGGGACTACTATTCCATAATCTGTGATAAACAAAATAATCTCTCTCTTGGCCTAGCCTTATCCCATTTCTATTTGGGGTCGGCTCTCCTCGTCATCCTTCGCCATACTTGTCGGTTCTGAGTCGTTATCTTATCTAGTTGGGCTTTCTTCAGGTCATTATTGATTGCAGACATCCAAGTTTGAGGGGGCCTGCCGCGTTTCCTCGGGCCGGTGTTGATGTCCATGACTTGCCTAGTCATGTGGTCTTCAGATCGTCTCAATACGTGCCCATACCACCTAAGGCGAGACTCGGAGAGTTTTTCCTCGATGGGCTTGATCTTAAAGCTACCACGGATATGAGTATTTTTCACCTTGTCTAGCAAGGTGACACCTCCCGCCCATCGTAGCATCTTCATCTCCGTTGTGTGCATTTTTGTGGTATGGACCTTCTTCATTGGCCAGCATTCGGCACCATACATAAGAGCCGGGCGGACTGCCGTTTTGTATATTTTGCCTTTTATTCGTACCGGCATTCTGCTATCACATAGTACGCTCGATAGTTCTCGCCACTTCATCCATCCCGTATTAATAGGGTGGGTTACGTCGGCGTCAATCGTGCCGTCGTTTGTGACTACGGAACCTAGGTACTTGAACTGTTCGACTTCCTTCAGCGGGTGACCTTGTAAATTAACAGACTGATGTTGTTTGGTTGCTGAGTAGCAGCACTGCATGCACTCTGTCTTCGTACGACTGATCCTTAGTCCAGCAGTTTCTATGGCTATCCTCCACTGCTCGAGCGCATTTTCTAGTTCCAAGCTGCTGTCTCTTATGAGAACAACGTCGTCTGCGTAGAGCAGGTCCCAGGGTGGTTTTTTCTGAATTTTTGCCGTGAGATAGTCCATTACGAGGTTAAACAGTAATGGGCTCAGCGCCGATCCTTGGTGTACACCTACAGCTACCTCGAAGTCTTTGCTCGTGCCTGCTGGGCTCCGTACCTTGGTGGTGACGTTTGTGTACATGTCAGCAACCAATTTTATGTAGTACTCCGGTACATTTTGCGCCCGCAGTGACTGCCATATTAAGTCACGTGGTACACGGTCGAATGCTTTTTCAAGGTCTATGAAGGCTAGGTGTACATCTTCTTTCATTTCTTTCCTTTTCTCCAAAAGAATTCGAAGACTGTGCAGCGCGTCAGTTGTTGATCTGCCAGCTACAAAACCACATTGGTTTTCGGTTACAGTTGTCAGTTTAAGAATTCGTTTATTGATGACTCTTTCCCATATTTTGAAGGTATGTGATATGAGTTTTATTGCGCGGTAGTTTTCACAGAGCCGGATGTCACCTTTATGTTTGAAGAATGGGATCAAGTAACTTCTCCTCCAGTCTTCTGGGATTCCGTCGAGTAGTATTCTATTGAAGAGTTGTGTTAAGAAGAGTATACCACTTTCCCCAAGACGCTTCCATAGTTCTGATGGGATTTCATCTGGGCCTGTTGCTTTGTTGTTGGCCATCTTTCTAACAGCACACTTCACTTCTTCTGGGTTGATTTCTAGGATAGGTCCCGCCGTGGCATCTATTGGGTTTGGTTTATCATATGGGTAAGTTTCGTTGAGTAGTTGGGAGTAATATTCTCGCCATCTTTCGTTTATACTCTTGTTTGTGGTCAGTAGTTGGTCGTCTTTATTTTTGATGTATTTATTGGCACGCACATCCATACTATTGGCGTGTCGGTGCCTGGCGATTTTGAACAGTTCCCTGTCGTTATTGGCCTCTTCCAGTCGGCTGTAAAGATCGTCATCACCACGCGCCTTAGCACGGGCCACTGCTTGTTTAGCCTCCTTCTTTGCAGAGCGGTAGTTCGCTTGATCTTCATCAGTTCCACTTTGTTGCCATGTCTTAAAGAGGTTCTTTTTTGTCCTAACTTTTTCCCTGACTTCTGCGCTCCACCACTTTGCCCTTTTAGCGTTTTTCAGTGGACCTTTCGAGACTCCGAGCAGAGCAGATGCCATTTTTATGCAGTGTTCGTGGAAACTGTTCCACATTTCATTGGCTGACTGTTCCCTTGATTCCTTGTCTAGGTAAAGTTTAATGCTGTCAATCAGACGTTCTCCTTCCGCATGTGAGAGTTTGTGCCAGCGTATCTTCGGTGTCTGTTCTTTGTGCGCCTTGATGGGTTTTGGCATCAGGAAGTCTGCAACTAATATTCGGTGCTGTGTTGTAATAGGCTCTCCAGGTATCACTTTGCAATCCCTAAAAGTTTGCAGCATTGTACGGTTTGCTAGAATATAATCGATTTGTGTGTTCGATCCGCCGC
This sequence comes from Teleiodes luculella, assembly GCA_948473455.1. Lineage (NCBI taxonomy): Eukaryota > Metazoa > Arthropoda > Insecta > Lepidoptera > Gelechiidae > Teleiodes > Teleiodes luculella. The sequence goes on along the minus strand of OX419609.1, from coordinate 2,196,057 downwards.
TTCTGTATGTGATTTTATGTTTGTCTGGTTTCGTAAAGAAGGTATTGACTATGGCCATGTCGTGTGTAATCGCAAAGTCCAGAATCCTGACGCCCGGTGCATTCTGACTTCCGTATCCTTGTCCCCCATGTACTCTTTCGTGGTTGGGGGAGGTAGCCCCGACGTGACCGTTGAGATCTCCTGCGACGTAACTAGTTTCATCGAGTGGGTAGGACTGTATTAGATCGCTCAGAGTATCCCAGAAGGTCTGCTTTTCGTTGTCGGTGCACCCTACTTGGGGTGCATAGGCTGATATTACGTTCATGCACGGTTGGTCATCCAGCGCGAATTTTATTGCAATGATGCGGTCGCTAACTCGTTTGACTTCTACAATGCGCTCCTGCATGTCGCCATCGATTGCAATACCTACGCCGTTCTGTTTTGTATTCGTACCATGGTAGATGAATTTATATCCGTTTCCGATATTCCGAGCTTTTGACCCCTTCCACCTGGTCTCCTGTATGCAACATATATTGACCCTGCGTCTGAGTAGTACTTCGCTCAATTCCGCGCCGCGTCCGGTCATGGTGCCCACGTTCCAGGTTGCTATACGCATTTTTGGTTGGTTTCGATGTGGGCCCATGGCTTGGCCGTCGCTTCGGGGGTACGCCCTAGTATTTTTATCTGATAAACAAAATAATAATAATAATAATCTTTATTTTCTTCAAAACAATGGGAGATTTTCTTACAGCTAGAAATTAAAAAAAAAAACAAGCGTTCTTTAAGATTTCCATAGATGGCTCTACTAAAATAGTGAGAACTGAGATTTATTGTAGACTTTTTGACTTTTTTTGTGTCGAATTGTACATGGTTCTGACTGAGATTAATTTTAGGATAGTTAGTTGATTAATTTGAATGTTTTTTTTATAATCCAATACTTCTGTATTTATTACCTCACTTTTTACTAGTGCCATAAATGTTGAACCGTTCTGTAAGGATTTTTCTGACGTGACAACGTCTTATAATTCGATGGAGCCGGCTGCACGCACGAAAAAACATGACGCAATGCGGCGTTACCGCGCGGCTGAGGCGTTCCATTTAAGGCTTGAAGTGCAAGCGAGAGCGCGGAACGAGCGACAAAGAGGCACAATCGTTGTCACGTTCAACTATCGTCAGTAAACCGACTTTACAGACAACCGCTTTTATTTCTTAATTTGCCACTGGAAAAGAAAGAAAGAAAGAAAGAAAGAAACATTTATTATTAATGACGCCACAACAATTAATAAAATACAAAAAATTTGCACAATAATAAAAGAAATTAAAAAAAACAGTACAAATTTACAACAAAAAAAGAAAAGTGCCGAACGATGCGTCATGACGTCACAATAAAAGGACCACATTCAGCTTATGCCGCGATCGTGAACCGCGACGCTGGTATTCTATGGGCCCTTTGAACTTCAAAAAACTTCCCATTACCACCACAACCACCATTGAATTTAATATCCTTTCCTCAGCGCCTCCGCCTAGGCGAAGGTCGCATCATCCCCGGTTTGGAGATAGGCCTGACCACAGTGAAGGGGCCGACCGCTCGCTTCATGCTGCTGATCCAGCCGGCGGCCGCTTGGGGCAGCATCGGAGCCCTACCGCGGGTCAGGCCTGAGACCGCACTGTTCGTCATAGCGCTGTACGATGTCCGAGATCTGCAGGCGGCGGCTAGGTCAGACTTATTTTTGTTTTTAGGATTAATTTAGTTCATAAGAAACTAGCTTTCCGCCGCGGCTCCGCTCGCGTTAACAGTTTTTCCAGTGGGAATGAGGCTTTTTCCGCAGTAAAAGGTAGCCTATGTTACTCAGGGTGAATGTAGCTTTCTAATGGTGAAAGAATTTTAGAAATCGGTTCAGTAGTTTTTGAGTTTATTCATTACCTTTACCTACCATATATCAGTATGATTTTCATCTGGAATCAAGAAAGTTGTAAAAATATGTTTCGATAGTAATAGACTACAAAAAAATATCGGAATTTATAGGAAAATGCTCAATAATATGATGTCCTTCAAGCTATAATCCTCCCCTATGAAACCTTAGTGAAATTCAATTCTGACAATGCAAAAATTTACTCGTGCATTGGCAGTAATTAGAAGCGTTATATTTACTAAAGAAAACTATTCTCTCTAAGTACCCTAATAAAGTGTATATTCGTATAATACATCTTGTACTACGCCATCTAGCAGATAGATACCTGTAAAACTACTTGAAGCAATCAAAAACTAACTTTACAGCTAGGCATCCCGTGACACGACTCACTATTTTTTACTATAATATTATTTTATGTAATTAATGATTTTTTTTTTTCAGATTTAACGATTTGCCCAAGGAACAGCAAGCCAAGTTTGAAGTCACCACCCATACAGTGAAATCTTTGTACGACGACGCCAGAAACCAGTTCGCCAAAAAAAAGTACAAGAAAGCGATCACAAACTATCAACACGCGATCTCGGTACTAAACATATCCCGACCCGAGAATAAAGAAGAGGAATCTGAAGTAAAAAGACTAAAAATTAGCGCGTACCAAAATTTAGCCGTGTGCTATTCTAAAATTAATAAGCCTAAATACGTTATTAGGATGATTGAATCTCTTGACTACGTGACAGATATTGAAAAGCATTGTAAAGCTCTATTTTACTATGGAAAAGCTAATGAAATGTTAGGAAAGACTGATATAGCTACTGAATATTACAAAAAAGCTTTAAAACTGGAGCCTAAAAATAAAGATATAGGTAAAGCTTTAAAAAATCTAGATGGGTATTTGAAAAAGTCAGCGGAGAATGAAAAGGAAATGTGGAGGAGTGTTTTTAACGAGGAAAAGAAAGAGGATATCGAGGTTGATGGGGATTTCCAGAAAGGGGTTAAAGGTTTGTTCCAAGATTTGGTTGGGAGTGAGGAGTATGCCAAGTTTGACTTACCCCCCGGTCTGAATTCAAAAGAAGTTGATTTTGTTAGGGATTTAGCGAAACAGTTTGAAGGGTTGACTGTAGTTGAAAATGGAGAGGGAAAGAGGAAAATATTTACTATAGTAAAAAAAGTTTTTTAACATTAAACATATCAGTAATCTCTATCCAAAAATGGTGCAAAATGTTTAGCTTGATATGCTCTCCTGGCATACAGTTATGACAATAATAATAGCTTCTTTATTTCCTTAAGAATTATAACTTAAGTATCTTTGTAAACATTATATGTTTAAACTCTAGACTATACATATAAGTTACATGTTTCACATATTTTAAGTTTATAAATGTAGTTAACAAACATTCAGGAGAACGTCACCTAAATATGTCGACCCATATAGCAAGGCATATTAATATTATTCTCGGCATATTATACCGTAGACCGTAAGTAGACGCAGTAAGGATGAAATTACATTCCAATAGGACTACAGTGAGTGGTGGCGTGCTATAATATAAGTTACTAGCTTCCCGCCGCGGCTCCGCCCGCGTTAATAGTTTTTCCCATGTGAATGAGGTATTTTCCCGCGGTAAAAGTTACCCTATGTTCTTCCGCAAGGTCTATTCTATCTATCTTTGTTCCAACTCCGCCCGCTGTAACAATTTTTCCCGTGGGAATGAGGAATTTTCCCGCGGTAAATCGTAGCCTATATTCTTTCCCAAGTTCTATTCTATCTTTGAGCCAAGTTTTACCAAAATCGGTTCAGTAATTTCGGAGCCTATTCAATTATTAGGAATATTTTGGGTATTTTTTTACACCTTGGGTTACATTATTGAAGTTTTAGTAAGGATCCCTAATTTTTTTTTAAATAAAATATAGCCTATGTTACTCAGGGTGAATGTAGCTTTCTAATGGTGAAAGAATTTTTGAAATCGGTTCAGTATTTATTATTCATTACAATCATACACACACACACACACAAAAATGCAAATCTTTCCTCTTTATAATATTAGTATTTATTTAGATATACAGCTGGGATGATATAGATATAGCTGCTGCTGTGTATTGGCACGTACTGGGCTTATTCTGTGATACGACACGAGGGCGTCTTATTTGTGTTGGTAAGGGACAGAAATATTAATTAAAGAAGTGGGGCCCCCCTAACAGATGACGCAATAATTTTAGTAACGCTCGGTATCAGTCTTCTCTGACTCTGACATTTTACACTGTAAAAAATTAAAAATGTTTAATTGTTTAGGTAATCAATCATCAAAATTTTTTTTTATTGTTGTTAATAATTTCCTTGTTTATCTATTACTCCATTCTAGAACCTAGATTAATTATGTGTGTCACAGTTAGATAATCATCTGCAGCAGCTGTTATATTTATCTCCCTAGGTAAAGCCTGACCAAAGAAATAGGAAACCTGCTCTGGGGGCGCCACGTGTATATTTTTACGACTATGGCAACAATTTCCTTTATAAAATTAGTTCCATTGAAATTCCGCAATATGGCGAGGTTTCCTATTACTTTGGTTGGGCTTTAGATGATAATTTTATGCATAGTTGTAAGAGAGCTGCCAGCCGTGGTTGCTTCAGATAATTTTGTTTGATTTGCTGATCAGTACAATGTCATACCTACCTAGCATCTACCTAGTCAATATAATTAGGTTAAATCCTTTTTATTTTTATTTTTGCTGATCAATAGGCAGACAATGCCCTTTTTTAATTGCAACAAAGAAATGAATACCTACAATAAAGAGGATTTTTTATGTGGTATAGTAAATAGTTAAAGTGAGATTATAAATTTAATAGGATGTAAGCATAATATGCATTTTGTTATGATTTTATATTTTTTATAATAAAAATATATTAGCATATTTCTGTTTTTATTTCATTTTGGTTCTACCAGTGCATTTTAAATAGTTGGTTGGTTTGTTTTGGTTATAAATTAAAGAAACAACTTGTTAACAAGAATGTAAAAAGATTTATTCATATTTTACTTGTACGACCTTTGTAACAAACACCACATGAAGCAATAAATTATATGATTATGATTATATATGACTTTGAGGTTTTAAATAGGTTCCACATTTTTTAAATATTCTTCATCCATCTTTTGGAACTTTTCTTGCATTTCTTCAGGTACCTGAACTGATGATAGATCATCAGCACCAACTTCATCTTCTTTCTGTATTAGAATATCTACAACGTTTTCACACGCCAACAAGTTCTTAGGATCTTTCTCCCATTTATGAAATTCTCTTAAAACATAGTAAACTCCATTCTCTCTCAAAATCTCTCGAGTTTTCCGTTTTGAACACAGTTTGTTTAACGTTTCCAATATCATCTTTCTGATATCAGGATCATTTTCTCTTTTCTTCTCTTTTGGTAAATATTGGAGGGTTATCGGCAATGAATCCATTTCTTCATCAGGATATTCTTCATTACCCATCAACGGGCTTAGTAAATATGTAAGTAAGTCCAATTCGTTGCTTAAAAGGTAATCGTGAAGTTCCAAATCAAATGCCAAGTTTCTAACCGTTCCTAAAGCGCCTCCTCTACGGATGCTAGATAACTCGTAGTTGCAAAACGGGAGTAGCTTGATTAGCGGAACATGGGGATGTTCTTCCACGAGCCATTTTCTTATTCGACTATTACAACTAAGATTGCTAAACATAGGTGCTAAGTAGTTCAAATTAGAACCTTTCTTATTGAATTCTATGTTGACAAAGGCATTTAAAATATCATTTAAATGTGGGATAAAAGTGTCTATACACACTTCTAACTCATCTTCAAGTCTAGTCATGTTTGAAAGTATCATGCAAGCGGCATCAGCGTCTTTTTTCTGCGGGTTAAGCACATAACCTATAAGTAGGTCAATAATATTTCTGTAGTTTTCTGGTTTGAATTTCAACACTTCCGTGGCGCCTTTAGCGTTGGCAGTGACGTTTACTAACAAAAGTAAGGCATTTTTAGCTATTTCTTCAACCCTGTCGTCTGTTAATTCGATAATAGACTTGATAATCTGATCGTTTCGAAGTAGTGTGTGGATTCCATCTTCAGTGCCCGATAAACCAACTAAATGGTCTAGAGATATGTGTTTCAGGTCGACACGGGAGTCGGGCTTCAAAAACTGAAGCATTTCATTGAGCGGGTCTTGAGACATGACGATTTATTTACTTGAAAATCACAAAAACACATGTGGAACACATAACTTTTTGACGTTTAGAACCTGACACTGACAAATTAGGAATGATTTTTTTTTTAGTTTCATTCTCCCGTATGGGAAAGGCAAAGGGATCTAAGCCCATACAGCCTAGTCTTTAGTAGTTTCTTGCATTATCCAAGTTTAATGTCTTCATCTTCAGTCATTATTTCTTCAGTTTCATTTCGTCGTCTTTAGTCATTTCTTGCATCTATGTTAAACTTCTTCAGTAGTTTCATTTCTTGTTACGGGATCATTGGAATGCAAGGGTGGTTCTTACATTCCAATGATACTGAAGTTTAACGCGGGGTATCAAACCAGAAACAGCTAACCACTCATTATTTCTCACGTTCATTGAATAGTTCTTCTTTAACGGCACATTATCGCACTAATTCCACCATATTAACACCACAATTACCATGAAAAACTATTTTTAAAAACGACGAAACAATGAACCCGCCATTTCCTCTCGATTCCCGCGTAAAACTCCAAATTAGGAATGAATGTAACTATTCATTCTTTTTTTTTTTTTAGTTTCTTTATGTAACTATTCAGTCTTTTGGAGGATTTAACACCTGTAAAACTTAGTTCCTATTGCCTTTCTCTTTGTTTGTACGAAAAACTATTATTGCTTTTCATGCCATCTATTGTCGAATAGCAGTTACTATTATGGGTGCTTATTTTACTACTGATCATGTTGTAAATCTTTTTTGTGCAATGAATTATATGTTTACGACAGGATTGCATCCATTCAAAATGATAAGGGATTTTCGAAATTTTATCTATCAGAGTCCTTCAGACAGGTTTTATAATCTTACTTTCTTCGTTCTAGAAAGAATGCTATTTCTAGGACGAAGATGAGTAGGTAAGGTAGTCGCAGTCGCTAACGTTTTTTCAGGAAGTGGCATGTGGGCGGGGCGGGTAGTGTTCGGGTTATAGGTTTTATTTTCATTTGGAAGTAAATGGGGCTCTACCATGCTAAGTGGCGCCGCCACCCTTTAAAAAATAATAACTCGGGAAATAATCAATTTTTCAAAAATCCGGTCCACAGAGTTGGAATCGGGGTGCTGTAGAAGAATATATAGAAGCAATCACATATGTTTATTATTATTAAACGTAGTTATAGATAGAAAAAATGCGAAAAGTGGCAGTTTTTCGCAAATTTCCTATCTCTAACTACAGCGAGATACAATAAATAAAGTTAATAGCTTCTATATATCCTACAGCACCCTGACTCCAGTGCTGTGGACCGGATTTTTGAAAAATTGATTATTTCCAGAGTTATTACTTTTTAAAGGGTGGCGGCGCCACTTAGCGTGGTAGAGCCCCTTAACTGTTAACTAAGGTTAACTACTTAAAATAGATGTGCCTTAATAAAAGACCATTACGAGTTAAGATTTATTTAATAATTAAAATATTTAAAATACAACATACGGAACATAGTACGTACTTATTTATTTCATTTCTTAGTATCTATAATATCTAAGCACTCGGTTTTTTAATAATAATTTTTATAACACATTTTTTTGTAGTTTTATTAATATATCTGAAGATGTATTTTGAAGTCTATGAGTATGTAAATAAAGATCATTTTCTACTCTACATATAGAGGGTCTACATATTATTACGTTGCGGACGTATGAGCAAGAGCACAATACAGCCATGCTTGTATTTTATTTTTATTTTACAAAAGCATGTTTTTAGTTATTTTTCATATTCGTAATTATCATATTAACATTTTAGTTAGAATAATATACCCGGAATGCATTTGGGAAACAAGTTATTTTAATGTACAGCCAGCACATGCGATTAGACATTCGCCCTACGCAATTCACCCCTACCTACCGCTAATACAGTAGGGAATACAGGCGCTCTCAAGGTATACATGTCAAGCCGCATGTGCTAGCTACTATACAAAAGCTCGTGACATACATAACTGCACATTTGCAGGTGCCTAATTAGGCAAAGAAACTTTTTGCGGAACCGAAAAAAAAGACTTCCCCATACAAACTATCTTAATTAAAAGAAACTATTGTGCACTGGTCGATTTTTTTTATTTCCTAGAAAAGTTTCTTATCAAAGTTTCTTTAAACTATTTACTGAACATTATCTTCAGTATTTGCTAAACCGCAAATTAACACCCTGTATAAGGAAAAGTAACTGAAAAATGTGTGAATAGTGAAATGATAGTGAAGTAATATTTGTTAGTGATCTAGATTTTTTTAAATAGGTATATCTAAGAAAAGGCTTTTGTTTCGCTTTGTATAATGTAACTTTTTGTTTAGTATATTTTTACAATACGTACTTAGGTATACTCATTATATCTAATTGTTTTTGCACATTACTACGTTTTCTGCTGTTTCTACTGTGATAAACTATTTCATTAATACTGATATTAGGTAATTTTTAATAAATTTTTTTCGAAATTGGTCAAATTACTACATATTATTATGCAAAATTCGGATACAGGATTTTAAAAATATTGTACGTAAAATGTACTTACATAAAATATAAGCACATTTTGTTACTAACTATGGATTCTATCAGAAATAAAGTTACTTATTATTAATATAATAAAATTATTAGGAAATATTCAATGAGAACAACAATTTCCAAGTGCAGTATGTTATTAATGTTAATGGTTACTATTAGTAAGTTATTTAGTTTTATCTATGTATTTGTAACATAACGTTAATAGACTATCTAACCTAAAATATAATACATCAATTGTGAACTCTCTCTTCTAAATGCTCTACGAAACACAAATATTGGTGTAGTTATCTTATTTTAGATGCGTATCGAATGTTACTTAATCCAAAAACTTCGCTAAATTGAATCACTCTTTTAAGAAAACAGGAAAATAAAATGATGAAATGGAAATAAAAAGGCGACCGATGACAATCGACTCTTTCAGAAGAGTTCCATTCCAGTCACAGATAAAAAAAGCCCAAGAAAGCGACGAACTATGAGGGTAGAAAAATAAAAAGTATAATTTTTAAGACTATCCGCAACTTGCAAATAGGTCGTTAAAATATTTCTTAAAACGCTTAGATTAGACGTTAAGATGCTGAGTTTGGTGCACCGAGTGTTGGCTTTCTAAATAATATTATGTACTTAGTTTATAAAGCCTGACCAAAAAAATTGCCTGCTCTGGGGGCGCCACATGTATATTTTTAAGTTTCTGGTAACATTTCCGTTATAAAATTAGTTCTATTGAAATTCCGCAATATGGCGAGGCTTTTTATTTCTCTGGTCGGGCTTTAGAACAGTGCTGAATGCTACCAACTTACTGAGTGCCAAGTGCGAGTTTTTTACTCACGAAACGCGCTCGATAACGACGACGTAAACGTGCATTTAGTATGGAGAAATTTTAGTTCAGCTAACTGCCTACAGATGGCGTAGTTTCAGTTCCATACAAAATCGCGTTTAAGCTCTCGATTTCGAGCGCGTTTAAAAGTAAAGGGTTGCAAAACTCGTACTCGGCACTCTGTTTTTCTCTTTGGTAGAATGGCCAAAAGCTCCCAAAAGCGGAACTACTGACAACGTCCAATGATGTCGTTGACGTTGTCAGTCGATGTAGTAACAACCAATAGTAGCAACCCTTTTCGATCGTGGCGCCTCGCTTCATTGTACAGATAAGTTGGTTGCACTGTAGCAAATACAGTTGGCAGAAGCAATATTTTTTATACAGGATGTAATTAATAGTTAGCGTAAAATAAAGACTAAAATCTAAAAGGACGTGCTCAGTAATGGGTCTTAACTTTCCAAAGAACCTTTTTGCGAAAGCGAAAAATTTTTCTTCTGTATTTTATTTGTCAAATTAAAATGATTACTATGGGAGAGTCCAATTAAATTTTCCATTCCGAGACAATGTTTTGTTGGAAAAGTTTTTGTATTTCTTATCCCACAACCTTACATCTTGGATAAATAACTAAGTATATTAATTATTCATTGCATTAACCAGAATTGTTCGGACGGTGCATTGTAACTTTTTAAATATATTTATTTACATCACAATCTAAGTGGACGGAATTTTATCTGTTGTAGGCACAATTTTTATCTAAGAATAAAAATTTAATTACATTTATGTAGGTTTATATACATGCTTGCAAATTCTGTGTCGTTTTCCATAATATCTACTTTTCTTTATAATTACGTGGTTTTAATTAGGTATGGTACCTACTCGTGAAAGAGTTTTTTTTTTTAATTTACCCATGCTTGTGTCGAAAAGGTACGACCAATCAAGCTTCACCGGACTTGCGGGGGAGCGGAAGACTCTACCCCAAAAAAAGGTCATATACCAACGCGTCTAGGGGCGGCTCGAGGGAGCCTCGGACCACGGCCTAGCGCGTTGATATTGAAAAACATCGTGAAGGAGACGACGACGCCTGAGGGGCTCCGTCTCTGATTTTCAATTTTGATTTTGGTCGTGAAAGAGAATCTGAAATTCATTTACATGATCGACCTAATATTTTTTAGGTCGCCTGTAGTATTATACTGGTTTTTAGAGCAGTCAAATCTAGCATGCACTACGAAACACTAAGATAAGTGTACCTTACTTTAGTTAGATGCGTACCGAATCTTACTCCAAACACTTTGCAGTAAAGTAGATTTAGTTTGCGTTCCCTGTGAGCTTAATAAAACTCTGCTCACATTGCAAAAAAATAAGTTTCGAATGTCTAAAAGGCAATATTTGTAATGATTGAAAGGTCTAAATTTAACCACCACCATCGCTTAAGTTTTCATATTGAAATATACATTTTGGAATTGCACAAAAGAAGCTTCAAGACTTGTGCGCCTATTAAAAACGAACTCTAGGTAAGGGCTTTGCAATTTCAGTAATATGTGGTTTTAATAAACATGGATTTTAACAATTCTATTTTTGAAGATAATTATTATTATACACTACAAATAATGTTATAAGTAATACGTATTTATCTAAAAAATCTACATGAATTTAGTAAGATTTTCTGTTCGTTTTGTAGCGTGTACGTTTTTAACTATATACGCTCATCAATAAAATTGTATTTAAAAGATATGATATTCTAAATTAAAAATGATTCTAAATAAGACTCTCCACCATATACCTGGATTATAAAGAAAAGCTGAGCTGAGCTGCTTTCGTAAGCTGATGTTAGAAAGAGGGTAGACGTGAGAAAGAAGACTAGCCCATGGACTTAGTAACATTGATCTTTGATCTTGTAACAGATACACGAATGCCGTCAAAAACAGCACCTTAAAAACTGCGCCTCGCATTCTAGGATTTGTACTATCGGTAATGAAATTTCAGAAATTATTCAGGAATGAATTCCTGAAAATTAATGTTTTATGAAGCTTTTAAATTCATTATTTCACTATTTCATTTCTTTTTTTTTGTTTATTTGACCCGAAAATATACAAAATAATGTGTACTAAGCGCGAAAGCTTTAAACAATTTTTAAATTCATCTGATTATCGGGTGTCTTGTTCTGTCTGTCCTGTCACTTGTTCTCAGCAGGAGATGGATGCCACGGATGGTGCAGTAGAGATGGCTGTATTCTGGCTCGCAAAAATAATTTTGTTTTGTCATCGACTCGCAAAGAAAAAGCTTATTATTAAACATTGTTATGGTGGAGAGTACTAACTATCTAAACTAAACTAAGCGATAATGCTATTGGACTTTGAGTCGTATCGCCTAGTAAACTAGGAGCTTTCTTATGCAGGCGACGACGATGACGGCAAACACGGAGGTCTTTACGATTTCGGCATCTGAAATATGAAATAAACATTTAGTTTGCTACTTTTTAAGAGCTACCATCAGTAAGCATATTTTTAACCCCCGACGGCAAAGAGGGGTGTTATAAGTTTGACGTGTGTGTCTGTCTGTCTGTCTGTGGCATCGTAGCTCCTAAACGGGTGCTCCGATTTTGATATATATTTTTTGCAATGTGTCACAATCGAGGGTGTTCTTAGCTTAAACAGATAGACAGCCAAATTGTGAACTCGCCTCGACGTCGAAAGGTGATATTCGAATAAAACATTTGAAGTTTGCTATGATCCAAGAAAATACCTTGAGCCATTTAAAAAATATCTATCCGCTCTTTTCTAGTTGTTGAAAGGATCAAGTAACGGTTTTGTGTCGGGAGTTATAATTCTTTTTAATTTAGTGTTATGCTATTTAAAATCTAAACATTCAGCACAGGCAGGGACTCGAACCCGCATCGCCTTGGCTGTCCGGGCCACGCACACACACACACACACACACACACACACACACGCACACACACACAGTGTTTGGTGCATTTGTTGCATGTGATTTGGCGCCATCGCCTGTGCATTGGCTGGTTGCATATTGCACATTACAGATGCTTGCCTATCGAGTGGGTTTCGAGGTTAACCTACCACAAACCCTGGTGTCGGAATCAAAGAGCCGCCAGGCACCGACATGGCACCTATATCCTATAACGACTATGCAGCAGAAATTGAGCGATCTGCGATTCAAGACTCGCAAAATTACGCTCGTCTGACCTCAGCCTTGGTGAAGGAAAACAAACAACGTGACCTGCACGCACATGGCTGCGAAGTAATTCAAAGGTTGTGTGTGAAGTAGACTTCGACTAAGACCTATTTCCACGTGACTTGAGACAAGCCTACGCCTCCTTGTCGAATGCGTGTTAATAGAAAAGTATGAATAGCATGATGAAGGCTTGTGTCAAGTCACGATGTCCGAATGCAAGACCTTGTTTTTTTTTTTTTTTTTTCCATAATTTCTTAAACCATGCCACAGAAGAAAATAATAGTACGCGCCATTGACTTGTAGTTGATATTCAAAAAGCGAAGTGGCTCTTCAAATCTCTTTGTTCAAAAAGAAGTAGCTTGTCAAAACGCGTTTTCTCTATGGAGTAACCGCCCACTGTCCATGCGTAAGTCAATTAAAAAAAATACCACGGAGGTTTTACTCACCGTTACAAGTGTGATCCTTTTCTATGTAGCCATTCTCGGTGTCGCAATGGCAGATTTTCTCGTTGTTAACGTTCACTTTGAGGTGAGGCGTGGCGGAGGTGATGTTAGGAATGAGGCACACTAAGCCATCGTTACACTCGTCATGCGTGGAGCAAGTGTGGTAAAGATCTGAGGAAAGAGTTATAATAATCTATACTAATATTATGCCAAATAATGCCTCAAGACCTATGGGCAAACAAAAGAAACCACGGTGTGGAACCCACCAACCAATAGGCGTAGACGTGGACGGTAGGAGATGGCGGGACGAGCTTGATAGCTACTTAAAAGACTGGCCACAAGTAGCTCATGACAGGGAGCAGTGGAAGAGAAAGAGGGAGGCCTTTGCCCAGCAGTGGGGCAGTTTAGGCTAAATAAGAAGAAATAAGATACTAATATTGCTAAAAATTATAAATTTTGCTAATCGCTAAACTTAAGTGGCAGTGAGATGGGCACATTGCGCGTAGAACCGACGACGGCCGTTGGGGCAGAAAGATTCTTGAATGGGGACCGCGCGCCAGAAGACGTAGTGTGGGTATGGGTAGGCCCCCCACTAGGTGGACCGACGATCTGGTGAGGGTCGCGGGAAGCCGCTGGATGCGGGCCAAGCAGAACCGATCATTGTGGAGATCCTTGGGGGAGGCCTTTGTCCAGCAGTGGACGTCTACAGGCTGAGTCGATGATGATGATGATGATACTAATATTGACATAGAGTGTCGGTGGCCAAGTGGCTAGGGCCGTTGACTTCGATTCGGAAGTTCGCGGGTTCGAACCTCGGCACGTACCAATGTGTTTTCGATTTTAGAATTCATATGTAGGTACGTTTATTCGACGCTCTTACTAGGAAGGTAAACATCGTGAGGAAACCTGCACATCTGCGAAGTAATTCAATGAAGGGTTGTGTGTTCGTGACCAACCCGCACTGGGCCAGCGTGGGCGACTAAGGCCCATTCACCCTATTTCAGGGTAGTCTCAAGCCCCTGGGGACATAATATATGAGCTGTCAATGAATATTTGTTTGTTTGCATTAAATAGGCTCAAAAAATACTGAACCGATTCTGATAAAACTTGGTACAAACATAGACTAGACCTTGGAAACGAACATAGGCTATCTTTACAGCGGGAAAATCCTTCATTCCCACGGGAAATACGGTACGCGCGGGCAAAGCCGCGAAAAGCTATTATTCTAAAAAAAAACAGTTTTTTTTTTTAGTTTCAAAGCTGTACTGTAGCATACAGCCGTACTACAAAGTAAAACTTGTAAAAAAGGTCTTGCATAAAATGATTTTGAAAGAAATCCTTCGAAATAACCGCAATGTAACTACTATACTTGCAATAATCATAAGGCAATGAAATTTAAAGATCCATAATAGTGATAAGAAAGTAATTTGCGCTAATTTCAGTAAAGTTCACCCTATATTCAAGTTATCGTTTTTCTAATCACCAACTTTGCTTACGTGCAATACTTAAATTATTATTTTACTACCTACTTGTGAAGGCAAAAAAAATATATCAATGTGATTTAGATTTCGAATTCATATGTACAGACACCAGCACATGCGGTTGGACACTTGCAGTACAAAATTCACGCCTGCCTCTACGGAATACGGGCGCTCTCAAGATCATAATGTCCAGCCGCAAGTGCTGCCTACTGTACCTACAGTTCAAGTTCATAAGTGCAGTGTTTTTATACTTTCAAATAACTTTTTCCCTAAACGCTTGTTTTGTGTGTTACGAATACAGTGTACGGGACTCAATATTTTACTTAGAAAATGATGTGTCCTAAATGCTTTTGGGAAAAAATTAATAAACAAAATTTCATTCAAATCGGTCTTAGTTTCGGAGATTAACCCGTACAAACAGACAAACAAAGAAACAAAAAAATTGAAAAAAATCTGGATATTTTCTATAAATCGCTTTTTGCATTCTCTTGACTCAGTTTATAGTTTTTTTTTCTATGATACAGTTTTTCGACCTCTACAGTTTTATTATATAGATTACTAGCGACCCGCCCCTGCTCCGCACGGGAAAATGATTATTGTGGGTTAAGTATATTATGTATGTAATATACATATAAACCTTCCTCTTGAATCACTCTATCTATTAAAAAAAAATCGCATCAAAATCCGTTGTAACTTTTAAAGATTTAAGCATACATAGGGACATAGGGACATAGGGACGGAGAAAGCGACTTTGTTTTATACTATTATTAAATGTGATAAGAAGCATTAATTAAAAGTTGAATATCGTTTATAATCTTCATTGCTTTACCCTTACTACTTACAAAATAATTCCATATTAATAAAAATATATTACATGAACTTTGACCTTAAAACCCCATACATTACAGTAATGTTGCCTTCAAAGATTATGGTGTGAGAAAGCCCATGGTTTGGTTAATTGCTATGTTAGTGGAGGTGTAGCATTGCTGTGATTTTTACACGCCAAGTAGTAACTAATCTAAGAATTTACTATGAAACGAGAGCCAACATTGGTTGGATCATATCCTTGGACGAATTACCATAGTTAATAGTATAACTATGTTACTAAGTCCATGATCATATCATATTCATAGACATAATTTATTTGACAGAACGCAAATACAAGACAGCACAATAGACAAGAAAAACAATAAAAAACAACGCGATGACAACATAAAAACAAACTCAGGACATCGATAAAAATAAAGCCATGATAAAAAACTTAAAAAAAAAACAGGATATGCACAAAAAGTAAAAAAACATCCAATCAATATACGATATATTATCGCATTCGGAGGCATATTATTCATTTGACTTGCTGAGACTCCTGCTACATTTATGCCTCCGACTGCAATCTTCTTATATATAAAAATGGATTGCTGTTCGTTAGTCTCGCTAAAACTCGAGAACGGCTGAACCGATTTGGCTAATTTTGGTCTTGAAATATTTGTGGAAGTCCAGGGAAGGTTTAAAAGGTGACAAAAATTTGAAAAAAAAAGAAACAACGCGGGCGTACAGCCGCGGGCGGAAAGCTGACTGCAATAATGTATAAATATTGATTGGATTTTTTTTACAAATTCCACGTCTTTCTATTTCTATTTAATTGGCAGGCTCAAGACTGATAACAACAATTAACTATTTTTAATCTACAGAAAAAGGTGATTTAAATTATATATGCTTCCTATTCCCCTACATCGTCTTTTTTTCATCTTTTTAGTTCGCTTTTTAAGCAGTCGAGTTTTTTGATCTATCATGACTTTTTTGGGGTAGAGTCTTCCGCTCCCCCGCAAGTCCGGTGAAGTTTGATTGGTCGTACCTTTTCGACACAAGCATAGGTAAATTAAAAAAAAATAATACTTTTTTATTACAGTAGGAATTGCCAAGAGACTAATTGATAGTCCGGGTGGAGTAATGCGAAAGGAAACTAGTAACCGCCGTCGTTTTTTGACCTTTTCCGTGCATTTTACCGTAGGAATGAGAAATGTTACTGCGTTAAAAACTATCTAAGATGTTGACCGGGGATATAAGGTACCACAATACAAAAAATTATTCAATAAGCGAGTATGTAAATATATAAGTGTATTCTTTGGCAAATAAATGATCTCTTTCTTTCTTTCTTTCAAATAGGTCCAACAGATTCGGAGATTAGCCCGTACTAACAGATAAACAGAGAAACAAATATAGCATGCTATCACTTCTTAAACCCCCATGACTAGGTTTTTAGCAATTTTTTTTCAAAGAGATTTTCGACCTCTACAGTTTTATAAATTATTTTTCATAAATCATACTATGTTAAACTCCTGCGTAATTCTGTAAATTGGAAACCACATAGTTTCAATCACAGTAGTTTTAACCTTTATAGAAGTTAAGCCTTAAATCGATTTGACTGCGACAAAACGTAACTGGGCTTAGCCTAGAGCCTGTTTTTCGGACATCGGCTTAGCGCAAAGATAACAATCTATACTCGAACTAAGCACGAACGACTATTAACCACGCTTGCTTCTAATTGGTCCGTTAAGCACGGAATATTAAGGTAGCTAGGTTCTGGTGGCCAAGTGGCTAGGGCCGTTGACTCCCATTCGCAAGTTCGCGGGTTCAAGTCTCGGCACGTACCAATTGTTTTCGAATTCATTGATGTTTATTCGACGCTCTTATGATGAAGGAAAGTATCGAGAGGAAATCTGCACACACCTGCAAAGAAATTCGAGGTTTTTGTGTTCGTGACCAATGCGTATTAGGCCAGCAACCTGATTTCAGGCATTTTCAGGGTAGGCTCGAACCTCTCGGTGCTGTTAGATCGTGCTCTTTTCAGTTTCCATATGAACTTGTCGCTCCTGACAGCTCACCAGAACCTTGGCTCGCTGTCAGGAGCGGCTGAAGATTGAAGTTCACGCACTAGCAGTCAAATAAGAACGACGAACTGATTGGACCCAACTGGTTTATATTTACTTTTTATACACTAACTAATCAAGTAGGTATTATAATTAACTAAGGCCCCCCCGGGCTTCGCACAGGAAAATTGTTATTGTGGGTTATCCCTAAGTATATTATGCATGTATTATACATATAAACCTTCCTCTTGAATCACTCTATCTATTAAAAGAAACAGCATCAAAATCCGTTGCGTAGGTTTAAAGATTTAAGCATACATGGGACATAGGGACAGAGAAAGCGACTTTGTTTTATACTATGTAGTGAAGAAATAATTTAGATGTACTGCCGTCAAAGAACTGAAGGAAAATGGACGAGGATGAAGTATGAATGATGAAGGAATTCCAAAATTAAATGTTTGAAATTAGACGAGAAAGAAATGATGGAAAATGGAGTGAAAATGAGCTTGCGAAGCACCCCGTTACAAACTGATAAATGAACGAAAAACGCTAATTAAATTTAATTTTCGGTAATGCTTGATTCTTCGTACTTTTGCGAAACAAACATAAGTCAATTCCTTGGTCTAAAAAAATAAAATAAAAGTTATTGTGTGCGACTTGGGAGATTTATCTTGTTTGTACAACCCGTCTTAGGTACTATTTTGCTCTACTCCTCAGGTTGCCTGGTAGAAACATTATTCAGTACGGCACTTTCTTCCTTTTTTGTGACTTAAATTTCTAGTATGCAATAAAGCACATTCTATTCTAATATCACTATTGTTATTGAAATACCTTTTCTTTTTATTACCTTCTAACATAACTACAGCTTAATCTGTCGCAAAACAATTAACACGAGAAAGGAACCGAAAGTAATTATGTAGTAAAAACCGTCGATTCGGCGCAGTAATGGCTTTACAATACTGATGACCTTGGCGACCCGGCTTATTATAACCCGAACACGAAATACGGGAGTTAGCAACCACGTCACTAGTTTCGTCACGATATTCACGGGGTGCATAAACAAAATAATTAATTTGAAGGGCGTCGGTGGCCAAGTGGCTAGGCTGTTGACTTCCATTCGAAAGTTTGCGGGTTCAGGCCTCGGCACGTACAAATTTGTTTTCGATTTTTGGATTCATAATGTACGTTTATTAGACTCATACGGTGAAGGAATGCATCGTGAAGACCTCATTGGGTGTGTAATATATTCCATAACTAGCGACCCGCCCCGGCTCCGCACGGGAAAATGGTTATTGTGGGTTATCCTTAAGTATATTATGCATGTATTATACATATAAACCTTCCTCTTGAATCACTCTATCTATTAAAAAAAACCGCATCAAAATCCGTTGCGTAGTTTCAAAGATTTAAGCATAAATAGGGACATAGGGACATAGGGACGTAGGGATATAGGGACATAGGGATATAGGGACATAGGGACAGAGAAAGCGACTTTGTTTTATACTATGTAGTGATTATTTATTATATTATTTTTTTAACTTCTGAAATGACGTCATAAAGTGTGTTTAAGTGTCCTATGATTTATGAATGAAAATTTGACTTTTTTAACCCCCGACGAAAAAGAGGGCTGTTATAAGTTTGACGTGTGTATAAGAACACTCTCGATTGTGACACCTTACAAACAAAAAAAACTAGATCAGATTCTGTCTGTTTATCTGTTTGTGGCGTCGTAGCTCCTAAACGGATGTGCATATTTTGATTAGTTTTTTTTTGTTTTCAAGATGTCACAATCGAGAATGTTCTCAGCTATGATTCAAGAAAATATCTTTAGCCATTTGAAGATTATCAGCTCTTTTCTAGTTGTTGAAAGGTTCAAGTAACGGTATTATGTCGGGGGTTATTAAAAAATATATATATGTTTTTACACGCTTTATATTAGCTTCACTTGTAAGTAACTATGTATGTAAGAAAATCTTGGAATCTTAATTTGACCCATTTCCCGGTCTTCGATTAGGATGAAATTTTGCACACGCTCTGAGTTCTGATGACAATACATGACTAGCTGAGAAACGTCATTACAAATCCAATATGGCGGCCTCCCCATTTTACGTATGAAAAAAATCTTGGAATCTTAATTTGACCCACTTTCCGGTCTTCGATTAGGATGAAATTTTGCACACGCTCTGAGTTCTGATGACAATACATGACTAGCTAAGAAACGTTATTACAAATCCAATATGGCGGCCTCCCTAAGATGGCGAACTGGCTGTTTGAAATCCACCCCCATGATATGGGTATCAAATGAAAGGGTTTGCTGTCTGGAATACGAAAAAAAATGTCACGAGACTTAAATCCAATATGGCGGACGTCCAAGATGGCGGACAGGAAGCGTGTTTTTTAGTTTTTTAAACTATGTATTATTTGACTTTAGGATTACTTACTCTTGGGCGGCGTCCCGTAGCACTGGCCGTTGACAGGAGGCTGGTTGTCCCCACAAAGGCATCGGGTGGTGGGGTCCCAGTTAGTCCTCACACAAGAGGTCCCAGATATGCCCTGGCAGTTTCCATGCTTCGTGCACGCTGGCCCTGGAACACCACAGACCGCATTAGCCTAAAACCTTTACAAGGCAGTGGCCTCACCTTAATTTTAACCTTATAATCTCAACATAACGTCGAAAACGAATGCATTTTGTAAAGTTGTTTTGCCTTGTAAAGGGTTAAAGAATGGAGCTACTGAGCTTTGGGGGAATTGCGTTGGTGTATTCCAAGATCTAAGCTCCCCTTTTTTAATTGACCTATGCTTGTGTTGAAAATGTACGACGAATCAAGCTTCACAGGACTTGCAGGGGAGCGGTAGGCTCTTCCATAGAGTAGTCATGTACCAACGCGTCTAGGGGCGGGGAGAGGGAGCCTCGAACCTAGGCCTAGCGCGTTGATACGGAAAAACATCGTGAAGGAGACGACGCCTGGGGGACTCCGTCTGGGATTATTAGTTTTGATTTTGGCCGCGCCCCCGCCGGCGGGTACGGGCATTGTTACCTGAAGGGTACCTAAGGTCTCGATTACCCCTGGTCACAAAGACCGCTGATCGGAACCGTGGGACAAGATGCGGCAAATACGTTTATTTTGTTTTTAGTACCAAACAAATACTTTTATCTGAAAGTAAATAAAATAAACCAATTTTGTTACTAACTCTTCTTGGACTCTGGTCTGATTATGTAATATTTTAATTTGAAAGTAAACTTATGCTCAAAGCGAAAGCTCATTTTGGGATATCAATTTCGTTAACAGCTCATATATGTCCGCACCGAGGGGCTTGAGCCGATTCAGGGTGAATAGGCCTTAGTCGACCACGCTGGCCTAGTGCGGGTTGGTCACGAACACACAACCTTTGAATTACTTCGCAGGTGTGTGCAGGCTTCCTCACGATGTTTTCTTTCACCGTAAGAGCGTCGAATAAACGTACATATGAATTCGAATATCGAAAACACATTGGTACGGGCCAGGGATTGAACCCGCGAACTTCCGAATGGAAGTCACACAGTTTTTTTTTTATTTCAGTAGCTCCGAATAACGTCACGAGTTTTTTTTCCTTAATTTGCGACACATCGATATTCACTGATTCAAGCATTTTCAGTTCGATTCTCATGACGATTATATGATCATAATACAATATAAAAATTAACAATATTCAATCGCCATAACGCAATAGGACGTAACTGTCAATTTTTTCGAAAATTTGTTAATAACACCTTTTTACTCAGAATCGTTTTATTAGCAGAAAAAATCTGGCATATGCGTCCTTTTTTCTTATGACGGCAGAATGTATATTGAGCTTAGAAATAATATATTATTATCTTTTGAAACAAAGAAATTTTATTTTCTTATTTACTTACCAAGTAGATCGCACATTATACTACATACATACATACAATTCTTAAATCGTTCATTCTATAAATTAGTTGCATCTAAATTAATTCCATGCAGTGCAGAATTTTAAGTGGGAATTGTGTAAAAAACTGTAATTATTTTATTATAGCTTGCATTGGACTTACCATGATGTCCTACTCTGCTTTTATTTCTAAAGAAATAATCGAAAACAAAAAGTATTTTAAGACTATCACAATAATTATAGACCGGTATTTTCCATGGCGTCAAAACCTGTGACAATTTATAAATAACTAGCATAAATGACAATTTATAAATAACTAGCTGCCCGCCCCGCGGCTTCGCCTGAGTTAGCAGTATTTCCCGCGGGAATGAAGTATTTTCCTGCGGTAAAAAGTAGCCTATGTCCATCCCAAAGGTCTATTCTATCTCTCTACCAAATATTATCAAAATTAGTTCAGTACTTTTGGCGTGAAAGCGTAACAAACAGACAGAGTTACTCTCACATTTATGATATTAGTAGGGATTTTATTGTGGTTTTATGATTTCTACATATTTATTTAGGTTATCCAAGTGAACATAGAGATCTCCCAAAGGGGGACTAGTCAAGTGAGGGTTGAATACTCGTGTTTTAAATATTTAATATTTATGCAAATTTGGGTCTAAACTTATTCACATCTTATTCTAGGTCAAAGAAAATCATAAAGAAAGCTATACAATTTAATCTTTTGGGATATGATTAAACTATCTCTAATTTTGTGACCCAAAGACGAAGTAAAAGGTGAACAGCGGTACGATCTCGAAGTTTAATTACAACCTGTAGTACAGACTGCGCCTGCTTTCTATACATTAGATCACATATAAACTCTCCTATCGCTCTAGATCACCTTTACAAGTCCATGTTTACATTAAAACAATGCCATTAATTAAAGAGAAAAAAAACTCTTTAAGACATACCCCATTACCGGTGACCGCAATCCTTGACACAAGAAATAGCCATTTTCATTGCCAAAACACATAAATAAACACAAATTACTTGAAGTCCTTTACTTTACATACAAATTGTATGCAATGTATGGGACTTCCCGTCGCGCTATTGCACAGGATGTCCTCAAGTCCCTTGGAAGTCGTATATTTTCTATGTAAATTAGGGGACTTCGTAGCGATCGCGTGCATGAAAATGCTAATTCTTTAGAAGCAGATATATGGTAGAGCGTACCGGTAAGGTTAAAGCTGAAATGAGGGGTTTTTGTTATGTTTAAGCAATGTCTAAGTATAGTTTCTCAAAATAACGGCTTATTTAATAAATGGGCTGTTATACGGAAGTAGTTATATTCCCTACTAGCTGTCTGTCCGCGCAGTTTCCCGTAGGAATGAAATATTTTCCCGCGGTAAAAACTATCTAAGATGTTGACCAGGCATGTTAGGTACCACCGTGCAAAATTTCATTCATATCGGTCCAATAGTTGCGGACGCACGGCTAGGCAGAGCCTGTACTATGGGTGTCAGACAGCTGATATACATACATATACAAATGTTGTATGTCATAACACAAGGCAAACACACTTTGTGTGGATGCTCATCACACGAATGTTTACCCTGGGCGGGATTCGAACCCGGGAGGCGTACTATCAATTAAGCTACGTACGGGGTCATTTATTCTTCTCTCTACATAGAAACGAACGAAAAGCGTTTCAGTTTCAGTACAGCTTGAACAAAAATGCTTTCGTATGCGTAGCTGTTCAAAAGAATACTTCGTCTTAAAAAAAATAATTTCATTTCTTGGTCTGTTGCATTAAATCCGGACAAAAGTTCATTGTTTTTTTTCTTTTCTTGAAAGTTATTAAAATAATATAACGCCAAAATGTCTGGCAAGGTCACACGCTCACCCCGCCTTCTACTACGGTATGCCAAACATCGTTTGAAAAAAATGTGCGCATTGTATGCAGGCGTCAAAGACCTATTGTCCGAATCAATATGAAAAAAACCATAGGTTACATATAATCACTACATAGTATAAAATAAAGTCGCTTTCTCTGTCCCTATGTCCCTCCCTTTGTACGCTTAAATCTTTTAAACTACGCAACGGATTTTGATGCGGTTTTTTTTAATAGATAGAGTGATTCAAGAGGAAGGTTTATATGTATAATACATGCATAATATACTGAAGGATAACCCACAATAACCATTTTCCCGTGCGGAGCCGGGGCGGGTCGCTAGTTATTTATATAACGTGTTTAGAAGTAATGGATAAATTTAATTCACCAACAAACTGTTATGTAGTTTGTCATGAGTTTGGCGGAATCAATAATTAGAACTAAAACAAAAAAAAATATTCTACAATTATATACGATAAGCTTTTCTTTATATTTTTATTAATCTACCCACATGCAGATGTGTTTGCGTGGTTAGAGCTTTTCTTAATAAATAACTTTAAAAAAACATAGGCGTCGAATTGAGAACCTTCTCCTTTTTTGAAGTCGGTTAAAAAGAAGTAATTCTGTCCTTCTGTCATTTGGTCAGTTTTCCTCTACAGATCGCATTTAACAACCGATTTTTTTTAAAGTTGATTTTTTGGGTTGGCCCACGGTCTATCTTTATTTAAGCCCGACCAGAAAAATAAAAAACCTCAACATATTGCGGAATTTCAATGGAACTAATTTTATAAGGGAAATTGTTGCCATAAACATAAAAATGTACACGTGGCGCCCCCAGAGCATGTTTTTTATTTCTTTGGTCAGACTTTACCTATATCTATTGTATAAATTTTCATGTTTTTAGATGCTAAAACTGAAGCCATTATTTTTAATGTTGGTCTAATTAATATAAACCGTTGTAGAAATACTACTAGTATATCTCGTTCCATATGCGTGGTGGTTTCACCCACCTAACCCTTAGGCATTTCTAGCTTGATTGCGAGTGGCCAATTTCCTTCCACGCAACTCGCCTTGACACCACAACCTTAAGAATAACATCTACATAATAGCTCAAGATCTGCTAGGTGCCATTTCCGTAAAAAAAACTTTGTGGATTCTTTTCATTTTTGATACGAAAAACTCGTCGTACATTTTACAATTTTACTGTATGTTTTCATACTTTTTAAGATAATGGTAAAAACTCGTACTTTCTCTTTTTTTGAAGTCGGTTAAAAAAGATCATTTTTCTAATACAGTTGTTTTATTTATTTCACGAGTGCGGGCGAGCCTTACTTGTAGTTGTGTGCGTGTAGACACGCGCCCTTGTGTGCGTGCTACTAAACTGAGCGCTACGCACACAAACACAATGTGCACACACAACACACACACAAGTATGGCTCACCTGCAAGAGTGAGATCAAACATCTACATTATTGGATACAATACTTGTACAATACTGGCTACGAGATATCGTAGCCGCTCGTTGGCACCTCGTAGCGCTTCGTAGCACGTAGCGCTTCATAGGAAAGTGCTACGAAGCGTCTACGACATAAATGCGCTTATTACAGTTACTTTCTGACACTATGTTATCTAGCAAAAAATAATCCTTATGATGAAGCCTTTCGATTGGTATGATAAAACTACAGGCTGTTTTTTTTTCTCGTGTAGCGGTTTCGATTCCTGGTTCAACCATGTAATTATTAAAAATTGTATGAATGCAGTTTGAATAGTTTTCAGAATTAAAATAAAGTCTTCGTTCAGTAAAATGTTCTATCTACAATATTTAAGGTACTTTCCCTCCATGTGGCATAGCCGTGGGACGCCCTGTATAATCGGGCCTATTGTAGTGACTTTAGTTTGACCTACTTCCACTAGATGGCACCGCCAGATAGCCTGCGGAAGCAAGTAGATTTACACCTACTGCCAACCACTCAACCCTGAGCCTTCCACCGTGGCATACCAAGGAAATTAGCGAGGAAACTGATGTATTTTAACTTGTGGTTCTTAGCACCATCGCTAAGATTTAAAACGGAATATTTACCGTGGCATTTATTTTGTGTGATTGCTCGATACGCAAGGGTAGACAGACATGTTTGCCCATAGCAGCCACACAGACAGACGCAATGCAAGACAGACAGACGGTTTTTTTTTCAATACTTGTATTTTTGTGTTCAGCTACACTCCCTTTAACACCTACAATTAGTTTTTTGAAAAACAAATCAATATACAGACAGACACGCCGATTCTTCAGTTTTATTGTACTGCCCGCTCGCCGCTACGCTCGCGTTTTTTTAAATGTTTCCGTGCAGTTTTCCGTAGGAATGAGATATTTTCCCGCGGTAAAAACGATTTAAGATGTTGACCTGCAATGCTATTCTGTAAAATTTAAAACTCATCTCACTTTTCACTTCGATTTTCACAGTCACTTCGATCGTAAATTCGCACGTACGGTTTTTCGTATTCTGTAAGCTCAAGTGATAAGTGAGGTGATAATCGAAAACTTTGGCGGGACCTAGAGATGTGGTAAATCTTTGCGTTTTTGAAATCGATGTGTTAATCTCATTTTGTTCGTCTAATTAGACACTCTTCGGCTTAATATTATATTTAAATACAATCATTGAGCAAGAGTCAATGTTTTTAAAAGCTTTTATTTAACTTGCACTGTAAGCGGGCGGAGTTGGCACAAAGATAGAATAGACCTTGCGGAAGAATATAGGCTAACTTTTACCGCGGGAAAATACCTCATTCCCACGGGAAAAACTATTAACGCGGGCGGAGCCGCGGCGGAAAGCAAGTTAAGTAATAAAATGTAAAAATGTCCATAGTTTTTTGGAAAAATTTAAAACTTGGATGTATAAACATCAAACATTTTGCCTATCCGTGTAGATCGATATTAGCGCCACCGCGTGAAAGTGGCGGCGAGATGAACTATTTCAAGTGAGATTTTTGACGTTAAATGGTATTCTGTAAGGATTTCGCCCTCATCTCACGTTTCACATCGCAACTCACTTTCGATTTTACATGTCAAAATTCTCACCAACTTTGTTGTTACGGATTTAGATGTGAAAGAAGATTAATTTGTGTGTTTGTTATAAATTTGGGAAGAAAGCTTCGGTAAGCATCGTAAAATATCAAGAAATAAGTGCAGAAAACAATACGAAGTTATAGTTAAATTATAATTATAATTTTAATTTAAGTTTGCGATTGTTTTAGATGGCTCGTTCATTTTCTAAGATTTGCTTATTAAAGGAAGCTTACAAAATAGATATTTCAAAGAGTCGTCGGCAAGCGCAAATCCTGCGAAACCTTGTTCTATTTGCCAGGGCGGATGAATATGTCGATGTTTATCGTCTCACCGAATATCTAATTGAACAAGTAGAAAATGATATAGCGCCTTTACTAAGAGAAACAAGGCGAAAAGGAAAAGGATTATCCACAAGGATCAAGGTTTGCTTGTTATGCCTGTTAAGTAGGTAATACCTACACGATAATGAAGAAAATTAAATTTTCAATGTAAAAATATATTACAAATTTTATTTCAGTTACTATGTGCATTAACATTTGTAACCCTTGTGAGACCTAAAGATGATGAAGAAAGATTTTATTGCCGCAAGGGTACGAGTACATTCATTCACTGCATTCCACTAGGGTGTCGGGCACGTAACGCTATTGTACGGTCATTTGCATGGACAATTGACCCCCTTTTCTTAGTTGCTGTTACTAAGAGGGGGTCGGTTTTCTATGTAGCACACTTCTAATGATGGCAGAATGACGATGTTTGGGAAAATTATGCGTCACTCATGCATGGAATGTTCAAGTGGTAAGTAAATTGTATAGTAAGAACAAACACAACAACAAGTTTATTATCCAAGAATTTAATATTTACATATATAAACTTAATACTACAACATTTAGTGATATCATATCCTATCCTAATAAAATAATAAACACGAAAGTTTGTGAGGATCTATGTATGGATGGATCTTTGTTACTCTTTCACGAAAAAACTACTGAATGGACTTTGATGAAACTTTACAAAAATATAGCTTATACTTTTGAACAACAAATAGGCTATCTTTTGGTGCGAGAAAGTACCTCATCCATACGGGGAAAAATTATTAACGCGGGCGGAGCCGCGGGGCGGAAAGCTTAATGTTATTTTATTTGTTACAGATTGTTGATGCTGATTTAAATATACTGCATGTCGATGCCTCTGTGGTGCCAGTCATGACAGCTTTATATTTAATAACAGCCTATTAAAAAACCATTTGGAGGACCTGACAAACTCTGATGAAGTTGTATATCTGTTAGGTAAATAATTATTTTAATAATTATAAATGAAAATTATTTAACATTATTCAGAAACAAATGTCTACTTTATACATTACAGGGGATTCTGGGTACGCACAACGAACATACATGATGACTCCAGTTCTTGGAGCTGAGGAAAATACTCCTGATGGATATTATAACAAACTAAACGTGCTCCTAGCCCTGAGTCGTTCAAAATGCGCATTAAAGCGCATTATCTGAACACCGTCTCCTGTCCTGAATCCTAAATAGTCCATGTCCTTTTCCTGTCTGCATTTCCGTATTGATAAATATGTATGTAAGTATGTATAAGTAGTTTATTTAATATCTATGTAGGTAATTATTATGTATAGTATTATGTGCCATATATTATTATGTATTATCTTTCAGTATTTTATGTATTTCCATTAGTATGTAGTCTATTTCCATTATTGAATTGCCTCAACCCGCTCATTCTTTTCCGTGCGCTATTTCCCACCTAAAGGTTGCCTGGCAGAGATTGCTACCTTAGCAATAAGGCCGCCTTTTGACTCTTTTATTTGTTTTAAAAATTGTTTCTGTGCACTGTATATTTTGGTGTCAATAAAGAATATTGTATTGTATTGTATTGTAAATGCAACAGCGCGAAATACTGTTAAAAGGACCTTTTCAGTACTGAAAGGTCGATTTCGCTGTCTTCTTGTACAAATAAATGAGTATGGCGCTCTAGGTTCTAACTTATAATAATATTGTACATTATAATATTAAACAACACTTTATTGCCTAGAATTAATAGCTTCGGCAAGAGCCTTTAGGCCTTCTCCCAGTACTATATTCGCTTGCGCTGTCAAGCGTTCTCGCTCGCCAGATTGCTCCAAAACCACTATGAGACGACGGTCCAGTTCCAAGCGCTGTTCCTCCACCCTGAGAAATTTCTCGGTAAGGCTCTCAAAATGAGACCGGCGCTGGGATGGAGGAGACCGAATAAGCCCTCTTCTGCGACTGCGTGGCTCTGAAATTAAATAAATTAACAATGTGTAATACTACTTTGCTTTTTACTTATTTGTATTGTTCCTGGCTTAGAAGTGGACCAACACGTCCAACGTATCTTATTTTATCTTAGGCACAACCTCCAGCACACCACCAGTTCTACGGCGAGCAGCATTTCTAGCTGCGGATTTTTTAATAAACTGCATTTTTTTATCAGTCTAATACTGTCTTAAAGTTGAAACAAACCACGTTTATTAATTGCAGAAAAGAAATAATTAGACAAAAATTTTCAGCCACAAAAAGCGTATATAAGAAAAATAAACTTCTCTCTCATACCTTTATCCATTTTTGTTTGGTTTTGATCGATCCACAAACACTATTCAGTTTTTTTTTCAGAGCCTCCCATTTTAAATTGGATCGTCTTTTCGCTCTCGAATTCCTTGAGTAGCCCTTAGCCAGGTAGTGGTTGGCTTCCAAAAATTGGATCAAGGTCTCAACTTGCGCGGCTGAGGGGTGCGTAGAGCGCGACTCCATGCTATAATTTACAATTATTTTTTATTAATGACGACACTGCTATTTGATAACTATAGTAATAATGCACTTGTAAAAAACTTAAAATACTTACGTTTAATTCAAATATCGCAATGAATTTGAAATTAAATAACACAAAAAAAAACACTTCATCACCCTTCAAGTCGACGTTTTAAACTTTTTTTACTACAAGGAGAGGCAACATGATTGATGTTTAAATCTCAAAGTTTAAAACTCTTTCCATAAAAACTATGTAATTTTTTATGTTTTATTTCTAAAAACATTGACTGTAGCTCAATGATTATTGTATATTATACTAAGATATAATATTAAGCCGAAAACTTTGTAACTAGACGAATAAAATTAGAATGACACATCGATTTTAAAAGCGCAAAGATTAACCGCATCACTAGAACTTGTCAAAGTTTTTGATTTTCACCTCACATCGCTTGAGCTTGTTAGAAGTTACAGAATACCGAAATACATACATGTGAGTTTACGATCGAAGTGAAAGATGAGTCGAAAGATGAGTTTTAAAAGGCCTTTTAGACTACACAATATTTTGGAATATACTACGTTAATTATATTAATAAAAAATATGGAAAATAATTTTAACTTTTATTTATATAAAGATATTCAGTAAGTTAATGTTATAATGTACCTCTAAAAATGATTCCTACTAAAATTGGAATTATCTATGCTAATATTAAAAAGAAAAAATGTTATTATTTGTTTGTTTAATTTGTATTGAATAAGCTCCAAAACTACTAATCCGATTTCAAAAATTCTTTTCCTGTTGGGAAGCTATACTATCCCCCGCTAACATAGACTAAATTCCTCTTTCCCACAGGAAAAACTGTTAACCCGGGCAGAGCCGTGGCGGGAAGCTAGGAAGTAATACTTTGAAAATTTAAATTCAAAATAAATTACATAGGTATTGTACAATACAGTGTAATAGGTACTTTATTAGGAAACGTCAAAATCTCACTTGAAACAGTTCATCTCGCCGCCACTCTCACGTGGAGGCGCTAGCATCGCACTACATAAGTTACAGAATACCAAATCATAATCTCACTTGCGAATTCACGCGTGACTTTCGATTTTGTTTTTACAGAATAGCATTGCTGGGATTTAAGGTACCACCATGCAAAATTTCATTGAAATAGGTCTAACAATTTCGGAGATTAGCTTGTACAAACAGAGAAACAAAAATTTTTAAAAAAATCTGGATATTTTCTATATCACTTCTTACATCCCCTTGACTAGATTTTTAGAATTTTTTTCGATGTACAGATTTCCGACCTCTACAGTTTTATTATATAGATAGATAGATAGATTGTACTTGGTCATTTCCATATCTACAGTAACAGTATGCAATATGAAGGCTCTATGTGTAATGGTCGCGCGGCCTTCCGTCGACCGGCCACCGGTTGTTACGTGCGGTTACGTCCTATCTGTGTTCCAATTTTGAATTTAAATTTAGAACGATTTTAAGTATTCTAGACTACGAAATCTAAAGCCTGACCACAGAAATAAAAAACCTGCTTTGGGGACGCCACATGAATATTTTTGTGTTTATGGCAACAATTTCCCTTATAAAATTAGTTCCCTTGAAATTCCGCAATATGGCGAGGTTTTATTATTTCTCTGTGATTGGTTTTAAACTGTACAGTTTTATTTAATGACGATTAGATAAAATCTGTGTGTGTGTGTAGCCCGCTAAATAACTAAACAGTTCGACTGGTCGTTCGTTCGTTTCAGTTTTATTTTCATCCTAGCTTTCCTCGCCGCGGCTCCGCCCGCGTTAACCGTTTTTCCCGTGGGAATGAGGTATTTTCCCGCGGTAAAAAGTAGCCTATGTCACTTTTCATCCTTTCAACTAACTCTGTGCCAAAAATCAAGTAGATTGTTTGCTTAGTTAGGGCGTGAAGGAAGGACAAACAAACAAACACACTTTCGCATTTATAATATTAGTATGGATACCTACTGAAAGAGCGGTTATTAATCAACTTTTTTGTTTAAACCTGGCAACACAGTAATAACAACAAGAAAAATATTACAACCCAATCAACAACATACTAGCTACGTCAAAAATAGATAGGCGGATGCTTTAAAAATAATTAAACGAATCGTTTAACCTTTGAAATTCTTTATATCTGACTTGCTCATAAATATATTTTTTAATTTTGTAGAAATGCCTAAAAACATTTCTGGAAAGTTTTGAAACAAATTACAGTTAGTTTGTAGAAGTATTCGTGACTAAGTAGTGTTCAGTTAATATTATGAACGATAGCTTTCGCGCCCGCTAACTGCATTTTTACAGGGGCGTACTCAGTACATAGGCCCGTTAACGCAAATTAGAGACATTTATTTATAGTCCCCGATTTGTTCGGCAAAGTACAATGCCACTACATGTGCATGGTCCAAGAAAACAAGATCTTACAATTTGACCACGTGACTGACACGAGCCTACGTCATTTCTACTTCATTTCGCCTATTCATCCTTGTCAAATGCGTGTAATAGACAAGTATGAACAGCGCAAAATGACGTAGGCTTGTGTCAGTCACGTGGTCTAATTGTAAGACCTTGTTTTCTCGGACCATTGGAAATTTGTATCTATTTGAAGATCTATAAATACTTGTATTCTTGCATATAAAAATGCTTTATCTTTAGTACCTCACAATACAGAAAACCATACAAAAAAACTGTTAATCAACATAACGTCTGCTTATTAAGAATTTATTAAATTTTCACTGTATTGTAACTATCGTACAAAAAGGGCTTCACTTAAACCTAAATTTTAAATACGGTGCTTCATTCACTTATCTCGTTTGATTCTTAAACTACATATTTTCAAAAATAAAACCCAAATAATAATGGTATTAAAGCGTGGTCCGACTATACGGTTTTAAATTAAACCTGTCCATCCCTTCATGTAGATGTCTGACAAGGCGACCTAATTTAAAAATGCCACAAAAAAGATTTTAATAAAGGATTGATTTGAAAATAAATAAAGTATCTCCTTATTCGTAGCCCCATATAATATAGCCTTAGTACGGCCCTGGCCTGTCACAGAGCACAGTAGAAAAATGCAGTAGAAATGCACTCTAGCCAAGCATTTAAATACGGCCGGCTCACAAGATATAATTATGTAAATGGTCCCGTGCCCCACCTCAGTACGTCACTGGCTTCCGACGAACGGTCTTTTTGATTCGAAACTAGAATTAAAAAGTATATTTAAATACATACACATATCCTTTGGACATAATTATTCATATTTTATAATATTATAAATGCGAAATTTGTTTGTCCTTCATTTACACAAAAACTAAGCAACATAGGTATTAGATAGAGGGCTGGGATGGGAGAGACATAGGTAGGCTAGTTTTTATCGCAGGAAAATATTTCCGACGGAAAAAGTTGAAAAATAACGCAAGCGATCAGTTTATTCATAGTAATGATAAAAATAAAAATACATATATAATTTTGCTGGCTATCCGTTACTGTAGCTGAACGATAAAAATTGCAGGATAATAACTCTTACTTTGGGACATTTTGGGTCTGCATTCATACAATTGGGACATTCGTGCGAGAAAAAATATAAATATCGATGAAGCCTAAAGTTAGTGTTAAACCACTTTCTTCCACTTACTACGTTTTTCGTAGACATTCGTAGCTCCCTCTACGGACTATGCTACGAGATTGCTACGGATTACATACTTGTATTACTATCTACCTATAATCTTCTTCTTCTTCTATACTATAATAAAACCGAAGAATCGGCGTGTCTTTACATTAATTTGTTTAAAAAAAAAACTGATTGTAGGTGATAAAGGGAGTGTGGCTGAATAAAAAAATACAAGTTTTGAAAAAAATGTCCGTCTGTCTGTCTGTCTATTTGCACACGCTAATCTCTGGAACCGTTGGACCGATTTAAATAAAATTTTGCATGGTACCTTATATCCCCTGTCAACATCTCAGATACTTTTTATCACAAGGAAAAAAATACAGCGCGGGCGTATCCCTGGGCGGACAGCTAGTGTTTATATAAATATTTTTAAACAATGGTTTTTACGAAACCTCTATCTATCTTCTTCTATTTCTATATAATAAAACTCTAGAGGTCGAAAATTTGTTCATAGATTACATTACCGAGATGAAGAAAGGAAAGTTTGATTTCTTTGTGTTTTCACGTAAATAAATCAAATAATATTTGATCCACATGCAAACCCCCTTAACATGCAGTGCTATGACAAAAGTTTGTCGCACATTTAACTGTCAAAATACCCGCCATATTGAAACATCCTCCAATGGGATAAGAGAATACGCACGACATAATTGTGTCTGTGACGCGTGGACCGGGCATGTTAGAGGGGATAGTTCGGACTATTCCATTCAAACGATTCACTTAAACTTAGGTTGTAGAGATTGCTACCTTAGCACTAAGGCCGCCTGTTGACTCAACTTTTTTTTATGTACCTACTGTATTATTTTTATGAGTTTTGTAAATTGGTGTCAATAAAGAATATTTGTATTGTATTGTATTGTATCATTGTTTTTATCTCACGTCAAGTGATTACCTCTCTTTAAAAATAATAATTGAAAAGTGATTTTGTTTTGCGTCATTTGACACCGTCATTCACCGTGGTACGGTTGGACAGTCTGGCCGGCCAAAAGTATTATAAATATAGAAAACTAGCTTCCCGCCGCGGCTCCGCCCACGTTAATAGTTTTTCCCGTGAGAATGAGGTATTTTCCCGCGGTTTACGCTAGCCTATATTCTTCCGCAAGGTCTATTTAGCATTTTTTCCCGTGGGAATGAGACATTTTCGCGCGGTAAATCGTAGCGTATGTACTTTCCCAAGGTCTATTCTATCTTTGTGCCAAGTTTCACCAAAATCGGTTTAGTAGTTTTAGAGCCCATTCAATTATCACTACACTAGCGACCCGCCCCGGCTCCGCACGGGAAAATGGTTATTGTGGGTTATCCTTCAGTATATTATGCATGTATTATACATATAAACCTTCCTCTTGAATCACTCTATCTATTAAAAAAACCGCATCAAAATCCGTTGCGTAGTTTTAAAGATTTAAGCGTACAAAGGGACATAGGGACATAGGGACATAGGGACGGAGAAAGCGACTTTATTTTATACTATGTAGTGATGATATATAAAATAAAGTCGCTTTCTCTGTCCCTATGTCCCTCCCTTTGTACGCTTAAATCTTTAAAACTACGCAACGGATTTTGATGCGGTTTTTTTAATAGATAGAGTGATTCAAGAGGAAGGTTTATATGTATAATACATGCATAATATACTGAAGGATAACCCACAATAACCATTTTCCCGTGCGGAGCCGGGGCGGGTCGCTAGTTAGGAATATTTTAGATATTTTTTTTACACCTTGGGTTATATTATTGAAGTTTTAGTAAGGACCCCTAATCTTTTTGAAAATAAAATACAGCCTATGTTACTCAGGGTTAAAGTAGCTTTCTAATGGTGAAAGAATTATTGAAATCGGCACAGTAGTTTTTGAGTTTATTCATTACAAACATACACACACACACACACACAAAAATACAAATCTTTCCTCTTTATAATATTAGTGTAGATGTAGATAAATAAAATTAGTAATTTATATGAACAGTACAACTAGTTTTGAACTGTCAAACATAACAAGGTACCGATGTGTCATTTATCAAAAGTCACAATAACACGGTCCTAAATAACCGCTTGTAAGGCTATTCTATGATTAATTTCAAAATGATTGCTTTATGCTATTTTGGACATTTTCCGTTATTAATGATTTACAAACATACTAGCGATCCCCCGACTTCGATCACAATACAAAATGGTGTAACTCTGACAGAATTAGTTAAACAAACGAAAGTAAGTTGCTGTATCTTTCTTTCAAATGGAAATTTAAAAAGACTGGGGTGAATTTATTTTGAATTAATGAATGATATCATCTTCTAATATCTATCTATTTTTCTACTAGCTTTCCGCCGCGGCTCCGCCCGCGTTTACACTTTTTCCCGTGGGAATTAAACATTTTGCCGCGGTTAAAGGTAGCCTATGTTACTCATGGTGAATGTAGCTTTCTAATGGTGAAATAATTTTTGAAATCGGTTCAGTTATTTTTTGAGTTTATTCATTACAAACTTACACACACACACAAAAATACAAATCTTTCCTCTTTATAATATTAGTATGATAATAACACTGAAGAACCGGTGTGTCTGTACATTGATTGCATGTTCAATGTTAGATTTCGTAAAATGCAAGTAATAAAAATATATTACTTTTTTAATTTACCCACACGAATGGCAAAAGTAACCGGAAATTGGCGCCAAAATTATTACGCACCATTTATATTTATAGGCTCATATTAAGACGGTAGAATAACTTCTCGGGGAGTGGTCGAATATTCTTAACAGCTATTAACATAATGCGGCACGTTTACGTTACGTGCAGAACACATGTAGAGGAAAAAAGACATTTCTATTTTTAATATTATACAAATATCTATACTAATAATTATAAAGAGGAAAGGTTTGATTGTTTGTTTGTTTGCATCGAATAGGCTCCGAAACTACCGAACCGATTTCAAAATTTATTTCACTGTTGAGAAGCTAC
Source organism: Teleiodes luculella (assembly GCA_948473455.1). Lineage (NCBI taxonomy): Eukaryota > Metazoa > Arthropoda > Insecta > Lepidoptera > Gelechiidae > Teleiodes > Teleiodes luculella. Next base: position 2,160,388 of record OX419609.1, on the reverse strand, counting down.
ATGATAGTAACATGGGCTATATTTGATTTAAAAAAAAAAATTGGGATCGTTACTAAAACTTTAATAATGTAACCCAAGGTGTAAAGAAATACCTAAAATATTCCTAATTATTAAATAGGCTCTGAAACTACTGCACCGATTTTGGTGAAACTTGGCACAAAGATAGAATAGACCTTGAGAAAGAATATAGGCTACGATTTATCGCGGGAAAATTCCTCATTCACACGGGAAAAATTGTTAAAGCGGACGGAGTTGGCACAAAGACAGAATAGACCTTGCGGAAGAACATGGGCTAACTTTTACAGCGGGAAAATTCCTCATTTCCTCGGGAAACACTACTAATGCGGGCGGAGCGTAATAATATAAGGCGACCAGTCCTGTCAACACCTCAGTGATTTGGTACTGAGATATTTTTGTTTTCCGTCAGTTTCGACCAATAGAAAGTCACCAATAGAAAGCTGCATGCCCTCCAAGGCAATCACAATCCTGAAACAGCCCCCCCGCACCTCAGCTAGTTGACAGAATTTGTTTCTTTAAGATTTGCATGTATTACGTCTCTATACTCTTTGATAACACACGATAACCTTGTCGTAGCGATAAACCGCGGAACCCCCGTAACATGAAGTGCTATGACAAAAGTTTGTCGCACATTTAACTGTCAAAAAGTTGCGAGAAACCCGCCACATTGAAATATCCTCCAATAGGATAAGAGAATACGCACGACAAAATTGTCTGTCACGCGTGGACGGGCATGTTAGAGGGGCTGGTGGTCTAGAAGCATTGTTATTGACTGCGGGCGGAGGGCGCCATCATTAATTTCATATTTTACTTCAACAATAGCGTTAAATGGCTGGTAATAGAAAAAAACAAGAAAAAAACAAGCAATAAGAGAACCCGAAAGAAATGATAGGTAAGTTTTATGATAGATAACACTAAATAAAAAAAAATATTAACCCCCGACACAAAACCGCTACTTGATCCTTTCAACAACTAGAAAAGAGCTGATAATCTTCAAATGGCTGAAGATATTTTCTTGGATCATAGCTAAGAACACTCTCGATTGTGACACCTTGCAAACAAAAAAAACTAGATCAAAATCGGCGCATCCGTTTAGGAGCTACGATGCCACAGACAGACAGACAGACACACACGTCAAACTTATAACACCCGTCTTCTTCGTCGGGGTTTAAAAAGAATAGTTTCGTGTTTCTCTCAGAATTCAGTTCTTGAAACTTTTCGCAGTTTACTTTTTCTAAAATGGCCTTGATTTCTTTCAGTGTGTATTTTGCTAAATGACGTGAAAAATATCAGCCGAAATTTTCATGAATACATTTGTATAATCATTCTGGTAGATCGATTGTTTTTGAGGTCAAAGTCCGCGAAGCGCTAGACTGGCCTTTGTTACAAAAAAAAGTTTTTAGTTATTCGTCAGTAGAAAATGTTACGCCAAGTTTTATCGTGAGAATGCATTTTTTTATTGATGGGGTAAAAGACCTAGTTACTTTAGTGTAGACTAGCTTTCCGCCCCCGGCTCCGCCCGCGCTAACAGATTTTGCCGTGGGAATGAGGTATTTTCCCGCGGTAAAAAGTACCTACCCTACGTCACTTTCCATCCTTTCAACTAACTCTATGCCGAAAATCAAGTCGATTGGTTGCTTATAGTAAGGGCGTGAAGGAAGGACAAACAAACACACTTTCGCATTCATAATATTAGTATGGATATGGGTTATTTAAAATATTATAAAGTATAGTATAGTATAGTATTATTTGGTCCCACCTGGGAATGTTGGCTATATTCTAAATAAACTATTTTACTCTATGCACGAAGTAAAACGTCCAGAATTATTCTAGACCAAATCTGAACTATTTTAGATTCATTACTGCAAATCAAAGGTAAAAATTGTATGTACAAAAGCGCCCAATATAAAATACATATTTATACTAATATTATCAATGCGAAAGTGTGTTTGTTTGTCTGAAACTAAACTACGGATTGACCTTTTTTTATGCCCGGAGAGTGACAAAGGTTACTATTTACCGCGGGAAAACATCTTATTCCCACGGGAAAAATCAAAACACAACGCGGTAGCCAGAGACTTTATAAGTTTGTATTTTCAATATAAATATTGTTTTTACATTTTACAAGAACACCATTTGTTTTTTCAGTCAAATGGAAATTAGAAAAATGTGGTTTTGTTCAATTGAATATCTGAGTGCCGAGTGCGAGTTTTGCAACCAAAGTAAACGCGCTCGGTATCGAGAGCGTAAACGCGATTTTGTATGGAATTGAAACTACGCCATCTGTGGACAGTTCGCTGAACTAAAATTTCTCCATACTAAATGCTCGTTTACGTTGTAGTTATCGAGCGCGTTTCGTGAGTAAAAAACTCGCACTTGGCACTCTGTAGAGTTGGGATCTGAATATGTATATTATGAGTCGAAACGAAAAGAAGGTTATAAAAAATATTATATAAAATCCCACGAGAACTCTTTAATTTTCCGCGAAGTATCCAAGACGTTGACCGGGGATATAAGGTACCACCATGCAAAATTAAATTTCATTCAAATCGGTCCAACAGTTTCGGAGATTAGCCCGTACAAACAGACGAACAGAGAAACAAGAAAATTAAATAAAAATATGGATGGATATGTTCTATATCACTTCTTACATCCCCCTGGCTCAATTTTTTTCTATATACGCAGTATTTCGACCTCTACAGTTTTATTATATATCTATAGAAAGTACCTACTTAAGCTTTTGAGATAGGTATCATATTATAAAGCTTACATCATGGAACCGGTACGCAAAGGTACCAAGGGTGAAATGTCCCGATTTGTATCGTTTAGCAGTTGCTTCGATCGTAAAATCAAGACAGTAGTCTATAAAAATAGAGCAAATAAAGAAAATAGGTAGAAAAAAATCGCGAAATTATTACCTAAATACTTTTTTGTTTGCCGTTACAATCATCCCATGATAGAATACAGAGAGATGGGAGCCGTTTAAGCGGCTCTTCAAATCTCTTTGATAGAATATTAAAAAAAAACAATGGCGGACAGTTATTATATACTAGCGACCCGCCCCGGCTCCGCACGGGAAAATGGTTATTGTGGGTTATCCTTAAGTATATTATGCATGTATTATACATATAAACCTTTCTCTTGAATCACTCTATTAAAAAAAACCGCATAAAATCCGTTGCGTAGTTTTAAAGATTTAAGCATACATGTAGTGATACTTTTTGGTTTGCCTTTACAATAATCATGGTATATAGATCTTAGAGCAACGCCGGCCTTCCGTACCGGAAGGGAGTACGCATAGCGATTTTACTGTAGGCAAATTTTTCTGTCATTTTTTGGGGGGGGAAATGTGCACACAAGTGCAGTTCCGCATCCTTACATACAAAACAAATCACTGTAAAGACGATACTACAGTAACAATTTAGTTGAAATTGAAATTGAAATTGAAATTGAAATTGAAATTGTTTTTATTGTGGAGCATAGGTAATGATGGTGTACAAAATTCTTAAAATTAATTTCCTCTATGTCCCGCCTCATAGGCATACAATATTTAAATGTCACGATATAAAATAGTTAAAATGTCATAATATAAAATTGTAGACATTCATAAAAAACTAAAAAAATATAAACTCATTTGTCCATTAACTTATCATCTAAATATTCATGCAAACTATAGTAACATTTATTAACTAGAAAATTATACAATCTATTCTTAAATACTTGTAGACTGTCACATTCACGTATTGATTTAGGCAGCTTATTATAAATGTGGGGAATACGGCAAAATATACTTTTGTGCATCAATGCTGTGTTATATTCAGCTATCACTAATCTATCCTTAAGTCTTTCTCTAGGATTAAATTGAAACAGACTAACATTGGATTTCACAAAAACGGAACATTCGTAAATGTACATACATATTACCGTTAAAATGTTCATTTGTTCAAAATGAGGCTTACATGACTCAGTCCCTTTTAAGTTACAAATCGATCTAATACATCGTTTTTGCGATCTAAGTACACATTGTATATCTGTCGAATTTCCCCAAAATATCAAGCCATACCGAAGAATTGAAGCAACATAGCCATGGTATGCCGTTATAACGCTTTTTTTATCAACAATTTTACTCAGTCTACGCAGGGCATATGAAGATTGGTTAATTCTCTTACACACGTTTTCAATATGTATTTTCCATGTCATTTTGCTGTCTATATGAAGACCGAGAAATTTGGTTGTGGTTATTTCGTCAATGGTTGTTCCTAAATAATTAATGTCCAATGTCATAATACTGTTATGTCTTTGTTTAAAATTCATCACTTTTGTTTTGTCAAGATTTATTCTAAGATTATTATTATCTAGCCATTTTATTATGTATGTCAAAGACAGATTTATGTCAGAAATTAATTTATTACGATCTCTACCTACAAACAAAACCGTGCTATCATCGGCAAATAATGTCATCTGATGTTCTGTGACAATAGGCAAGTCATTTATATACGTCAGAAAAAGCAATGGGCCCAAGACGCTTCCTTGTGGGACTCCGACTTTGAGGAGCTTAGGGCTAGACTTATATACCATTTCATTTTTTGTCACTGGGCAAACTTGTGTTACCTCTGTGACGTGTTTGCGATCTGTTAAATACGACTCTAGTAAGTTGTAAGCATTGCCTCTTACACCGTAAGCGTGTAATTTTTGTAGCAGGATTGAGTGATCAACGCAGTCAAATGCTTTAGTCATGTCCATAAATAGAGCTATCGTAACCAATCTTTTATCCATACTAGACACGACTGTTTTTAAAAAATCATATAGAGCAAGATTAATATTTTTGTTTTGTCTAAATCCATACTGTTTAGGAGTTAAAATTTTCTTCCCTTCAAAAAAATTATATAGTGGTGTATAGATAACTTTTTCAAATATTTTAGCGAAAACGGGAGGAAGTGCGACCGGTCGATAGCAGTTCATGTCTGTTTTTTCCCCTTGTTTAAAAGTGGGTTTTATAATGGAAAGTTTTAATGCATTCGGAAATTTTCCCTGTTCTATACATAAATTAATTATGTGGCAGAGTATAGGCGAAATTATTTCAGAAGCATCCTTAACTATTGTCGTAGCAATTTCGTCATAACCAGTGCTGTTAGAGTTCTTCAGGGATTTAATAATCCTATTTATTTCTTGTGGCGATGTCGGAGCCAAGAATAAGGAACTGCATTGGCGATTCTTCACGAATGCATTTCTGTGTGAAGTATTATTGGAACTATGACTAGCAATATTGTTAAAGAATATATTAAAATTTTCAGCAATCGCATTTGGATCTTTTAATAGAGTTCCATTAACTTTAATCTGGTTTAAGCCTTCCTTAGGAAAGTTTGTTTTAGAATTGTTAATTATTTGCCATGTCGCCTTTGATTTATTTTTGGACATATTAATAAAATGATTATTTTGAGATTTTTGGGTTAAATTTATAATTGATTTATATCTCTTAGAAGTGTACGGATGAGTCATGTCATAACTTACACATTGTCTTGTTTTACCATAGCAACCATAGAATTACGTTGCCATAACACGTATCAAGCGACTTTTCGCCGAAAGTCGGATTTATCGCGCGACCGATCTGTTTTTTGTACTGGCGGGCGGATTAGATGTTGCTGAACAAATTCGTCAACAAATAAGAATTTAATCTGGGAATTTCGTATTTAACTGTATTAATAGCTATAATACGATATGAATTTACTTATAAATGTGAAATTAACACTATCTTTTTGTAAACTTGATGTACCAGACCTCTTTTTACAGCAAAAAACCAAGTAATTAGGCATTTTTGATACTACGGCTGTTCACTTGCGTGACTAGACTCGGTCTACGAAGAGATCCGACCGCAACTGGTTTTTATAAACGCACATGCCCATTGGGCATATACAATTGACAGAGGGGTAATGTGTCGTATGGCTACTCCCTTCCGGTACGGAAGGCCCGCGTTGCTCTAAGATATAGATAGCATAGAATATTAAAAAAAAACAATGGCGGACACTTATGACTACTAAGGAGGAGCTATTCTAATTCTAATTTTAAAATAATGTAGTTTTAAAATACATATAAGTATGACATACATGATAATTATTTAAGTTCTTGTGCAAAATAAAGCCTTCCATTCATCTAGCTACCTACATCAAATCGAATGCTACGACAATATGTTACGACAAGATCAAATGGATTCATAAATGAAAATATAAAATTAATCGTGCAGGAAATTAAATTATAAAATATACTAAACAAAAAATACCCACACTCTAAAATTATGTTTAAGTAAAATCATAATTTATTGAGGTAATCAACTGAATATCGTATATTTCCATAAAAATACAATGGACAATGTCAAAGAACTGATCCTAAAATCATGACATATCAATTTTTTTTAAATATTCAATAAAAAGTCTTTTTTTTATAATATTATTTAAATCGTAGGTTTAGGTACAGTCCTCTAACATCTTGGAATTACTTCAGCCAATATTTACGATTGTTGATTTGAAATAAAGATGCAACGAGCCAGGCCATTCGCATTTTTATAACTTTTGAAAGGCTATATACAACGCGCCTATTGGTCCGTATGTATGCGTAAAACCTTCTGAATTCAGATTTCATTTTGACAGCTTCATAACTCTGTCTACAGAACTACTTCAACTGGCCACTATCAAATCGACAATCCTATTTGGCTGGAGTATTGTGCTTACGGTTAATTCCACACTGCAAATTCCTGTGCGATCAGCTGTTCACAATAAAGCCACCCACACACTGTCCAACTGGACACCTTACCTGGCGCTGGGGTGGTCGCTGCTTTAGGAGGCTGTGTGTTACTCTTGCCGAAAGTCGTGAGCGCTTCCGAAGACTCTCCTATCAGCCAGCCCGCTAGCAGCAGCGAGAAAATCGCCGCGGCCGCCTGCTGCCTACACCACATCTCAAAGCGGCGAAAAATATGCATATTTATTTATTTTATTTTTCTTTGCTCTGTTTAAATTAGGTACTCGTTCCAAATCTTCGGGTGAATGGGCTGCTTTATCTTAATGAAAGATGAAACTATTTATTTTTTGAACTTGACACTGGCACAAAGTATAACTAGTGCCATAAAAAAAAACAACTTGACACTGGCGCAATGACACTAGCGCCAAAACCAGAAAAAATGGCTGATTATTTTGCCAGATTCTATTTTCAAATCAAATTATTTGATTACGATCATGTTTTATTATTGATAGTTTTTTCTTGTTTGAATTAAATAGTGAAAGAAACGGTTAGTGATTCTAATTGCACATAATTTAAAGCGCTAATAAAAATTATAAAACTCATAAAATTCGCTCGCATGTTTGAGTTTTTTATTTCTGTCTGTCGTAAAAAATGGCAATCGTCCACCCAATTTAATAAATTATGCTATTTTAATATACAAATTTTTAAAAGATGTTTTTCCGCCTTTCAAGATGTGGTGTTGCATTATTATTTATCAAGGTTAAAATAAATTTTGAAAAGTTGAATTTTGGTAAGATTTTTTCCATATAATAGGACAATTTAATTTTGTTTTCGCCAATTTAATCAACATTTAAGTAAATCGAGTGTAGGTACAGTTTTTTCTGTAAATGGTGTTTTTGTCAGTATACTGAATGTAAGTAGGTACCTACTGCTTGTATAGAATACACACAGGAATATGGTAACTGGTAACATTATAGTTTCTGCTTCTGAAAAGCACAATATAGAAAAACAATCAATAGAAATTACCTTCGTCCTAGAATGTCACGACAACATTAATGTCACAAGAAAGTGTCATAAGGAGCAGGCAAAGTGTTAACTTTCTTTTCACCTAATCCAGGTGCGAAAAATTGGTTGCAGTAACAACACTGAAAGCTACAAAATGGTTTCCTCAGCAGTTAGGTGTTAGTGTTGGTGTACTGTATTTATGTTAGTAGCGTCATGCCTGCTTGTTGTATGAAGATGTTATGAGTGAATAGTGATGTTTCGCCACCTAAGCCACACCGCACATTGTTGTCTTAATTCTCACAGAAACGCGAGTATTTTTGGTTGCATGCCAACAGAGGTGGGAAAGGATTGGAAGTGGGACAATATTCGAGTTTATATGCAGCTTGTTACATAGCAACTTGAGTGCCGACTGCATTTAAACTCAGGTATTGTATCGCCAGCCCTTTACCGCATCTGTGAGTTTTCGTTTCAGGTTTCGCATGTCTGTTTTAAGTTACACATCGCCGAATTTGTTTGACGATTCAACTTTTGGATCTTTTTCATAATGTCGAAGGCATAGCCATCAGAGTTTTGTAGGTTCTAATTTTGATGGCAATTAATTGACGTATTGGGAGTTTTTGTGAGCGATCCTTTTATTATTTCGACAAATGTGCGGTGATGTTACTCTGATATTTGACACTGACAGCAAAAGTCTCTGAATGTAAAATCATGTCGTAATTTTAATTATTGTTTCGTAACCGTGTTACTAAGTCCATGATTGTTTGATCGGTTATAATTTCTAGACAATATGTCACTAACCCTTTACCAATAAATTAAATAACTTAGGTGTATTTTTCTAAGTTTATTTCATTTAGCGTTACAAGTTTGTGAAGTTTTGACGATATTAATAATAAATAAAATACCGGCACTGTAAAGGAGCAAACAATATCCAAGTTTATTTGCAGCCTGTCCCATAGAAAGCGGGCGCAATCTGAGTTACAGGCTGCATATAAACTCGCATATCGTCCCGCAGTCCGCTCTTTCCCGCGTCTGTAACTTTTCAACTGCATTTTATACGAAATGTATTTTTTATCTAACGGTATATCAAAGTCTCTCTGTCAACGTCACTCAGAGTGGAGCATGGCTGTGAAGTGTCGAAGCTCATTTGTCCCATTATATTAAAAAAATCTTACCGGGCGGTGCGGTCGGCGCGGCTGGTTTCGGCGTTTCGGTGTTCGCTTTGCCGAACGAAGAAAACCCCAGCCCGTGGACCCGTTGCGCCGACATCCAACCGGCCAGTATCGCTGGCACTATTACCACTGTGTAGACTTTCCACCACATTTTGAGGCTGAATGAATTTTAACCCTTTGCTTTCTATCCTTTGCTTTCTTTTTTTTTTAATAATGTAGTGTCTGTTTTGCAGTAAAGTAAACTGTATCAATTTTTAATTTACTTTTTTTGTGATTTATTTCATAGAGTTCATTTGTCTATTGAAGTTGCAATATTAGTTTTCGTTTTTTAAAAAGTTAAAGGGCGTACGTACCCGTAAATTGAGAATGTTTTGACAGGAATTAAAAAATGATCGATGATTCTAATCTGATTAACGCAATTTTCGTATTCTAAACCATATTTTTTAAATTTGTTACTTAGAATCAACAAAGTCACAAAAAACACTAATTTTATATCTAAACTCTAAACTTCTGGTGTCTTATATCGAAAACAAAGAATTAGGATGTCGATTGTCATTATTTGCTTGAGTTATTTAAGTACGATTTTGGTAAAAAATATGTGTTCAAGTTACAATTTTATTACAAATAGTAATGAAAATGAAAAAAAATGAAGTAGGTAATTGAATAGTCTATTAGATTAAATGATTATCGTTGAATTTCGACATTTTGAGTGTGTTATGTTCGGAATAATGATTTGAAACTGGTAAATGAATATGTTAGTATCTAATGACGCTTTTTTTTTTTAATTTTCTTATTTTAGGCCCATTTTTATGTATTGAAAATGTTTTAAGACAGACCGACGAAGAATAAAATTTTGCTATTTTTTGTTCAATCTAACTTCATTGATTAAATATAACTATATATTTTTATAGGTGAAAAAGTTAAGTTTTTATAACTACCCCCATTTTTTCAGAATATAGTAGAATAGAGATATAGTTCCAGGTAATACCTAAACCTATAAAAACAACTATAAAAACTGATCTGTTTATAAGTATTAGAATAACTTACCCACAATTTCTCCAAAATTTACTTTATTATTGTCAAGAAAATAACTGCATTATGTACATCGTGAAATAAAATATATAAAAAGGTCAGAAACTTGTGGTATGTGCATTCTTCTGACGCTAAAATACTAGTGTAGAGAGTCTCTAAAACGTTTAGTGGGTAGAAATTTAAAAAAGTCCCATCCTTACCGGGGGCTGGGGTTGTAGACGTTGTGGGGGGAAACTCAGTTCTAACAACTCCAAAAGAAGGGTTGAAGCCACACTGACATAAGCCAATGAACCCAAATAAAGTTAGAGGCAGAAAAACTGATTGCATTTGCTTGGCCGCCATTTTCTGTCCGTAAAACTGTTTGTCTATGGAGCGGATACTCTGAAAATGAATTTGCATCGTTACGCGGACGTTCGATATTTTGAAATTGATACGTAAAAATAATAATCTAGTATTTTTAATTTCTTCCTTTGTTTTGCTCTCGCCTCGATCCACCTGTAAACTTTTTTTTTTCATATAATGGGACAATAGACCGCAAAATCATAGAACATCAGGAAAAATTTAATAAAATTCAAAAATCTAGTGCACGCCTTTTGTATTCTGCCAATGGAAGTCATTCAAAAATGCATGTCAAGTGAAGTGTTTCATTCAAATTTGGAAAAAAGTGTTATTTTACAGTGTAGTGTCAGTGCAAGTCTAAAAAAATACGCAGGATCAGAATGGTGTGAAATCTTGTTATAACAATTTCAATTTGATACCGGCTCAGCCAGCGATATTTGCAATGAAAGCGATTCCAGTTCAATTTTAGTATGTAAAAAAGTAAGGTAGATTTAAAAAATTGTCAAAGTAAGCAAGGACCAAAACTGTCCGTGGCTTACATTACTACCCATTCTGATCACGATGGCGTAATACTAGCATTCAAGTGAATATGTCCCATTATTGAAATAAAAAGTTTACCAGGGGCCGTTGTTGGTCGAGGTGTGGGCGTGGGGAGGTCTGTGTTTGACAATCCAAATGTGCTTAAGGCCCACGCTTCTGACGATTGGCCGGTCAGCCAAGCGAAGATAAAAGGGACGATGATCGCGGCCGCTTGTCTTCGGCACCACATCGCAACTGTTCTAAATACAGATTTAAAATTATTCAACTTTATTTTATACTGGCACAAAACGTGACTAGTGCCATAAACAAAAAAAAATTTTTTTTTTTAAATGGCATCAGTGTTTGTGTTTGTTTTGATGCCTGTTATGGCATGGAGTGCACTTATTATGATCAATTTTATAATTATAATTAGTGATTAAGATGATTTTTTTGTATTTTTAATTTCGAATTATGTACCGATTTTAAATATTTTTTTCTTTTTATTTATTAATTTTAGATAAGTCACCTACTAACTGTCTTATTTATTGCGAACCATTCTTATAAATTTGCAGATTTTTTATTCTTTTTGTTTAGTAGCCTCTGTTGATTTGAAACATGGATTTAATTAATGCAAGATCTATTTTCGGTATTAAAACGTTTCAACAAGATGGCGGCCGGTAATAATGACGCCATCTTGCCGTCTGTTTCGTGTAACGTGTTTAAATTCTTAAACAGTCAATTTCTCCATGAACTTTCATGAAGGAAATGAGACACGGGGCCTTGCAGTAAAATTCTATAGTAGCCGCGATTCTGACAAGTACCTACGCGAATTCTACCTGCAAAGGTGAGTGCATTAATACATGATTGAAGTAATTTGTAAGTATATAATAGTTTTTTTTTAATAGGTGCCTACTTCATGAAGATAGAAGTTGTTTGAGCTTTATGCTTTTCGATTTTTTTTAATGCTTTTTAAAGCTTTAGCTTCTAATTCAAAATACATTATGATTTGCTTTAGTTTCGATTGTTTTTTTTTTAGTTAGTACCTATAGATTTAAGAATACATCCGCGAATTAATGAAATATGATTATTCTATCTTTTTTTTTTTTTTTCTAAGTTATCCTTAGACCAGATTTATTTTCATAAAAAAATATAATAGATGCAATGAAAATTGACAAATAATTACTAACTACTACTACTATTACTAATTACTTACTTTTTTTTGTTTATACTTGATTTGATTGCTCCTAAAAAAATTACTGTATTTTTTCTGCATTGTATATTTTAATTTAAAAAAAAAAACATGTATTTTGAAAGAATCTGGTTTACGAAAACGTTCACCATAAATAATTAAACAAATAGATTGCTGGTTAAAGTTTTGACAGAATCACGACCCAATACATTATGGGCAGAGTAAGACGTTATCGAATAAATGTCAGGGCGAATAATGGATTGATAAATGAATGAACGGATAATGATAAAAGATGAACGAGGTTTTGTACGACAATAGAACGCGAACAAAGCTTTTTGTTGTATTACTCGAGTTATTGTTAAGAAAAAGACTTCACGAGCTGATTTTTCTAACAAAACACACGGAAGTAAGGAAGAAATTAGGAAAAACCCAAAAGAATAGAAGACGGAAGAATTACGAAAGTTGGGTTTCAAACTAATGAACGCTACATACATGTAATTAGATTAATATTTAATGGTAGCTTTTTTGTAAATACAAAACCATCATAAATTTTGAGAAAATTGTCATAATTAAAAAATTACCTTTTTTCCTTAATTATCTTGTTACGATTTTTTAAATTGAAATGGCTTTAAAAAATTAGTGTTAAAAATTATCGCGTAGGTATTAGACCCGTTTACAAAACGTTACGTAATATTATCTTTTGTATTGAATATTTTAACAATTCGATTAATAAACTTTGTTCCTGTTCAATAATTGCACTGTTTTATGAATACTTAAGACTATAGATTATTATTATTAATATTATATACTTAGTATTTTTACTAGTATACTTTTCTTACTTCGTTAGGAGACACAAAACATAATATATATTGTAACTTTCTGTATCTTTGAATGAGTAGGTAAAATTCGATAATCTATATTTATATATAATGTAATTTAATAGCTAATACTGAAAATGGTTTTAAGTCACTCTCCCAAGGTAACAACATATATGTATTTACATTTCAACCGTAGAAGATTTTAGGGGGTACTCATATTGGCATTTAAAAATTACCAATATTTTTATTTAATTTTTAGCCTAGGAGATTTTCGATTTGACAAGTACCTAGGTATTGTTTTGAAGAGGTCCTAATATTTGTAATTATTATTGAAATCATGAATTTACCTTCTTACTCAAAAATATTAAATTATATGTCTTTATTTATAAGAGAAACGGACGACGTAATTTCCTTACATTTTTTACCTCTGATAAACGATTTATTGGGTGCCTACTCTAATAGAGCAACTTTTAAAATGAGTGAAAACTATTGTATTTAGAAAAATATCTAAAATTATTAATTTCATAATACTTTTAAACATTAATTTTTACTTTATGAAAATTAAATTTAAATTTTTCAGAAAGTTGTTCAGTTTCATGAGTAGGTACTACCACTATAGACAAACAACCAGTTAAATTTCGCGGTGTATGTTATACGTATTTGGCTAAATGCTGAAAAGACATATCCAGTCAATGGTTTTGACCAACTTTCCCAAAGTAACTTTTAAACCCTTTATAAGGCAAAACCACTTTATAAAATTCATTCGTTTTCGACTTTTTGTTGAGGATATACGGTTAAAATTAAGGTGGCAATATACTGGACACTACTTTGTAAAGGTTTAACGGAAACGTAATATAAAATTGACGTCTCCTAAAAAACTTTCTGATTCAAATTACTATATACAGGAGTGTCGAATTTTTTTTTTCCGAGAAAAAAGTCCTGAGTAAAGTTGCTCGAAACTGTTGACTGAGCATGTATCAGTATTTGCTGCGTCGCTAATATAATTACACCCTGTATCTTTATATCAAGGAAATTACGCTTTCCATCTCTTCCTTAACAATAAAAAACAAAAATGTGATCTAAGCGGCAGCAGTGATGTAACTTAAATTTTTTAGTCTTTAGTTTTATTATTATTATCAACCAGCCTCTGTGGTCGAGTGGTCAAATAATCGTCTCACGTTGCGGAGGTTCCGGGTTCGAATGCCGGTGGGGACTCGTCGAAATAATATCACTTTGTGAGACTTTCCTCAGTTTGGTTAGGAAATTGCAGGCTGAATCACCTGGTGGCCGAAAAGAAAAATGATTCCGTGCTTCGGAAGGCACGTTGGTCCCGGCTACTATCTACAGATGTAGTCGTTACATGAGCCATGTCAGAAGTCATAGGCGGCTCAATGATTCTGACACCAGGGTTTGTGAGGTAGGTTAACCTCGAAACCCACTCGCTAAGTAAGTATCAATCAGTGTTTTAAAATCCTGATATAATTAACTTTTTATGATATACTTATAATGCGTAAAAAACAAGTGGCAATTATAATGTTGTGATTTTCCTTGTTCTCATAATATTAAGATCTTTTTCCTCATTAAGTATATTTAGGTATTGATGGCTAAAAAACCAGTTCGCTGTCAATTCCAAGAAATCTAATAAAAATATTTATTTTTAACTTGAGGATATTTACATCACTTAGTTAATTTAGTTATCTATGTACATATTATTTTGTGCCGAGTTCACAATTTGGCTGTCTTCTGTGGAGAAAAACTCGCCGGAAGAATCTCCACAGGCGTTGCACAGCGTTTATTTTGATAGACGAAAATAATTAATAGAGTAAATAAATTCGGGCGAAAATACATTTATGGGCTGTTTTTAAAGTGCCGGCGAATAAAAATATGAGTATGTATTGTTATAACTGGGTGCTATTTTTTATTCTAGGCTGCGGCGTCAACGAGACGTTAATATAAATGAGAAATCTGATTCTACCAATAAAAATCAAATTATTATTGTAATTTACAATATTCACATTTATGAAATAGGGCCCTGGTTATTTGGAGCAATCCTATTAATATTATAAGTTTGTGACGATGGATAGATGTATGGATGCATTGATTTTTGTTACTCTTTCACGTAAAACCTACTAAATTGATTTTAATAAAACTTTATTTATAATAATATAGCTTAAACATAAGAATAGCACATAGGCTATAAACTATAAAGATATAGACAAAAATATATTACGATTCTACATTAATTAAATTTACAATTTTTATTATTATTTTGACGTGGTTATTTATCATGTCGATTTCTCCATGGACTAGAAGTAAGAGTCCAGTAAGAAAAGTTTTTTACCGTGAGCAAAGCTGCGGGGCAGAAAGCTAGTATTAAATATCACAGTTGTAGGATAGCTCCTAACCATGTTACATAGGTTCAAAGATTCTTTATAAAGACTTTCATACATTTTAATTGATTTATGAAAGAAAGTTGGGGTATAAAATCGTATTATTCAAAATTTGTACCTATCTGTGGTGTCTATACCATAGTATCCTCTTCCATTACACAAATAATATTACAAAAATATTTTAATAATTTTAATTGTAATTTAAACTCTATCGTTTTTTCTTTAAAACAAAAAGATAATTAGGCAATCGGCGATAAAAAGCGCTTGGGAATATTTTTGTCTATTCTTTGTTCAATAATAAGGAAAACGTTCTTAAAACAACATACAAACTTAGATATATCTATTAGATCATCATTTAAAAAACATTTTTAAGTCATTTTTATTATAATTTAAACTCTATCGTTTTTTCTTTAAGGGGCTCCCCTATGCTAAGTGGCGCCGTCATCCGTTAAAAAATAATTACTCTATGAGTAAACAGTTTTTCAAAAATCCGGTAGGTCATTTTAAAGATTTGGTGTTTTAGGATATATAGAAGCCATCAACTCTGTTAGTTTGAGTTCGATGAAGTTACAGATAGAAAATTTGCCAAAAGTGGCCGTTTTTAGTAAATTTTCTATCTGTAACTACAGCGGACTATAATAAATACAGTTTATGGCCGCTATATATACTATAGCACGCCAACTTGAAAATGACCTACCGGATTTTATAAAAAATGTATACTTCGCGAGTTATTATTTTTTAACAGACGGCGGCGCCACTTAGCATAGGGGAGCCCCTTAAAACAAAAAGATAATTAGGCAATCGGCGATAAAAAGCGCTTGGGAATATTTTTGTCTATTCTTTGTTCAATAATAAGGAAAACGTTCTTAAAACAACATACAAACTTAGATATATCTATTAGATCATCATTTAAAAAACATTTTTAAGTCATTTTTATTATAATTTAAACTGTATTCTTTAAAACTTAATTTAAGCTGTAAAGTTGTGTAGTATTATTTAAACCCACGAGTTAGAAAGTTTGTTTTAGCGTTGACTGTGCTTAAGTAAAAAAATCTTAGAAAAAGTGTTTTGGGACGAGTTGCCACACAAAAAAATATTAATTTTTAATTTTGGTAACTCGTCCCAATGGGATGAATTTATTTTGGGACGATTTGCCGAACGACTCTAATTTGCAAAGAGCGCTATCGAATTTACTTTGTCTATTTTTTGTTCAGCAATGAGGAAAAAATTCAAAATTTACGCATATTTATTTATTTCAGCTATATTGCAAATTTCTAACAGTTATTTCATTATTAATAAAAAAAAGTGGAATTAATAGTGGACTTTATTTACTACTATAACAACTTATTGCGTAATATCACAGAATACCAATTGGTAATATTCCTATCTAATTTGGCTAATTTCGTAATCGAATTAAAATATTATGTACTAGACTAACATACATTTTCACGGGTTTTCTTCACTTTTTAGTTTTTAAATTGAGCTTACCCGTGAAAATGTGTGTTAGTGCAACAACCGTAAAAACTCAAAATGTTTATTTACTAGACTAGCTTACCTCCCCGCGACTGCGCCCACATTTATAGTTTTTCCCGTGGGAATGAGGTATTCTCCCGCGGTAAAAGGTAGCCATGTGTTATTCTGATGTATAAGCTAGATTACTGTAAAGTTTCATTTAAATCCATTCAGTAGTTTTTGCGTGAAAGAGTAACAAATATTTATCCATACATACATCCTCACAAACTTTTGCGGATATAAATTTGGTAGGATATAACATCTGCAGCACAATTACTTAAACCTGACAATGACAAACAAACACAATAAAATAACATCACAAAAAAACATAAAAACAAACACACAAAAAAGCAGTGCAAGAAGCGTGTCGCTTTAGAACAAATTTTTAAATTTTCGTTTTAGGTTATTTTTTAAAAACGGCGTTTTATTTTTTTATTTAACTTTTTAAAAGGTCTTTTATAGTTGACTGTTTAGTTCACAACTTGCCAGTGGTATAGGTTGGGTTATTTACTGTTGGTCCGTTGGAGCGTGGTGTTCGGTACGGGTTGATCGCGGGACTAACCAACCAAGGTGAGCGAAGCAAGGTTGCATGTTTTCTTACCGCTGTACGGGGTGCTCCGATTTTGTGCAGACCTACCTACCTATTTAATTTTTATTTTAAAAGATAATTTATTCACATAAAACACTTAGCGTGGGACATTAATAACACCCGTTTGCACTAAACTTAAGAATCGCAAGTTGATGCCTAAAGTATTGAGGTGAGATTTGGTGAAAATTTTGTTTGCTAGTAACCTTCAGACTTTTTATAAACTGCTTAGTTTTTTTTGCCTACCTTTATGACCCCAATTAGGCTGTTAGTGAAAACCAATTATTTTTTTAAGCTGTAGTTAGCTTAGGTCTTTCTTAACTACTAAAAGCCTAAAGGACAAGGTAAGTGCCAACAGGTATAAGAGATTTCACTGACGTTCATATTGCACAATAATTGAATTATAGGTAAGTACAATCATTGAGTGTGTCGAAAACTAAAAATACAATCCTAACAAAACTCAACAAAATTACACTCCTCTATCCACCTCTGTAACAAAAAAGTCCTTTTTCTAAGTGATCGTTTCGGAACATCTACGTCATCAACATTTGCTGACCAACCCGCACTGGGCCAGTGTTGTCGAGTAAGGTCATGCGTTGACCGGCTTGCAAGGAGCGCTGGGGACTCTACCCAAAAGTAGTCATGTACAAGTAGTTATGTTCAAACTGATATCGCATCGCCTCTTTTAGATTGTTTGATTTCTTTTTCATTGCATAGACTTGTACATTGTTTGAGACGAGAGCCGGTCTTGGTTTGAGCAAAGCTTAATAACTTCAGAAATGACGTCATTAAGTGTTCCAAGGGAGCATACAATGAATAAAAAAATAATAATTTTGAATTTTACACCAGTGCGCCTAGTCTACGTCATCATGCTGTTCATCCTTGTCGAATGCGTATTTATTCTACAAGACACAAGCCTACGTCATCTGCTGACTTGTCACGTGGTCGGTGTGTTAGACCTTGGTTTTTTAGATCATCACAAAGGGCCCAATATACCTACCAGCATCAAATAAAACAAACGTACTTTTAAAGTAATATTCTAGCACTAAATTTTGCAGCATAACACTAATCATTGCATTTGAATATATGTAATGATATCTAGAATCATTTTAAAATTTGACAAATCAAATCTGTAATAGTCAAAATGTTTTTCCGAGCCATCCCCACTTCTGCAAGTTTCTGCAATTTGTGAATTTTAGAGCTGGAACGATTGTCTTCATACCTATATAACCCTAACCCAAATGAACCCTACATTACTAAAATCTGCCATTCTTTAAATTTTAGCGCACCCCCTGTATATGAAAGTTAATTTAGGGGTCACCCCTTCCACTAGGGGTGGGGAAATCTCGCCCGGCCTTTTCTTTGTTATAATTATAACGTTTTATAGTTTTACGTACTTTTGCGTTGTGTGTAATGCGCAAATGAACATACTTACATGTTTATTTAGTTTAATATGTTTTTATTAAGTTTCTAGAAGCTCAATTATTAATACGTACTTCAATGAAGTCGGTTAAAATAACATTGTATAACATTAAATTAAAAGATGTTAAGTTAAAGATGTTGCCACAAAACCGTTACTTGACCCTTTAAAGAGCTGCTAATCTTCAAATGGCTGAAGATATTTTCTTGGATCATACCAAGAACACTCGCGATTGTGACACCTTGCAAACAATAAAAACTAGATCAAAATCGGCGCATCCGTTTAGGAGCTACGATGCCACAGTCAGACAGACAGATACACGTCAAACTTATAACACCCCTCTTGTTTGTCGGGGGTTGAAAAGTAGCAACACTGTAGTGTCGTCCCATTCCAACTAAAAAAAAAAAAAATTAAAATTTTACAGCTTATTATCCCAAATTCCTAAATTCCTCATAATCACTTCAGCCTGTAGACGTCTACTGCTGGACAAAGGCCTCCCTAAAAGATCGGTCCTGCATTGCCCGCACCCAGCGGCTTCCCGCGACCCTCACCAGATCGTCGGTCCACCTTGTAGGGGGCCTGCCCACGCTACGTCTTCCGGCGCGCGGTCGTCAATCAAGAACATTTTTGCCCCAACGGCAGTCGTCGGTTCTATGCGCAATGTGCCCCACTGCCACTTAAGATTAGCTATTTTTCCCAAATTCCTATTTGTATTTTAAATACGGAAGTAACTCTGTCGTCTGTCCGTCTATTTATTAAACGGTTTCACGCCAAAACCACTGAACCGATATTGATAAAACTTGGTACAGAAATAGAATAGACTTTGGGAATGGACATAAAGCTACCTTTTACTGCGCGAAAATACTTCATTCCCATGGGAAAAACAACACGGGCACAGACGCGGGCGGAAAGATAGTAATTGTATACAAATTTAATTATAAAATATTTAATCAATCTGATAATGTACCTCCTGTATAATGTAAGCTCGCTAAATATCCGGTTTATCATAGGTACATACGTTTTTCTTTTTCTTATATTATGAAGAGGAAAGATTTGTATTTGTGTGTGTGTGTGTGTGTTTGTAATGAATAAACTCAAAAACTACTGCGCCTATTTCAAAAATTCTTTCACCATTAGAAAGCTATAATCACTCCGAGTAACATAGGCTATATTTTACCGCTTCTTTTCCACGGGAAAACTTTTTCTGTTTGTCTGTTTGTACGGGTTGATCTCCGAAACTGTTGAACCGATTTAAATGTAATTTTGCATGGTGGTACCTTATATCCCACGTCAACATTAGGTAGTTTTTACCGCGAGAAAATATCTCATTCCTACGGGAAACTGCACGTAAAAGTAAAAAAATAACGCGGGAGAAGCCTCGGGCGGAAAGCTAGTCTTATATAAAGGAACATGTACAGACAGAATACGTTCGTAGAAACCGGATCGAAAAAAACCTAACTAATGGCTCCGCGATTTATTCAACAAAAAATATCGAGAGATATAGGTTCTTCTAATATAAATTATCAAATCTGTATGTATGTACAGAAGCCATAACGTCACCCGGTTGAGAAAACCTCGCAAAGGACAGCTTTTGTCAAATTCCCTTTTTTACAAAAAAAACGCGCAGTATTTGCACTACAGAATTTACGCATTTGTTTTGAAGCTCTAAACTTAACTAAAAAAGCTACAGAATTATTATTTACCTATCATACTTTTTTTCAGTAGGTAGTTTTTTGTGTCTCCTGTAAAAGATTTTTTGAAAGCATTTAAGTGGTTTTTTAGCCGGGTGACGATAAGCCCATGCGGTGAGACATTCGCGCTACGAAATTTGTTCCTACCGCTATAATACGGAATACGGGCGCTATCAAGGCCAACATGCCCAGCCGCATGTGCAGGCTACTGTACCTAAAAACCGAAAACAGCAAGCAGCAGACCTTGCAAGTTAGCAACCTGCAAAACTACATAGTTATTAGAAAAAAAAACAAAAGAAGAATAGACAAAAAAAATCTATTCAACTATCGAATTCGCAAATTCAAATTCAAAATTCAAAATGTTTTATTCTCGAAATAAGATTTACCTACACAAATCACTTTTCGACGACAAATTTTAATGAAGTTACAAAGTTTTGCTCAAAATCTAATGGTTAGACCTTGTTTTGTTAGACCATGGTTTGAGCAAAACTTTGTAACTTCATTAAAATTTGTCGTCGAAAAGTGATTTGTGTAATCTTATTTCGAATAAAACATTCATACGTCATTTTGCGCTGTTCATCCTTGTCTATTAACACGCATTCGACAAGGATGAACAGCGCAAGATGACGTAGGTTTGTGTCAGTCACGTGGTCTAATGGTTAGACCTTGTTTTCTTAGACCATCGTTCAAACCAAGACTGGCTCTCGTCTCGCACTAATGAAGAATTTAATTCGATGCGATATCAGTTGTTCACATAACTGGCAGGTTCGCGCTATGTGTGCGCTGCTGTGGAGAACAACCCGCCGAAGAAACTTCACAGGATCGCATCTGTTGTTCTTTCCTCTTTAAAAAAAGATATAATTTATTTATCATGAACTCTCTCTTTTACTTTATTACTTTAACTAGCGACCCGCCCCGGCTCCGCACGGGAAAATGGTTATTGTGGGTTATCCTTAAGTATATTATGCATGTATTATACATATAAACCTTCCTCTTGAATCACTCTATCTATTAAAAAAAACCGCATCAAAATCCGTTGCGTAGTTTTAAAGATTTAAGCATACAAAGGGACATAGGGAGGGACATAGGGACAGAGAAAGCGACTTTATTTTATACTATCTAGTGACTAGTGATATCGCCTTCATCAAATCGAGAAGGGAACAGGCAGAACAAAATAAGGTCTCCTTCACACGATGACAGGCGCTGCGCTGAGGGTCGTCGTGGGAAGTCGCCGTCGTGGGTAGTCGCCGTGGTGGGAATAAATACAAAAATATACGCGTCGCCGTCGTTGGAGTCGACATTCTGTGAAAAACTCTAAATACGAAACAATTTTTTCTATAGATTAAATGGAAACCAGAGAGAACAAACATTGTAGCTTCTTTTTATATGTTTTCCAGTAAATGGTCAATTTGGTTTAGTACCTTCGCATGCTTGTAATAGCCGTTGAAACAGTCAGGAGGTGTCAGTTAGCACCTACCATGCCATAATGGGCCTCATTCTACTGCGTGCGGCAGAAAAGAGGTTATAACAGCTAAATGCCAAGGCTGAAAATAAAAAAGGCTGCCAAGTTCAGTAAGATAGTTGGATACTTATGCATGCATAGTTCCGCTTTATTGGATACTAACATTCTGCTCCGCGGCTCCGCCTGCGTTAATTATTTTTCCCTTGGGAATTAGTTATTTTCCTGCGGTGAAAGGTAGTCTATTACCCAAGGTTTATTATATCTCTGTACTAATTTCATCAAAAGTTGTGGTGTGAAAGTGTAACCAATAGACAGACAGAGCTACTTTCGCATTTATAATATAAGAAGGGACTTTTAGGGATTTTTCGGATTCATTTAAGCTTTAGGTACTAAATTATTTTACGTTACTTCTTACTGAATCATGCAACAGCGGCTGAATGGAATAGAATGAAAATAAGCTTCTGTGTTTCTTGGATTAAAGAGTAGGTACTATAATATTATTTTTTGTTACGCTTCTTGCGTTACCGCACTTCACGCAAAAATGATAAAAAAAACTTGGGAAAAACAATATTTCTTTTTAAAATGACGCTCACCAATGTTATTTCCCAAGTTCCTATTAATAGGGTTAAAAATAGAGTCGCTTAGACGACCTTCGAGGCGCCACCATTTTGTTGTTTGCTGTGTAAACAAGATGGCGATCGACAGTTTGACAGCTCCGCCGTTCGTTTGCTTTGCTTTTACAAAATTAAAACGTAGTGGGATTTATTTAGAAGCCTTGAATATAATTAATAACGCTACAAAAATATAGACCACACTATGAAGTTATAATAATGCATTTGAAATTTGCAATTTTCATACTAGATCATTAATCTACAAATATGAAATAAAATGTAATAAAGGTGTAGCCGCGGGCGGAAAACAATAGTTATTTATATGCTATGCGTTAGTATTGTGGAGACAAAGGGAAGATGTTCCTTGTGGCATGGTGGTGAGCCCGGGGACCGCGGTCCAACTGTACTTCGTTGGAACTTGTATTTGTTCAATGTCTTGCGAAAACTCTGATAGCGTGTTTCAGGCCTCGACTTCTAATTGGTCGCTCTTCTGCCACCGCCACAGTATGAATTCTCTAGCTTCCCATCTTGATCCTCGCTTTACGAAATAAAGAATTAAAAAAATATTACTCGTACCCAAGCAATAAGCTTAAATAGAGTGAACCCCTCTGTCAGGACACAATTTTAATGTTACTACGAAAAAATAAAGTTGCTACGAATGAAATGTCTACGCTTCAGCGCGTGCGTAGCTATTTGCTACGAGTTGGCTACGAGTTGGCTACGAAACATCAAAATAAAAATTATTACTTTCTTATGCCACGAGAGATTGACTAAACAGATTTATGAGGCGAGAGTGGAAGGAAGCGTTGGAACGGGAAGACCAAGACGAACGTTCCAAAATCAAATCGGGGACGTTCTGACAAAGGTTCGAATCCCGGTGGGGCCCCGTCGAACAAATATCACTTGGTCAGACTTTTCCCAGTTTGGTATAGGACATTGCAGGCTGAATCAAGATTATTGTGATTAATGAAGATTATTCCGTGCTTCTAAAGGCACGTAAAAGCAGTTATAACGTAATTCATTTACGTTGGCTGTGTAGTTTGCGTCAATAAATAAAACATATTTTCCTATAGTAATATAAAGTCACCGACGGCCGTTGGGGCAGAAAGGTTCTTGAATGGCGACCGCGCGCCGGAAGACGTAGTGTGGGCAGGCCCCCCACGAGGTGGACCGACGATCTGGCGAGGGTCGCGGGAAGCCGCTGGATGCGGGCAGCGCAGGACCGATCATTGTGGAGATCCTTGGGGGAGGCCTTTGTCCCGCAGTGGACGTCTTTCGGCTGAGATGATGAATATAAAGTTCAGTCTAAAATTATACGAAATGTTCATTTTCTTTGTCTTTACTATGTAGCAACTCGTTTCCTCCCCTCCCCTCTTCCCTTAACCCCTTTACCTCATGTGGTACCGTGCTCCGTCGCACGCACAGCACTATAATGGTCTTACAGACGGGCAGCATACGAACGGCAAAATTTCTATAACTAATTGAAATTCGCGGGTTCAAACCTCGGCACGTACCAATGTGTTTTCGATATTCGAATTCATATGTACGTTTATTCGACGCTCTTACAGTGAAGGAAAACATCGTGAGGAAACCTTCACAAACCTGCAAAGTAATTCAAAGGTTGTGTGTGAGTGAATTTGACCAACCCGCACTGGGCCAGCGTGGTCAACTAAGGCCTATTCACCCTGATTTCAGGGTAGGCTTGAGCCCCTCGGTGGGGACATTTATGAGGTTTTAACTAATTGAATAAAATATACTTTATTTCATACAAAAAGTATAGTAAAAGTTCATAAGTGCAGTCATATGACGAGTTTTTATACTTTCAAATAACTTTTTGTGAGTTACAAATACAGTGTAAGGGACTCAATATTTTACTTCAAATGATATGTCCTAAATGCTTTGCGAAAAAAAGTTAATTTAAACTATAAATGCGCGTGATATGACTGGGCTTAAGAACGTGACCGTAAAAGAATAAAGAAGACTTCTTTATTGCTAAGCTGGCAACAATTTCTACCTGGCAATCCTTTAATGAGTATAACTCTGTATTTTTTTTTTAGATTTAAAACATCAGCTGTCAAGATGTTCGAAGCCTTATAGTTATTGGCACCTGCTGGTTTACATACCTAAGTAGGTCTTGTTAAAAATTTACGGATTCAATTTTCCTATCAGATTTTGCGGTTACATTGCTGTCGGGATGCGGCCGGTCTGCCCAAGTTCATCGCGAGTTTAGCACGCACGCGATGCGTTATTCCAATCGCGATCTTAAGCAAGGTCAATAGCTCCTGCGTTTTCTATATACTGGCTAAAGTACTTACCTATAAATATTCCTTAAAAACCAAATTCCTATTTAAATTATAATCGAAGCAAAAAATTAAGATCATTGAGCAAATTCCTATTTGTTTAGAAATACAAAACCATTAGACTGTCCGACAAAGACTTACGTGTCCTCGGGCGCTGCTCGCTATACAAGAGACTGTCAAACATATAGTGAGCAACACGCAAGGCGTTAGTTCCGACACAGGACACGTTCACTTAGATCCTTAGCGGTCTGTAAAGCGAAGTGGGAACAATCTCCTTCCGCAGAGCACGTAGACCTTCCGTAGCCCACTGCTACGGCGTAGCAGTTACGTAGCAGGAGCTACGAGATGTAGTATCACTTGGTTATACAGTCCGTGGCGGATCTAAATGAGCGTGTCCTCGGGCGCTGCTCGCTATACAAGAGACTGTCAAACATATAGTGAGCAACACGCAAGGCGTTAGTTCCGACACAGGACACGTTCACTTAGATCCTTAGCGGTCTGTAAAGCGAAGTGGGAACAATCTCCTTCCGCAGAGCACGTAGACCTTCCGTAGCCCACTGCTACGGCGTAGCAGTTACGTAGCAGGAGCTACGAGATGTAGTATCACTTGGTTATACAGTCCGTGGCGGATCTAAATGAGCGTGTCCTCGGGCGCTGCTCGCTATACAAGAGACTGTCAAACATATAGTGAGCAACACGCAAGGCGTTAGTTCCGACACAGGACACGTTCATTTAGATCCTTGTCTGTAAAGCGAAGTGGGAACAATCTCTACGGCGTAGACCTTCCGTAGAGCACTGCTACGGCGTAGCAATTACGTAGCAGGAGCTACGAGATGTAGTATCACTTGGTTATACAGTCCGTGGCGGATCTAAATGAGCGTGTCCTCGGGCGCTGCTCGCTATACAAGAGACTGTCAAACATATAGTGAGCAACACGCAAGGCGTTAGTTCCGACACAGGACACGGTCATTTAGATCCTTGTCGGTCTGTAAAGCGAAGGTGGCGAAGTGGGAAGAATCTCTACAGCGTAGACCTTCCGTAGAGCACTGCTACGGCGTAGCAATTACGTAGCAGGAGCTACGAGATGTAGTATCACTTGGTTATACAGTCCGTGGCGGATCTAAATGAGCGTGTCCTCGGGCGCTGCTCGCTATACAAAAGACTGGCAAACATTAGTGAGCAACACGCAAGGCGTTAGTTCCGACACAGGACATGGTCATTTAGATCCTTGTCGGTCTGTAAAGCGAAGGTGGCGAAGTGGGAAGAATCTCTACAGCGTAGACCTTCCGTAGAGCACTGCTACGGCGTAGCAATTACGTAGCAGGAGCTACGAGATGTAGTATCACTTGGTTATACAGTCCGTGGCGGATCTAAATGAGCGTGTCCTCGGGCGCTGAGAGCTATACAAGAGACTGAAAACATAATAAATTATAGTGAGCAAGACGCAAGGCATTTAGCTCTTTTTTAACTACATTGACGGATTACATATTAACTCAAATAGTCTTTTGTTTTCAAATGAAGTTTTATTCTGCGATGCTCGTTTTATTTCCCTTCGGGTGGGCCTTCATTGGATTACTAAAAGACTAAAAGCACTTCAAGGCATAATGAATAAAATAAATACCTTTACCTATACGAAGTAATGTAGGTCAAGTCTAACTGGACTGTCCGTCAATTCCTCATTTGACTTTCCTATAAATTCACGTAAGGGCAACTAACCAACTTAGTGACCTTTGGCATTACACGATATTCTCCTTTGCATTTAGTTAAAAAAAAGCACTGGTTGGCTAAATAAAACCTTAACAAAAAAGAATAGAGTTCGAATTAAGAACTAGCGCTCGCGGATTTAATTTCTTTTTAAATACGAAGGAGGTTGTTTAATTTTTTTGGGTTCGGCTGTTAATGAAAAGTACTCTTTTATTACATTTGCTTTTAAGCAGTTATTTTTATATTTGATGAGTCTTTATAAGAAAACGTAATCTCTGTACAGATATTCATTCAAAGTAATATTATGGGCGCTCTTTTTATATAAAAGAGTCATGAATTATTATTCAACCTATTATGCCCATCTGAATAAAATATTTCATTTTAATTAATTAAAAGCATCCTTCTTTTTAAAGACTAATTAATTAATCCGTAGGTAGTATTTTTTTTACATTAAACAAGTTTTCCAATCCTAACTACAGAACCCAAAACTAGAAACCGCTTGCTCTTAGCTTATTTTTAATCTATGGATCGGTTTCGTGCTGGCATGTGCGTGCTCACCCTTTGGTGTAGCTCCTAGTTTTGAATTTGGAATTTTGGAACTCGCTGGAACATGAAACGAAACAGAACGTGGAAAAGCGCGCGAAAGGTCAGGTCCTTAGTTCTTTTGTTTTCAGGGTGAATATATTATTATGAGCACAGATTTTATACATAAGTAGGTAGGTACTAAGATTGTAGGTGTTTCGCTTCGCTTGCTTACATAACACGCTAACCTATTTGGGAGATTTACAAGAAGATTTGGTGGCTGTTAATTTAAAATTTTAACAGCTATTGGACTCAATTCCGGCGGGGCCGCTAAAATCTCTTATTGGTTTTTTTCATTCATATGGGAATCGAAAAGGATGGGAGATGAATGAATTTAATTTTGAATGAAATTAAAATAAGAGCGCAGCTGTCACATTCAGCGAAATTTTAAGTGGGATGTTTTCGCATGCCTGCTAGGCTGCTAAACTAGTGCGAACTACGCGTAAATTCGATGTTTGATTTGATGTCTCTAAATTTAAGTTGCAATCACCTGTTCTTAAAGGGAATGTTCTTAAATTTAAGTTAGAGCGTAATATGTAGAATCAAGCCCATTTTACAAACAAATAAATTATTTATTATTATTATGCTTTTCAAGACAATACACAAGTAGTAATTCTCCCATTTCACATTTAACTTCAATCTGTGACGGCCCCGTAGCCTAGTTGGTAGTTCGTCTGCCTTCGAAGCACAAGGTTGCGAATTCGAGTCCCGCCCAGGGCATTCACACTTGTGTTTGCCGGATGTTGTATATTTATGTATGTGTCGTAGCCAAGTGGTTAAAATAGCCGTTCAATCAAACAGCTAGCCCTTTGACTGAACATCGCCATTCAATCACACGGCTGTACGTCGCTTAGCCGACTTGTTGACTGCAACGTTCAACACTACAGCTTGACGACGCTTAGCCAAATGGTTAAATGGCAAATTAACTAGGGTGACCATTAGTTTAGCATGTGATTAAAAAAAAATAGGAAAACTTTTTGTAATTTCTTGGGAGATTTTTCTTGGATTAAGTTTAAGGACGGTTTAAGAGGTGACTAAAAGATTGAACAAATTAGTAAACATGAAAAACAAATGAATAATCGTAATATCCTTTATTGTTGCATGTTGGGCAGAGCGATACAAAAATTATAACAGCTTTTTTTGCTATATAAAACTGACTCTTAATATTATAAACCATCTTGTCTCTGCCTCCATGTCCATAATCTTTATGAATAGTATTTAGCATGGTGAAATACGCTTTTCGGGGTACAATGCGGGGTGGAATTCCATCTTTCCTGGTTAAAGATTGTGTATCTGTACTAAAAACACCCTTGCTTCATATTTTTAACACCTCCCTTAAAAGTTCCACTTATCCCAGCGCTTGGAAAATGTCTCGAGTCACACCAGTCCCTAAAAATGCAACTACTCCAGATATTAGTAATTTTCGTCCTATTGGAGTACTATCTAGATTTGGTGGGATCTTTGAGTCCATAATAAACCGTCTTATTGGTCGGCAGGTGAATCATATGTTGGATGATAGTCAACATGGTTTTCGCCGTGCACGTTCCACTAATACAAATCACATTAACTTTGTAGCCTATATTTCCACGGAATTAGATGCTCGTCGGCAAGTCGACGCAGCATATCTAGATTTTAAAAAAGCTTTTGATTTGGCGATAATGACATCTTATTACAGAAGATGGCAACTTTTGGATTTACACCCAAGCTTATTAAGTTCTTCTCTAGTTATTTAAAAAACCGCACACAATTTGTCAGAGTGGCTGGTTATGAGTCTGACCCCTACTACACTCGATCAGGCGTAAGCCAGGGCAGTACCTTAGGCCCCACTTTATTCCAACTAATGATTAATGACCTCCCAAGAAGTGTCCGTTCAGCAAAATGTCTAATGTTTGCGGACGACTTGAAATTATACATAGGTGTGAGTGGAGACTCTGATACACTTTCTCTCCAAGAGGACCTTAATGCTGTTGCTAATTGGAGTAATGTAAATCGCTTGCCACTTAATGCCTCTAAGTGTAAAATTATAACCTTTACACGCTCTAATCGACCTCTCTTTGCACAGTACAACCTAATAAACGATCCGATAGAAAGAACAAGCGAAATACGTGATCTAGGGCTGACCTTGGACTCCAAACTAGACTTTCATAAACATATTACTGTCACGTGTAAAAATGCAAACAAAACCTTGGGCTTTATTATGAGAGTTGCTTCACAGTTTTGCGATGTATCAGTGGCCAAAGTGCTTTACAATGCCTATGTCCGAAGCAAATTAGAGTTTGGAGCAGTCGTATGGGATCCGCATGAGTCGAAGTATTCCCTCATGATTGAAAAAATCCAGCGCAAATTTTCACGATGGCTGTTTAAAAGGACTTACGGGTATTACCCCTATTTGTATCCCTCTCTGTACGTATCAGGAATGGTAGGCCTCGACACGCTTATGTTGAGACGAAAGCTACTGCTCGCGCTCCACTATTATTCTCTTCTGCATAATACTGTAGATAATGTGACAGTGTTAACGCAGATGGGTCTGGTAGTGCCATCTAGGGGAACGCGCAGTTGTGATGGCGCTGTTGCTCCGCGCCGTAGAGCGAAACTGTTTGTTGTCCAGTACACACGCACGCAACATGCTGGAAATGCTCCTACTACGCGGGCTCTACGCCTTCTTAATGAATTTAATACCCACTGCAATCATCTAGATATATTCGCTGATAAAATTACTATATTTATGACTAAGTTATATGTTTATTTATGTACATTAAGATATTAGCTATAGATATGTTCAATTTGTTCAAGCTATATTTTTAAATTTTTGCCAAGAATAATTTGTGTACAACTATTTTGTTAAAATTGTAATGTGCAGGTGTTTTGGAACAAAATTCTGTAAACCGCATGTATTTTTATGAATAAATAAATAAATCACAGGATCATCAGTACTCTTTCTTTCTTTTTAAAATAAGATATTCTTTACTGCCAGTTGTCATTAAATCGTATTTTGATATCCAATAATAAGTCATAGAAGTCCTGCATTCCGTGTTAGTCATGGACACCTTAGCGTTCTTTAATAACTTCAAATACCTTGATGATGCATTTCATAATCCTGTGATTTCTCTTCGTATAACTTTTAAAATTTTAATTCACTCTTATCACTCGTATGTGCCTCCATAATTTCTGGCTCTTCAACACTAGTACTTAGTAGTTACTTTGTGAAAATATTTTTATGTGTATAAGCAATAAAGTATTACTTACTTACTTACTTACTAGTAACGTACCTATATTTACTACTTTCTTTCCGAAAAATATCTTGAAACAATCAAAAACACAGGTAAGTTGACGCCATATTGAAAACAAAACACACCTAGCGCCGTCGCGGTGGTAAGCTGAAGTAATTCAATTAAAAGGCGGCTTTTGAGTCAGCTGTAATGTTGAACGTTTTGAGCGCCTCAAATATTCAATTAAGAAGCTAGACGTGTGATTGAATGGCGATGTTTAGTCAAAGGGCTAGCCGTTTGATTGAACGGCTATTTTAACCAGTTGGCTACGACATATGTATGTATATCAGCTGTCTGACACCCATAGTACAGGCTCTGCCTAGTTTGGGGTCAGATGGTGTGTGAAGTGACCCGACCCCACATATTTTTTTATTATATAGGTACCTAATATGTCTCGTATTTTTCGGCAATATGGGATCCAATGAAAACAGATTAATAAATTAGAGTATTAGTCTCCTGTCTATCCGTCCGTATATCACAGCCACTTTTTTCCGAAACTACAAGAACTAACCCTGCATACTGTTGAAACGTAGTTGAGTAACAAACATCCATCCATACATCCATCCTCACTGACTTACGCATTTATAATAAGTATTGGGCCCTATATTACGCTCTAACTTAAATTTAAGAACCATATGTCCCTTTCACGTTCGTAAGAACGAAAAGGGACAGGTGATTGCCAACCTACATTTAGACACGTCAAACATCGATTTTACGCGTAATTTAGCAGGAATTTAAAAACCTCCCGACTAAATTAAGCTGAATTTGACAGCTGCGCTGCTTATTTTAATTTTATTCAAAATTAAATTCATTCATTTCCCATCCTTTTCGATTCCCTTATAAACGAAAGAGACCAACAACTTAAATTTAGATATTTTAGCGGCCACGGCAGAATTGAGCCCATTAGTAGGATTACGTAGAGATAAAACAAACTCATTAGTAGCTACAATTTTATTATACATTTCCTTGTAAACTAATAGGGAAGTGTCCTGAAAAAAAAAACCGATTCTAATTAGTCCGTCAGTTAGATTATCGAAAAAAAGTTGAACACATTTTTTTTTCAATTTGACGAATATAATATCGGTAAGAGAAGAGTGCTATGACGTCACTTGTACAATTTTTATGACGGCGTGTCGTCAATGGAAATTTCAAAGTGCTGTATCGTCGGCATTTTTCGTTTGCCAGACAAAAAAAACATGTACATTGTTTTTTTAGTATTCTAACTGACGGAATAATTCGATTTTTTAGGACACTTCCTTAGGCCGTTTACACATTATGCCGCAACGGCAGCGGCCAGCGGTGCCGCTGCGTTAGTTCCCCTGAAGGTAGCATTCGAATCCGTATAGAGCATGGTCCAAGAAATCAAGGTCTTGCAAATAGACCACATGACTGACACAAGCCTACGTCATTTTGCGCTGTTCGTCCTTGTCTATTACACGCATTCGACAAGGATGAATAGGCAAAATGACGCAGAAATGACGTAGACTTGTGTCAGTCACGTGGTCTATTTGCATTGCAAGACCTTGTTTTCTTGGACCATGGTATAGAGCCTGTCACATATGTGACGCCCGTGGCAGCGGCGCCAAATCTATCTGTGGCACCGCGGCGGCGATAAACGCTGCCGCTGCGGCATAATGTGTAAACGCCTTATTGTGTTGCCGAACCGTGTGGATGTCATCATAACACGATCCGAGTGAGCGCGAACCTCACGGCGATCAGGACGATGCTGATTGCCGCGCTTTTGGGAGCTGACGAAGCTGCAAGCAAATAAAGTATTAAAATTCCTCATTAATTATTGTCATCTCCATTCGGTTTGGCCGCTGATGGACTAAGGGCGTACGTAAAAAAGTGTGGCAACAGGAAACGTGGCAACAGTAGAATAACTCGTAAAAAAGTGTGGCAACAGAAAACCGTGGCAACAGTAGAATAACTCGTAAAATAGTGGGGCAACAGGAAACCGTGGCAACAGTAGAATAACTCGTTAAAAAGTGGGGCAACAGGAAACCGTGGCAACAGTAGAATAACTCGTAAAAAAGTGTGGCAACAGGAAACCGTGGCAACAGTAGAATAACTCGTAAAAAAGTGTGGCAACAGGTAACCGTGGCAACAGTAGAATAACTCGTAAAAAAGTGTGGCAACAGGAAACCATGGCAACAGTAGAATAACTCGTAAAAAAGTTGGGCAACAGGAAACCGTGGCAACAGTAGAATAACTCGTAAAAAGTGGGGCAACAGGAAACCGTGGCAACACTTAAATAACTCTTAAAAAAGTGTGGCAACAGTGGAATAACTCCGTCAGTCGTGATCACACATCACTGTGACCTTTCCCCTCCCCACCCCTCACCGCCAGCTTGTGTCCCAGTTTGTTCATATAGGGAACTAGCGACCCGCCCCGGCTCCGCACGGGAAAATGGTTATTGTGGGTTATCCTTAAGTATATTATGCATGTATTATACATATAAACCGTTCTCTTGAATCACTCTATCTATTAAAAAAAAACGCATCAAAATCCGTTGCGTAGTTTAAAAGATTTAAGCATACATAGGGACATAGGGAGAGAAAGCGACTTTGTTTTGTAACACTGTTTTTTTTAATATGTAGTACCAATATTCAAAACAACATAAAATTAATTATTTGGTCTGAATTTGTGAATTTTCCATGGTATTCGCAGTTCACGTCGTGGGTAGCTGTGGACTAATTGTTCTCATCTCAATGCTCGTCGCGTCGCAGTTCGCGCCGCAATTCGCGCCATCAGCTGAGGCGGGGGGGTAAAATTACAGGACAGTAAAGGCACAGAAGAAAATAATAGTACTAACCCGTACAGAAAGGACACTCACTCACCCCCCCGCTTGGCACTCGTTCCCCGCCCGATATAGCGCCCCACGCCCCGCACCCCGCAGGCGCCGCGGGACTCCGGTGACGTTCGGGGGTGTTATACATAGCTCCTAGCGCCATTGACTTGTAGTTGATATTCAGTTGTTATTCAAAAAGAAGTTGTTGTCAAAATGCGTTTTCTGGTGACAGCCCAGTGGTAAAGGTGAACCATCAGGTGAACTCACTGCACGTGTTAAGTTCTTCCGAGTAAGGGTAGTGGAACTCGCACTGGCAGACGCTGTTCCGACACACGGTGCGTTCCGAGACGTCCGACAGATAACACTGGCTGCTACGGGAACACGTCTCGAACAACCCTGGAGGGAGATTTGAATTTAGAACACATTCTCATTTAAGATTCCAGTTATTGAAAACTTTTGAATGCAATTTTTTGGACAAATCATGCAAAGAAAACTGGTAAGTATTTGAAAATTTTACTACAGTGTTTGATGTAATATGATTTCCGATAGAAACAGGTGACAAAAAAAGAAAAAGAAATGGAAAATAATAAAACTTGAACATTTATCGATGGACAGCGAGTGACGTCAAATTTTAATGAATCTACAAACTTTTTCTCAACCCAAGGCTGGCTCTCGTCGCAAAATAATAAATAAATTAGTTACCTACATAAGAGTGGACTTAATAAAAGCGTGTTAAAAACTCTTAAAATTTAAAGAGGCGATGCGATATCATTTGTTCACAGAACTGGCAAGTTCGCTGGTGTGCGCCGCTGTGGAGAACAACCCGCCGAAGAAACTCCACAGGATCGGGTTGGTTTCGCTAGGGCATGGTTTTGCTATGGCACCGTACCATACTGATACTTTTTAATAGGTCATTAGAGAGTCTGCCATAGCGAAACTAACCCACACTTTCGCACCTTTTGTTATCTCTTTTTTAAATACCTGTGACAGGCCAGCAGCCGCCGTCTCTGTGATTATAGCCAGGGTCGCAGGCGCACTGGTGGTCGGAACACGAGCTGGCTCCTCCCAGCAGCAGCTGGCATTGCGCTGACACGTTGCAGTACGAAGATATGCTGGAGATTTCTGGGGCAAAAAGTTTACATGTAAATCGGACACATCTTCTTCTATCTAGAATCGGCGTGTCTGTACATTGATTTGTTTTTCAAAAAACTGATTGTAGGTGATAAGGGAGTGTAGCTGAACACAAAAATACAAGTTTTGAAAAAAATTACCGTCTGTCTGTCTGTCTGTTTGCACACGCTAATCTCTGGAACCTTTGAACCGATTTAAATGAAATTTTGCAGGCCGCCCGGCGTAGGTACATTCTGGAGCTCTGGCGCGAAGTGCATTGGGCCTGCTAATACTAAGGTTTTTTAACAAAATTCTAGAAAATCTGCCGTCAAGGCCGGTAGCTTAGGATAAACTAAACTGAAAAGAAAATGGACGAAGATGACGTATGAATGACGAATAAATTCCAAAATTTAATATTTGAATTTAGACGAAAAAGAAATGGAAAATGAGGTGAAAACGAGGTTAGGTTAGGTTACCAGGCAACATTGCTGAGTTTAAAACCGAGTAAGAAGTAGCAAGAGTTACCAGGCCAGCAGGCGTCTTCAGAAGGCAGGAATCCTTCCCGACACTGGCAGGTGAGGCTAGCGTCCGTGCTATTGGTGCAAACAGTGTTCTGGATCACGCAGTCGCTATCTTGCTCGCACATCCCACCGATAACTGATGAGAGAGTGTGTACATTATACATCAGCAGGGCATTCTATATAATTCAATATAATAAAATTGTAAAGGTACAAAATGTAATGTAGGAAAAAATGCTAAAAACCGAGTCAGGGGATGTAAAAAGTGACTTATAATATATATGCAGACTTAAAAAAAAATCTTTCTCTGTTTATTTGTTTGACTGTTTGTACGGGCTAATCTTCGAAACTGTAGGACCGATTTGAACAACATCTTAGAAAGTTCTTACGGCGGGAAACAATCTCATTCCTACGGGAAACTGCACAGAAAAGTCAAAAAAACAACGCGTCCGTAGCCGTATGTAATATGATATAGCAATTATCCTTATGCCCTAACTGCTGATATCGCTAAAAGCAAATAACGCAATCTACTTACTAGGAGCACAACTGCCATCGATCTCCTGGTAGCCATTACTGTCACAAGAGCACCTGGAGTCTTCGCAGACACTGTTGGGAGTCCCGGAGCACTCTTGGGTGGCTTGGCAAGTGTCTCCGAGCTCTGTGGAAGAATTGCTTGATGATCATTCTTGATATCATGGTAGGAATAATTACAGAGCTTGAGCTTTGATGACTTTTGTCTTTTAGGTTTTTCTGGGATACCTTCAGGTGCCAAGAAAAGCTATTTGTCTATGTCAAATCACTTCAATCGCTGAGTATTTAGGGAAAATAAATTAAGACTTTACTTAAGAACAAAGCAACTTTGTTTTTTTTACTTTAGGTATATCACAGCCAGGAAATTTCGTTATTTCCTATTTCTAAGCTAGAAGAAGTACGTATATAATATTATAGGTAGGCAATCAGGACTAACAAACAAATTATTGCTGTGATCTAAAAAGAAAATTTGTATCTTCTAATTATTCGAAACATGTTTAAACCACGGTTATACCTACTGGACAAGATTCTACCCTCAAATTATGATACTAAAAGTGGCCATTAAAGTTTGCCGAGGTTTGATCTAGTATAATATTCTATTCTATTAAATATCGATAACTTACCAAGACCAGAGGTCAAGCAGAGCCCGTCAGCTTCAGTGTACCCCTGCGGGCATGCGCAGAAGCCCTGGCCCTCCGCCCCCACCACGCACTGGATCTCCAGCTCTCCAGCCAGGCAGTCACTGTCCACTGCGCAGGACTCGCCGATTCCTGGAGAGAGGTACATTGTTGTTATAAACAATAAAATAGTTGAATCTAAAGATTTTCTAAAGACTTCCGCCAAAAGCCGGAATACCCTAATCTAGGTAGGTAGTACCTACATTCCTAATTTTAATATTTACAGTACAGGCTCTCTGTAAGAATCATGATTTGAACCTAATTAGAATATTGTATTGTATTGTTATTCTTATTTTTTTCGAGTTGAAAGCAAACTCATCACCACAACATCTCTTGACCGTTACCAGACATCCTAGCTAGAAAATAACTCCTTTGATTTGATTAGTTCCGGCATACTGACCTGCAAAAAGCCTGCACATCTGTCTGTCACTATCCCACACGGCTACCTCAGGGTCGCACGCGCAGCTCCTCAATCCCCACGGCGCCTGCTCCTCGCCGCAGTAAGACGCCGCGCCGAACGTGAAACAGCTGATATCTGACATGCACGAGTCGGTGATCGCTCGTGACACTGGAGACAAAGATAGTTAATGTGTTAGAGCCTGGCCACAGCTTCGCGCGACGAGCGGCGCGAACTGCGAAGAGACCAGTGTTGCCAGTGACCGAGAGTCAAAAGAAATATGAGAGAACTCTTTTTTTGATATCTGAAAACCTGCTTGATATTTATCTATAGTACATTTATACCATCGATTTAACAATCTATTTACAGGCGTGAAACTATCCAACTAGTTGTCAAAAAGTTACGTTTTCATGTAAAAGTAACTTTTATTTTATTTTACTTAGAAAAAGACTTCGACACTGTAATGTAGCACAAATAAATTAAAAATAAATAAAAGTAAAGTTTTTAGTCGTTTAGCGCGGAAGTAACGCAAAATAACGTAAAATGTTACAAAACTGACGTTCTGGCAAATTTCGCGCCGCAGGTCGCGCCGCCGCCGCCGCGCCGCCGCCACCACCGCCGCGCTAAGATGTGGCCGGGGAGTTAGGGAGAAAGAGTGGCTGTGTGATGAATAGGCAAGCTTAATATACCAGCCAGCACATGAGACTTGAGCTTGACACTTGCATCACATTACTTGATTCACGCATCAACAATACTAGGTAAAGCCTGACCAAAGCAATTAAAAAACCTCGCCACATTGCGAAATTTCAACGGAACTAATTTTATAATGGAAATTGTTGCCATAAACATAAATATGTACACGTGGCGCCCCCAAAGCAGGTTTTTTATTTCTTTGCTCGGGCTTTAGTTGTGATGATTCCTAAGCATCATAAATGTGGAAGTAGCTGAAGATCCATCAAGTAGACACTACCTATTATTTGAATATTTCTCGTACTTTAATTTTCACGTACCATTTCGGTTTCTCAACGTTTAAGAGCCGACAGTGCTTCGTTAAAGAAAAGGAACTAAATATAAACTCGCTAGGTACTTAAACAAAAAAACCTCACCCTTGACACAGTCGCGCATGTTCTCCTCAAAGAAGAAGTTGACAGGACAAGTGCAGATCCCACTTCTGACTTCAGCTAGCAGGCCCACACACTGCTCTTCGGTTGAAGGAGATCCCAGTTCTGTTTTAAAATTTTATCAGTTAATAAAAGGGGCTGATGAAGAAGGAGAAGAAAGAAAAAAATTCTTAAGGGGCTCGAGCCCACCCTGATATCAGGGTGAATAGGCCGTTGTCGACCACGCTGGCCCAATGCGAGTTGGTCAACTTCACAGACAACCATCACACAACCCTTGAATTTCTTCGCAGATGTATCTCGATGTTTACCTTAGATATGAATTCGAAAATAGAAAACACATAGGTACGTGCCGAGGCTTAAACCCGCGAACTTTTGAATGGAAGTCAAAAGTCTTAGCCACTGGACCACCGACGCCTAGCCACATGTCCTTTCTGTGTTTGCTAAAAGGCCACTTAACCCTCGTAATTCACTTACCAGCGTAGCAGGTGGTCCCATCTCCTATCCCGTAATACCCCACGGGACAATGACACACGCTGAACGAGGAGCATACGAAAGGCTCCGAGCAAGGATTGTTGAGGTCGCATTCTGCCGCGTGCTGCCGGGAGATGGCGCTGCTTCTAGTCACGTTGGGTGGGATAGTGGACTTGGGGGAACTTAGCTCCGGAACACCTGGAAAATTTTCAATCAATCAATAAGCCTATTGTTCTGAGCTCCGTTATTTTGGTAAAGGTTCATCATCTCTCATCTCAGTGTGCCTTCTGGCAAAGGTCTCTTCCAATGATTTCCATTTTGTTCTCTCTCTCTTTACTTCTATGCAGATTTTCCGGGAACAAATATGAGTCCGTGCTTCAAAAGGAACGTACAGCCGTTGGCCAGGTTACTATCAACTGATGTACGGCCTTGTAGTCTACTTAGTAGTACTTCTGCCTACGATGCACAAGGTCGCGGGTTCGAATCCCGCCCAGGGCAAACATTCGTGTGATGAGCACTTGTGTTTGCCTTGTGTCTGGATGTTGTATATTTATTTACGTATGTATATCAGCTGTCTGACACCCATAGTACAGGCTCTGCCTAGTTTGGGGTCAGATAGTCGTGTGTGAGAAGTCCCACATAAATAAAGTAGGTAGTCATTTTAGGAGACATACCAGAAGCCTGAATTCTGACACCAGGGTTGGTGAGATAGGCTTAGGTTTCGTGATCCAAGTTCCAGTGGAAACTCTTACCATTGAGCTGGACTGTATCAACGTTGATGCATGAGAAGCTGGCAGCGTCGCAGGCGCCGCCTTCGAACTGACAGTCGGCGTCTAACACGCATCCGTCACCGACCTCTGCAACCAAAAAAATTATTAAAAATTCGTGGTGTGTTTTTTGCCTAATCAAAATATATTCAGGTGTCGCGTTCTTGTTAATAGGACGCGCGAACTTTTTTAATTATTTTTTTAACATTTTCCTGGTAATGGGTTGCCTCGAAGAGATTGCTACATTTAGCAATAAGGCCACCTGTTGAAAGTGTTGAAACCTAATGTTTTCTTTGTTGCGTTATTTGTCTGAGTTTTTTAGTGTCGATAAATAACATTTGTATTGTACCGCAAGGACAAATCGCGTTTTCTTTATTGGTGTAAAAGTGAAGTAAAATAAATATAATAAAAAAAAAAAAATCTTTCTTTAAATTTTTTGCTTATAAAGTGAGTTATGTGCAATAAAAAATGTATATTTGATAAGAGTAATACTCACCACTCACTCGCCATTGAATTACAAGAAACAGCTCAAGACCGAGAGAAGTGGCACATACTCGTATTAGAGGTCAAGACTCGCTTTGGGTCGTTAGGCTGCTTTTCCACCAGAGATGAGCGAGGATGCGTAGCGAGGAATGTGTTCGTCAAGGACCAGTAGAAACGCTCCATTTACCTGGCCTCGATCACTGCAGCGATTCTATTGGTTCTTTACGAACACATTCCTCGCTACGCATCCCCGCTCATCTCTGGTGAAAACGCAGCCATTCTAGTTTAAGTATACTCACCGAAGCCAATCTTGCGACACTCGCCCCTCTGGCGTTCGTAATAACCGTCAGCACACTGGCAGGTGCCGTTGCAAGTCAGGCTGTATGGGTCCCTGGGAATAGTACAACTATTAATTAACAAACCCTCTTTATTTCACGACTGCCTGTAGCCCTAGGCAAATATTTTGTCTGATAAGCACGTGACAAAGTATCTACCTTATGTCTGGATGGATGTTATTAATCTATATAGGTATGTACAGTAGCCAGCACATGCGGCTGGATATGTTGACCTTGAGAGCGCCCGTATTCCGTAGCGGTAGGGGTGAATTTCGTAGTGCGAATGTCTAACCGCATGTGCTGGCTTCTGTACGTCAGTTTTCTGATACATTCATAGTACAGGGTCGGCCTCGTTTTAGGTCAAATGGCTGAATGTCGGATGTCCTACATATTTATTTATTTCAATCAAACATTCACTGAGATTCACTGGAAGACTTCAAGAGAAAGAGAAGGGAGTTGAGCCGTTTGTTCCCCGAAGTGAAGTTGGATATGTGGATTTTGCACAAGCGGAGGTCAATCACAAGAGCAAGCGTAACAGCCTCTGTGGTCACTTGCCTCACGTTACGGAGGTTCCGGGTTCGAATCCCGTTGAGGACTCGTCGAACAAATATCCCTTTGGTTAAGACATTGCAGGCTGAATCACCTGATAGTCCGAAAAGAAAGATGATTCCGTGCTTCAAAAGACACGTAAAGCCGTTGGTCCCTACTATCTACGGATGTAGTCGTTACATGAGCTATGTCAGAAGCGTTTGCAGTAAAGAAAATTAGAGCTCTTACAGACATAGACACTGCAAGATTAGTGTACTTTAGTTATTTTCACAGTTTAATGACCTATGGTATTCTCTTATGGGGTCATGCTGCAAATGTAAACGATATATTTACTCTGCAGAAACGGGCTGTTCGAGCAATTTACAGATTAAAGCCTAAAATGTCATTAAGAGAAAAATTTAAACATATCGGTATTTTGACATTTGCATCGGAGTATATTATATAATAATCTTCTGCATGTGAAGAAAAATGTATGTAAATTTTAAAAAAATAGTGACGTACATAACTTAAATACTAGAAATAAAGACAAATTGGCTTCTTATGATAGTAGACTGCAGAAAATTAAAAATTCTTTCAAGGGCAACTGTATACGCTTTTACAATAGGGTCCCAACTGATATACAAAATTTAACACTAGAGAAATTCAAAATTATTGTTAAGGAGAAATTGATTAAGAAAGCCTATTATAAAATAACAGATTACTTAGAGGATAAAAATCCATGGGAATAGTTGCTTGGGTGACAGGCTTTTTCAATCGTACTTTACAAAACATTGTTATTTATTTGTAATTATTATCATAATAACTGTAAAAATATGTTTAAAAGATGCAACGCCTGTGGAGTTTCTTCGGCGAGCTCTTCTCCACAGAAGACAGCCAAATTTTTGAACTCGCCAGAAAAGATAATTTAAATAACATAACTAAGTGATGTAATAATGTCCAAAAGTTAAAAAATAAATTCTTTGAACTCTTTCTTTGAACTCTTTAAGCCATAGGCGGCTCAATGATTCTGACTCCAGGGTTTGTGAGGTGGGTTAATCTCGAAACCCACACGCTAAGGTGTAGTATCACAAGAGCACAGAATATTTACCTGATCACTGACATACACTCCTCAGACATGGTGCAAGGGCTGCCGAAATCTCTGGTCGGCCAACATCGACCCAGGAAGTAGTGGTGACCTGGCTGGCAGAAGCAGCTACCCGCTGAAATACATTTACAGCATACAAACAATGTTCAGAAAAAGAAAATTTCTGCTGGCCACAGTGGCGTAACCAAAAAGAGATTGCGATCCTATGTCGTTCAACCTTCTACTTAACAGTCTTGGAAAATTGTATAACGATATAAAGCCTCTTGCCTCTTTTAATTGGTCAGTGCGTGACGTAGAGTATTAATTTTTTGTATGTCTAACTGCAGGTTTTCCTTTGCCACAGGACAAAGACTATTTTGAACATTCTTAGATTTTCGCGGTTGTTTGTTGGTTGTTTAACCCGTGACAATGTGTGTTAGTGCAAAGACTATATTTGTTACAATGGATTTTTTAGATACACTGATGCTTAGAACATGTCTTACAATCAGCATTTTGTAAGGTTTAGCTGTATACAATACATCCACAAGAAAAGTAATAATAGATAATTTTCTAAGCTTAACTATGTATTGGAACAACTACAACATTCGAAACATAAAATTGAAAGACAAAAAGAGAGTCATGAAATGTTTAACTTCCAAAGAAAGCAATATTCTGAACGTACTTTCATCGCCGGCGTTGGTTCTTCTGCACTCGAAGGCGACTGACAGTCTGGAGCACTGGTGATCTTCCACGCAGGGTGTCGTCAGATATGGGGAAGCTGCGAAGGATATAGGAAAAAATAACTGCATGTTACCTACTATTATTATAAAAGAAGTAATAAGCGCGCTAAATGAAATAACCGTACGGTATCCACGTGATGGAAAAAGAAGAAAAGGAAGACAGAGGAAAAGGGGAAGATGAGATTAAAGCCATGGCTGGACCACTATGGAGAAGGAATTTTTGAACTCGCCAGAAAAGATAATTTAAATGACTTAACTAAGTGATGTAATAATGTCCAAAAGTTAAAAAATACATTTTTTGATCTCTTTGAAGGAAGGCTGAGGAAAGAGGATTGTGGGAGGTTCTAGGGGAGGCCTTTGCCAAGGCCAAGGGGCAGTCTGATGCGGCGACATCCCGATTGTCAGTGAAATAATATTTTAATTAAACTGTAGAATCAGTAATAAAGACTTATTTTATTTCCGCCGCGGCCGCCGCCGTGGACTGCTTCATACAATTGCCTACGTTTGTTTCTATCGCTCTTCGCTGTTCGCGCCGCTCGCCACCGCCGCGGTTAGCTGTGGCCAGGGGTTTAGGCGTTTCAATAATTCTGTCACCAGGATTTCTGAGGTAGGTAGACCTCGAAACCCATACGATAAGCAAGCAGAGTTAGGTTTAAAGATATTTATTTCTCATTAAAAGCAATGTTACTTACATGAGAACAAAAGGTGGGTTTATGTTAGACTTGAATAGTTCAATTTACACTGAGTTTATACGCAACTTACACTGGATACAAAACTGATCACATTTTAAAATTCGAATTTCAAATTTCAATTGCCTTTCCTTAGGTAAAACCATGGTCCAAGAAAACAAGGTCTTGCAAATAGA
This sequence comes from Teleiodes luculella, assembly GCA_948473455.1. Classification (NCBI taxonomy): domain Eukaryota; kingdom Metazoa; phylum Arthropoda; class Insecta; order Lepidoptera; family Gelechiidae; genus Teleiodes; species Teleiodes luculella. The sequence continues at coordinate 2,117,622 of OX419609.1, read as the reverse complement.
CCACGTGACTGACACAAGCCTACGTCATTTTGCGCTGTTCATCCTTGTCTATTACACGCATTCGACAAGGATGAATAGGCAAAATGACGTAGAAATGACGTAGGCTTGTGTCAGTCACGTGGTCTATTTGCAAGACCTTGTTTTCTTGGACCATGGGTAAAACTAGATGACTAGCTAATTTAGTTTTATACGATGTAATTGAAGTTATTTTTTTTTAATGGGAAGGTAACTTGTTAAAAAATTGCGCTCCATCATATGTGAGCATTCGCTTGCCAAGTAACCTATCCTGTCTTGTGCTGCGTTTAGACGCGTATTTTATTTGGGTTGCTCCATGTTGCCTTCTATTGCTGGGTTTGTGAGGCGGTAGACTTACCATCAACGCATATGCTTCCCCCGAGCACAGGCTGTTGCCCATGGGGGCACACACAGTCCCCCTCCCGACAAACCCCCCCGGAGAGGCCGCTGCACTGCTCGTCCAGGGTACACGACCATAAACCAGTCACCGCCGACTCCTGGAGCACACAACCTGGAAACGAGGTAATCTATCTTTCATATAAGGTAATCACATCACTATCACTACATAGTATAAAACAAAGTCGCTTTCTCTATCCCTATGTCCATATTTCTATGTATGCTTAAATCTTTAAAACTACGCAACGGATTTTGATGTGTTTTTTTTAATAGATAGAGTGATTCAAGAGGAAGGTTCATAATGTATACCTACCTAATACATGCATAATACTTAAGGATAATCCACAATAACCGTTTTCCCGTGCGGAGCCGGGGCGGGTCGCTAAGTCTATCTATATAAAGAAGAAAGATTTGTATTTTAGTGTGTGTGTGTATTAACACACATTTTCACGGGTTTTCTCCACGATTTCGTTTTAAATTGAGCTTACCGATATTTCGACCGAGTTACATCGATCATGGTCACGGTAGAACTACCGCGAAAATCTAAGAATGTTCGTGTGTGTGTGTGTGTATGTTTGTAATAAACTCAAAAACAACTAAGACGATTTCAAAAATTCTTTCACCATTAGAAAGCCATATTCACTACCTACTACCTCCTTTTACTCGTACTTGAAGTCAGTAAAAATACCGGGTGGGATCTGCTTTAAGTTCGTGATAACACACTTATATATTTTAATACTGGCATTGAAACAAAGATAATAAACAAATGAATCATAATTGTTATCAATACGGCCATTCCAGAGAAAATTGACTATCAGTATTTTCCTCTTGTAATTTTCATGAATACATACGTACATTTAGTCATTGCCAAATTATTTGCATTCTAATGGCTGGTTTACACGTATTAAGTTGTTAAGTAGTTAACTAAATTTGAAGTTAAAATTAACTTAATTTTAAGTAACCGATCGTTTACACGCTTGTCTAACTTATGCACTCTTTAGTTCACTGTACTACTTAAGTACTTCACTAAATTGTTGAGTTCACACATAACTAAATGACAGTTTAGTAGAAAGCCACGCCTACCGGGGAATGCAAGCGGTGCGGGAGGCGCGGCTACTTAATCAAAAATAGACTAGATTCTATTTCACTTGTTCACTTAACCACTAAATCGTTTACTTACCACTTGTGACTAAAGAGCTCTTAAGTGGTTGTTTACACGCTAGAATTAAGTTAAAATCAAGTTAAAATTTAGTTAATTACTTCGTCACTTAATACGTGTAAACCAGCCATAAGTTCGTGATAACACACTTATATATTTTAATACTGGCATTGAAACAAAGATAATAAACAAATGAATCATAATTGTTATCAATACGGCCATTCCAGAGAAAATTGATTATCAGTATTTTCCTCTTGTAATTTTCATGAATACATACGTACATTTAGTCATCGCTAAATTATTTGCATTCTAAGATAGCGTGTCACCTAGAAGCGTCCGTGGTCCAGTGGCTAAGGCTGTTAACTTCCATTCAAAAGTTCGCGGTTTCAAGCCTCGGTACGTGCAAATGTGTTGTCGATTTTCGAATTCATATGTACGTTTATTCGACGCTCTTACGGTGAAGGAAAACATCGTGAGGAAACCTGCACACAATTGGTGTACGAGTTTACTCTACAATACTCTACATTATTTACATTTTATACACTTTTTGCTGATGTAGGGCTCGCCGCACATTGCACCTTGTATTTTGCGTAATTACTTACCAATATAATTTAGTTCAATAAAGACTCTCTACGGTGACGGCCACATAATTGTTTCTTTTACATTCCGACCGTAGATAACAACTACAAACAACAATCTTAAATGGACTGGCAGTAGCCTGTACACTTGCGAAGTTATAGAAAGGTTGTGTGTGAAGATTGCTAACCCGCACTGGGCCAGCGTGGTCGACTAAGGCCTATTCACCCTGATTTCAGGGTAGGCTCGAGCCCCTCGGTGGGGACATATATGAGATATGTTAATGATAGACCCGCGGGCGGTAAACTAAGTGTGACTTTTACAAACCTCTTAATTGCAATTGCAATCTATATAATAAAACTGTAGAGGTCAAATGTCTGTACATAGGAAAAAAAGATGAAATCCGAGTCAGCAGGATGTAAGAAGTGAAATAGAACATGTCCAATTTTCTTTCTTTTTGTTTCTCTGTCTGTTTGTCTGTTTGTACGGGCTAATCTCCGAAACTATTGGACCGATTTGAATGAAATTTTTCATGGTGGTTCTTGACATCCCTGGTCAACAAGTGGGATAGTTAAAAATTACTACGGAAAGTTGGAAAACAACGCGGGCGTACCCGCGGGCAGACAGCTAGTTAGAAATATGTTTAAACATAATGTTCAGTTCTTACCTAAAATAAAAAACCCGAGAATCGTTGGCCTCCTCATTTTGTTTTTGTTTCACTTATTATTTCACTATTATCACAAGTTAATTATATAATAAATAATTAAATATAAATTACTCAACTAAATAATTAATTGACCATCACTTTTATTTTTATAATCTATTTATTAAGTTCACTGTCATCAATCGATTATTTGCTAAAATTAGGCAAAAGTTTTAGTTTGTAATAAAAATATTTAATTTAAATAGTAAATATTAAAGTGGCTTAGTCCACCCATTGTCGAAGTGTTGTATGAAAGAACTGTCCATATCTACATATCGATAAATTAGTACGCGCTAGATAATATTAGATAATATTGTGATTATAATATTATAGAGCAAGGAACGTATAGAGATGTCTTCAGAATACTGTTTCCTTCAGCAAAAAAAATGTGTTTGATCCCGCATTGTTTTTCGCCTTTTCCGTGCACAGTTTACCGTAGGATTGATATTTTCCCGTGGTAAAAAATATCTAAGATGTTGACTGGAGATATAAGGTACCATCCTACAAAATTTCATTTAAATCGGTCCAGTAGTTACAGAGATCCCGTACAAACAGACAAACAAAGAAACAAAAAATTTGAAAAAAGATCAGGTTAATATATCACTTCTTACATCCCCCTGACTCGATTTTAAGCATTTTTTTCCATGTACAGATTTTCGACCTCTACAGTTTTATTATATAGATGTGTGTCATTACAGTTTTTGATATCTGTTTTCGATAAAAAACTCATGCCTACATTGTAGTTTCGTAAATTATTTTTTCGCTGTAATTTTATATTTAAGTCATAAATCATGAAATTTATGTCATTGTGTGACAAAGGTCACAATAACATTGTATCTGGTAACTGCGTATACGCAGATCCCTAATTTTCAAGACGTCCTAAGTCCAGTTAGAACAAAATGCCCTGTCAAAATGTGTCCAAAATAGGGATTGTGGGATTTATTGCTTTGACATATTTGGAAATCTTTGGAATAGAATAGAATAGAAAACATCTTTATTTAGCATAGTTTTCCACCGCGGCTCCGCCCGCGTTAACAGTTTTTCCCGTGGGAATGAGGCAATTTCCCACGATAAAAGGTAGCCTCAGGGTGAATGTAGCTTTCTAATGGTGATGTGCCTTTAGTATTTAAGTGTTTACACTAGTATTTATAACTTAGTATGTATAGCATCACAACATTAGCTGAATAAATGGTTTTTCTTTCTTTCTTTCTTTCTTTCTTAATGGTGAAAGAGTTTTGAAATCGGTTCAGTAGTTTTTGACTTTATTCATTACAAACATACACACACACAAATACAAATCTTTCCTCTTTATAATATTAGCATGATAGATAGTTAAGCTTACGAAACAACTGCTAACTCCAGCTACTATGGTCTGTTTCATAATATAAATCCGGACACAAGTTCATTGACCTCTTTTTTTCTTGAAGGTTATTAAAAATTATGTAACGCCAAAATGTCTGACAAGGTCACACGCTCACCCCATCTTCTACTGCGGTATGCCTAAATACTTATTTTGCGATAATTTCCTATAGTTTTATCGTATCGTTTGAATAAAATGTGCGCATTGTATGCAGGCGTGAATGACCTTTTGTCCGGATTAATATGAAACCAACAATAGCTCTGCTATTTTCCAGTTGTGGGCGTCTTTAGACTGAAATGAAACGATGTTCTGTCTTTCTAGTCTAGATCTTCCTAACTCTATGGAGTGGCCGTTATCTTTAGCGCACCTGTAGTGTTAAGCATTTTCAACAAAAATATATACGTAGATATAGGTATGTCTTGCTATACTTACTTATCTATTTTAGTATGCGATATTATTATCTAGTTAGTGAATCATGTTGCTTATCTATTATCGTAGTTATAGGTCATCATTTTCGGCATTTATTGTAATATGGTTCAGTCATACTGCAGACTGACGATTTACATACATACAGCATACCTACATACCTACTTCTTCTTATCGAGTGGGTTTGAGGTTAACCTACCTCACAAACCCTGGTGTCGGAATTGTTGAGCCGCCTTAGGCTTCCGACATGGCTCCTATAACGACTACATTCGCAGATAGTGGCCGGGACCAACGGCTTTACGTGCCTTCCGAAGCAAGGAATCATGTTTCGTTTCGGACAATCAGGTGTATCAGCAACTGGGAAAAAGGCGGGGAACTCATTTTAATACGAGGGAAGTGTCCTTTCTGTACGGGCTAGTACTATTATTTTCTTCTGTGCCTGTACCTGAAAATCGATGTAAGGTTATAAAACATTGTAAGCTGTCATCAAAATGACAACCAAATATGGTCCAAGAAAAGAAGGTCTAATAAGAATACCACGTGACTTACACAAGCCTACGTCATTTCTACGTCATTTTGCCTTTCATCCTTGTCGAATGCGTGTAATAAACAAGGATGAACAGCGCAAAATGACGTAGGCTTGAGTAGGCTTGTGTCAGTCACGTGGTCTTCTTGTTAGACCTTGTTTTCTTGGACCATGGCTCTATCTATCATTTTGTTTTCAGTCGTCACCTCAAGGTCACCTGCCTGCCTGCATGCCTCAGCGTATGACCTGTAAGAACACCTGCCGGTTCTTACAAAACTGATTATACTGATTATCCATCAGGTGTTGCCTAATCGCACTTAGCTACAGCTGATAACGGACTAGACAGTGATAAGAAACTCAGAACTAAATCATCATCAAAGTTTCATAAAGTACAGTCATGAATATTCGACAGAAGGAGAATAAGGAAGTGTCCTAAAAATCTAATTAGTCCGTCAGTTAGATTACTAAAAAATAATGTACACTTTTTTTTGTCTGGCAACGAAAAATGCCGACGATACAGCACTTTGAAATTTCCAGTGACGACACGCCGCCATACAAATTGTACGGAAAAAGTGACGTCATAGCACTCTTCTACATTTTGATGCGCTAAATCTTCGTCAAATTAAAAAAAAATACGTGTTCAATTTTTTTCGATTGACGAACTAATTAGAATCGATTTATTTTTTCCAGGACACTTCCCCATTGTGTGTTTCGAGTACCTTATTCCGTGAAAAACTGAGTAGCAGTACCTGTGAAACTGAACAACTTTGAGGAACAAAGGTTGAAATCTCAAAATTGAAAAGACATCATTCACGTTTCATACAATGTTGGAACAAAAAAGTAAAAATGCCGGCCAAGGAAAAAAAGTGTATTACACGTCGTAGTTTCTATATTTCTTTACTTTTTTTTATATTTTCTTTATTATTATTATTTTTTTACTTTTTTTGTTAATAATAACAAAAAAAAAGTTGATGAATGATCATTATTATGTTTCGCAGCTTCATTCTTTGCGATTTATTTGTTTACATAGTGTAGTAGTGTCCCCACGCATCAGCCTTCAACACAGATTTTTAGAGCAAATTTAAAAATAAAAATGGCAACACTGCGCTTACCCTCACTACACGAATATCCGTTTCCGTTTTCCCCTCTCGTCACTTACCGGTCGTCTTCAAAATTTGTCTTCATTCTGTGTTTCTGTGCTCAAGCCTTCGCACGTCGAAAAAATTAAGGAAATCGTCGCCCGTGGAACATGGAGAGGAAACGCAAAGAACAAGCAGCCCAGGAATACGTACCTAGAAAATCAAGACGCCGTATTATTTATTCTTCTTCCGAAGATGAAGATATTCCACCATCACCTGGATCACGTACTCCATCACCGCGAAGAACAAGTTCATCGCGGGTGCGGCGGTCAACATCTCCCCCTGCGTCCACACGCAGGAGGGCTTCGTCGCGAGTGCGACAGGAATCACTACGTGGGCGAAAATCTCCGCCACGTGCTTTATCTCCGATAGTGATCGTTAGAAACGATGCTGAAGCTCTGTCGCCACCTCAGTCGCCACGCCGCGTTTCACCTTCACCAGAAATGCCAGGTACGTCACCTGAAAAAGAACCAGTCTGTACTGAAGAACTTGAGCTTGACGAGGAAATGCTCCAATTGTTAGGTGCTCCACCTAAAGAAGATACGCCCTTAGGTCCTGCCATCCACAAAGACGTAGCCAAGCGATGGCAAGATGTCCTGGCAAAAGGCTTGCCTAAAGAGGTAAAAGACAAGCTTTTAGAAGAATATCTCGTCCCCAGTAACTGCGCTCTCCTGCAAGCCCCGGCTCTCAACCCGGAAGCAAAAGTCGCCCTTACGGAAGTCATGGTTCGACGAGACGCTTCTCTAATGTACAAACAGAAACAGCTCGGATTGGCACTCGCTGCCCTAGCCACAGCGATGGATATGGTTATTTCTAACGAGACATCCAAGAAAAAGCTTTTTAAGCCGATAAGCGATGCATGTCGTATCTTGTGCGACAGCCATTACACGGAGACAAAAACACGACGAAGCTTAGTCCTTCCGTTTATCAACGCAAGTTTAAAAGAAACACTAACTGATTCTCCTCGAGATGACAAGCTCTTATTCGGCGAAAATGTTAGTGAAAAACTTAAAGCAGCAAAAACGATACAACGATCTGGAGAATCATTAAAACCAGCACAAAAATTCATTAAATCGAACTTCTATGCAAAAAACCGCAGCTGTTCAAATTTCAAGCCTGTCCACCGGAAGACCGACAACAAGCAGACTGGAGCAGATGTGGCCGGCGCCGGCAGAGCAGCCCGAGCAGCGCCGAATCCTCGCCAGCCCCGCAGCGCGCCCGCGCCGCCGCCGCACAGGCAGCCCGACCGCTACCGCTCGCCGCCGCCGCCGGCCCGCAGGACCTATTACAGGAGATAACTCCATCACAGGTACCGTACGCAGGCAGGCTTCAATATTATTATACTCAGTGGGCTGAGATCACTCACGACCAGACCATTTTAGAATGGATCACAGGATACAAAATACCATTTATTTCTACTCCATATCGTTACGATAATCCTAGTGTTTACCCACAGTCAGCTCAAGAGCACAATGAATTTAATAAATCGATCAATAAGCTTTTAGAAATTAATGCAATTTCCAAATGTAAACACGAGCCCGGCGAATTCTTATCTAGTGTGTTTTTGGTACCTAAACCGAACGGTGAGAAAAGATTTATTTTAAATTTAAAATGTCTCAACAAATTTGTCCAAAAAAAACATTTCAAGATGGAAGACTATCGAACTGCATCAAAAATAATCACAAAAAATTGTTACATGGCATCTATTGATCTCAAAGACGCATACTTTTTAGTTCCTATTCAGAATTCATACAAAAAATACCTACGATTCAAGTACAATGACATTCTTTATGAATTTAATTGCTTACCGTTCGGTTTATGTACCGCGCCCTATGTTTTTACAAAACTTCTCAAACCAGTGATGGAATTACTTAGATCGAACAACTTTATTTCCGTAATATATTTAGATGATATTTTTTGTGTCGGTAGAACGCATTCAGAGTGCATAAATAACATTACATCTACCCGACTCTTATTGGAAAATCTTGGATTTATTTTGAATACTGAAAAAAGTTCTTTAGTACCAAAGATGCAGTGTAAATTTTTAGGATTTGTTTTTGACTCACAAAACATGCAAATGCGACTACCTGACGACAAAATATCTAAAATTAAAGACAAAGTGCAAAACTTTCTTCAAGTCCATAAATGTAAATTGCGCGATTTTGCGAGGTTCTTAGGTATTTTAGTATCGGCTTGTCCAGCGATACAGTACTCGTGGCTCTACACTAAACAGTTCGAATACTTTAAATATCAATGTCTTCTTAATAATGCTAGCTGATTGTAAGATTGCCTGTTTATTTACAAAACGATATGCAGTGGTGGTTAAATAATTTAGATCATGGTTTTGTAGAATTAGGACCGAATGAATATGATTTAGAGATATTTTCTGATGCCTCCTTAACAGGATGGGGAGCCTGTTGTGATTCAAATAAAGGCTCGGGTTATTGGAAAGAAGATGAAAAACTGCTACACATTAATGAGTTGGAATTAAAAGCCGCATTTCTTGCTTTAAAATGTTTCGCAAAATACTCTCAAAATTGTAAGATCTTAATGAGGATTGACAATGTCACCGCCATATCATGTATTAACAGGATGGGCAGTATACAATACAGACATCTAGATAAAATATCAAGAGAAATTTGGACATGGTGTGAAAATCGAAAGATTACAGTTTTTGCATCTTACATAAACACCAAATCTAATTTTGAAGCAGATTCCCTATCACGCAAAAAATTTTTAGATACTGAGTGGGAATTAAATAATTACGCTTTTATCGAGATTACACGCAGTTTTGGTTTTCCTGAGATCGATTTATTTGCAAGTCGTTGTAACACGAAATGCCCTGTTTATGTAACATGGAAAAACGACCCCGATGCGTACGCAGTGGATGCTTTCACAATACCATGGAATCAATACTTTTACGCTTTCCCACCATTTTCTCTTCTTGTAAAAACTATGCAAAAAATTATTAATGACAAAGCAGAAGGGATAGTTGTTGTCCCATATTGGCCTACGCAACCATGGTTCCCGATATTTCAAAAACTGGTTGTATCAAAACCGATTTATTTTGAACCAGACATTAATTTATTAATTTCTCCTTTCAGGATCAATCACAACCTATACAAGACCCTAACATTGGTAGCCGCGAAGCTTTCCGGCAAGTTCTATTAAAACAATCCCTTTCACCCGAATCCGTTGACATAATGTTAGCCTCTCTAACTCATTCTACTTATAAACAGTATGACGGTTGCATTAAACACTGGATTAACTACTGTAATACACATAAAATTGATTACACAAAGACAACAGTTCCTAAGGTCATTAATTTTTTGACAAGTATTTTTGAAACGGGAGCCAAATATGGAACATTAAATTCATATAAATCTGCGTTGTCACTTTTGTTAGGTAGGCTGCTCGATGATGAGCGAATCAAACGATTTATGAGAGGTGTTTTTAAATTAAGGCCAACTAACCCTAAATTAATTTAACATGGGACCCAAACGTTGTTTTGAATTATCTGGCCCAAAAATGGCCCAACACAGAGCTAAATTTGAAAACCCTTTCATATAAAACTTTAACTTTACTGGCGTTGGTGACTGCGCATCGAGTCCAAACATTTTCACTAATTAAAGTAACTAACATAAAAATTTCACCTCCCAACAACATAACTATTAATGTACCAGATTTAATAAAAACATCTACTCCAAATTCAATACAACCTACTCTCAGATTACCTTATTTCCATGCGCGTGCTGAAATTTGTCCTGCAAGGTGTTTGGAGGAATATCTTAAAAGAACGCAAACACTTAGAAACTGTGATCATTTATTTATTAGTTTCAAAAAACCACACAATAAAGTAACTTCACAGACACTTAGTCACTGGATTAAGAACACTCTCGGTGACAGCGGGATAGATACATCCATCTTCTCCGCGCATAGCACCCGACACGCAGCCACCTCCTCCGCCAGGCAACTTGGTGTTAGCATCGACCTTATTCGTAGAACAGCAGGCTGGTCTGATTCCTCCTCGGTGTTTGCTCGTTTCTACAATAGAGAAATTATTGCTGATGCTAGTCAATTTGCTCGAACTATTCTTACTTCTGATCGCCACCTGTAAAATAAGTTTATAATGTTAATAAAATAATAATAATTAATTAAATAAATAAATAAATGTGTGTTATCTTGAAAAGTTGTTAGGCACCTACTTCAAGATACAATGTTCATAATTGTAATATAAAAACATTGTGATTTTTAAATACAACTATGTCTTAATACTTACGTTTTTTATTCTTTTCCACTATTTTTTTTCTTTACCAAATCACATTTTATTTCTGCTCTAAACATCCTACACTATGTAAACAAATAAATCGCAAAGAATGAAGCTGCGAAACATAATTGAAAATCAAACGAACTTACCAAGTGAAGTTCGATGACAATTATGTGAGCAGCTTCATTCGACGCGATTTATACACACCCTCCCTATAGATAGCTGATCATGTTTTCTTAATTCAAGAATACCCTCCCTATCAACATAAAATGTGATTATGTTAAAGTGTTTGTCGATATTAAAGTAAACACTACGGCAAACACTTCTATCTTTCAACGAAATGAAGACAAATTTTGAAGACGACCGGTAAGTGACGAGAGGGGAAAACGGAAACGGATATTCGTGTAGTGAGGGTAAGCGCAGTGTTGCCATTTTTATTTTTAAATTTGCTCTAAAAATCTGTGTTGAAGGCTGATGCGTGGGGACACTACTACACTATGTAAACAAATAAATCGCGTCGAATGAAGCTGCTCACATAATTGTCATCGAACTTCACTTGGTAAGTTCGTTTGATTTTCAAATATGCATCATAATAATACTAGGCCAGTGGATATTAACATTAAATTCGCAAAGCACGATGTAGTGCTGCATTTTTGGTATGTTGTTTGGATCAGTTAGGGTGATGTAAATCCCAATTTGCAACTTCGAAAAAGTTGTGCTCGCTGCGCACCACGTGATAAACTGCGAAAATTTTGGACTTTTTTCACTTTTTGCTCTAAAAATCATAAATCATGCGTTTCCGACAAGTAACATTTACTACATAAATGAAGCTAATTAAATTTGCAACAATTTAAGCCTAATTGCAGCTCTCTAAACCTTATAACGACTAAGCTGTGGCCTTTCAAAGATAGTCAGTTTTTCCCGAAATATTGAAATTTTTAGTTTTGCTCCTGTTTGAAGCAAAATATTGGCAAAACCGCTCGTTCTATGAGAAGGTCGTAAAATAAAGTTGTAGAAAATTTAATTTTCTTTTGTTAGAGCACAACACAATCACTCACAATCTGCATATCAAAACATAAGCTGGGAGTACCTCCACGCGGTGAAGGCGGTAACAGTGTAAACTGCCTAAAACTCCCATCAACTAAACAAATGCCTTCGGGCTTATGTTTTGGATTTGATTTTCGCACAAGATAGTGATTGGAAGTAGCCTACCTGGTAACGCAGGGGAGCAGCCAAAAAACTATTATCTTATTAACGCGAACGAAGTCAGGCTAAATAGTCATAAAAATGTCGGTTCCACCGGGGGAGTCTGCTTTGTGCGTCGGCTGGCACTCAAGGAAGGTGACAGTACAGTGGTAATTGTAAAAAAACGTGGCATCCAAACTCTAATTAACTCGAGTGTGGAGCGTGGCCTCCAAGAGGATGAACTTTTTTTGAAAAAGCTAGACGAAGTCAGTGTTCACGATGCTTGCAGAAAGAGATTCACCGCTCGGCATAATATTGACGCATGTGCTCGTCGTGGAGGCGATCAAATTCCACAACCCCGCCCATCAACCTCTAGAACATCGGGCCCTATGAATCTTCGGAGCATTTGTTTCCTTTGTGCGGAGGAAATCACTGAGGAGTTTCTCCAGCTCCAAACCAAACTTCCCAAATCACGCAGAAATGAGGTGTTCAAAGTAGAATCAATGACAATTAGGGAATCAATGCTCGATGCAGCCAGTCGTCGAGGTGATACATGGGGACGGCAAGTCATTGATCGTCTTACAGCTACTTTTGACCTCGTTGCATCTGATGCCAGGTACCATAAGTTATGCCAAAAGAAGTTTTACAGTCTTCCATTCAGCGTGCGAAAGAAGAAATACTCAGAACCCAAAAATGTCCCAGAGTGCATGGAATACATATACTCCTATCTTTCTAATAACAGGGAGGCAAAAAAAACGCCGAGTGACTGCAGCTTCTTAAACATTTAATTTGCGTATAATTTTTTTTCCTACTTTCCCAAATTTTGTACTTTTGTTAATTACCTATCCTGCAAATGAAAAAGTATTACCTATCCTTTTTATGATTTTATATGCCCTCAGTTTCAATTCTTTAAAAATCTATTTCTACCTTCTTTTTGTTTTTCAGATATTGTGAGTGAACTATTTGTCTCACAGACTTTGTTCTATGCTCTAATGAAAGAAAATTAAATGCATTACAACTTTATTATACGACCTTCTCATAGAACGAGCGGTTTTTGCCAATATTTTGCTTCAAACGGGAGCAAAACTAAAAATTTCAATATTTCGGGAAAACTGACTATCTTTGAAAGGCCACAGCTTAGTCGTTATAAGGTTTAGAGAGCTGCAATTAGGCTTAAATTGTTGCAAATTTAATGAGCTTTATTTATGTAGTGAATGTTACTTGTCGGAAACGCATGATTTATGACTTTTAGAGCAAAAAGTGAAAAAAGTCCAAAATTTTCGCAGTTTATCACGTGGTGCGCAGCGAGCACAACTTTTTCGAAGTTGCAAATTGGGATTTACATCACCCTAACTGATCCAAACAACATACCAAAAATGCAGCACTACATCGTGCTTTGCGAATTTAGGGTTTTTTAGTGTCGATTTCTACTGGCCTATACTTTCATAATATATTTTTTAATTATATTTAAACAAATACATACTTAATCCAAGTGGGCCCATTAAAAGAATACAGGAAATGTGTGTTCTACCCGAAAGTTATTCTATTTTCTGCTGGCCGGCACTTTTACTTTTTTGGTCCAAAATGAATGATACCCTTTAACTGTCATACAAAGTGACCGGTCATGTGACTGACGTTTGTATGAAAAATTGAAAATTCCCTTTGAGATTTCAACCATTGAGTACTACCACTATGTTGCTCATAAACACAGAACATTTAAAAGAGGTTAGAATGGCGATAATGCGCCGTCCGTATGAAATCCGGTGTCGCCGATTCCACCCCACCTTTTACCTCCACTACATCTGTACTTCAATAAAGATGAAGTTTACGCACATATTTGCAATTTCAAAACTAGCCAATCATAGCGCCGCTCAATCATGCGATTTCAAATGGAAACGAATCATACGCATGCACGCATACCGATGTACATTTTTATAGCTATGTGTGAGTTAGACAGCGCGATCGCGTCTTTGCGTGGAGTATGAGCGTTTGATCATAGTCTTGGCGCGCCGGCCCCGCCCACAGCGCCTTTCTAACCTCTTTTAAATGTTCTGTGCTCATAAATAACCAGTTAAATTTCACGGCGTATGTATGGCCGTTGGGGCAAAGAGGGCCCTAATTTTATAATGAACTAATTTTATAAATATGAAAATATACACGTGGCGAACCCAGAGCAGGTTTTTTATTTACCAGTACCCCTACCATGAGTTGCGCGCTCGATATCGACAACGTAAACGTGCATTTAGTATGGAGAAATTTTACTTCAGATAACTGTCAATAGATGGCGTAGTTTTAATTCCATACAAAAACGCGTTTACGCTCTCGCTATCGAGCGCGTTTACTTTGGTTATCAACTCATGGTAGGGGTACTGGTCGGGATTTACATACATACAAGCTGAACATTTCCACCTTTGGTTTCAGCAATGCATTTTAACTTCTGACGTCATATTGTGTTATTTTATTTCACAACCTTCCGTAGTCGAGTAGTTAAAAGCTACGTCAGACGTTACGGAGGTTCCGGGTTTGAATCCCGTTGTGGCTCGTCGAACAAATATCACTTTGTGAGACTTTCCCCAGTTTGGTTAGGTCATTGCAGGCTGAATCACCTGATTATCCGAAAAGAAAGATGATTCCGTGTTTCGGAGTAGAGCTTTGTTCCCGTTCCCGGCTACTATCTACGGATGTAGTCGTTATAGGAGCCATGTCAGAAGCCTAAGGAAGCTCAACAATTCCGACACCAGGGTTTGTGAGGTAGGTTAACCTCGAAACCAACTCGATAAGAAGAATATTTTAATTTAAACCTATAAAGAATAAGTGATTTTGATTTTGAAAAATGAGCAATAAGCCGTAGCGGTAGGACTGAATTTCGTAGTGCGAATGTCCAACCGTATGTGCTGGCTTCTGTACATAAAACTGTAGTCCAAAGTGTTAATAGGAAAACTTGTGTTGGTTCTTTCCTATTATCGTCCAAGTCGAAAAAATGAGGCCTGTTTAATTCCTGCAACATTAATTAACAAAGGTAAATTTGATTCGTGTGTGTGTGAATCGAGGTCACGTAAATAGTTCGTCCACCCTGTATATAGTGTGAAATATCGCGTGATCTGACCTTTAGGAACACCATGTATACGCAACTACGTAGGTATGTAAATGAAGACTATTTATTAGTAAGAAGTAGCGGGTTAGGTAGGGAGGGATGTCCTAAATAATAATAAGCAATATTGTGATGAAAAAATTATCTTCTTTTTTTTTCTAGCCCGTATCGTCCCTCTGCAGGGCAAAGGCCTCTCTCTTCTCCTTTTAAGTCTTATCTTCTTCTATACTACTCGTATAATAAAACAGAAGAATCGGCGTGTCTGTAGGTAGGTATGTACATTGAGTTATTTTTCAAAAAACTGATTGTAGGTGATAAAGGGAGTGTAGTTGAACACAAAAATTTAAATGAAATTTTTTATGGTGGTAATCCCCGGTCAACATCTTGAATACTTTTAATCGCGGAAAATTGAAATCCGCGTAGATAGTAGCCGGGACCAACGGCTTTAAGTGCCTTTTGAAGCACGAAATCATCTTTCTTTCCGCAAAATCCAGTGATTCAGCCTGCCATATCCTAACCAAACTGAGGAAATTCTCACAAAGTAGTAACAAATATGTTTGACGAGTCCCCACCGGGATTTGAACCCGGAACCTCGGTACCGTCAGGCGAGCTTTTGACCACTCGACCACGGAGGCTATTACATTACATTAAAATCGGTTCAGTAGTTTTGGAGCCAATCCCAAAAGTCAATACAAACAAACAAACAATCAAATACTTCCTATTTATAATTTTAGTATAGGTAGATAAACAAGTTGTGAATGAACAGATTAAAAGCTACTGAAAATATCGCTAAGTACTACTAGCACATTATTACGTAATAGGTATTATGTGAACATCACTAAATTAAAACAGTTAGTAATCCCCTTAGCAGCGTTTAATTGGTCACTAACCACACGGGGCGTCTAGCCTAAAAGGGCAAGAAATGGTCGGTGGAATACCTATTTTAGTATCACTACTCACTACTTAATATAAAACAAAGTCGCTTTCTCTGTCCCTATGTCCCCATCTATGTCCCTTTGTATGCTTAAATCTTTAAAACTACGCAACGGATTTTGATGCGTTTTTTTTTAATAGATAGAGTGATTCAAGAGGAAGGTTTATATGTATAATACATGCATAATATACGTAAGGATAACCCACAATAACCATTTTCCCGTTCAGAGCCGGGGCGGGTCGCTAGTACAAAATAAACTGTTCCCATAAGAACGATTGAACTTAAACAATTTAACTGTAACAACTTTATTTTTACTTTTGTTGGATAGCTGCTTTTATTACTCTACTAGCTTTCGGCTCCGCGGCTTCGCCCGCGTTAACAGGTTTTCCCGTGGGAAAGAAGTATTTTCCCGCGTTAAAAAGTAGCCTATGTGTTATTCTGATATATAAGCTATATTACTGTAAAGATTCATTAAAATCCGTCCAGTAGTTCCAGAGATTAGCGTGTACAATAAACGGACGGACAGTCAGACGGTATTTTTTTCTAAAACTTGTATTTTTGTGTTCAGTTACACTCCCTATATCACCTACAAACAGTTTTTTGAAAAACAAATCAATCACAACTCAAAACACGCCGATTGTTCAGTTTTATTACAGTATAGAAGAATAAGAAAAGCGAGTTAATGATAGTAAAAGAGATAACTATGTTAACCGCTATCTAAGAATGTTCATATAATGATGATAGATAATATACATAGATTTATTAAATCGTATTTTTTGTTGAAATGGCTTGGGCTTGGGCATTGGCTTTACATCTAAAAGGTTTGGATTCAAATCAGCTTGTCTCTGCTTAGTTAATGAAGAAAAAAAATTAAATCCTGAAGCTCAATAAACTTTTTTTTATATTATAAAGATTGAAGGTGACAAATCGATGCAAAAGTCAAGAAAAATTATGAAGAGTATCTTTTTTATAAATTTTTTATTTTTCTGTAATATTAATACCGTGTGAAAATATCAGAATATCCGGCTTACGGATTGAGGATCTGTGGGGCGACGCAGTTGCTGCTATTTACACAATTAAAACATGTCGCTTATTCCCTTAAAAACTCTAACTTATCATATTTAAATTTTCTACATTTGTAGCAAATGCTATTTACACAATTAAAACATGCCGCTTATTCCCTTAACAACTTTAACTTACCTTATTAAAATTTTCTATATTTGTAGCAAAGGTTTTTCACCCTCACACCCACGTAGCGACTATGAATGACGTCACGGTTACGTCACAGCGACCACCTATACTAGATAATATCACGGAATATAAGAATAGTATCTAAAAATAAACACCTTTGAACTATTGAATCGAATAAAGGGTCATCGGTGGCCGAGTGGCTGGGACCGTTGACTTCTATTCGGAAGTTCGTGGGTTTAATAACGTGACATAACAATATGTTTTTGATTTTCCAATTAGTAATGTACGTTTATTCGACGCTCTTACGACGAAGGAAAACATTGTAAGAAAATCTGCAGTAATCTGCACACACCTGCAAAAAGTTCAAAGGTTGTGTGTTTGTAATTAACCCGCACTGGGATATCATGGCAGACTATTTATTTATTTATTTGGTCAACCAACTTAGTACATAATATTATGATTCTGTAATATCTAATGCTGGCACGTTTTAAAGTAAATATGCACCATATTTAAAGGTTAACACATCATGCTTCAATACTAAGGCCTATTCACCCTGGTTTCAGTGTGAATAGGCCTTCAGGTTTCATAACTATTGCTAGGTACTCGTACACTATTATTTATTCTGTGCTCGTACTTGTATTGTGTCAAGATTTGTTGTAATAATAAACTTATTTTAAGCTGTTCGTTTCGACTAATTGTCCGTTTTTCACACACTTCTTTATTATTAGGTACGAATTAAAGTAAATGACAAACAAGAAAACGCTTATAGAAGAATTTACGAATCATGAATGTTATCTAAATACTTTTTTAAATGTTTTGATTTGATTTGATTTATATTTTTAACCCACTTCAAAAAAGTAGGAGGTTTCCAATTCGACGCGTATGTTTTTTTATATATCGAAATTTTCGAATACAGTAATCATCCATAAATTATTATACGAACCATTTTATTTTTGGTCTAATCCTAAATAGAGCTTTCTGCGTATTTTTTTCAAAATACAGTTATCGTCGGTAAATTATACAAACCGTTTTATTTTTGGGACTAATCCTAAATAGAGCTTTCTGAGTAAATGACAGGTGATATTGTCTTTAATGTTCGACCTAAAAAACAAAAAAGGAACCCTTATATAGTCCGGTTCATTTTAGACCAAAAGTGCTCTAGAACTTGAGTTTCATCTGTCACTCCTGTAAATGGCAACGACTCCTACCGTTGGATTCGTCTTGATGTCCTGAACGTGAAACTGTCGGTCGTCAAGTGCTAAAGTGGTGGAGGGATGAGGGGGGGGTAATCAAAGATCGCTGGATTTTACGTTGTAATTTGAAAACTAGTGGACCGATTTCTTTATTATTAGTATTATTTGAACGGGTATAACATTATCTACAACACGTTCATATACATCGAATACGTCAATGCAGTGGTTACCGCGTAATAATACGAAACATAATAAAAAATAATTGTGTTTAAATAATATCACAGATTACGCTAAATCTATAAAGTTTTTGTGAAAAAAATGTTGCTTACTTTAATTCTACAACAAATTATCTAATCAAAAAGGTAACAATAATTACTATAGGATTTATGGTGCCTGAGCTAGAGTTAATTAACTAAACGTAGTCGCAGGTCAATATACTACGAGTACGCAATAAAAAATTGTTTTCCGCGTTAATTGTTACAAATTAAACTGTACTAACATGTAATTGTATGTACTGAATTGTCTAAAATAAACATAATTATTTTTTTATTTTTTTTTATTTTTTTTTCGACCTAAATTTATTTTATTTTTATATCATGGGTAGATATTACCAATATAATATCCCCTGGCATAGTTTTTATCCTGTCAGGAACTTTAGGCCAGGGGCTACAGGCAAATTAAAAACTACTATAGTGAAAACTAAAAAAATGTTTTCTGCGTTATATCGACGTAAATTTCTTTTATTTTTTTATCATGGTTAGATATTACCAATATCTATCCCCTGACATAGTTTTTATTCTGTCAGGTACCTCGGGTCAGGTGCTACAGGCAAAGTCAAAACTACTATAGTGAAAAGCTAAAAGATTGTTTTCCGCGTTATTTCGACGTAAATTTATTTTATTTCTTTATCATAGGTAGGTGTTACAGATATCTATCTTCTGATGTAGGTTTTATCCCGTCAGGTACCTTGAGTCAGGTGCTACAGGCAAAGTTAAAACAACTATAGTGAAAACTAAAACATTGTTTTCCGTGTCATTTCGACGTAAATTTCATTTAATTTTTTATCATGGAAAGGGATTACTATAATCTATCACCTGACATAAGTTTAATCTCGTCAGGTACCTTGGGCCAGATGCTACAGGGAAAGTAAAAAATACTATAGTGAAAACCTAAAAAAATGTTTCTCGGGTTATTTCGACGTAGATTTCTTTTATTTTTTTATCATGGGTAGGTATTACTAATATCTACCCCTGACAAAAGTTTTATCTTGTCACGTACCTTGGGTCAGATGCTACAGGCAAATTCAAAACTACAAATCGTGAAAAACAAAAAAAAATTATCCTCTTTATTTCGACGTAAAGTCTTTTTTCCAGGTATTATTTGAAAAATGTAAGCTTGAAATATATAATTAAAGTAATATGGTGATTACTTACCCATCTCTTCTCATTCATTTACTTATATTTGCGTACTCGTAGTATAGTGATCCTACGACTACGTTTCGTAAATTAGCTCTAGCTCAGGCACCATAAATCATATAGTAATTATTGTTACCTTTCTGATTAGGTAATTTGTTTTAGAATTAAAGTAGTAAACATTGTTTCCACGAAAACGTTATAGATTTAGCGTAATCTGTGATATTATTTATACACAATTTATTTTTTCAATGTTTCGTATTATTGCGCGGTAACCGCTGAATTGGCGTATTCGATGTATAAGAACGTCTTTTAGGTAATATTATACCCTTTCAAATAATACCAGTAACAAAGAAATCGGTCCACTAGTTTTCAAATTACAGCGTAAAAACAAAAGTACAAATTCACCAACTTTGATTACCCCTCCCCTCCTCCCTCCACCACTTTAGAACTTGACGACCGACAGTTCCACGTTCAGGACACCAAGACGAATCCAACGGTATGAGTCGTTGCCATTTACAGGAATGACAGATAGAATTTTTTCATTCAGTACTGGAGCGAACCGGACTAATAGTAGGGGAGCCCAAAATGCTTTCATAGGATGACTCGGGCATACTAAGTATTATAAATCTGTGACTGGGGTGTCCGTTCGTCCGTTTGTCAGCGCCTATTTGAATCAAGGGAAATTTCGTGAAAATCGCACACCCTAATTTTATAATTAAAATTAAATTAAATTAAAATTATTCGCTAAAATGTATGTACCTGCATTAGGTACTTTAGACATAATGTTTGCGCCAAACTGTTTTTTTTTAATTATTTTTTTTCACTTTTATTTATTTTTTACTAGCTTTCAGCCGCGGCTCCGCCCGCGTTAACAGTTTTTCCCGTGGGAATGAAGCATTTTCTCGGGGTAAAAGGTAGCCTATATTACTAAGGGTAAATGTAGCTTTCTAATGTTGAAAGAATTTTTGAAATCGGTTTAGTAGTTTTTTAATTTTATTAATCATTACAAACATACACACACACACACACACTTACACACAAATACAAATCTTTCCTCTTTATAATAATAGTATGATTGACTTTAATTCAAAGAGTCACTATGTTCTTTATTTTCAGGACAAGGAATTTCAAAAACATAAGGAACTCCTACAAAAGCCCCTCATTCACCCCGGAAAACATAACCACAGACGGAGCACAAGATGGACGGCTATTTAAAAATAACAATTAATTTAATTCCGTGAAGAGTCTAAATAACTAGGTCACGACTCACAAGTCAACCGAACACGCACATTTGACGTCACACCACCCAGTGACGTCATATCTTCTGTCCTGCTCTATCTGTTGCATATTCATTGTTCTATTTTTGAATCGGTATAGTAAGTAGTAGAGAACGCCTGATGATTCAGAAGTGGTATTTTTAACTGTGGCTTCAATCTAAATAATAATATGAAATTACTAGCGACCCGCCCCGGCTCCGCATGGGAAAATGGTTATTGTGGGTTATTCTTAAGTATATTATGCATGTATTATACATATATAGGTACCTTCCTCTTGAATCACTCTACTATCTATTAAAAAAAACCGTATCAAAATCCGTTGTGAAGTTTTAAAGATTTAAGCATACATAGGGATATAGGAGCATAGGGACAGAGAAAGCCTATTTGTTTTTATACTATGTAGTTAGTGATGATGATTGCGTCAGTGTTAGTGACCATACTCCTAATTTTTACTCGTTCGAGAGTGGGCGGAGCCGCGGGATGAACAGCTAGTTTGGTTGACTATAAAAAGTTGAATTTCTACTACCATTGATGATTAAAATAACAACGTTTGTTTGGTTCCCGGCTTATAATTGTTTATACCAACTGTTGGCAACACAACATGATGTTTTATACTTTGGCAACTCTGTACTTTCTGTAAATCATTCTGTTTTGGTTGCACAATAAAAACGTTACAGATTCAATCAGTTTGTGATTTAATTTAAATACCAGCTAATTAATACAATACAGTCCATTAATATAATAAATCCAACACCAACTCAACTTTCTTGTAGGTGTCGTATCGTAAGAGACGACAAAAATCAAAATTAAAAGATTAAAGGTTCCTTTTAATTCTACGTAATAAGTATTTCAAAATCTTTTTTCTAAGTCTTCTTCAAACAAATACAAAGAACAAGACTAAAAACGCAGGAAATGGGCATAAGGTTCACCTGTGTAATCAACAACAACTGCGATCCCCAAGTTCCCCAACCCGCCTGTCACGCATGGGGATTATAGCAACACCTCCCTTTCAACGGAGAGGCCATAGTCCAGCAGTATGGTGGACTATATACCTCTAAATCGCAAAAAAGCGACCTCTATATCTAAATCAACAAAATCAATACATATTATACCAGAAAGGTTGGAAGAGCCCGCTTCGGGCTCTTCCAACCTCTTTGTATTATACAATGTTCTTTATTGACACCATAAAATACGAAAGACAGAACAAAACAACAAGAGTAAAAAAAAAATTCTCTCTCACAGCCATTTATTTCATTATTATTTTTGTCTTATGGCACTAGTAAACTGTGTGCCATTGTCGAGTTTGCGCCTGTAATTTTATCCTGAGCAACCTTTTTTTCACACTTTGCTAACCTCAATAAACAGAACGTTATATTCGACACTCTGAACACATGGTTCCGTGGTGTAGTGGTTATCACATCTGCTTTACACGCAGAAGGCCGCCAGTTCGATCCTGGCCGGAATCACTTCTTTTGATGTTTTTTATTTACTATAAAGTAAATTTATAGTATTATTGAATACTTTTAGGACCTGTTAAAACGTTTTCACATACATTTTGACATTTGTTTCGAAAAAAAAAATTCTTTACAACTTGACCGTAAATGTTTTTTTTCTTTTTTACAGAGGCCTCTGTGTCTACGAGAAGTAATTTATATAAATGCAATAAATACATATTTTATAGAGTAGGTTGATGAACTCTACGAGCTAATAAATAAACAAAATAGAACAAAAACAGGAAAAATTGCTCTCCATCCATACAGGTTTCTTAGAACGACTTGTAATAAAAGTACAGGATCGTTTTAACCGGCTGTCAAAAAGGAGGTTATCAGCCCGCCCGCATCTACAGCCATATTGTTTTCCAATTTTTCCCGCGGAAATTATGAACTAATATGTATAATAGAACTGAAGAATTGACGTGTCTGTACATTGATTTGGCGTGTAGCAGAACACAAAAATACAAGCTTTGAATAAATTACCTTCTGTCTGTTTGTACACGATAAACTCTGGTAGGTAGGTACTACTAGACGGATTTTAATGAAACTTTACAATAAATATAGCTTAAACATCAGAAAACACATATGCTACTTTTTACCGCGGGAAAATACTTCTTTCCCACGGGAAAACCTGTAAGCTAGTTAATCTAAATTACTATTCTACCAATCAAATTCACCATGAAAAGAGTTCATAGTTAAATTAAGTTAAGTAAGTTAGTTGCTGAAATTGGAATTATTTCCTAATTTAAAAGTAATAAAATAACATAACGTACATACATACATACATTAACTCACGCCTCTTTCCCGGAGGGGTAGGCAGAGACCAGGGATCGGAACCGGTTTTTCATACACTTGTTAAATCACGCTAGTTCAAACCCTATCCGACTATAGCTCTAACTAAGATCACTAAGGATAGGTTTAGTCCTGGGGGAACATAATATGCAAAGCAACCGGCAGCCCTGGACTTCGCCTGCCGCAAAAACAATTACTTTAATAATTACAAAACCGATTGAAACCGGTTTCATTCCGTTCTTTATCAAAAACCGGGTAACCAGAATATTTTTGGTTTGTTTCATTAAGTTCCATCTATTGCCGGTTAATTGGGGAACAGAATTATATCTGTTTTTCGAACGATATTAACAGGGATTTCAAAACCGGTTTCGATCCCTGGCAGAGACCACTTCCCACATAACGTAATCCAATGAAAAAAGAGAAAGATTTAAAATTCAATATGGATAAGTGACATAGCATAATCACGCATAATAAAATATGTAAATCTTCGAATCTTTCTTATTAGGAAATATTGCAACTTTAGTAGTTGGTTTAACTTTTCAAATTGCACATGTTCCATGGACCTACTTGTTTTTATCCTCTAACAAGCTTACTCCGTATAATGTATAGTTTATCAGTAGGTAACTTAACTAGTTTCTTAGGCGGAGTGAGGTTTGCTGATGTCTTGCAGTCAAGTTCTTATTTTTTAAAGAGAACGGAGTTTAGAGCGACGAACTATCAAAGAAAATCAGAAATTATATTTAGCTTTTAGCTCTTAAAGATACTAGTGCTAATTATTAGTCTGGTCTTTGCTACTTATTAGCTTTGACTAGGGACTACTATTTGGTATTCTGTGCTTTGACGTCGAAAGTAAGTAAATATTACTTACATCAAATAAAAACCATTCGATTTTAATTGATTTTGAATGAAGGTCCTAACTAAAGGTTAGGTTAGGTCTTACCCACCGAACAAACCCTGGTGTCAAAATTATTGACTTTTTGACATTGCTCGTGCAACGCCTATTATCCTTAGGTTAGCCTAGACCAAGGGTTAAACGTGCTTTCCGATACACGGAATTATATTTATTTTCGGACAATATAGTAGAATATGTGGGCAAGTTCAAATCCCACCAGGAAAGATTCACATTTTCATATATAACGTACTAACATGTGCTAATTACCTTTTCACTTTATAATTAACTACTATTTTATACATTTCACAAAAGACTCTATATGATTCACACGACAATTATAATACGATAAGTACCTCGTATCATCTTGTTCGTATAATAAACATAAACGACACAAACCCGTTTTAGTGGTCCGGCTCTGTCCGATCCGCGCACACGCATACTGACGCCATATTTGAATTTTTGAAAAACGAATTGTTTATTTTTAATCAAGTTTAAAGTTTCACTACTACTATTTAAGTGTTAATACTTTGGGTATTTTTGTACTGAAGAGGTTTCGTATCTTGGTAAGTAAAGTTACTGTTATTGTAATTTTTTATAAGCAAGCTTTTTTAATTGGATGCGTTGGTTATTTGTTACTATTGTCCTTCATAATAAAAAACGTGCTTAAGGGGCCTAAAGGTGCTAAGTGGCGCCCCCACCCTTTATAAAATAATAACTCGAAAAATAATCAATATTTAAAAAGTCTACAACGGCGAATACCGAGACGGTGTTCTGTAGGTAAGATATATTAAAGCCATTAACTTTATTTATTACTATCTGCCCGCTCGCGGCTACGCCCGCGTTGTATTTTGACTTTTCCTTGCAGTTTCACGTAGTAATGAGATATTTTTCCGCGGTGAAAACTATCTAAGATGTTGACCAGACATATAAAGTATCACTATGCAAATTTTCATTCAAATCGGTCCAACAGTTTCAGAGATAAGCCTGTACCAACAGACAAACAGAGAAACAATAATAATTACAGGATATTATTATGTTCTATATAACTTCTTACATCCCCCTGACTCGACTTTTAGCCTTTATTTCCTATGTACAGATTTTCGATCTCTACAGTTTTATTATATAGAAGATATCTCGCTAGTAGATGCTAGTAGTTAAAGGTGGAACAATTGCGATAAGTGGCCGTTTTCCGCAATTGTTCCATCTATAACTACTAGCGAGATATAATAAATAAATTTAATGGCTTCAATATATCCTACAGAATGCAAGGTCTCGTTATTCGCCGTTCTAGATTTTTGAAAAATATTTTATTTTTCGATCGGGTACGTATTCATCGTGGTTATTCGCTTTTAGAAGAATAGAGTAAACTTTATGGCATACAGGCTAATATGACGATACTATACCTACTTTCTTTATTATATCTATATTGTAGAATGTACAAGCGAAAACGGAGATTAGCGGTCTGAAGGGACATTTCGCGTTCATTCGGTCAATAAATTACACAAAATATTATAGTATATATGTATATAATAGCACATTGCACAACCAGCACAAAAACACAAATATAGACACACACAATACACACACACACTTACACACATACACACTCATGCACCACACATTAACCTTAGATCTTAAAACCTAAGAGGGGCTAGTCTAAAACCGACTCCGTAACTGAATCTCGACGCACGACAATACGACGAACGCTAGTTCGAAATGTGTAATCTTTATGTTTTTTGGTTATTTATTCACATATTAATAATAATAAATGTATGTATATTAAGACATATTTTATTTAATATTTAAATAAAAAAAACGTAGGAACGTAATGGTGTTTATTAAACATTTACCTATTTAAATATGTCATGAGATAAATATATAAACCAGCGCTGGGCAATGATGCCTAGCATATGCTGAGACTAGTACCCATTGCCGTAACAGGAACATTATCTTGTAGCTAGCTTTAAGTATACCATTGTTTTACTGGCAATAAAGAATTTTCTATTTCTATTTCTAAAAACTTTATTTCACCCCCTCTAACATGCTCGGTCCACGCGTGACAGACATAATTTTGTCGTGCGTATTCTCTTATCCTATTGGAGGACATTTCAATACGGCGGGTTTTTTGACAGTTAAATGTGCGACAAACTTTTGTCATAGCACTGCATGTTACGTTACGGGGGAGACAAGAAATATAGTCCACAGCGGTAAAAGTGTACAAAAGCCGCCTAGCAATTTCTACCAGGCAGCCCATATCAAAGAGGGGAACTACAACAGTAGCAAGACAGTGCGTTTATGTGTAAAAAATAAAATACCTAACTTCATTTATCTTTTGTATGGAACAGATGTTTGTTTTCTAGTTCCCATAGTTGGTCCAACCTTAATTTAAAAAAAACCTACACTTATGTACAATCATATCTCAATACGGTATACATACTTACTTTACTTACTTAAACTTACATTAAAAATCGCTTGGGATTTTCTATAAATATTTGCAGGAAACTATTAGTTAAGCGTTTAATTAATGTTTTGTATTGATTGATGTGAAAAACTACGCTTACTTAATAGAATAATTATTGGGTTTTTTAATAACAAAGAATACAAAAGTAATTCACTTTTCTCTGTCTGAAATCAGAAATCAGAAATGTTTATTTGCACATCCTGTCAAATCTCAACTGCTCAACCGATTGCGATAAAAAATGGCAGGGGATGATGGTATTACGGGAAAGGGCCATATATACGGATTTTCGAAGTCCAACTCACAAACTCAACTTACAAACTATGAATAAAAATATATTTGTAGGTATATAAATAATCAGTGTTTTATTTTTATACGGATTTCATTCAGAACGGTAAAAACGGATTTTGTACAGATTTTTTCGATGAAAATGCTGGTAACTGTTTGCGATAGGAAAAGCTTTGATCTAGTAATTATTTACTTAGTTTTTGTAAAAATAAAATAAAAACTTATTCAATGTTAGTACCTACGTAATTATGATTACAAGTAATGTTAGTTTCTCTAGTATCTTTGCCAGTAGGAAGTCCAGCCTTTATGTTTTTTTAAAAACAAGTTTTCTTTGTTTTAGAAGCAACACGAATTTCATCAAAATCATGAGATCATCGAGATATTGTCAATGATGTGATGATGACCGAGAACAGATTTTGAAAGAATTATTGAACTGTTGAAGTCGCGATGTTGCGATCGGCTTCGTCCATTATTTTCCTCGTCCTGCTCGCCTATACAGAGTCACAAAAAGCAGGTAAATATTTAAATTACGTACCTAGCTTGGTACGTTACATTACACAGCTAAATGTGACAACAAATATAATTTTAATCTTATTCATCAGATTTATTCTTTTATCTTTATAAATAAATATATAAAAATTACATACATAGATTTTTAATCATTTTTTAAACAAAAAGCCATTACTATTATTATTATTATATTTATTTTTAATACCTTTCGTATTAAATAAATTACATCCTTTTCTCTGGCGTGGTAAGAACACAGAATACAGATTAAGAATTTATACAGCGTCATCTTTTGATAAAAAACAGAACAATGACCAAATTTTTTTACAGCTACTCGATAACAGATGGTGTTGTCAAAATTAAATTATGAAACACAAAAGTGGTGGTGTAGTGAGTGACTAAAATATTCATTCATTCATTAAATCACCGTAAATAAATAAAAAGTTCCCTTTCTCTTTGGTATAAGTAAAATTTTTTAAAAGATGCCATCTGTCGATTGCTCTGTCTTTTGATAAAAAACAGAACAATGACCAAATTTTTTACAGCTACTCGATAACAGATGGTGTTGTCAAAATTAAATTATGAAACACAAAAGTGGTGGTGTAGTGAGTGACTAAAATATTCATTCATTCAATAAATCACCGTAAATAAATAAAAAGTTGCCTTTCTCTTTGGTATAAGTAAAATTTTTTAAAAGATGCCATCTGTCGATTGCTGTGGCGCCAAATTTATTTTGTTTCAGACCTAATGTTTGTTTTTATAGAAGGGAAACGACAAATATCGAGATAATTTAGTGTAATTCTAAAGATTTTTTCTTCCCACTAGAGGGCGACAGCTGTGTTGATGAGTACACCAACACCGTGGGTCGATGTGCAAAGGCGGAGACATGTCAGTCAGCCCAAGTTACATTCCAGTAAGATCTTTAAATTATTGTTTAAATTATTTTCGACGAGAAAGTTGCTTCTTCTTGTTAAGAAAAGGTTGTTTCCCTGTTTCCATATTCTATAGAACTACGTCTCCAATCTCGTTGTCCAGATTTTTGAAAAAATTTATTATTTTCCAAATTATTATTTTATATTTTAAAAGGGTGGCCGCGGCGCCACTTAGCATAATAGAGTCCCATTACAGTCCACTAGCGCCCTCATTTCATTTTTTTTTTATACTGTAGGTAATAAAAATAAGCTAAAAGCTTAGTAGTTTTAGTTAAGCTTTAAGTTCCAAAATAGATTATGTATTTTGAATGATCTGATAATGTTCCCTACCCTTTCAGACAGAACGGCATCCGGCCGACATTCTGCGCGTACACGTTCGATGGTGCGCTGGTGTGCTGCCGCGACGGAGGGAACATCCTGCAGCAGGCTCCCAAGCCGGCGCCGGCGCAGGAGTGAGTAACAGCCCGTCCCCATCTCTACGGCGCCGTACCGTGACGGCAGGGGCAGCAGTAAAACTCAGTAAATAGGGTGAAATTAGCCATTATCAGCGCATTAACATTATTTGTGCGTTTTCAAATTTTTGCTACTCTGAAGTATAGCAAGTACCCACCGAGATTCGAACCCGGAACCTCCGTAACGTCAGGCGAGCTTTTGACCACTCGATCACGGAGGCTATGTGCAACAAAGTGTATTCCATTCTATCTTAAAACATATACTTAGTCACATCTGTAACAAAAAAATACATGCATTTTTCACATGTTTCCCTGGCCAGGCCCGGCGCACTCCGCGCCCTCGCTCCAGAATGTAAAATGCTCCTCATATATGAGGCCAGTTAGTAGGAAACGCGCGCGCGAGTGACGACGATTGTTCTGTAGTAATACGGACTCTCGCAGCGTGGTCTTAAGGTGCATTTTGTTTTGATACGAACGCAACGACAAACGGTAGGCTATTATTTTGACGCGTTCAAAGTAATTTGAACGTTAGTGGCGTGTTAGCTAGAATTAAATTCGCACGTTTGCTATCAGAGAGTGCGCCCTTTGTAGGTACCTAGTACTATTATTTATTATGTGCCCTTGATTTGCTATCGGCAGGTCTCGGCCCGTGTGGGGCAACAACGCAGGCCAGCCGGACACCCGCCGGGTCAGCGAGCGCAGTAAGTATTGTCAAGTCATAAGGGCCTGGCCACAGCTTCGCGCGAACTACGGCGAGACCGGAGGCGCGAACTGCGGCGCGATGGTAGGCCACAGCTCGCCGCGTATTCGCTCTACAGACCGTTCACCGTTAGTTGTCCCCCGCCGATAAAGTACTACTATGGCAGGCCGAGGTCATCTATAGTGGACGGCCTGTAGATGCCGCATACACCCACCGCCGCCGCCGCCGCGCGCCCCTCCCACCCCCTTCGCTAATCGCTCGATGCTCGTCTTACCGCCGCCGCCGCGCGCGACTGGCTGTGGACAGCTTCATACAATTGCCTACGTTTGTTTCCATCGCTCTTCGTCTCTCATCGTGGCCAGGGGGTAAGGTCTATGTACAGTAGCCAGAACATGCAGCTGGACATGCTGACCTTTAGAGCGCCCGTAGCGGTAGGGGTGAATTTCGTAGTGCGAATGTCCAACCGCGTGTACTGGCTTCTGTACATTACAATATGTAGGTATTTATATTGACCCTGCACTATATCAAATTAATATGCAATAACAAGGAAAAACGAGAACGCAGTTATAGGTATTATTATCGCAAATAAGCAGAGGTCAGACAAAGATAGGTAGGTATGCCACAAATGCATAATATATAAATGCGCGATTACTTAACTACTTTGAAAGGTGCAAGTTTCTTGTTGCTTAGGTACTTCAAAAAACAATGATATGCATGCATAGCTCCGCTACATAATTGCTACGCCGTAGCAGTGGTCACTTCGGTTTACAGACCGACAAGGATCTAAATGAACGTGTCCTGTGTCGGAACTAACGCTTTGCGTGTTGCTCACTATATGTTTGACAGTCTCTTGTATAGCGAGCAGCGCCCGAGGACACGCTCATTTAGATCCGCCACGGACTGTATAACCAAGTGATACTACATCTCGCAGCTCCTGCTACGTAATTGCTACGCCGTAGCAGTGGTCTACGGAAGGTCTACGCCGTAGAGATACTATTCCCACTTCACTTTACAGACCGACAAAGATCTAAATGAACGTGTCCTGTGTCGGAACTAACGCCTTGTGTTGCTCACTATATGTTTGCCAGTCTTTTGTATAGCGAGCAGCGCCCGAGGACACGCTCATTTAGATCCGCCACGGACTGTATAACACTGTGGTATAACCAATGACCACAGAATACCAAATAGTAGTCCCTAGTGATACTACATTTCGTAGCTCCGCTACGTAATTGCTACGCCCCGTAGCAATGATCTACGGAAGGTCTACGCCGTAGAGATTCTTCCCACTTCGCTTTACAGACCGACAAGGATCTAAATGAACGTGGCCTGTGTCGGAACTAACGCCTTGCGTGTTGCTCACTAGTTGGACAGTCTCTTATATAGCGAGCAGCGCCCGCCACGCTCATTTAGAGTTTGGCAAATGAAAGTAGACAATCGATGAAATTGGAAAATATGCACTGGCAACAAAGTTACATAGAAAAAAAAAGTATTATTATTATAAATTAGGTAAATCCATGGTGTAAGAAAACAAGGTCTAACAAGAAGACCACGTGACTGACACAAGCCTGCGTCATTTTGCCTATTCATCTTTGTCGAATGCGTGTAATAGACACAAGCCTACGTCATTTTGCCTATTCATCCTTGTCGAATGCGTGTTAATAGACAAGGATGAACAGCGCAAAATGACGTAGGCTTGTGTCAGTCACGTAGTCTAATTGCAAGACCTTGTTTTCTTAGACCATGGGTAAATCCATGGAATCGGGGTTGCCATGATGATATTTTTCAAATTTGCCGCGTTTTTTCACTGTTTACTTTCATTTGCCAAACTTTGAGTCTAGACCTTTGAACAAATCTTCATCGCTGTACGCTAGAGTGTGAGCAGTACAGCCGCGCGGTGGTCCAGACGGTGGACTTTATCCCTTTGCTGCCGGACCCCGAGACCATGTCCATATCGGCCTCCAAGTGCGACTACACCGGGGTGGAGCTCATCGTGGGCGGAGAAAAGACTTCCCTTGGAGAGTTCCCTCATATGGTGAGTAGAGTATTCAAAAGCAAGTCCACAGTGGCAGAAAGGTCTTAAGATTATAATCAGTGGTCGGAAAGAGGCCGTTTCCTATCCTTGTGTTCTATGCACCGTTATTTTCTATTAATTTTCCATTCTTCAAAGTTTATAAGAATAATGTAAAGGTAAAATACATATAGGTATATTAAAGACGATTTCCGATATTACCGAAAAATTAAATATCACTTTGTGAGGAAAGTTCCTCAATGGGTTAGGTAGGATATTGCAGGTTGTAAATTAGTCAGTCGCTGCTTCCACTGCTGGACGTATGCCTTTCCCAAATATCTCCACCCACACCTCTTGGTCCTGCTAGTCCGCATTCAGCAGCTTCCCGGGACCTTCACTAGAACCATCAGTCCTTGTTGGAGTCGCCACCGCAATCCACTGCCAACTAATGAACCTGCACTGGGCCAGCGGGGTTGACCTAGGCTTGAGCCCCTTGGTGGGTATATACATAAACAAAGAAAAAAATATGTGGTTCTGTGGAGTTTCTTCGGCGGGTTCTTCTCCACAGCAGCGCACACATTGCGCGAACCTGCCAGTTATGTGAACAACTGATATCGCATCGCATCTTTAAAGTTTAAGAGTTTATTCTTCATTATTGTGAGACGAGAGCCAGTCTTGGGCAGAGCAAAGCTTATTAAATTACATTTAACTTCATTGACGTCGACTTCAGTGACCTTTTGATTTGTTTTTTAACAACGAACGAATATTATTATTTTTTTAATTTTTAGTATTGTCAGTTTACCTATTCTGTTTAGACCACCAACCCGCATCACTTTTATCTACACTTTTTCCGTACCTAAAGGTTGCCTGGTAGAAATTGCTACTTTAGCAATAAGGCCGCCTTTTGACTCTTCTGTTTTGTTCTGTATTGTTTCTGTATGCTGTGTCTTTTGTCAATAAAGAATATTGTATTGTATTGTATTGTAACGAATGCTATTTTCTAAGTATTTGTTTCCAGGCAGCAATAGGCTGGGCGAACTCCGAAGGCGGTTATTCGTACAACTGCGGCGGCAGTTTGATCAGCCCACGATTTGTGGTCACAGCTGGGCACTGCACGCGCGACCCGCGCGCTGCCAACCCCGAACCGGCCGTCGTGAGGCTAGGGGAACAGAACTTGGATTCCACGGTCAATGACGGAGCCAATCCGGTGGAGGTGAGAACGTAAATCAAGCCAGACTAGGAAAATAGAAAATCTTGTCATATTGCGGAATTTCATTAGAGCTACATTAAGGGGCCTACAGGTGCTAAGTGGCGCCCCCACATTTAAAAAAATAATAACTCTAAAAATAATTAAGATTTCAAAAATCTAAAACGGCGAAGATCTAGACGGTGTATTTTAGGATATATTGAAGCCATTAACTTTATTTATTATATCTCGCTAGTAGTTATTGATGGAACTATTGCTAACAATCTTTCCATCAATAACTACTAGCAAGATATAATAAATGTGGGGGCGCCACTTAGCACCTGTAGTCGCCTTAACACACATTTTCACGGGTTTTCTCCACGATTTCGTTTTAAATTGAGCTTAGCTATATTTTGACCGAGTTACATCGATCATGGTCACGGCAGAACTCAGAAAACCCGTAAAAATGTGTGTTAATGCAGTTAACAACTGCGAAAATCTAAGAATGTTCAATAGAACTAATTTTATAATAGAACATGTTGAGCCAGAACGTTTTTTATTTTTTTAGTCAGGCTTCTACCACCTTTATTTTAAGGTAGGCTCGAGCCCCTCGGTGGGGACATATATGAGCTGTTAAAGATGAGTCAGGCTTCTTAATAATGTGTTTTAATTTCGTATTCGAAACAGAACTAGTGACCGTGTTATTTAGTTTTGTTATTGTATATTTAATTTTTACAAGATAACAGCGAAGTCGAAACGATTATTTTAGTTTCTTTTTAGGTATTTGTTTTGTATTTTTTACACGGCCCTGTAGCCTAGTTGGTAGTACGTCTATCTCCAAACACAAGGAGGAGGATTCAAAAAAATAAAAATCCCAGATACGCCCAGGGCAAACATTCGTGTAATGAGCACTTGTGTTTGCCTTGTCTGGATATTGTATATTTATATATGTATGTATATCAGCTGTCTGACACCCATAGTACAGGCTCTGCTTAGTTTGGGGTCAGGTGGCCGCGTGTGAGATGTCCCCACATATATATTTATAGAATCTTGTTTCACCAGATACCAATAAAAAGGATCCACCGTCACCCCGACTACAAGCCTCCGCGGCGCTACAACGACATAGCTCTGTTAGAGTTAGCCACCGATGTGGACTTCGAGGCTCGCATCCGGCCGGCGTGCCTGTGGGCGGAGCGCGGGACGGGGGGGCATCGGCAGGGCATCGCTACTGGCTGGGGAGTCACCGATATCCGTGAGTATCACATCACACTTCACACTTCTTCTTCTTTTCGTGTCGATGGCAAGTCAGATTTACTATATTTTGTCGGCCCAATATTCTGCCACCCTGATAGCATTGTCAGCAGCATTCATCAGCTCCAGTGCTGAACAAGTGGCAGGGCATGAGCACTTCACACTTATATAATATAAGGGCCGTCAAATAATATAGTATATTATTTGACGGCCCCGTAACAGACCCTTCAGGTTACAATTACCCTTCAGGTAACAGTGCACGTACCCGCCGGTGGGGGCGCAGCAAGAACCAAAATCAAAATTGATAATCAGAGACGGAGCCCCTCAGGCGTCGTCTCCTTTACGATGTTTTTCAATATCAACGCGCTAGGCCGTGGTCCGAGGCTCCCTCGAGCCGCCCCTAGACGCGTTGGTATATGACTTTTTTTGGGGTAGAGTCTTCCGCTCCCCCGCAAGTCCGGTGAAGCTGATCCGTCGTACTTTTTCGACTCAAGCATAGGTCAATTTAAAAAAGGCCCCTTAGCAGGCCCGGCGCACTCCGCGCCAAAGCTCCAGGAGGTACCTACGCCGGGCGGCCTCATATATGAGGCCAGTTAGTAGGAAATGCGCACGCTTGTGACGACGCTATTATTTATTCTGTGGTAATACGGACTGTCGCAGCGCGGTCTTAAGGTGCATTTTCTTTAATACGAGCGCAACAACAAACGGTAGGCTATTAAAGCCAGTGTCACGTTCGACGCGTTCAAAGTAATATAAACGTTAGTGGCGTGGTAGCTAGAATTTAATTTGCACGTTTGCTCTGAGAGAGTGCGCCTTCTGTACCTAGTACTATTATTTAGCAAACCGTTGGCACCTCCAAGTGCAAAAATTGATTACCGTATAAATTCCAGAGTAAGTAATTCTTTTAACAAGCTAGCTGGAATGCACAAAGACCCAGATTTGTTTCGCACAAAATCAACTGAAATTAGAAACTTGTACACAAATAACTTCTCTGGACTGGACCATCCGATCTGCCGGCGATCTACCTTTATCTATCATTAGTTCCTCTAGTGTCCTAATTATCCTGTAGCTAATAGTCTTCATTTACGTAGCTATCTGTGAATACCTATAATTGGCTATGCTGAAATCATATTTTGTTTAATATTAACATGTGTATATTATGCTGTTGGTATTCCGAATAAAATAAATAAGTAAATAAAAAAATATTCTGTGCTCTAGGTACCCAAACCCCCTCCAAAGAGCTGCAGAAAGTGTCTCTCTCTCTACTTGAGAACGCTGACTGCGACACCCTGCTATCCGAGAACCGCAACCGCAACTGGAACGGGTTCGCGGACAGCCAGCTGTGCGCCGGAGAGTTGAGGGGGGGGAAAGACACTTGCCAGGTCAGAAACAACACTCATGCTGCCACCAATGGCGGGTTTAGTCGTGGTTACACCACAATAGACCCAGAACAGTAAGTCATCTCCGTACCGACTGGCCGCATCGGTTTGAATGTGAGCGCGCCGTGTAGGCACGCGCCGTCACGCACACGCTTGCATTGAGCCCATACTGCCACCCCCCCTCCTTCCCCCTTATTGTATGCTAGTGTGTGCGTGACAGCGCATGCCTACACGGCGAGCGGCGCGGACGCACACATTCAAACCGACAGCGGCACGTTTGATGAAGATAACGTACTGGTTTTACTGTGGTTATACGCTCAGACTGGCGTCAGTTCAGTCCATCAGTCTGGACTGATGCCAGAATGATGGATGAAAACCACGGTAATAATATAACCATCAGTCCGTCAGTCAACCGGTTAGACGATAATTCTCTCGTCATTCTGTCGTCATTCTGAGCAGTGACGCCAGACTGAGCGTGTAACCTATGACTAAACATTTGAAGCTAGAAGGCTATTAAAATTTTGTGTCCCGATCTCTATCTAACCGATGTCAGTTCTTAGGTTAATTTCAGCGTAGGGACCGGCTCCTTCCGAATTACGATTTTCGAATGCTTAAAGATTTTAGTGAAGAAAGAAGGAAAAAGGGGGTAAAGTACGCAGATAAATTGACACTGGGCGAAACCAGTTGAAAGGTGGGTAGCATCAGCAGTGGTACATATTGAAAATATACTCGACCCGATTTATATGTATGAACAAAAAAATAATGACTCCTAATCTGCCGCCCTAGGCTTCAGACTTCTTCCTGTCAGTAAATCCGCTTGTGTGCAGGTTTCCTCACGATCTATTGTTTTTCACCGTAAGAAAGAGCGTCGAATAAACGAACATAATGAATTCGAACACACATTGGTACGTGCCAAGGTTCGAACCCGCGAACTTTCTAATGGAAGGCAACGGCCCTAGCAACTGCCACTTGGCTACACTTCACTACAATGTGTATATGTAAATCAAATAACGCAAAACTTCTCGGGTGATGACTCAGCTCATAAAACTGAACAAATTTTGTTCTACAAGTTTTCTGAAATCTCTTTTTTTTTTCACTTTTTATACAAATTGATCAGCTAGCCATGTCAACAGGTATGTAAAAGTAAAAAAACAATAGCGAGAATAGACCTTAAAGATGGGTACAGGCTAACTTTTAACGCGGGAAAATACTTTATTTCCACTTTTTGATGGAACTTTGTACAGAGTGACAGAGATCGAATAGACCTTGAGGATGTATAAAGGCTACGTTCACCGCGGGACCAACGCGAGTGTAGCCGCCGGCGGGCAGCTAGTACCTATGTCTATGTATTAATTGTCTTTTTACATTTATAGGGTGACTCCGGTTCCCCGCTCCAAGTATCTGCCAAACACAACCAGTGCATCTTGTACGTCATTGGAGTGACGTCATTTGGGGGCAAATGCGCGGCAAGGGGCCAGCCCGCCATCTACACGCGAGTCTCGCACTTCCTGCCTTGGATAGAGAGCGTAGTTTGGCCCGGGGAATAAACTAGCTGATACTGATAGTAAATAACCCTGAATTCGAATTTAGAACTAATTTTTTTGATAGTTTTTTTTTCTGAATGGACAGTTAACAGCTACGGACCGACAAGGATATTGAACATGGCCTAAATAGGAACTAACGCCTTGCGTGTTTGTTGCTTACTATATGTTTGCCAGTCTCTTCTATAGCTCTCAGCGCCCGAGGACACGCTCATTTAGATCCGCCACGGACTGTATAACCAAGTGATACTACATCTCGTAGCTCCTGCTACGTAATTGCTACGCCGTAGCAGCGGTCTACGGAAGGTCTATCCCGTAGAGATTTTTCCCACTTCGCTTTACAGACCGACAAGGATCTAAATGAACGTGTCCGCACCGACTTCATACTATTTTGTAATACTTAGGTACTTATTAAGTAGAAAAAATAAACTATGGAAAATAAAGTTTTAGTTTTGATTTAATTAATAATAAAAATAAAATAAGCTATGTATGTTGTTTTGTGATTTTGATTTCCTTTGGTATAGATAGATTATTACCTTGTACTGGCAAGACCCTGCTAAACTGAACTGATACTAAATTTAGTAGTCAGCTTAGCATGCTCTCGACTGTAGGTATATTAACATAATAACTCTACAGTACTTACGTTAAAATAATATATGATTCAACTATATGAATATGTATGTACCTACAAAAATTTTAAGAATTATATAAGTAAGTACCTACATATAAATTTAATTTAAAACTATCTCAATTGTTTCACAAGTCTTTGAAAGCCTACACAACAATTCTATACCTAAAATCCAAGATATTATGTTTATAAAGCATTGGTTCATTGTATTTACAAATCAAACCAAATATGTTTGGCAGAATACTTATGAGACACACATAAAAGCTTTTGCTCAGCGGTGGTGTGTGTCCAAATGGGTAGAACCATAGACCCCTCCTGTTAGCGTCCCTTATATGGTGGCTGGTGTACGCAATAATGATCATGAAACTTAGAATATATATGTTTAGTTTTCTAGCCAAATAACTATATATGAGAAGGAATGTGGATACAAACAGCCATAGAGTGGTGCAGTGCAGAATCGGGCGGTTTTTCAGATTTGTCATGTCCTGTAAAAAAAAGAAATAATATAAGTAATTAAATTTCGTCATCGTAATTTTATTTCATTTTATCTCGCCTCTCAATAATCTTTATCAATTTGGAAGTTACAGGTTGAATTACATTATTTTCAGACTTTGAAATTGCTTTGAACTGTTGAACAAGGCTTTTCAAACTTCTGATGTTATGAAATGTTTTTGAAAAACTTGTAATATAATAAATTTATTGTAATTTAAAGATAAACTTTTTATTACTTGTGATTATAAGTTAAAGTTATAAGTTTTTGAAGGACTTATAAACTTAACAACTGAGTATATTTCATTGTTATAAATGAAATATTAAACCATAAAAAAAAATATGTACCTTCAAGCTAATAGATCTGGCAGCAATTGCATGGTCAACATCAATCAGAGAAGATAACAGGGTACAGAAGACAATATTGCACACAGCGCCGTACGTAGACACAGATATTCCATGTGAGAAGAATACGAGAGAAGATAGAAGACCCAGAGTGCCGTGGACTAGGCTATCGCATATAGCGCGTAATACATGTGAATTACTACACAGTTTCGATTTAAAAACAACATGATCCCCTAACAGAGCTGCAGAACATACAGATAAACTGAGAATTACTTTCAAACACTTCATTTTCTAAGGTTTTCATTAGTGTAATTGTTGTGACAGTTAAGACATATTTAAGGTAAAATTTTGATAGCTGGAAGTAATTTTGTATTTTGGAACGATAAACTGTGGTTTTGTTACAATTTCACAATTAAATTATGACTAATTATCACATCCTGATAGTG
Organism: Teleiodes luculella; assembly: GCA_948473455.1. Taxonomy (NCBI): domain Eukaryota; kingdom Metazoa; phylum Arthropoda; class Insecta; order Lepidoptera; family Gelechiidae; genus Teleiodes; species Teleiodes luculella. The sequence continues at coordinate 2,078,982 of OX419609.1, read as the reverse complement.
TTTATAAATTACGATTTGTCAAACTTTTTAGGTTATACGCACTCAGAAACTTCATTTATTTTTGAACATATTTCAATCAATTCTACAAATAATAAAACTTTATATTATAAAGTATTGCAAAACTTATAATAAAAATTAAACGTTTTAGTTTTATAAAGTTTATAAAACTAAAACGTTTAATTTTTATTATAAGTTTTGCAATATTTTAGTACAGTATATCCAGAGACGTAATTTTATAGGTATTGCGGCGGTATGCATGTCGGGGGGTGGTAACTTTAATTTAAAAAATAGGATAGTTTGTTTGATGTTTGATTGAAGCAGGTGGTTTGAAGTAGATTTTCGAACGCACACAAATTACCAACACTACCACGATTTCCGAGACGCGATGAAACGGACTTTTTGTCATCGTCATCATTACATGATTAAATTCTTTACTGTATTGGCATAAGGCTTATTTTATGAAGCAGTACCAAAATCACATTTCTTATGTCTCGGAACATAAGATTTGAATGCTTTCCGACATACACCAAAAGTAGTTTTACCGGATTAAATCACAATAAACCTTATTTTAACATATTTAAGGTAAGTATTTACTTAGTCTTGAAATGTCAGATAATGCGATTAATTCTCTGAGTGCATGCAACTCGGAAAACATCCGATTTGATCACTGACCAAAATAAGAGGTCCCCTCCATACTTTTCCTTCTTTATGATCATCATAGGTCATCTGAAAGTTGTCTTGTTTTGTGTGCTTTAAGTTAGTTAATCTGGAACTTATCAGCACCTTATCAGTGTTATTTATCAATTTATCAACATTTGCAACGATAAAAATCCATTTTAATCTATCAAATCGAGTCAACTGAATTGAGTCAATTAATTTGAATAGGTCATGCGGAGTTGCCGGTAATTCGCCATTTTAAAAACTACAGCTTCGAGAGTGCTATTTTGTAGGTAGTGTTTTGTTATTTCTTGAGTGCCGAACGTGAATTTGAAAGTTACAAAATGCGTGAAATCGTGCACGTTCAAGCTGGCCAGTGCGGTAATCAAATTGGGTCTAAGGTCAGTTGTAATTTATTAGGTTAAGTAATAATAATTCGCATTTACTCTTTTTTTTATCTCAGCCTCCGAACATTCAACTGAAACTTGTGGATGCTTGGTTCGAATCCGGGCAGTTACCATAAATAAAACACACAAAAGTGTGACTCATCCAAATAAAACACTTTTTGTGTGACTCATGGGTACTTATTTCCATACTTAAGAAAGCATATTTAAGTTACTAGCAAGCCAATGATGTTCCCAAATTCGTGGGTTATTAATAAACAGCTATATAAATAATGAAGTCGACTCTGACTGAAGAAAGAAAAAAACGTTTTACTGTTGGCTGTTTTAAGTCGCTAACCGAGCTCAACATTTTGCTTTGATTTTAAATTGTAACAAAATGAGATATTTTAGTTAAATCACTCTCATTCTTCTGTAATTTAAGAGCTGCGCTCTTGTAGCAGTTGAATCACACATTGTAATGTAATATTATTTCACATTAAATATGTGATATTATACCAGTTTCTTCGGCGGGTTGTTCTCCACAGCAGCGCACACATTGTGCGAACCTGCCAGTTCTGTTCAAACTGATATCGCATCGCCTCTTTAAATTAAAAAAAAATATTCTTCATTAGTGTGAGACGAGAGTCAGCCTTGGTTTGAACAAAACTTAGTAACTTCATTAAAATTTCACGTCGGATGATTTGTGAAATTTTACTTTGAATAAAATAAAATCAATTATTATATTAATATATAAATTATACATTTTATCCAATACAGACAGTCAATAAAAAATAAATAAATAATAATTTTAGTCAGTTTTCAAAAAGCCCACCTATCTTCGTTCCCTGAGCAAAGGTGCCCATGATACTTGCCGTGTTGAAGCGTTGAATCGCCACAGACAACCTCTGCACCAAGAACGAACCTAAGCGTTTTTCTAAGTTATATTAATCAATCAATCAATTCAACATTATTTAAATTGTTATCTCATTTCAGTTCTGGGAAATCATCTCAGACGAGCATGGGATCGACCAAACCGGGATGTACAGAGGAGAAAACCCGCTTCAGCTGGAGAGAATCAGCGTCTACTACAATGAGGCCAGTGGAGGTGAGGAGCATTGCTTGAAAAACTGCATAATATATAAATGTGCAAGACACTTTTATTTTTTTATAAAATTTTTTATTGAGGCTTCTGACGCTCTTGGCGACAATGCCAGCCTCAGGCTGGTGTCAGTTGCTATGTCGCTGTCAAATCTGACTTGAAGCAGCGCTGTTCTGAAATTTGGCCCGTTAATTCTTTGGAGAAATTTTGACAGAATAGCACTAGATGTCTATTTAACATTTTATGTCAACATTGAACCTATTTTCGTAGATAGACTTCTTCTAATTTGGATTTATGGTTTTGTGGTTGCTTAGCAACCGTACTGTTGATGTCAAATGAAAAAATAATTGTAAACATGTCAACTCAAATTCTAAGTGTTAATGAGATACCTATATTATTTTTTTCAGTTCTCTGTTCACTGTTGATTCATTATTTGTGTCGTATCATCGAAGAAAAAAAAGCCAAAGAGACTTCTTATTTTGTAATCTGTAGTTTAATTGTTCATATTGGATAATTTATCCTAGAGAATAACGTCCGAAAGAACGTGTGTATGTTTACATTAATGCAATTAACTCGTGAGCAGAAAGACATGGACTCCAACCAAAGCATGGCCATTCTCTTGATTTAATATACAGAAATATCAGAATGCCTTGGAGGTCAGCAGCTGATAGATAGAATGCTGATGAAGTGGCTACAAAAACTTTGGGCAGTTATAAAAAGCAGAGTAATACGTGATACCACGCTACTTATTATAACAAACTTTATTTTTGAGAAGATATTATGTATTATGTTCACATTGGTCACCACATCCCTTTGATTTATAAGAGGCACCATATAGAACATGGACAATTTAAAATCGAGACGGCAAAGAGGTGGTTGAACACCAAGTCGTTACAGCAGTGAAAATACGACTATAAATGAGAAAGAATAAAGTAGTAATTAATAAAAATCTAATATATTATGTATTACATTTTGATACGACTATTTACGCCGATATAACAACATAATATAATTGTGTCGCATGCAGTTGTGCTTGAGTACCAAGTTCCACAGTGAAAATACGAACATAATTTTAAAAGAAGGATTTGGATAATATAATATAATACATTGTGGCAAACATTACTTCGACTTTTGATATTGGTTTTTATTTTTATTTTTTATTTTTTTACTATTTGCAGTGATCGATAATAATCGTAAATGTATCGTAATAGTCGTTTATCAGCGATGTTACTGTGATTGGTTTTATGCTGTTTCTTTGCTAGAGAGCGCAGCAAAAAAGTGTCAATTTTTTATATTGGACCTATCTAAATTCTTAGGCTGCTAGGTATAACTGCATCAGTGATTTCGCCGTTAGATTCGGAAAAGATATGTTAGGGACAGGCGTTTCACTTGCTAAATATCCATCGAATCCCATTTACCTTCGGCGGAACGTATGATTGTAATTAAGTTTAATTTAATTTAGTTTAATTTTTCATTATAATTTAGTTTGCGTAAGACGAATTCGGCAATTATAAGCTTACTATTTTATTTACCCGTTAAAGTGTATAAATAATATAAATGTCGTCTTTAATATAAATGTAACCATTGTTATAGTCAATAGAATAAATGAAGTAATATTATTTCGATTATCAAGCGAAGTGTGAATTTAAAACTAGGTAGTTTTTGTTCAGAGTTTATAAATATTTGTAAAATATTATAATTGTGGCAAATATTACTTTTGAAATTGGTTTTTATTTTATCAGGCTTATATAGCACACAATATTATGCACCTAACAACAGTGGCTTGCTATCGTTCTTTTGTATATGAGAACAATGTACTGCACTGTGCACTTTTGAATTGCTTTAACTTAAATGTGGATTGCCGATTTATTTGAAAGCTATTTTTTTCCTTTATTTGTTTCATGTTGTCTTCAGCTTGTTTTTATATTTTCCTTAAATCTTTCAAAAAATTCACAGTGCATAGTTTTGTTCTAATTGTACAAAAAAACCGTAGCTAACCACTGACAGGTACATAATATTGTGCGCTGTGCAAGCTTGACACTGAAAAAAAAATATTTTTAAAAAAAAGAAACCGGGACAAATTTACAGATAGCGCTTCAAAATCAGTTGGCATGAAAACACGCGAGAGGGCACTCTTCCCCCCGTAATTAATTATTTTTTCTCTTTGGCCAGCCTCAATTCAATATTTATATTTATAATGTATGGCTTCTGTCATTATTGACAATTCTGCCAGTGTCAGGGTTTGAGAAGTAAATGTTTTTTTTTTTTTTTTTTTTTCTCTCCGTTCAGCCAAATGATTGGTTTTGAGATCCAAAACCTAAAACAAAGAAGACAACACAATAAGATTAGTATTCTACCGACTACATGAATGTTATAAAATAAATAATAAAAGGCATAATATAGAAATAGGGGTTAGTAATTATAACTTTATATTATACTTTTCGATAAAATTGCCCAGTACATTAATAACACTAGGATCTGAAGAGGCAAGAACGCAATCGATATTGAAAGGGCGAGGGAAAGCAGGAGGAAGGATATCATATAAGGAAACGGGAAATCTGGTGCAATCAAAGAAAATATGGTCCACAGTGCCCTCATCAAGACCGCATTCACAGAGGGAATGATCCCTGACCCTTATTTTTGCTAGAAAATGAGGTGAGCAATTGTGACCAATGCCAGCCTCATAAGTTTGGACGATGGTTTGGAGAACCTTTAACGGTTCTTATTCAAGACACTGTAGGAAATATTTGTTTCAAATCGAACCTTGATATTATGGTAATCGTATTGTTGTTGCCGCAATGTAAGTGAAGGTTTAGCAAATACTAAAAAGATGTTCTGTATCAATTTTAGTTTAAAAATGCTATTTATTCTGTATGACGCAGTTTAATTATTTTATTTCTAAAAAATATCATAACATTAACCTGTCTTCCATGGGGACCTAAAGGAAATGTTCTTTTCCTGAGATCATGGTCCCAACCACATTACATTTTTCCTTTACATTTGTAAAGCATAACTTACAACCATTGGGCTCAATTCTGCATGGCCGCTAAAATATCTAAATTTAAGTTGTCTCTTTCACGTTCTTAAAAACGAAAAGGGACAGGTAATGGCCAACCTACATTTAGACACGTCAAACATCGATTTTACGCGTAATTTAACAGTAATTTAAAAACATCCCGACTAAATTAAGCTGAATTTGACAGCTGCGCTGCTTATTTTAAATACCATTCATTCAAAATTAAATTCATTCATCTCCCCATTTTTTTCGATTCCCATATGAATGAAAGAGACCAACACGGCCACGGCAGAATTGAGTCCATTGACTGAGCATATCCTTTAAATGGGTGCCCCTTAAATTGCATAACATAAATATCCCTATAATGAAAATCCATAACAGACTTGCCATAACTTTAAATGGTATAACAATTAGAATCCATAATTCAAAAATACATACCATTATTTAGCATAGCTATTAAAATCCATAATTGTATAATCTTTCAAAATCATAAATTTAAGATATTTTGGAAAAAAAGAAGATAAGAGAAACAGCATTTTTGGTGATAAAAATAATAATTTAATATATGTTTACTATATTTGTCAAATTTATATTTCTTAATTATTATACATACTAACAGTATTCATATTAAAGTTAGGGCTTTTAAATATATGTATTTAAAAATTATGGATTTTAATCGTTATGACATTTATCGATTATGGATTGTCGGTATATACATTTTCAATTATGGGTTTTAATATAGACCCCCTTTAAATATCTGTAGTTTTAAAGAAACAAAACACATTTTGTTTTTCTTAAAATAACATTCCTTTTCCTCATCACCAGGTAAATACGTGCCTCGAGCAGTGCTTGTGGACCTGGAGCCAGGAACGATGGACTCTGTGCGCTCCGGACCGTACGGGCAGCTGTTTAGACCAGACAACTTCGTCTTCGGACAAAGCGGCGCAGGTAGGAATTAAATACCATATATGAAGACAGTTTTAGTAAACTCACTTAATGATGATCTGCCTCTTTGTCCTGAACTTGTGATGCTTTTAGGGTGTTATAATATGATTAAAGAATGTCTCTTAGTTTGGATTGCCTTTTGGCATAGGCCTCCTCTAACGCCCTCCATTGCGCTCTGTCTCGCATGGACCCCCGCTGTCAGTTTTAGGTCATCTTCCCATGTCATGGGTTGGCGACCTCTCGGATCGGGCGGATCTCTGGGGTACCAATCGGATACCTTTTTGCTCCACTTGTCTTGGGTGCTTCTTATTAAAAAGCTCACTTAAAGCCCAGACTAAATTACTTTAACTTCTGCCTCGGTCACACACAGCGATTGCAATAACTCGCTCAGTGTGACAGGGCTGTTCGCTGCAATTTCAATACTGACAGTTGGGGGAGGCATTTGTCCAGCAGTGGACGTCTTTCGGCTGAGATGATGACCGAGACTTTAGCCATGGACTTGGTTACTTTTAAGTTTAAATTATGGGCTAAGCTAAGCCCGAAGAGAAAAATAACTATAAGGGCCTGGCCACAGCTTGCGCGAACTGCGGCGAGACCGGAGGCGCGAACTGCGGCGCGATGGTAGGCCACAGCTCGCCGCGTATTCGCTCTGCAGACCGTTCACCGTAAGTTGCCCCACGCCTGCCATAGTACCACTAATGGTAGGCGGGGGTCATCTATAGTAGACAGCCTGTAGACGCGATGCCGCATACACCCACCACCGCCGCCGCGCGCCCCTCCCACCCCCTTTGCTATTCGCTCGATGCTCGTCTTACCGCCGCCGCCGCTTCCGCGACTAGCTGTGGACAGCTTCATACAATTGCCTACGTTTGTTTCCATCGCTCTTCGCTGTTCGCGGTCACCGCCGCTGCCGCGCGAAGCTGTGGCCAGGGGGTAATACGGGGCTAAGCCAGCTAAGCACTAATATAGAAAGAGAAGGGAAAAAATCTACCTCAGTTAGGTTTTTTGTTTTATTGGTTCAGGCTTTATAACGAACGTTAAATAATGTTGTAAATGAGGAAGTGTCCTAAAAAAATCTAATTAGTCCGTCAGTTAGATTACTGAAAAATAATGTACACGTATTTCTTTTTGTCTGGTAATGTATCATCATATAACATAAATAATGTAAACGAAAAATGCCGACGATACAGCACTTTGAAATTTCCAGTGACGACACGCCGCACAGTGGGTAGCTATGTATGGGCGTGCGGAAAATATTGTTTATTAATACAATACATGACTATATGTGTATTTTTACTTTGTATTCTTGTTTGTTATTAAATATTCTTGTAGAATAATGATAATATCAAGGTACCAAACCTGTAATAAGTATTTACTGCAAAGGCTTCATGCTACAATGGCTTCAAGGATCAAAATTTTTTTATAATATTTATTTTTAATCGCCTTTTTTTAAAAACAAGAATGCAAAATTATATCACTCACAGAAGCAGAACTTGCATCAATTGTTAAACTTAGAGCCAACCATTCTTTATTGTTTGTAAGTAAGAGGCTTTTGGTTCGATTAGCTGCTTGCCACTTTTGAACCAACCTTGGCATAAAATTTTTTGTCAATTCTTTTTTAAGGTTCCCAACAGCACTTACTTACCTACAGTTACGTTAGGATATTTACTTTTTAAAATTTCGATACACTTCTCTGGATCTCTATTACAAGACAACGCAATTTCTACTAATTCCGAATTTCAAAATGTTAAAGTCGACATTGTTGTTGCATCTCAGGTTAACGAGAGTGAATGACACAAAAAATAACAACTATCAAATTATTTGGGTTATTGAGGGTAACATAATACTTTTTATTGCAGAATAACAATTTTATTTTTTATTGAGGGTAGTTATTAGCTAATATTGTTTTGATATATTTGATATTACTATTATTTTATCTACAATAAATTTTTTTATGATTTTAGATAACACTCGTTAAATTAGATAACAATTCGTCAGCTCGTTTTAAAAACGCATATTTATATTATTTTTACTGTCGGCTAGTAAACGTTGGTTTAATCATCCTGAGGCAGATGGTGGCAGCTGAATTTGGTATCCATTTGTTTGTGAGGGTTAGTTCTATAATACTATGATGAAATTAGCCGGTAGCAGCTTGCAGATCGATACTTATGAACCTCGAATGACAGAAAAAGTAAAAAAAAAAGTCTCAGTATATAAAAAACTAAAATAAACACAAAATAAATAAATAATTGTGCAACGATAATGGTTTTATATTGCCAAAACTATAAACATTCTTAATGAATATAGACATAAACTCAAAACTCCACGAGTTTTGACTATACCAGCTTAAAAAAAAGACAAATATTTGGTCTGGAAATACTGGCTTGGTTTAGTGTTCTTTGATGCACGATTTACTCTGTACCATAAATAGTTATATGTTTTATCTATGTTGCAAAACATATCTAAGGGTATCTTATTCATGATAAAATTGTAAACTATCCTAAAGATAACTATCTTAAATTATACTTTTTTCCTCCATAATCCCACTGTGCGCCGCCATACAAATTGTACGGAAAAAGTGACGTCATAGCACTCTTCTACATTGTGATGCGATGTAATCTTCTAAATTGAAAAAAAAAACGTGTTCAGTTTTTTAAAGGACAATGCCCATTCCTGGTCCAAAGTCAAGTTCAGCGGCCACTTCTGAAACTAATTTATATGAATAGCTTTTTATATTATATATATTTTTTGTTATTAGCAAGAAGGCGGCACGTGATTTTATTCCGAGTTATCAATAACAACAGGCGAATACGGTGGCGCATAGTTATAAATAAATAAAAAAAAGGGTTATATTGATAGAAGTAGGTACTATGTACATCCCTATTAGCATCATGCAGTACACTCAACTGTCCATAGCATGTAACATCAGTCGTACACCAAAACACGCTATATTTCGTACAGACAGGATAAGGCAGCATAATTAAGATCAACGCTTGACGTATCGTCCTTCGTGAAATAAGTACCTACCTATTCTATCTATTTTAGCCCACATCAGTCCACTGCTGGACATAGGCCTCTTCTTTTATGCGCCATTCACACCGGTCCTGAGCCTCCCTGAGCCACTGTTTGCCCGCAATAGCAACGATGTCATCTGACCATCGGGCGGGTGGTCTGCCGACTGAGCGCTTTGCAGCTCTTGGCCGCCACTCGGTTATCGCTCTAGGCCATCACCCGTCTTCTCGTCTTGCCAAGTGTCCCGCCCACATCCACTTAAGCTTAGTTATTCGCTTACCTATATCCTCAACCTTCGTCCGACGACGAATTTCGGTATTCCGGATACGGTCTTGGAGCTTGATGCCGAGCATGGCCCGTTCCATGGCTCTTTGTGCGACTTTCATTTTGTGCAATATTGCCTTTGTTAGAGTCCATGTCTCGGCATCATAGGTAAGTGTGGGCAGCACACATTGGTTGAAGGCCTTGGTTTTCAGATTTTGTGGAATCTTGCGTGAATCTTGGGGACTCATCTCTCGAAGTTGTAGATCATTACGTCTACCTGGGACAAACACTCCAATTAGGTAGATCTAACTTCGAGAAGGAGGTCAATCGTTGAATCCAACTCGGCTGGGCAGCATTCGGGAAGCTGCGCAATATCTTTTCGTCCCAAATACCGCAGTGTCTCAAGTCAAAAGTCTTTGACCAATGTGTGTAGCCAGTGATGACTTATGGATCCGAGACGTGGTCGCTTACAATGGGCCTCATAAGAAGGCTTAAAGTCACCCAAAGAGCGATGGAGAGGGCTATGCTATGGAGTTTCCTTGCGTGATCGAATCACAAATGATGAGATCCGTAGGCGAACCAGAGTCACCGACATAGCGCGAAGAATCGCTAAACTTAAGTGGCAGTGCGCTGGGCACATTTCGCGTAGAACCGACGGCCGTTGGGGCAAAAAGGTTCTCGAATGGCGATCGCGCGCCGGAAGACGTAGTGTGGGCAGCCCCCCCACGAGGTGGACCGACGATCTGGTGAGGGTCGCGGGAAGCCGCTGGATGCGGGCAGCGCAGGACCGATCATTGTGGAGATCCTTGGGGGAGGCCTTTGTCCAGCAGTGGACGTCTTTCGGCTGAGATGATGATGATATATACATATATAGGTAACTAAATAATAATGTTAAGTCAATAAATAATACTTATACCATAAAACACTATATTAGTTACTAAAATACTACACGGAATAGTCATATCTTTCAATAGTGTAGATTTACATATTAGTTAATAACTCAAAAACTAACTTCATTAATGACACCTAGTTTTCTTACATAGGTTTATTATATAGTTTTCTTGAATAGGAATACATTTTTGGAAGTGGCCGCGGAAGTTTTTCTTTGGACCAAGCTTCATAGTTTTTTGGGCATTGTCCTTTAACTGACGGACTATACAGGGCGTCCCACAGCTATGCCACATGGAGGGAAAGTACCTTAAATATTGTAAGTAGAACATTTTACTGAAAGAAGACATTATTTTATTTCTAAAAACTATTAAAACTGCATTCATAAATTTTTTAATAATTACATGGTTGAACCGGGAATCGAACCCGTTATACGAGAAAAAAATATATCCTGTAGTTTTATGATACCGATCGAAAGGCTTCATCATAAGGGTTATTTTTTGCTAAATAACATAGTGTCAGAAATAAAAGGAAGACTATGTATTTTAACATTTTTAATACAAAATTTTTCAATTTTATTAATTGCTATGACCCCTACGCTGTTGAATACAAAGTCGCACTCTTTTGATTATTTCACTCCCTGTCTTTAAAACTACGCGACGGATTTTGATTTTAATAGATAGATTGATTCAAGAGGAAGGCTTATATGTATAATACATGCATAATATACTAAAGGATAACCCACAATAACCATTTTCCCGTGCGGAGCCGGGGCGGGTCGCTAGTAACCCCATGCATAAAAAAAATCTCGGCGACCACATCAAATGTTAAAATTCATGATCTTTCTTTTATTTCTGACACTATGTTATTTAGCAAAAAATAATCCTTATGAAGGAGCCTTTCGATTGGTATGATAAAACTACAGGGTGTTTTTTTTTCCTCATGTAGCGGGTTCGATTCCCGGTTCAACCATGTAATTATTAAAAAATGTATGAATGCAGTTTTAATAGTTTTTAGAAATAAAATAATGTCTTCTTTCAGTAAAATGTTCTATCTACAATATTTAAGGTACTTTCCCTCCATGTGGCATAGCCGTGGGACGCCCTGTAGAATCGATTTCTTTTTTCCAGGGCACTTCCCTATTCTGTGTGTACAATGTAAGGTATTGTTATAGGTAATAACTGGGCGAAGGGCCACTACACAGAGGGCGCTGAGCTAGTGGACTCCGTACTGGACGTGGTGCGGAAGGAGGCCGAAGGATGCGACAGTCTGCAAGGTGAGAAAACTCATTGCCTCTGCATATTGATGTTTTACTCTGAACCACAGAATAAATAATCAAGTTTATTGCCTAAATTAAACAAAGTTACCAAAGAGGTTTGAAGAGCCGCTTCGCTTTAGAGAAGCGGCTCTTCCAACCTCTTTGAAAGTTACATTATGTTACAAAATTTTTACAAATAAAAACTTTTTAAATAAATTTAGGCAAATGGAAATGTCTCAGCTCATGTTGAATGGCCCACAGAGGTTCACCCAACGCTGGTTTTCAGACATTTCCTCTTCCTATGGTGTTGTGTGGAAGACATAGTATGAGGGTTAATTATTAAATTAATCAAAACAAACAAAAATAAAAATGAACCGTCCATCGCCATTAATAAGATATTAAAAAAATGAAATGAAAAAAAAAAAACAATAAATAATAATACTATTATAGTAGTACTACGTACAGAAGGCGCACTCTCTGAAAGCAAACGTGAGAATTTAATTCTAGCTACCACGCCACTAACGTTCAAATTACATTGAACGCGTCGAACGTGACCCTGGCTATAATAGCCTAACGTTTGTCGTTGCGCTCGTATTAAAACAAAATGCACCTTAAGACCGCGCCGCGAGAGTCCGTATTACCACAGAATAAATAATAGCGTCTTCACAAGCGAAGCGAAGCAAGCAGTCTTCTTCTATCGAGTGGATTTCGAGGTTAACCTAGCCTCAGAAACCCTGGTGTCGGAATTGGTTGCCTTCCTCTAAATTGTATATTTCATTTGCACTCTTTGTTATAAAGTAATAATTTCTAATTTAGAAAAATTATTTTGAAAATATGCAACGCCTGTGGAGATTCTTCCGGCGAGTTCTTCTCCACAGAAGACAGCCATATTGTGAACTCGCCTCGACATCGAAAAGTGATTTGTAAAATCTTACTTCGAATAAAAACTTTTCGACTTCTTTTCGACTTTTTTGTACAGGGTTCCAGTTAACGCACTCTTTGGGCGGCGGCACGGGATCCGGGATGGGTACGCTGATGCTGAGCAAGATCCGCGAGGAGTTCCCCGACCGCATCATGAGCACCTTCAGCGTGGTACCCTCGCCCAAGGTCAGTCAGAAATTTCAGCCTGTAGACGTCCACAGGTCTGCTGCCTTCTCAAGAGATTTCCACAACGATCGGTCCTGCCTGAGGGGCTACTCTTGACCATGGTCCAAGAAAACAAGGTCTAACCGTTAGACCACGTGACTGACACAAGTCTACGTCATTTTTAGCTGTTCATCCTTGTCTATTACACGCATTCGACAAGGATGAATAGGCAAAATAACGTAGAAATGACGTAGCTCGTGTCAGTCACATGGTCTAACGATTAGACATTGAAATCGGGTGTTTCGTACTCTCGTACTCTCGAATGTCACACTAGCGCCACCTTGGTTTCATATTGGGCGGATATTGAAATCGGACATTTGTCAACTCATGGCGGGCAGATTTTCAAAAGTAGCCCCCAGCCCTTAGCATGTCCATCAATACCAATTTATTATTTGTTGTTAGAGCAACGCCGGCCTTCCGTACCGGAAGGAAGGAATGCCCGCGTTGCTCTAAGCTTTAGATGGATAGATAGATTAAAGTTTAATATTATAATAATTGCACACACACAAATATAACAAAGCTTAAAAAAAATACAGTATCAAATCTGAGTTAAGTACTATCACAACCTAAAGAATAATAATAATTTTAACATAAAGATAAGTAAGCGACCCGTGTGTGGTGTGCAATATGCAATGGGCCCAGGCTCAGTGGAAAACCCTTTTTGGTATTATTGTTTTATTGACTTGCTTGTGACAGAGCTACTGGTTATTATTTTGTTGTAATAATAATAATAATAAATTGTATTTATTTCTCTCCACAAACAATGTTTATAATACACTAGCGACCCGCCCCGGCTCCGCACGGGAAAATGGTTATTGTGGGTTATCCTTCAGTATTTTATGCATGTATTATACATATAAACCTTCCTCTTGAATCACTCTATCTATTAAAAAAAACCGCATCAAAATCCGTTGCGTAGTTTTAAAGATTTAAGCGTACAAAGGGACATAGGGACAGAGAAAGCGACTTTATTTTATACTATGTAGTGATGATATACTGTACATAACATAATTACTATAACGTTTGTGGGGTAGCTGGAGCCTAAACTAAGCCAGGGCCTGTATTTTAGGACTCCAGGTCCCCTCTCTCTGTCACCGATACAGTATTGGAACAATGATGGTTAGAGAGTCTAAAAAAAACTATGCTGATATATATGGTTGCACATGTGAGGGTGTGTAAGTATAGAATGTTGAGTGAGTGGCAGTGAGTTATGAAGGTTTGGTGTGTTAGTGTGATGTGTTAGTGTGGTGTGTAGTGTGTGTGAAGCGTGTTAGAATAATACTTAAGAATATGAGAAAGAACACAAACAGATGAATGGATGACCGATTTATACAGTTCCAGTTATCGCTACTTATTTAATTTTAAGACTAGGTATGTTATTAAAGTTCTTTCAGTTTCATAGTAATCAAATTTTAGATTTATTTTGTTGTAATGATACCCCCAGGTGAGCGAGGTGGTACTGGAGCCCTACAACGCGACGCTCTCGATGCACCAGCTGGTGGAGAATACGGATATGACGTTCTGCATCGACAACGAAGCGCTGTACAACATCTGCTTCAGAACACTGCGGCTCGTCAGCCCCAGCTACGGAGACCTCAACCACCTCATCTCGGTAACACACGCACACACGCACACACACACACACACACACACACACACACACACACAACGAAGCGCTGTACAACATCTGCTTCAGAACACTGCGGCTCGTCAGCCCCAGCTACGGAGACCTCAACCACCTCATCTCGGTAACACACGCACACACGCACACACACACACACACACACACACACACACACACACACAACGAAGCGCTGTACAACATCTGCTTCAGAACACTGCGGCTCGTCAGCCCCAGCTACGGAGACCTCAACCACCTCATCTCGGTAACACACGCACACACGCACACACACACACACACACACACACAACGAAGCGCTGTACAACATCTGCTTCAGAACACTGCGGCTCGTCAGCCCCAGCTACGGAGACCTCAACCACCTCATCTCGGTAACACACGCACACACGCACACACACACACACACACACACAACGAAGCGCTGTACAACATCTGCTTCAGAACACTGCGGCTCGTCAGCCCCAGCTACGGAGACCTCAACCACCTCATCTCGGTAACACACGCACACACACACACACACACACACACACACACACACACAACGAAGCGCTGTACAACATCTGCTTCAGAACACTGCGGCTCGTCAGCCCCAGCTACGGAGACCTCAACCACCTCATCTCGGTAACACACGCACACACACACACGACCTCAACCACCTCATCTCGGTAACACACACACACACACACACACACAACGAAGCGCTGTACAACATCTGCTTCAGAACACTGCGGCTCGTCAGCCCCAGCTACGGAGACCTCAACCACCTCATCTCGGTAACACACGCACACACACACACACACACACACACACACACACACACACACACACACACACACACACTCGCACACTCTCATGCTCGCACACACACTCACATGCTTGTACACACACATGCTTGCGCACACACTCGCACACTCATATGCTCGTACACTCAGATGCTCGCACGCACACATACCGCGGGGCAGACGCTTAAAAAGAAGAATTTGGTATAAATTCCCAATTCAACGAATTACACAAACATTACTCATTTTATTACATTAATAAAATTCAAGGGTTTCAAGCCTTCGACAAAGCTGAATTTTTTTATTTTTTTATTTGACCTGTGCTTGAGTCGAAAAGGAACGACGGATCAAGCTTCACCGGACTTGCGAGGGAGCGGAAGACTACCCCAAAAAAAGTCATATAACTGAATGTTTACCATTTGTAATGTTGTGATGTATGTTTCCCCTAGCTAACCATGTCCGGTGTGACGACGTGCCTGCGCTTCCCCGGGCAGCTGAACGCGGACCTGCGCAAGCTGGCCGTCAACATGGTGCCCTTCCCGAGGCTGCACTTCTTCATGCCTGGTATGTTGTCCTGGTATGTTTCCCCTAGCTAACCATGTCTGGTGTGACGACTGCCCTTCCCGAGGCTGCACTTCTTCATGCCTGGTATGTTGTCCTGGTATGTTTCCCCTAGCTAACCATGTCTGGTGTGACGACGTGCCTGCGCTCTATGCCTGGTAAGATCGAGGGGGTTTCGAGGTTAACCTCAGAAACCCTACTGTCAGAATTGTTGAGCATGAGAATTAAATCTTTGCGGAGCTGTGAAAAAAACCACATGTTACTGGCGAGTAATTTTACTTTCAAAATAAGCGTAAAACATTACAAATTAAAGATTGAAAAGAAAATTTTGTAAAACCTAACAACTTTTTTTGTATTAAAATTTAACTATGTAAATTTTTACTCAAAAGAATAAAAAAATTGCATAAAATAATCTGTTTGACTAAGATTTTTATATGGGAGCTAAAAATGTAACCAAAGACCCCTCCAATCATTAAATTCAATTTGGCACACGATGCGCCAAACACCCTGTATATAGATGTATATTGGCTATCTGACATCCATAAATTCAAATTATTTTTATAGTACAGGCTCTGCCTAGTTTGGGGTCAGATGGCCGCGTGTGAGATGTCCCACATATATTTATTTATTTATTTATTCTATTTAATTTATGTTTGTTTTGTTTGTGTTAGGGTTCGCGCCGCTGACAGCCAAGAACTCGTTCGACTACCGCGCACAGTCGGTGCCGGAGCTCATGAGCCAGGTAACTAATTGGACAGGGACTGGAGATTAATAAAAAACAAAAATATACAGTACCCCTACCATGAGTTGCTAACGTAACTTACGCGCTCGATATCGACTACGTAAACGTGCATTTAGTATGGAGAAATTTTACTTCAGATAACTGTCAATAGATGGCGTAGTTTTAATTCCATACTAAATGCACGTTTACGTAGTCGATATCGAGCGCGTAAGTTACGTTAGCAACTCATGGTAGGGGTACTGGGCGTCCCACGGCTATGCAACATTTTATTGAAAGAAGACTTTATTTTAATTTAAAAATCTATTAAATCTGCATTTATACATTTTTTTATTAATTACATGGTTGAACTGGGACTCGAACCCGCTACACGAGAAGAAAAATGCCCTGTAGGTTTATCATACCGATCGATAGGTTTCAATCAAAGATATTTTTTTGCTAAATAACAGTGTCATTAATAAAAGGAAGACCATGGTCCAAGAAAACAAGGTCTTGCAATTAGACCACGAGTCTACGTCATTTCTATGTCATTTTGCCTGTTCATCCTTGTCGAATGCGTGTAAAAGACAAGGATGAACAGCGCAAAATGACGTAGGCTTGTGTCAGTCACGGGGTCTAATTGCAAGACCTTGTTTTCTTGGACCATGAGGAAGACTATATAACATAAGTTTTATTAGAGTAATTTCAGATGTTTTATTTCCTACATAGTGTAAGATAATTTATTTTGAATACAGTCAACATCGCTATTGTGCGTAAGGTAAAGCCCGACCAAAGAAATAAGAAACCTCGCCATATTGCTAAATTTCAATGGAACTAATTTTATAATGGAAATTGTTGCCATAGTCGTAAAAATATACACGTGGCGCCCCCAGAGCAGGTTTCTTATTTCTTTGGTCAGGCTTTACATCATAATATTTTACGTTACGTTAAATGGCAACACATCGAGGTTTAGGCTTGTGGAAGACCTTGTTTTCTTAGAGTATGGATGTGATTGTTGTCAGATGTTCAACCCAGGCAACATGATGACGGCGTGCGACCCTCGCCACGGCCGCTACCTCACCGTGGCGACCATCTTCCGCGGGCGCATGTCCATGAGAGAGGTGGACGACCAGATCCTCGCCATACAGAACAAGAACAGCAGGTCACCACTACCATCTATCTATCTATACTATACAATACAATACAAATATGCTTTATTGACACGCAAGGAAAAACACAAAAGAAATAAATACATTAAATTCAAGATACAGAAGTCGACAGGCGGCTACACTATCATCTTTTTTTTTAATTGACCTATGGTTGTGTCGAAAAGGTACGACCAATCAAGCTTCACCGGACTTGCGGCTACCCCAGAAAAAGTCATATACCAACGCGTCTAGGGGCGGCCTAGCGCATTGATATTGAAAAACATCGTGCAGGAAACACTATCATCATCATCTCAGCCAAAAGACGTCCACTGCTGGACAAAGGCCTCTCTCAAACCCCCTGCTACAAACAGATAAACAGAGAAACAAAAATATACAAAATAACACTAAATAAAAAAAAAATATAACCCCAGATACAAAACCGTTACTTGATCCTTTCGAAACTAGAAAAGAGCTGATAATCTTCAAATGGCTGAAGATATTTTCTTGGATCATAGCTAAGAACACTCTCGATTATGACAACTTGCCAACAAAAAAACTAGATCAAAATCGGCGCATCCGTTTAGGAGCTACGATGCTACAAACCGACAGACACCAGGGCTTGGTCCAGTAAGCCGTTCGAGGGTTTATGAAAGGATTTCTGACCATGGGTTAGTATTACAACCCTCACGAAGCGATAACACTTTGAAAGGCTTAATATACCCAGGGTTAGAAAGAATAAGCTTAAACCCCTTTATTTTAGCGCTTACCATTAGCTAAACCCCTAATAGACAACTTACCACTTTAAAAATACCCTTTCGTGCATGAGGTTAACCTCTTGAAAGGGTTTGAAGGGGTATACAAGCGAATTTGGCATCTTTAACCGGACGATAAGGTCCACTGTAGATAATTTATCCGCCTACTAACGGCTAACTGCTTTCTATCCTTCATTTTTTTCATAAGCCTTTCTCTTTCGCTCTGGCGCCTTCGCGTTTAATTTAAAGGGTTTCCATTAAAATTACACTCTTATTTACTTACCGCTTAAAACGGTTTTTCACGTGGGGACATTTGAATTGTTAAAGGGTAACCCCTTCCTTCAAGATAACCCGAATCGAAAGTGTTATCATTATTGTTGGTAATCTAACGTCTGGGAGAGCAATGCGTTATGGTCAGCATTCTGAGGGGGTCACCAAACGAACGGCTTGTGCAAGCCCTGAGTCAGACACGACAAACTATATCACCCCTCTTTTTCGTCGGGGGTTTGAAATACGTTAGCGACTATTTTCTTGTTACGTACTTTTAAGAGCGTGTTTTTAGTATTCGGGTTTTGTAAGTGTGTGTTATTGTACAGTTACTTCGTGGAATGGATCCCGAACAACCTGAAAGTGGCTGTGTGTGACGTGCCCCCGCGCGGGCTCAAGATGGCCGCCACCTTCATCGGCAACACCACCGCCATACAGGAGATCTTCAAACGCATCTCCGAACAGTTCACCGCAATGTTCCGCAGAAAGGTATGACTCACTTTTGACTCTCCTAGATCTTCGCAGGAAGGTACTATCAGCAAAGTTGCCGCTAGCCCACCTTAAGGGATAATGTTGTGTGCAGTGGCTCGAGACAAAGTATGCTAGGCCCTGCCTTGCTGTTTTTTTTTCCGTCTTAAACGTTATATTGACATACTTAACTATGAGCATTTTTTTTTAGTCTTCATTTTTTCGGTCATTTCAAAAAATAAAAAAAAAAGGCGGGGCTAGAGAACATCGTCACGTGCAAGGGAAATATTTCTAAACTGGGCTAGCGGGAACTTTGCTGATAGTACCACTCACTTTCGACCCTTCTAGATCTTCGCAGGAAGGTACCACTCACTTCTGACCCTTCTAGATCTTCGCAGGAAGGTACCACTCACTTCTGACCCTTCTAGATCTTCGCAGGAAGGTACCACTCACTTCTGACCCTTCTAGATCTTCGCAGGAAGGTACCACTCACTTCTGACCCTTCTAGATCTTCGCAGGAAGGTACCACTCACTTCTGACCCTTCTAGATCTTCGCAGGAAGGTACCACTCACTTCTGACCCTTCTAGATCTTCGCAGGAAGGTACCACTCACTTCTGACCCTTCTAGATCTTCGCAGGAAGGTACCACTCACTTCTGACCCTTCTAGATCTTCGCAGGAAGGTACCACTCACTTCTGACCCTTCTAGATCTTCGCAGGAAGGTACCACTCACTTCTGACCCTTCTAGATCTTCGCAGGAAGGTACCACTCACTTCTGACCCTTCTAGATCTTCGCAGGAAGGTACCACTCACTTCTGACCCTTCTAGATCTTCGCAGGAAGGTACCACTCACTTCTGACCCTTCTAGATCTTCGCAGGAAGTCCTAGTGCAAGGATTAGCACACACATTGGGCTCAATTTTGCCTTGGCTGCTAAAATCTCTAAATTTAAATTGTTGGTCTCTTACATTCATATGGGAATCGAAAAGGATGGGGAGATCAATGAATTTAATTTTGAATGAATCATTATTTAAAATAAGCAGCGCAGCTGTTAAATTCAGCTTAATTTAGTCGGAATATTTTTAAATTACGCGTAAAATCGATGTTTGACGTGTCTAAATGTAGGTTGGCAATCACCTGTCCCTTTTCGTTTTTAAGAACGAAAAGAGACATAACAACTTAAATTTAGAGATTTTAGCGGCCACGGCAGAATTAAGCTCATTGTATGTAAACTTATTGCAAATATATTCATTTTTCATTGTCAACTATACCCATGGAGTGATAGTAATGTAGTATTGTTTGTTGTTAGGCGTTCCTGCATTGGTACACGGGCGAGGGTATGGACGAGATGGAGTTTACAGAAGCGGCCAGCAACATGGCCGACCTCATATCGGAGTACCAGCAGTACCAGGTAAACCTTTAATTAAATAACTAGCGACCCGCCCCGGCTCCGCACGGGAAAATGGTTATTGTGGGTTATCCTTAAATATATTATGCATGTATTATACATATAAACCTTCCTCTTGAATCACTCTATCTATTAAAAGAAAATCATCATAATCCGTTGCGTAGTTTTAAAGTTTTAAGCATACATAGGGATATAGGGACATAAGGACAGAGAAAGCGACTTTGTTTTATACTATTTAGTGATTCATTACTTTTTCAACAGATGTCGTCAGTTAGCAAACTTTCCATATTGCGGAATTTCAATGGCACTAATTTTATAAGGGAAATTGCTGCCATAAATATAAAATACACACGTGGCGCCCTCTGACAAAGTTTTTAATTTCTCTGGTCAGGCTTGTGGGCTTTACTATCTATAAATCGAAGCGAATTTTAAAAAGCGCGCGTCTTCATTATTAGCCTAGGGCGGTCAGAACCACAGAACATTTAAAAGAGGTTAGAATGCCGATAATGCGCCGTCCGTATGAAATCCGGTGTCGCCGATTCCACCCCACCTTTCACCTCCACTACATCTGTACTTCAATAAAGATGAAGTTGACGCACATATTTGCAATTTCAAATCTAGCCAATCATAGCGCCGCTCAATCACGCGATTTCAAATGGAAACGAATCATACGCATGCACGCATACCGATGTACATTTGTATAGCTATGTGTGAGTTAGACAGCGCGATCGCGTCTTTGCGTGGAGTATGAGCGTTTGCTCATAGTCTTGGCGCGCCGGCCCCGCCCACAGCGCCGCCCTAACCTTTTTAAAATGTTCTGTGGTCAGAACTCATGATCAGTCGCTGATGGTATACGTTGTGTTGATGGTTCCAGGAGGCGCTGGTGGATGAGGCGGACGAGACCTTCGATGAGGAGGAGGAACACTACCCTGAGGAGCCGGCGGACCGCGAGTGAACCACACCAGGGACTCAAACACCGTACACCGTAGCTCTCCATACAAAACCACACAAGAAAATAATACTAAATAAAAAATAATAATAACCCCCGACCATGGTCTAAGAAAACAAGGTCTAACCGTTAGACCACGTGACTGACACAAGCCTACGTCATTTTGCGCTGTTCATCCTTGTCTATTAACACGCATTCGACAAAGATGAACAGCGCAAGATGACATAGGTTTGTGTCAGTCACGTGGTCTAATGGTTAGACCTTGTTTTCTTAGACCATGCCCCCGACACAAAACTGTTACTTGATCCTTTCAACAACTAGAAAAGAGCTCATAATCTTCAAATGGCTGAAGACATTTTCTTGAATCATAGCTAAGAAAACTTGATGGTGACACCTTGCAAACAAAAAAAACTAGATCAAAATCGGTGCGTCCGTTTAGGAGCTACGATGCCACAGACAGACAGACACGTCAAACTTATAACACCCCTCTTTTTCGTCGGGGTTTAATAAAAAAAAAACTAACCCTAATAGCGCCCCACGCCCCGCACCCCGCAGGCGCCGCGGGACTGTGCTCGGGGGTGGAGGGGGTGTGCATACATAGCGCCTAGCGACATTCACAAGTACTTGATATTCAGTTGTTATTTAAAAGAAGTAGCTTGTCAAATCGCGTTTTCTGTATATGGAGTGACCGACCAGTGACAAAAGTGCAATTTTGGCGCGCTTCGAAATCTCAAGTGGTTTCGGGCTGCAACAGTCAGGGGTGTGGTGCTCTTTCGAACGCGCGTAAAATAGTAATTTAAATATTTATTGCGCGATTTAGAAAACAAATAATAAAAGCAATGCCAAATTACAGGAGCCCAAATGGCCCAAAATGGCACTTTTGTATGGAGTTACACTACGGTGTACGGTGACTTAACTAATGTACACACGACAGCACACCAAGCGGTAACATATTCAAAACACATAGGTACAGTTTTTTCATCCCACGAGTGCCGGCGAGCCTTACTTGTAGTTGTGTGCGTATAGACACGCGCCCTTGTGTGCGTACTACTAAACTGAGCGCTACGCACACTAACACAATGTGCACACACAACACACACGCAAGTATGGCTCGCCCGCAAGAGTGAGATAAAACATCTGTAATAGAACGTCTGTTTGGTACATGCTAATTTCAGTGGTACATTTTTGTAGCAGGTTTTTAGCTACGAAAAGAATTTATTTAATATTTTTAATTATTTTCAGAATACTGTATGTGTGTGCCACTAGTTCTTAATTGCAAAAATAATTTTATATTGTTTGTGATTTAATAATATTCATTACATATCTAAAAACCTGCTAGAAAAATGTACCATAGAAATAAGCAATTTATTTACAAACGTGAAAGTACCTAGACCAACCTTACCTACTCTGAAAGTTAAATTTAAAATTGCACCAATTTATTTTAATTACTAAATAATAGTGTAATGATTATGCCTTAAAACTTTATTAACATAGATTGCCTCAGCAAAATCACAACTAAAAGTGAGCAAAATTTTTTCACGTATTTACGCTTTTATTGCACACGGAATGAGAGTAGATGTTTGTTACGTTCAACGTGCTGTTGACTGTACTGTAAAGTTCCCAAAATAAATGTACAAACAACAGAAAGTATGTAGTTTAGTACACTCAACCCCCTTAGAGATAAAAGTCATTCTAAAATTCGATAATAAAATTCTGTTTATATCTATATCAAAATGAGTGAATTTTTCGAACAATTAACCAAAAAAAACTACTTATTTGACTATTTTATTGGCTGTGGCTTCCTCGTGTCAAAGTACGAGTATTTTTCATAAATCAAAAAGATTTTATCAAGAATAAGTTAGGCATGTAAGGAGAAAAGTGTATTTTTATTGAAAAACTGTTCGATTACTTTTCATAAAAGAAAAGTACATAATAACAATAAGGAAAAGGTTAATTCATGAAGTTGTACTCAAAACATCAAGTACAGGACACGTTAATTTAGATCCTTGTCGGTCTGTAAAGAGAAGTGGGAACAATCTCTACGGCGTAGACCTTCCGTAGAGCACTGCTACGGCGTAGCAATTACGTAGCAGGAGCTACGAGATGTAGTATCACTTGGTACAGTCCGTGGCGGATCTAAATGAGCGTGTCCGCGCTGAGAGCTATACAAGAGACTGTCACACATATAGTGAGCAACACGCAAGGCGGTAGTTCCGACACAGGACACGCTCATTTAGATACTTGTCGATCTGTAAGTGTCACATTAACAATGATACTACTAATTAAATCCATAAAGTAAGCTTCCCCGTTCCGTTGTTCTGTTCAACAAAAAATACAGGAGATGAACAGAATATTATAATGTTTTGTATTTATGATAAAATAATATTTTTATAACCTGATTAATCACGGTTTTAAACCTGATATTTCATAACATTCTGTTCTGAGCGGAACCTATTCGCGAGCGTTATCGCAACCTGGTTAATCAATTGACAAGGACAACGCGAGTTAACGCGACGGTCTATCTCTTTTTACTGTACCCCCCGTACGGTATTCTTTGCTCAAAGAATGCGGGTGTGTTCGGAGCGAGCGAAATCATTTCGATTTTAACCTGGTTTTCGAAATGAATGTGTATTTTGTATTTTTTATTTAACTCAATTTTGAAAGTGTATTTTTTCCATAATTTCATCATCAAAGTTTTAGCCTCCAGCCACTACTTTTTTTTCTTAGTTTCTTTTAGTTGGCATTTTGAGAAAATGGCATTTTGCGATGTTGTCATTATGAGATGAAACGTCCGAGGTTCAAAGTCAGTAAAGTTAAATCTCCTGTCCTTTTTAATTATTTTAATAGCGACGGATGAACAAATATTAGCGTACGACTTCGTGAATTAGCACCAATGTTTTTGTATAATATACAAATTTTATAAAAGTAACAACTTTCAAATAAAATCTGTGTTTTTATACCTATTCATGTTTTGATAGTTATATTGTTGTAAAGAGCAAACCCAGATGAGTAAGATTCGTTACCTATATGTATATAATTAAAGGCTCTTACAGACCAGCGACAGTCAGTAGCGACAGTTCGCGACAAAAGAAACTTATCTCGTAAACAAAAGAAATATATACATTCTGTCAAAAAAGTCTTGAAACGGAACTAATCTTACTTCACAGAAATATCCATAAGTTAGAGCGTGACAGCATGATATAAAATGGAAACACCGTAAAGGAAGTGGCGCCCCTTTTAATTTCACGACTTTTTTGACAGAAAAAAATTACGGCAGTTTATTTTTTCTTTTCCGGGCAAAGATTTTACAGAAAGTCGATCAGATTATGTTCAACTTACTTTTGCGCAGAGTCGAAACGAAATTGGTCATGTTTTTCCATCCACAGCATATTCATCTCTATTGCTATGTTATTAAAGTACAACGGTATGCGACACCGCTCGACTCCAGCGAACACGCTTCCATACTTGTGTGGAGGCAAAGGGAAGATGTTCCTTGTGGCATGGTGGCGAGCCCGGGGACCGCGGTCCAACTGTACTTCGTTGGAACTTGTATTTGTTCAATGTCTTGCGAAAACTCTGATAGCGCGTTTCAGGACTCGGCTTCTAATTGGTCGCTCTTCTAATGACGTAGTATGTGGCGCGCCGCCACATTTGCATAGCACAAATGTGTACTTTAATAATGGAACATTAGAGATGAATATGCTGTGGGTGGAAACACATGACGTGTCGCGTCGCTTCAACTCTGCGCTAGTGTCAGTTAAGCCTTAATAACTGGCATGCTGGCACTTACACCCTTTATCTTTTAAGAAAAGAGATTACCAGCTCCTTAATGTAACATAGTGTCTTAGTCATCTGTGACGCTCTGAAAGTATTGTTAACCTGTACTTTTTTATGCTAAAAGACACCACGTTTTGTTAAATTTTTCATAAATTTTGGATAATAAAATGAGTGAAATGAAAATGCCAATCTAAGAAGCGATATTTGACAGTTGTCATGTGTTAAAGAAGTGCTAAGAAGAGAAAGAGAGAGAGAGTGGAGTGCGTGTTGTGTTGTTTTGTTGTGCTCGGTTATAAGAAAAAATGAGTGAGAGACAAGATAGAGGGGAGGCAAAGATATATGTTATTAGCGTCTAAAGCTATTTTATTAACTCGTAATTATGTACTGTTTACTCTAAAAACTGTGTCTTAATCAATATTTCTTTCAAATTAGTTCTATTTTTTTTCAAAATATACGAGAAACTTCTACGGTGGATGAAGGAGTTATATTTCATGTTTGTATTTTCACTGTTTTGTGTATAAAGCATGTGTTTATGTGTAGATAAATACATTGAATGGCTTTTGAAATATCTTTAAATGTTATTTGTGAATTTTAAAACTTAACTCGTTATGAATAATAAGCGGGACATACTTCCTTCATCCACCCATGTCTTTTAATTCTTTTTATATGAAAATGTAAGTTTACAATCTCTGTATACATATCATTTGGCAGAGCTGTGTTCCCACCATAGAGTAAGGAATTTTTTTTGGGTACTCTTCGGTTCCCACGCACGACTTTATATGCAACTAACTTATTTGTTACAAATATTTATTTTGTTGTATGTATGTCGACGAATGGCCATTTTAAACTTGATTCCTTTAGATATAAGGTTTATTTGTAATTTGAAGTATTATTTTTATACGCGATAATGTTCATATTTTTGTTATTGAAATAATAATAAATGTCATATCATGCTTTAAAAGTTTGTTTTATTAATTTTATTATTAATTATTTATGATTTGCTAAATATTTTCAACGAATGAAGTTTTGATCGAGAAAAGTCCATACTAATTTATTTATTACTATGATTTTTTAAATCGAAAATGGAATACATGAAGCTCGGGCAGGGTTTCGTATCCGTGGGTATATAAGTATCATATTTAATACCGAAGAAAAAAATCCGTTTTTCCGATGGAAGAAATACCGTACCGATTGGTTGTTTGACTGGAAGTATAAAATACCGTTTGTTAAAATACCTATGCTTTACATTTGAAATATCAACTTGATATAGGTGAAATAAATATAATTATGGTCCATAATAAAGGGTCAAATTTTGGTAACTGAATAGGGACTACTATATGGTATTCAGTGCTTTGAGGTGGAACTCTTGAGGCTGTCAGACGGACGGACAGACACACGAGTGTCCAACTATAAAGTATTTTTGTTTAGTAGGTATCGGTATCGGTACTATGTCTTGCGGGGACGCATCGAATCTATTTCATTAAATTTGACTATGTTAGTACGGCTTGCTAGCTTAAAAATATAAGGATATCGGTCCCATCTGGCAGAAAGTACGAAACTTGGCATGAATGTAGCTGTCATATATGTGCTTCAATATCGATATGGAAACACTTCGATAAATTATTGTTTCCCCCCTTTTATCTCCCTCATTCTGGTTGTTTGAATTTTATACTAAAACGGTACGTCTGAGGAGTTTACTTTTCAGAGACCAAATCATTGTCGATAAATTGCCTACAAAACGATACTACATTTTATAGTGCTAAGATTAATATATTTCTATATACAGCCATCAACGTATTATGAAATTTTAAAAACAGGCACACTTTTTTCTTCCTTACTTATTTCATTATTTGACTATGTTGTATTTTTGACGTACTTTTATTGTATGTGTTAATGAAAAAAATTACTTCTATTCATAATTAAATATACTTAATTTTTGTTTACAAAGTTTCTTTTTATGTTTTTAAGGCATGGAAACTCATAAATGAAACAAAAACAAGTCTAAATATTTATTTTATTTTCCTATAGAGTCGTCATAGTAAGACCAGGCGAGGCCCAGGCCACCGCTGGCGAATTTGTCTGTCCAGGACACGGGTTCCTCATCCTCGCCCGGGACCTCTTCATCATCATCATCATCATCATCACCATCATCATCGTCAAATATGCCTAGAGCCGTCGACACTACTAGCTCACTCCTACGCAGCTAAAACAAAATTGGTTAGCCGTCACGGGACGTCTGGCTCGTTTAGGTGTAGAATGTCCTAGTTGCAAAATGTCCAGCGGGTGCAAAATGTCCAGGTTGCAAAAGGTCCAACTTGTAAAATGGTAATAATAAGACCTGCACATTGGACATTTTGCAACCCGGAACTTTTGCAACCTGGACATTTTGCACCCGCTGGACATTTTGCAACTTGGACATTCTGCACCTAAATGGCCTGGCTGATATGAAACATCGGAAGTAAAGTTAGTTTGTGATTGCTTCAAGTGGTTTTACAGGTATCTGCTAGATGGCGTAAGCGTAAGAGAAATAAGACCTCGCCATGTTGCGGAATTTCAATGGAACTATTTTTTTAAGTGAAATTGTTGCCATAGTCGTAAAAATATACAAGTGGCGCCCCCAGAGCAGGTTTCTTATTTATTTGGTCAAGCTTTACACTATTAGTAGTAAAGAATAGTTTTCTTTAGTAAATATAGCGTGGCGACCGACGCCCGCTCGCCACGGTCGCCACGCCAATAATCAGTTTTACCCCTCGCCTATAAATGTTTCCCATCAAAAATAATACGCTTAGTTAGACATTCTGAAGGTTAAGCAAAAAAGTAAGATTTATTAAAAATATTTTTTCAAAGTTAAAGGTAAAGGAATAAACCAAGTTTGTCGGCCTCGTAGCCTAGTTGATAGTACGACTGCCTACGAAGCAAGCAAGGTCGCGGGTTCGAATCCCGCCCAGGGCAAACCTTCGTGTGATGAGCACTTGTGTTTGCCTTGTGTCTGGCTGTTGTATATTTATTTACGTATGTAACTATCAGCTGTCTGACATCCATAGTACAGGCTCTGCCTAGTTTGGGGTGAGATGACCGTGTGTGAAGTCCCACATATTTATTATTATTAAGTGAGCTGTCTATGATTGGTGGCGTTCGTCTATGGAGAAAGAAAAGGCCTTTGTCGACCATGCTGGCCCAGTGCGGGTTGGTCACGATCATAGGGTTTCCTCACGGTATTTTCCTTCACCGAAAGAGCGTTTAATAAAAGTAAAGCCTGACCAAAGAAATAGAAAACCTGCTCAGTAGGCCTACTATGTAAGTAGCAACAGGCTCGAGAAGCTGTCATACGCGACATAGTGACATTAGAGCCATAGGATATTTTATTTGATTTGAAAATAGTAGTTCTGTCAATATGTCGCGTTTGACAGTTTCTCGAACCTGTCGCTACTTACATAGTACATAACACTACCCCTGCCTTCCGAATAGGCCAGGCTGATTTCAGAGTAGGATGGAGCCCCTCAGTGGGGATATAAATGAGCTATTATCCAAACCAGGGTCCAAGGAAACAAGGTCTTGCAATTAGACCACGTGACTGACACGAGCCTACGTCATTTTGCGCTGTTCATCCTTGTCTATTACACGCATTCGACAAGGATGAATAGGCAAAATGACGTAGGCTCGTGTCAGTCACGTGGTCTATTTGCAAGACCTTTTCTTGGACCATGATCCAAACCAACCTTGTTCAACGCCTGTAAGATGACCGCCGGACTCGTGTTTTTATAGTTTTTCTCTATCATTCTGTACAAGTCGCCCACCTTCCTGTAAGTCCGCTCAACGGAGTTTACTACGTCGGCAAGTCCCGCCATCTCGCCTTTATTCTCCGCGTACAACTCCTTAAGATATTCTGTTGAAAGATGGGAAGAATATCTAAAGGTTTGGCCACAGCCGCCGCCGCCGCCGCAGGTAACTGTAGCCAGGGGTTAAGACACGCTTTTACCCCTGGTCATAGCTACCCGCTACGGCGGCGAACGGCGCGGCGCGAAGAGCGATGGAAACAAACGTAGGCAATTGTATGAAGCAGTCCACAGCTAGTCGCGGCAGCGGCGACGGCAATGTGAATGTGAAATATGCAATACAATAGATAAACGTGCTATGAAAAAGATACAAAATTATTGTATATAGCTAATTTTTGTACATACAACCATTTTATTAAAGAAATTTGTACCTGCTAATTTCCAAAGCACGTCCATTGTTCTGCATATTTGACATTCCGCCTAATGTTATTTGAAATGAAGTAAAAGAAAGAAAGAAGGAAGAAGAAGAAGAAAGAAGAAGTAGGTGGTTAGTTCTTCAAAATTTGGTTCTCCGGTTGATCGACATGGTACTTTTTTATTTCCAATATTTATTGAATTTTTTGTCAAGAAATAGTTAGTATTGCTTTTAAGTAAGCAATATTTTTTATTGGCCTCAATTTTTTTCAAACGGTTTACAAGTTATTGATGGTCAAAATTTTTGTGTCCACGGTGATCAATTTTAGGGCCACGTCGATACTTTAATTTGGAGGTCAAAAAATGATAAGAAAGGAAAAAACTAATTATTTTGTTTAATTTAAACAAAAAAATAACATGTCATTTCAGTTTAGAATTATTACTTGCATCACTATAAGAGAAATGAAAAACATGTTTAGTAGTCCCATATCTTCATTCGGGGCATTTTGAAAAAAATTATGAATTGATCTGAAAATAAAATGTAATTTAGTACCTATTTATACATTGGTTGGTCGCATATAAGTCGTTTTTCAATTTGCCATGAAATTGAAAATAAAGAATCAGAAATAGCATTTCCTCCTCCTTAGTCGTTCACTCTTGAAGTCTTGACAGAGTGGTCGTGGTTAGCGATGTAGCATTTTTGTTGCGATGCGTCTCTACTTGTCACGGTTTACGGCGGCGTCTCGGGAATTCTGGACTGTAGAGCTTTGTGTTGCATGCAGCTCTAATGAGGTTGGTCCGACGCATAGGTGAGCGCCCGCACAACCTCTTCTCCTCCACTTGTCCCTGGACGAGTCGCTCCATGGAGACTTTGTTGCGAACAACGTGGCCGAAAATAGCATTTTGTTAAATGGAACGTTTTAAATGTATCTACAAAGCAATTCTGTCTTTCACTCTCACATAAAGTTACAGCACGCAAGAGCAATAATAAGCTTGATGCAAAGCACCAGAGCAATTGGAAGAACCTGGGGACAAAAACAGCGAGTGTGTCACTGGATCTACGAAGCGATCATTCTCCCCAGATTGCTCTAAGGAGCCATTGTATGGTGGCACAAAACAAAGATCAGTAACAACTACAAGGAATTAACACAAATCCAAAGGCTAACTGATCTAATGACCACGGAAGCCATAAAATCAACTCCAACCGCAGCACTGGATATGATTCTGGGACTATCCATTGGACCTGGCGGCCAAGAAGACAGCTTTAGAAAAATATCACAGAATAAAGTCATGTGGACTCTGGGTCAACAATACCAAACAATTAAACATACAGGACACATGTCAGTCAAGAAAAAGTTCGTAGAGAAGATGTTTTGGTCTGGCCTTGGCCAGCAACGACCTGATCAATAAACAGAGAATCTTGGGCAAAAAATATATAGTACACATAAGACCCAGATCGTCGCGGGACCTGGAACATCATGGTAACACGATTGAGTGGTTCACTGATGGTTTAAGGAAAGAATCAACGGAGCTCTCAGGGGCAGGCATATACATAATGAAGCCCAGTCCGATCCTCAAGACAACTATAGCTCTGGAAAGACATGCGAGCATATTCCAGGCGGAGATCTTTGCCAACATGAAACGCGCCCGCACCATAGAAGACACAATCGACAAGGACATTGATACCGTGCTGATCTACAGTAACGGTAACAGTCAAGCAGCGCTCAGAGCATTCGTCAAGCAGGAAACTGTTTCAGCCTTGCTCAAGGAATGCAAAAGCGAATTGAACCTACTGGCGACAAAATTGAATGTTGCCATCGCATGGGTTCCGGGACATCAGGGCACAAGTGGAAACGAGAATGCGGATGAGCTAGCTTGGGAAGGTGCGGACAAAACCTTTATAGGCCCAGAACCATATCTACCTATCCCACACAGAATTACCAAAGGCGTGATTGACATAAAGATAAGGGAGGAAACCATCGCCAAATGGAAAACATCCACAGGCATGCGACAATGCAAACTCTTCATTAAAGCAATGGATAAAAAGACCACAAGGCTCTTGGTGCAACAGAACAAGCGAGACGTCAGAACCATCACAGGCATAGTGACCGGACACTGTTCACTGAAGAGACACCTCTTCACAATCACAATGAAGAGGATCATGGAGCCAGGACGCTCAGAATGTGACGAAAAGGAAACTGACCTTACTGAGTGTCGAATGTTCTCGATGCCCAGATGGGGGATATTAGGCACAGACAGGATGGAAATGGATGAATTGGCAGAACTGACGTTAGGAAATATTTAAGATTTTGTAGGGCTACCGGTAGGTTTAAGGGGACTAGGGTAGCAGTAAAACCTAGGTGGTGCCATGATGCTGAGTATAGGCAGAACTACTAGTCTTTGCAAACCCGGAAGAGGTGACAAAACGTGGGGCAAGCTCCCAAATCCCTCATATGCGCGGCAGGCTTGGAGGCGGGGGCTCGGCAGAAGAACTAAGCTAATACCTCCACCCGTGACTCACTCGACTGCGCATCCCCGGTTCCAGTGCCTGCGATTGGGGCCCAGGGAAGCTGGCCACGCGACACATTCTTGAAGGTGACGCGTGTAGATAGGAAGGGAAGCTTACTACATAGGGCTGGGAGGCATCATCAGGCTTCGATTAGAGGTGAAATAGTCCTTATATTGAGAGATGATCTGATCACCCATCTGCGCTACTTGCAGACGTCTCACATATAAATAGATAGATATATAGAAGCAATTCTTTATTTATGATTTATAATCAGCCCATTGAAAGGTGTCTTTAAATCTAAGTTAAGTCTCTTACAAATGCTGTAGACTTTCAATACATATTGATCGACGTGGGCTATTTGACCATATCAATCAACACCGTATCGATCAAAAAAAGTTATAAATTTAATGATTCTGACAAAAGTATAAAGTTTAGACAACAGTTATTTTTATGTCAAATAATAATCTCAATTACTCTACTGTTTAGCTAATTAATGCATTTGAAAACTGAATATTGCACGAGAAAATTAAGACACATTCATCAAAATTTTTGAAAACCAAAGATGTAACGTAAATACAACGTTACTAACATAATTTAAATAAAAAATGAAATAAATAAAATAATAAAACTTAAAACTAAACTATTAACTAAAAATAATTACTTAACTAATACTAATAATATTTACATAAATCTACAACAATAAAAAAACAACTAGTTTAATAGTTGCAACTTTATATTCGGCCGACTGTACTATCATACAGATCTTTTGTTCTCGATCGCATGATCGATGACGCGTGCATACGTCACCGATCGTTCGATGTTTGGCGGACGCTGATTGGCGTTTGATCTTAAATGCTGGTCAATTATTAGCAGCGATCTGCGTGGACGTGGACACAGTCGCTTTAACCTTTACTAGGAACAACACGTATTGTTTGTTCCGCGACTTCTCATATTTTTTATCGAAACATAGCTTACGTATTAAGTTAATGTTCTTTGAATACAAGTTAAATAAATCATATCATTTACTACTGCATTGTGTAGTGCCAACTATTTTATAAAGTGTCTTCAACCCCATATTGGGTAAGTGTTGAAACGATGAATTATTAGGTGCATGTCGCGTCGTCGTTTGTCGATTCCCATTACGATGCGTCGCCTTGCAGTGAGTCTTCTTTACGTTGCGCAAGAATCACGTCAAAATAAAAAACAGTACAGTTGGCAAAATAAATCATCACTATTCGTTTTCCATTTTATTTTCTTTATTATTTATATTCTCTTTACATTTAATACCTATTGTTTTAAGTTTTTTTTTTACATTTTGTCATATTTTTTTTATATTTTTAATTATGTTATTTTTAATTTTGTATTATTATTATTTTTACTTTTACTTTTCTTTTTTTTTTTTTTATATAGATATTAGGCACCTATCTATAATTTATATTAAATTTGTTTTTGTAGCTACCTATTTTTATTTTATTTTTTACTTTTATTATACAACGTGTTACATATAATAAAAAACAAAAAAAAGTTTTCACCACACGTATTTAATCAAAATATTCCCACCGAGATTGTATCTAATAGACTATCGATTCTCAGAACGGACAAGTGGACAAGTATTGGTAAGTATTTGTACACCATTTATGCCTACATTTTTAAATCAATTATTTATGTTAGAAAACATTTCATTTTTGCCTTTAATAACTTGTTTACGTATTTGCAAACATGAATGTTATTTTAAAATATTTATGTCATTACTTTATCATAACACAACCAAATTTTACAATTATTTTATTAATCAATTCTAATTTTTATAATTTCGAAATTATCTACAAATGTTATCTATTGGCATAGCTACATAACTTAAAATGGAAAAGATATACTTTATGTTCACCACTTACGTCTTACACGTACTTACTACATACTTAGATGTACATTATGTGGTCTGTTTGTTGTTTAATTTGTTTTGTTTTGTACCTACTGTGTGTGTTTTGTTTTGTGCACAGTGACTAATAGTACGGCTTGTTAAGTACGGTCCCATCCGGCAGAAAGCATGAAACTTAGCATACATCTAGCTTTTATATATGTGCTTCAATGTCGATATGGAAACACGCTGAGAAATGATTCCCCCCCCCCTTTTCCCCCATTTTACCTCCCTCATTTTGTTTTTTTTCATTTTCTACAAAAACGGTAGGACTAATGAGTTTACTTTTCAAGAACCAAATAGATGTCGATAAACTACCTACAAAACGATACTACATTTTATAGTGCTAAGATTAATATATTTCTATATACAGCCATCAACGTATTATGAAATTTTAAAAACAGGCACACTTTTTTCTTCCTTACTTCATTTATAGGAAAACGACAAGAGTGGTGATAAAATGGACTGAAGAAGTCAACTACCTTATACATTAAGCTAAAAAATGACATTTATTTCATAGTCGTAAAGGCATTACTTCTAGAGTTACAGCTCACCGCGTCTGACTCAAGTACTCTTTTTTTTACCTTTTTAGAATACCATCTTTCTGTTAACTTTGTTTCGCGTAGATTAGATTCAGATTTTCCAATTAGAAATAAAACAGTCCATGTATTAATCCAGGCCACAGTCTATTTACATGTAAAACTAGCTGTCTGCTCGCGGCTACGCTTGCGTTGTGTTTCGACATTTCCGTATAAATTTTTAACTATCCCACCTTTTTCCGTGATTAAAAGTATCCAACATGTTGACCAAGTATATAAGGTACCACCATGCAAAATTTCATTTCAATCAGCCTAACAGTTTCGGAGATAAGCCCGTAGAATGTACTGCGCCGTATGAGTTACTAAAGTTTTTTAACTATCCCACGGGAATATTTTAATTTTCTGGGATTAAAAGTATCTAAGATGTTGACCGGGGATATAAGGTACCACCATACAACATTTCATTCAAATCGGTCGAATAGTTTCGGAGATTAGCCCGTACAAAGATAAACAAAAAAAATGAAAAGAAATCTGGGTATGTTCTATATCGCTTCTTACATCCCTTTGAATCGGTTTATAGCATTTTTTTTCTATCTATAAAATCTGTACATAGAAAAAAAAATTTATAAACCTGGTTTTTGGTGGTATATTAGTCAGGGTTCAAACTATCTCTATTCCAAATATCATCTAAATCCGTATAGTAGTTAAGGCGTGAAAGCGGAACAAACATCTAAACATCCAAACATCTAAACATCCAAATATATTTTCGCATTTATAATATTAGTATGATATTGTTTCATGACAAATGTATTATAACTTGGGCAATTCTAACAAAAAAAAAACAAAAAAAAAATGATTTTTATTTAATACCAACACAAATTAACATTAATTAAAGGTAGGTATATTGAGCAAAAATCAGTGTCCGTTAGATTAAACATTATAAATTAAAAAAATTAATTAAATAAGGCGTTTTCGTAGAAAACTTTTTGAAAGTTTTCATAGATGGCGCTGGTAATCATTCAACAAACAACTGTCATTTAATATGGTAACCTCTAGCCAAGGCTCATTCAGCCAGTGCTCATTTTCTTGGTTAGAAAAAAAAAACAGCTTGTTTCATACATGATAGTTTGAGTTTTTTCCGCCACCGCCATCTGTTGAGACCAGAAGAACTAATTTTTTTTTTTAAGAAAACGGCTCATTTATTTGACCAAAGAAGCCAAAGGAATATCTTCATTTTAATGATGATTCTAGATAGGATACAGTGTACTTTAGGTTTTTTTTGTTATTATCAATTGATAATTAATTAATTATCAACCTGTTTTTATCATGATAATTATCCTTTCGAACCCCGATTACAAACGTATTTGATTCATCTGGTCAGAAAAATCAATTTTGTCAACTGTACTTACTGTAACGATAAGCATCGTAGTAACCACTCAATTAAAGGAGACGCACCGTAATGGGAAGCAGCGTTAGGGCGGCTTGGAATAGAGGTAACAATTCGAAACGATTCTTTAGTGCTAGCTATAGTAACTGTTTCTATTTGAATCTATAGTAGGTATCAGCTGATTTTGCATTGTACAAACAAAACATGAAATCATAACATAATCATTAAAAGTGTTTATCAGGTACTTAATTATTTCAACAGTACTAGACGGTATAATGGAAATTTAGTACATTGTTCACCTTATTCACATAGTCGTATTCTTGTGAGAGCACCTACCTGCTTATAGCTAAATTTAGAGTACCTATGTACTCGCCTTGTTAGTTTTATTTAACCAAGCTTTGTCCATAAAACCCGCTCTGATTGCCATCACTGCACCGCACCTATCTACTACTTTTGTAAAAAGGTAATAGGTACTTCCCAATGCTTCCGCTTATGCTAGCCAGACGGTGATGACAATTGGAGCTGGATGTGCGACCTTGTCGTGACACCACTTCTTGTTTCTAGGGTCCAACACTTGGGCTGAATCACGCACATATTTACTGCCAACCACCTTCTCGACTCCTGACGCTGCTAAGCTGCTACCGAAGACCCTGAACCTTACATCGTCGACGGCTGCACAGCGCCCGGGAAGTACCGACCGTATTAAAAAAACTTAAGCAGACGGGGCCTTCTGCCCACGACCTTTTTATTTTTTTAATAAATTATTTTTTATTGTTGACTGGGATTCTGTGTTCATTATTTAAAACCGCCTACCCACGTCACAAAGACACGTCGATCAAACATTTTCCTCATTATCTCCGAAACAAACCACAGCCGCACAAGTTGGTGTCCCGCAGCAGTTAGAATGCTACAGGAGACAAACCCCACGCGGGATGCATGGCTTCTAAAATGTTGCACTAGGGCTGTGAGAGTGATTTAGTGCTGTCCCACAGCGATCAACCAAAACCGGCGGACATTCATTCATTTGTTTATAAAAGTTAAACTATTTACAACTCGGTACATTATTACATACTATTATCAAGATGAATATATTAATAATTTTATTAATAAGCATTGGAGTTGATAGCGTATTTCATAAAAAAGTTACAAGCCCTTTTTTAAACCAAAGTTCCATCCGGACACACCACGGCGATCAAGATTTGCAACTTTGTAATTTTTTTTAACATAGTTGTAATAAAGTTATATAAACAATTCAAACTGTCCTAGATAGCTTAGGGTCCAAACTCTTAAGAAAAAAATATTTTTGTGCAAAATTCATATTTTGAAGATTAGTTCTCCAGCCCGCCACCTCAAATCTAGCGTTTGGAGAACTAACCAGGTAAGGCAACTACAAACAAAATGCATGGTCAAAGGCGCTGAACACACTTGTTGACATACCAAGTCGTGTATTTTTCGCATAAGAAGTCTGAACCCATAATACAGGTTCAGGCTAGTTTGGGGGGTCAGTAAGGTCAGTTGGCCTTGTGAGAGATGTATCCACATATTCATTTACTTATCTCAAACATTACTCACTCATTCTGACCTCGAAGTCCTTCATAGACTGGTTGAGTAACACCAGTAACTTATTCTTCAGCACGCCGGCGGAGCCGCTTAATCGTCCTCGGTTCTTGTTGTAGAGTAGGTTTGGGCCAGCTATGTCAAACTGCTTCCGTCTGAAGTTGGAGAGCCCTGGCTGTGATCGCAGTAGTGGCAGAGGTGTAGCTGTTTTACCTAATAATGATTAAATTCAATTTCTTTATGTTAAAAATAGATGGAAACTAATATTCGACAGTGCCAAGTTACGCGAAATGAGTTTTATACAAAATAAGTCTTATACCTTTGTCTTATACCAAGTACCTACAGTTTTAAATGTAGGTAGGTATATATTAGGTCCTTACATATGAAATTGCCGTTCAGTATCAAAAAAGTTAAACAAGTTTTTTTTAATGAAATTATTATTTAATCAATCGAAGTATGCGCCGTTGTTATCGATACACTTCCGCCATTTTATAGGCAGATCATTGATACCTTTGGAAAAAAAATCCTGGGGGCGAGAGTCTATGAACTGTTTGAAGGCGGTTTTGACTGCCTCATCAGATTTGAAATTTTTTCCTTGTAAAAAGTTATCCAAATTTTGAAAAAAGTGGTAATCGGTTGGGGCAAAATCTGCGTCACCCACCATACTCTCCAGATCTTGCCCCAACCGATTACCACTTTTTTCAAAATTTGGATAACTTTTTACAAGGAAAAAATTTCAAATCTGATGAGGCAGTCAAAACCGCCTTCAAACAGTTCATAGACTCTCGCTCCCAGGATTTTTTTTCCAAAGGTATCAATGATCTGCCTATAAAATGGCGGAATAGTCGGGGAAAAATAAATTTTTTTACACATTAAATCCAATAGTTCTAATTTCTTTTGTATTACGATTATTAGTGTTACTGAAGACCAACCTTGTGTTTTTCTCCGATCTACCTAAGGAGCTGACCAAGAAAAGGGGGGTAAAGGGCCCAATTGCTATATATCATTCAGAAAAAAACTTACACTGGAGATTATAGATGTTTTCACTTCCTTAAATTATTTGTGCACTGCTATAAAATATTCACCTATATTAATTACGAGCTTCTCGACATAAAATTGGTCTTTATATAAATTTTAACGCCTTTTTTAAAAAAGTGCCTTAGAAAATCTTAGAAGTGGTGATCTTTTCATAATATGTTTTAAAGATATATCCAAGACCTCGTGTGACTTTTCACCTGTGTGACTATATACATGTAATTTTTATGATGTTTTTTCCCTTTAATTCACTGAGCATTAATTCTACACAAAATATTTTTATTTGCCAACAATTGTAAGCTAATAATACACACTAAACATAAAAATCACCAAAATTTACTAGAAGCAATTGGATTAAACAGCAAAACAATTATCTAATATCATAAGAATATCATCGATATTGTATTTGGAGCGAAATACGCTGCGTTGCGTGGCCAGAACAAACGCTAGGGAGCTGTCCCGCCCCCCGCTCGCGCGTCATTTAGGGCGCCCGAGGGGAAGCGGCATGCGGCACGGCGCACTGGAGGACAAGCTACTGGACGGACGGATGTCTGTTTGTTTACTTACACGAATAGAAAAAGATGTATCCGTTTTATTATTTCGTAATATTTCGTATTGATTGCATGATCATTTCGAGTAGGTAACCTAAGTGACTAAAATCATCATCGGAAATATGAATTATTGTAAGGGACAAATCTTCGAAAATGAGTTATGTATACAGTTCGATTGAAAAATTTCCGCTCTATATACTTAAAAATATGTTTAGAATATGGATATCTTTCTGATGTCCTGTTGTACAGCAACAGATTTAGTAGAAAATAATTTTTAAAAGTAATGCGAAGTACGCCTGAGACCTATGTTAAATTAATTATTAATGTAATGCAGTATTCATTATTGCAACTATTTATTGTAAAGGACACTAATATTTAAAAGTGTATCTTACGGTTACCAAGGTTCTAAATTTATCTTCAAAAATGTCCCTTACACTAATCGAATCATGTTAAATTATAATATGCTAGGTTCCCGAATTATATTTAGTATCTTTACTTTTTCATCCAATGATTGTTTTTATTGTTCGCCTCGAAGACTTGAAATCTTTCTCTGTTACGTTATGTCATTTTATTATCCAAATTTCACTGCCGTAGAGTGCAGTGCAATGCTCCAGATGTATAGCTTTTTTTAACACTTTTTGAGATTCGGGCTTTGAGAAGATGTTTTTTGCTATTAGAACCTTTTTGTGCCACCACTATTCTAGTGACTATATCTGGTGTTCATCTATATCTGGAGTCATCGGTAATTATGTTTTTAAGGTATTTAAACTTTAACTTGTTCTATTGGGTTTGAATTTAATGTTATTATTGAACTATGTTTTGGTGTAATTTTCGAAGTTATTAGAGTTTCAGTTTTGTTTACATAATTCTTTAATCCAAATACAATATTTGTGATTAATTCTTCTGTATATTATCTATATCTGTGACAAATTCTTATATATTTAAACTTTCAGCTGCATTATTGTCAACAAAGCGAATTTTTTCGATTGAAGATTTTAATCCCCATTGAATTTAATCCCCCCTTTTCCTGACTGTAAGTTTTCTAATAGCACACTATAAATATATTGAAAATAAGCGACAACCTTGTCTCACACCCCGTCTAATATTAGCTTTTTTTTCCCCAATTTCTATTATCGTTTCTTGATTTATGTATAATTCAAAAATAGCTCTTCTGTCTTTATAGTATATTCCTGCTTGTTTTAAAATATTTATCATTTGTTTCTAGTCAATTTTGTCAAATGCTTTTTAGGGTTCCGTAGCCAAATGGCAAAAAACGGAACCCTTATAGATTCGTCATGTCTGTCTGTCTGTCTGTCCGTCCGTCCGTCCGTCCGTATGTCACAGCCACTTTATTCCGAAACTACAATACCTATACTGTTGAAACTTGGTAAGTAGATGTATTCTGTGAACCGCATTAAGATTTTCTTACAAAAATAGAAAAAAAACAATAAATTTAGGGGGTCCCCATACATAGAACTGAAACTCAAAAAAAAAAAAAATTTATCAAACCCATACGTGTGGGGTATCTATGGATAGGTCTTCAAAAATAATATTGAGGTTTCTAATATCATTTTTTTCTAAACTGAATAGTTTGCGCGAGAGACGCTTCCAAAGTGGAAAAATGTGTGTCCCCCCCCCTCTAACTTCTAAAATAAGAGAATGATAAAACTAAAAAAAATATTATGATGTGCATTACCATGAATACTTCCAATGAAAATTGGTTTGAACGAGATCTAGTAAGTAGTTTTTTTTTAATACGTCATAAATCGTAAACCGCAATTTACCTTTCACTACTATTAAAACATCGATCAAAGTCACAACGACCTACAAAAACTTTTATATTATGTTACTAGCTGCTACGGAACCCTTCATGGGCGATTCCGACTCGCACTTGGCCGCTTTTTCCAAATTTATAAATGCAAAATGTGTGTCTAAATCCAACTCCATCCTTCTATCGATTGCTCTCTCACGTCTCAGGCCTAGTACCGCCTCTCTTGTCAATTTATTTTAACGAAATTCATATTGGTCCAATTTTCTTTCAGATAGAGGTTTGATTCTGTTTTGAATAATCTCAAGTAAAGTTGTGCTTGCTTGAGGTAAATGACAGCGTTCTGTCTTTCCTGTGTTCATTAATTTGATGAGCTTAAATAGTTCGTCTTTGATTGAATCACAATTACCATACATACCCCCTGCCTGGCCACAGCTTGTGCGGCGGCGGCGGCGGCGGCGCAACCTGCGGCGCGAAATTTGTTAGAACGTTAGTATTATTGTAACATTTCAAAAATGTTACATTTACGTATATTAAATCTTATTTGTACTACATTACAGTGTTGATGTCGTTTTCAAAGTAAAACAAGATAAACGTTACTTTTTGCATGAAAATTGGCCTTTTTTTGTATAATTTGGGTAATTTCACGCCTTTAAATAAATTTATTAATTACGCTGGTACATTTTTCTAGCAGGTTTTGAGAAATGAAAATAATTTTAGTTCTCTCATGTTAGTTTTGACTATTCGCAGAATGTTGCCAGGGTCGCTGGCAACATTCCGCTGGTCGCAAGTCGCGCCGCGCTTCACGCAAAGCTGTGGCCAGGCCCTTAATCATCTCTATAATTATAAATACCATGTGTACCCGCTGCTTTTCCATTAGTATGTTATTAACAATTTACCTTGTTCATTAAGAATGGCAGCACTTTTAGTTTTATGTTTATTTTCTAACTTTCTGATTATGTTGTTCAATTTGAAAGGTTCAATTTGCTTTAAGTAATATTAAATTTTGTCACAGCTATCTAAAAATAATATTTTCTTTTTCTTTTCTACATAAATTAGTAATGTTGTTTGTCCGTCTTTTATATTTCTTAATACTATAATCATCTGTTTTATTTCTAAGTGTCCTTCTTCCAATCATAATGTTAATTATTTCTTGGGTTATTAACCATTGTAATCTTAGTACAATAATTTCTTTATCTGAATATCCTTTGCAGTTGTGGGCAAAATATCTCATAAATATGTAATATAATATAATGCACTAGTGTACTTGTGTGCCTAGTGTGTCTATATATTAGTGTGCTATTATGTTATATAATTATGTCTAAAAAAGATGGAAACCGAGATATTTTATTCAACTCACATATTTTTATTTCATTTCATTTTATTGAATTAAATTTTTGCTAGAAAAATAATCTCGAATACAATAAAATCAAGTTAAATTTCAGCGATAAGTGTTATTTTTCTATAATTGCATCAAATAGCGTAACTCTCTGTTTAATTATATAATGTTTCTTACATTAGTACTCATACGTTTTCTTAAGACTCACATTATTGAACTTTTTTTATTTTCCAAAAAAAAAATTAATGTAAAGGACATATAAAAAATAAAAATAATATCTTTGAAACTATACAAATTATTCCAACTTCCGTTTACTTATGTTATAGAGAGCTTTAAATTTCAATAGCATCACAAATATAGTAAATATAGCATTTTAATTTAAAAAAGCAATAGTTTTTTGACTCTCCTGAAAAGTTACGATTTGTCCCTTACAGTAATTCATATTTCTGGTGACAAAAATCTGACTTGGTTTACATTAATTTATAACAACAATATAAATCCTTTAAAATCATCACTCCTTGAACAGAAATATGAATTACCTATCGGTAGTTAAATTATCGACACGGGACCATTTTAATAAGTATTAGGTAGGTAGGTACCTACTAAAATACCAATGTGAAAAAAATATATATAAAAAAAAATATTTCAAAGTCGTCTGCATTCTTGGTTAAAATGTTGATTGACCCAGCTACAAGTATATTCATTCTCAATAAATAAATTTGTATCATCCATCATACACGGCTGCATCATCGTTCCGCGCGCGCGCTGCGCTCTGATAGTTCACCCCCGCGCCGGACTCTCTACCCCCCAAACATTACTACCGTGGTATTTTCGTTTCCTCTGGTAATATTTAGGAGAACTTTCGTTTTGGGGTATTAATTATCATAAAAATTATTTTTATTATTTATCAACGACTGTAGAATTTTTGCTTCAGTGTTAAAACTAAATAAAACGTCCTAAAAAAAAAACTACGTTAGTCACACGGGTGAAAATCTCTAGGATTATCTTTGATTAATATATAAATGACGTGCTCAAAGATCACCAATTCTAAAAAAATTCTACAAGGTTTTAATATTTTTATTTTACAGACCTTCATTATCTCACATTTCTCACGCACTACATTGGTGATATTTTATGTTTAGTATTATATATTATTTAGAAGACCATAAAAAAGAAAATCACCAGTGTAGGATTTAATCTCAATTAAATAAAGAAAAGACAATTTTTAAACAGCGTTTAAAAAAAACGCTCCCAAGTTTTTTTGGGGAAAATTTAAAATAATCAAGAATAAACTAGCTCTAACCAAAC
The DNA here is from genome assembly GCA_948473455.1 of Teleiodes luculella. Lineage (NCBI taxonomy): Eukaryota > Metazoa > Arthropoda > Insecta > Lepidoptera > Gelechiidae > Teleiodes > Teleiodes luculella. Next base: position 2,035,748 of record OX419609.1, on the reverse strand, counting down.
AACGAAAAAAATTTTTGTCTAGGAATTTGTAATTTTTTTCCATACAAGCTATCGTATCTTTACCGGACTAGAAGTGTATCGATAACAACGGCGCATACTTCGATTGATTAAATAATAATTTCATTAAAAAAAACTTGTTTCACTTTTTTGATACTGAACGGCAATTTCATATGTAAGGACCTAATACTATTCTATTCTACTTTTATCCATGTAGAATTTCCCCACATACCTATTTATTTATTGATTACTTACCTTCACCAAGTTTTTGTTTCCCTGCGTCATACAATTCGAGCGATGATATTCGAGCTATTAATAATAAGGGGAAAATACCTGCAAAGAAAAATGCAGGAAATGAAAAATAGGAAGAAGTGGAATGAATGAAAATCTATTTTTTTTTTCATATTTTTTAAAGTTTTGTTTTTGAACAATAGCTTGCTTTCGTCGACGAAAATATATATACCTACCTACAGATAATAATACCCTGAGCGTCATGAATATAATGAAGAGATGTTTATCATAAAAAAAGAAATAGCAACTATTATTATAGCTGCTGCTGCTGTCGGGAAAAATATAAAACTAAAATACCTACTTACTTATTAAACATTTGGCCAACATTTTGCTTAAGTTTTGTAGACATTTAATAACTAAGTCTCTGCGTTGCTAAATGTTGTGATTATAACCGTGAAATTTTAAGTGTAATAAATAAAAGAATTATTAATAAAAATAAAAGTAATTTCGTGATAGATACGGTGTACAGTCAGTCGATGATTGGTAATATATTTAAGTACCAAATCCTAAATCAATATTACACTCGTCTAAAATGATCGGTCTTGAACTTTATAGATAAAAACGTATTACGGTCTAAAATTCATTCGATAAACCAATGCAAATGCAAACGTTAATCGGTCAAACGTTCGCAGGGCATAAGATTATTCGAGCTGATTTAAAAAAATAAAACGTATTTAGGGCATGTTCTGTGGCAGAACGGTTTTCGGTATCATGTACCTACGGGACTCGGCAACAGAAAAATACCCACTTTTCAACACAAAATTTTGAACTGAAAGAGTTTCAAAATGGCAGCTAGATCGATAATTTTGCTATTTTCAATAGCTTAGGAATAAATGTTATTAGAGGCCGTCACTAAACCGACATGATCGGTAGATTTGACTTGTCCATTTAAATATTTTATCAAAATAAATTACACACTTTTTTATATTCAGGTCTGGTACGATTTGTTACATAAAAAATATATAGAAATTTTAATACTTATTGAACTCACAATAAAATTTTCAAACTCGTGGTACCATTGAAAGTGAGGGTACACAAATTAGTGAAATTGCCCATTTAGAACATCCATACAAGTGTTCGTCATACGAATGTTTGCCCTGGGCGGGATTCGAACCCGCGACCCTGTGTTTAGAAGGCAGGCGTTCTACCAACTAGGCTACGGGGCCGTCATATAAATTCAATCTTAATGCAAAAAATATTTGCGACGGCGGCGTTGAAAGCTAGTAGGTACAAAAATAAAATAAAAAAACTATATTTCTCTAGTTATTCAATGTTATTTATTTATTCATTTATGATGGTTGCAAGACACGTGAAAGAAATTAAAAATGAACATTATAAAGCCCGACCAAAGAAATAAAAAACCTGCTCTGGGGGCGCCACGTGTATATTTTTACGACTATGGCAACAATTTCCCTTATGAAATTAGTTCCATTGAAATTCCGCAATATGGCGAGGTTGCGAGGTTTTTTATTTCTCTGGTCGGCTTTAAAAGTAAGAGGCAACAAAGAAAGGCACTTTTATTATCCTAAAGAGTCGTCGTAGTAAGACCAGGCGATGCCTGAGCTAGCGAACTTATCCTTCCAGAGCGCGGATCCGTCGTCTTGGTCGGGGATCTCTTCATCATCATCATCAAACATTCCTAGAATCGTTGACACCACTAGCTCACCCCTGCGCAGCTGAAATGCAAAACATTTACTGACATAAACAATTCAACAGACAATCTTAATTGTGTTTTGAAGCTTAGAAATAAAAGATATCATAAAACATCATCATCGTCTCAGCCGAAAGACGTCCACTGCTGGACAAAGGCCTCCACAATGATCGGCCTGCGCTGCCCGCATCCAGCGGCAAACCAAGACCCTCACCAGATCGTCGGTCCATCTCGTGGGGGGCCTGCCCACTACGTCTTCCGGCGTGCGGCCGCCATTCAACAACCTTTCACCCCAACGGCCGTCAGTTACTACGCGCAATGTGCCCAGCCCATTGTCACTTAAGTTTGGCGATTCTTCGGGCTATGTCGGTGACTCTGGTTCGCCTGCGGATCTCATCATTCCTGATTCGATCACACAAGGAAACTCCAAGCATAGCCCTCTCCATTGCTCATAAAACAATAGCTAAAAATTTCTAAGGCTTTTTCAATAATTCCTTTTATTGCAACAAATAAATACATTATTTGTCTTTGCGAATTGCCCACCGACAAGGGCCTAGTGTCGAAACTAACGCCTTGCGTGTTGCTCACTGTATGTTAGACAGTCTCTTGTATAGCGAGCAGCGCCCGAGGACACGCTCATTTAGATCCGCCACGGACTGTATAACCAAGTGATACTACATCTCGTAGCTCCTGCTACGTAATTGCTACGCCGCGCCGTAGTACTGGGCTACGGCAGATCTACGACGTAGAGATTCTTCCCACTTCGCTATAATAACCGACAAGAATATAAATGAACGTGGCCTGTACCGAAACTAACGCCTTGCGTTTTTCTCACTACGCGTTCAAAAGTTTCTTGTAATAGCTCTCAGCGCCCGAGGACACGCTCATTTAGATCCTTGTCGGACTGTATAAACCTACCTTATTTAAGGCTCGCACGATGAAGGTCGGCTGTATGGCCTTGTAGTTCATCTCAATCTTGGTGTACAAACCGCCCACCTCTCTGTAAGTGCGCTCAACATAACTCAGTACGCCAGACACGCCAGCCATCGCGCTTTTGTTCTCCGCGTACAACTCCTGAAGATATTCTGTTGGAAGATAGAAAGAAATAAAATTAACTTTTTAACCGCCAAGCATTTATAATATAAAAGAATTTGTGGAGTGATGGCATTGTTTGTAACATGGATTTCAATTTATATTTTACTGAATGACATTTTTGATATTTGAATGATATTTTTTATTAATTTTTATTACTCATAGTATTTATTTGACATATCTGGATTTAATTGGAAACTATGTAATTGATATTGATAATTATTGATGTTATGTTTTGTCTTGTTACTATTGTTTGTGACTGCATGATGTATTGACTTTGATATATTTCCACACCTGACATTTGTACGCCATAAAGGCAGAATATAGCTGGACCAATCATGTAACCTAATAATAAGATCTAAAATGTTAACCTATATTCCGCAAATAAATGATAGTTTGAGTTTGAGTTTGAGTTTGCATATTTTCTAAGAACTTGCCGCCAGTCATAGGAACAAAATCTGTATCAAACAGTCAAAACATAAGTCTTATTTATGAGACGGCGGCGTTGTGAGCTCGATTTGGTAAGTCTTATATTTCAGACCATGGCGGTTAAATGGTTAAATTAAAAATTTAAACAACCCCCGACACAAAACCGTTACTTAGATCCTTTTAACTAGAAAAGAGCTGATATCTTCAAATGGCTGGAGATATTTTTTTGGATCATACCTAAGAATACTCTCGATTATGAATCTTGCAAACAAAAAATACTAGATAAAAATCGGAGCATCCGTTTAGGAGCTACGATGCCACTGACAAACAGACAGACAGACACACACGTCAAACTTATAACACCCCGCTTTTTCGTCGGAGGTTAAAAATATAACGCGCATTTATTAGAGTGGGCAACGCAAGTCCTATATTGTGGACGTGAAAGGACATTTTTCAGGATATTGGAGGATTACTTTCGACATCTATTATTCCTGAATCTTGCCTGACAGTACGATCTAGTGCAGGATAAGCTAAGTTCCTCTATTCTCACACTTATTCAACGGACATATAAGAGCTAGCTTCTGATGAGCTTTAAATGAGCAGGTGAATTATTGACCTATTTACTACACCTATAGGCTGGCTGGCAGGCTCTGCCTGGTATGGGCACAGAAGAAAATAATAGTACTAACCCGTACAGAAAGGACACTCACCCCCCCGCGCCGGCATGAGTTCCCCGCCCGATATAGCGCCCCACGCCCCGCACCCCGCAGGCGCCGCGGGACTCTACCAGGGGTGTTCGGGGGTGTTTTACATAGCATCTAGCGCCATTGACTTGTAGTTCATATTCAGTTGTTATTCAAAAAGAAGTAGCTTGTCAAAACGCGTTTTCTGTATGGAGTGACCAACCTATGGTATGGGGTTAATTTGGCCTCGTGTCAGTTATTCCCACCAGGACTCGGAAACCAGGTTAATTTACAAAATCTAGATTCAAGTAGCTTAAAAAAATAACTTTAGGTACTTACTCATCTTGACCTCAAAGTCCTTTATAGCCTGCCTGAGTAACAACACTAGTTTGCTCTTTAGGGTGTCGGAAGTTTCTCTCAATCGTCCTCGATTCACATTGTGGAGTAAGAACTGTGAATCTGCTGCTATATCGAACTGCTTCTGTCTAAAGTTGGGCAACCCTGGGCGAGATCGTAGTATTGGCAAGGGTGTTGCTGCGTTAACTGAGAATTATTGATAGAAATATACAGGGTGTTTGGCGCATCGTGTGCCAAATTGAATTTAATGATTGGAGGGGTCTTTGGCTACCTTTTTAGCGCCCATAAAAAATCTTAGTCAAACAGATTATTTTATGAAAATTTTATACTGTTTTAAGTAAAAATTTACAAGTCTACATTTAAATTTTAACACAAAAAAAAGTTGTTAGGTTTTACAAAATTTTCTTTTTAATCTTTAAGTAATTTGTAACGTTTTACGCTTCTTTTGGAACTAAAACTACTCGCCAGTAACATCTAGTTTTTTTTACAGCCCCGCAAAGATTTATTTACGGAAAAACGACCAACGACCCCTCCAATCACTAAATTCAATTTGGCACACGATGCGCCAAACACCCTGTATATTTTAATTGTGGAACCAATTTATTTGCTATTTTATTTACCACATTATTTATTACTTACCTTCACCAAGCTCTTGTATTCCTTCATCATACAATTCTAGAGCTGTTATTTGAGTTAACAATAGAGGCAAAATACCTGCAAAACCGCATCAAGATTTCAAATATCTTTCTTTTGTCAAACGCTACCTTTTACCACGGGAAAATGTTTCATTCCCACGGGAAAAACTGTTAACGCGGGCGGAGCCGCGGCGGAAAGCTAGTACATAAATAAAAAATAACGGCTAAATTTGTGCTAAGCGTAAATCTCAAGAAGGTACAATTGGACTTTAATTATTTGTTTTTCAAACTTGCGGTCTAGAAACGTTCTTATACAGTTTTTACGACGAAAAATTATCTCGTTCCCATCTCCCATGAGAAAAAATATAATTAAAAACTTACTTAAAAAACAATTGCCGAACATTTTGCGTTAGTTACAAAGACATGTAATAACTAAGTCTCTGCATTGCATAGTGTTGTAATTTCACCCGTGAAATTTGTACATATAAGTATTAATACAATTATGACTAATTTCGTGATAGATACGGTGTACAGTCAATTAATGGTTGATGTTATACGTACGAGTATAACTTTTGCCCTGGTAGACCCCCGAGCCCCTCGGTGGGGAGATAATTATGAGCTATAACAAACAAGCATTAATTGTGAATCGCTAAACTTTAGTGGCACAACGCGCTTAGAGCCGACTGCTATTATTGAGGCCATGGTCCAAGATAACAAGGTCTTACAATTAGACCACGTGACTGACACGAGCCTACGCCATTTCTACGCGTCGTAGGCGTCATTTTGTGCTATTCATCCGTGTCTTTACACGCATTCTACGTCATTTTGTCTATTCATCCTTGTCGAATGCGTGTAATAGACAAGGATGAATAGCGCAAAATGACGTAGGCTTGTGTCAGTCACGTGGTCTATTTGTAAGACCTTGTTTTCATGGACCATGATTGAGGCAAAAAGTTTTACAAATGGCGACCATGCACCGGAAGGCAGATGGGATGGATGGGATGATCTGGTGAGGGTGGCGAGAAGCCACTGGACGTGGGCAAAGCAGCACCTATCGTTGGGGAGGCTGGTGAAATGGAAAATCTCTGTTTTATAGGTACTACCATGGTCTAAGAAAACAAGGTTTAACCATTAGCACTGGGCGGTCACTCCACACAGAAAACGCGTTTTGACAAGCTACTTCTTTTTGAATATCAACTACAAGTCAGTGGCGCTAGGCGCTATGTAAAACACCCCCGAACACCACCGGCGCGCGGCGGAGTCCCGCGGTGCCTGCGGGGTGCGGGGCGTGGGGCGCTATATCGGGCGGAAACTCATTTTGGCGCGGGGGGATGAGTGTCCTTTCTGTACGGGTTAGTACTATTATTTTCTTCTGTGCCATTAGACCACGTGACTGACACAAACCTACGTCATCTTGCGCTGTTCATCCTTGTCGAATGCGTGTTAATAGACAAGGAAGAACAGCGCAAAATGACGTAGGCTTGTGTCAGTCACGTGGTCTAACGGTTAGACATTGTTTTCTTGGACCATGGGTACTACAATGGTACTAAGTAGATACAGTGGGTATTTCAAAAATATCTATGGATTTATATGGAACGCAACACGCACGCTTACAGTACCTAAATAAATAATTGGGACCAATGTTTTTTTTACTTGTTTTTTTTTTCATGGATATCTTCTCCATGACGGACGTTTGTACTTTTTGTCCAATTCTTAAAATGTCCGATTCGCGTATGGTCTTCTACTTCTGCTCTCCCAAGTTTTTGAATCAGAAGGCTGTTTTAATTTTTACAGTGTGTGGCTGACTGTACGGTGCTAGCGAAATATTGTGTTAAATACAAAATACTTTGTAATTAAAATATATTATTACTTCTGGTATTAATTTGATAATTACGACATGAAAATGTTAATATAATAAAGTTTAGTGTTTGAAGTACTTAAAACCGTAAAACGGTATTTTAAAATAAATTATAAATTTTCTCGTTAATAGGTTATTGTATTGATGGGTAATAAAAATAACGAGCATGAAAAATCAAGAAATACTTCTTATAATATACGTACAGAAGCCAGCACATGCGGTTGGACATGCGCACTACGAAATTCACCCCTACCGCTACGGAATACGGGCGCTCTCAAGGTCAATATGTCCTGGCTTCTTACTATCTTCATTTTATAAATATTCTTTATTGCACATATTAACAAAAAAAGGTGATTCTTATATTACTAGTTTACAAATCGAGCTTATCTCTATAAGAGATCTCTTCCAGCCAACCAACACAGTGGTGGAAAAGGAGAATGCGGAGTAGACATAGGAAAGAGCAAAATACCCACATAAAATACATAAACAATAAGTCTATACTGTTACATATACATACATAAATAAATAAATATAATAGAAATAGGTACAAATACTTAAATAATACATACATATTTATAAATTATTATACAAGTTAAATTTGGGATAGAAAGTGCTTTTTAATTATTTTATTATAGTCATGTAGTTCTCGGTTTAGAATACAGCTCGTCGACGTGGCCTTTTTTAATGTAATAAACTTTTTTATCTATCTATCCTCAGCTGCTCGCTATACAAGAGACTGGCAAACATATAGTGAGCAACACGCAAGGCGTTAGTTCCGACACAGGACACGTTCATTTAGATCCTTGTCGGCCTGTAAAGCGAAGTGGGAAGAGTCTCTACGGCGTAGACCTTTCGTAGACCACCGCTACGGCGGCGTAGCAATTACGTAGCAGGAGCTACGAGATGTAGTACCACTTGGTTATACAGTCCGTGGCGGATCTAAATGAGCGTAGGTTTAAGTCAGTTACTTGGGTCTGTCGTTACCTATCAAACTCTTCTTGTAGCTGTAGTATTATAATAGGGTAACTTAATAAAAATGCTTGAATTTCTAAATAAATTAAATTTATTTGTAAAATATACATTTCGTTTCGATTTCATTACACTCCTAGGGAAGGGTTTATATGAGCATTTTTACATAAAGGGCGTAAGTGAAGTGTTTACAAACACTAAAAGGACATTCCCAGTCAATTATGTCTGTAGAAAATTTTCTTGCAAAAAAGATTGTCATACAAACTCTTCAATTAAAAATGACTACATATTTGTATGGGAGAATCGATTTATTCAATTGTTGAGAAAAGTTTCTTCTGGAAATGTTGCCTCTTTCAGTATTTGCTGAGACTTAAACACCTTATAGGTTCAACGTGTTAATCAAGTAACACAAAAACTCTCGGGTGATAGATAACTCACCTCATGAAACTGTACAACTTTTGTTCTACAAGTTTTCTGAAATTGCAATTATATTTTTTTAGTTTTCATACAAACTGATCAGCTGGATGGATTCAACTAGTATGAAAAGTAAAAAAAAAATAGTGGGTTGTCACGGGACGCTCGGCTGATGTGAAACATCCAAAGTAAAGTTGGTTTGTGATTGCTTCGATTGGTTTTACAGGTATCTGCTAGATGGCGTAGTACAAGATGTATCATACAAATATACACTTTATTAGTGGCACTTAGAGAAGTTTTCTTTACCGAACGACGACGCTTGCTCGCCACGGTCGCCACGCCAATAATCAGTTTTACCCCTCGCCTATAATTGTTTCACATTAATAATTGCGATTTCAGAAAACCCGCAGAACAAAATTTGTTCAGTTTAATGAGCTAAGTTATCACCCAAGAGGTTTTGCTAGTATATGTACAAACGCTTTAGGTATACAATTTAATATGATTACTATAAAATAAGAAGCTACTTCTTGTATAAAATAAGATCATATAACGATACCAGGAACGCTATCGCGCTAACTCGAAATTTTTAAAACTTTTATAATTTATTTTACATGGCAACACTGATATCAAGTGGACTGTTTGACAAGTTTTTTTTATCACGTACCTACTTTCTACCACCGGAAAGATTATAGTCCCATGGGAAAACGTCGACACGACGCGAGCTTAATTTTAGTATCTAAGGTTCATTTACAGGGGTAGAACTTACCCATGGAACTGAATTATTTTCCCCAAGGAACGTAGGCTGAAATATGAAACAAAAGCTAATCAGCTGATCGCATCACCGCGCTTGTCAATGGGAGGTTTTCTGACAGCTTGAAATTAAAAAATAAACGAGCGTTCATCTACCTGACATTGGCTGAATTGCAAAGTAGCAGAAGCCACAAAAAAAAACAAGCGTTCTTCAAGATTTCCATAGATGACGCTAGCGAATTAATGAGAACAGTGAGATTTATTGTAGACTTTTTGACTTTTTTTTGTCGGATTGTACATGGTTCTGACTGAAAATAATTTTAGGATAATTAGTTGATTAATTTGAATGTTTCTTTATAATCCAATACTTCTGTATTTATTACCTCACTATTTACTAGTGCCATCTGTTGAACCGTTTTGTGAGGATTTTTTTCTTAATTTGCGACTGGTACACTCTACTTCAGTCATTATTTCTGTGCTCGCTCGCTACCCCTACACACACATACTTAAACTTCTACTACTATAAAATGAAATGAAATGAAATATGTTTTATTCGAAGTAAGATTTTACAAATCACTTTTCGACGTCGAGGCGAGTTCGCGATTTGGCTGTCTACTGTGGAGAAGAACCCGCCGGAAGAAAGTCCACAGGCGTTGCATCTTTTCAAAATATTTTATACAATTTGATTTATATAACAAAGAGTGCAAACGAAGTATGCAATTAGAGGAAGGCAACCAGTCAAAGTAGAAAAACTAAATTATATAACCAAAAAAACAACCGGCAATCGACTAGAGCAGACCAGTCCCCCCAAGCAGCACCACGTTCACGGGTTTGACGCATGGGTCAGCCATCGCCGGGCTCAACCATATTAGAGGGAACCCAACGACCCGGCCCACACGCCACCGTAAGCATAGTAGAAAGACTGTTAAGTAAGTTATCTTCATACTAACGCACCGAGCGCGGCTTATATGTGTGCGTCATAGTATCTATGCGTCGCCGCACGCACACTCAAACAAAATCTCGACCCGTTTCTCAGTGCGCCAGTCGAGATTTTGTTTGAGTGTGCGTGCGGCGACGCATAGATACTATGACGCACACATATAAGCCGCGCTCGGTGCGTTAGTATGAAGATAACTTACTTAACAGTCTTTCTACTATGCCGTAAGTCAGGACACCTTAGTGAGCATGAACACTCAGTCAGCCAGATGTGAACTACATGAACAATATGGTAATGTCATTACATTAATCAAGATTGCACACAGAAATGGTAAAATTTTCTAAATGATGAAAGAGTTTATCTCTGATCAGTTTTTTTTTCACATTTCAGGTTATGTTCCTTAGGGAAAATTGTTTAGTTCCATGGGTAGGTTCATCACTTAAAATATTATGCGCTAATAAAGCAATAGTTCATAAACCCATCTCTCACACACACTTAACACACGCTCTCACACACAATCTATAAATAAATGGCATCTATGTACGTTACTTCACATTATGTACAAATATAGTTAAATTAAATATTAATAATAATACATTTTTGAGTCTTGTAAAATAAATTATACCTAAGCGAAAGATAATACTTAAAACATTTCAGATCTTGCTCAAACAGGTCTTTACGAGGCAAATATACTACTAAGTTAAATTTGATATTTTTCTGCATTTCACTTAGTGTTAGCAAAAATTGCTATCATATTTTTTATGTAGATATTTAACATACTAAAGTTGTTTGATAGAAAAAAAAACAATCAAAAATTACGAAAAAGAAAAAATACGAGCAGCAATTTGTCATTATATTTCGTCTAATAATAATACTTGTCATCAACCAACTGACTATTAATTAATCAATTACCAACTCACATTTTTATTTGTCAAAATCAGACCAGCCGAAAATAAATAGTCTAATTAGATTCAAAGGCGTCTTATATCTATACTAGTCCTTTCAGTATGTATATATTATTGATATTCACGAACGAGTATTAAGCTTATTACCTTAGAGCAACGCGGGCCTTCCGTTCCGGTACGGAAGGCCGGCGTTGCTCTAAGCTTATTACTAACTTATTATCGAAAGAAAAATAATACAATGTTTCACCACTGAACTACTATTGTACTAGAAAAGTACATAGAAAGCTCTATGCGAGGTGTTTCTGCTACTTGTACGTAATGAGGTTTTCATTTTGACAGTTCTCAAAACAAAAAAGGTTTCATTATGGTCATAAGAGATGGTGCTGCACTAACTCTTGTCACTACAAAGTATAAAACAAAGTCGCTTTCTCTGTCCCTATGTATGCTTAAATCTTTAAAACTACGCAACGGATTTTGATGCGGTTTTTTTTTAATAGATAGAGTGATTAAAGAGGAAGGTTTATATGTATAATACATGCATAATATACTTAGGGATAACCCACAATAACCATTTTCCCGTGCGGTCGCTAGTGTCAAAGGAAATAGTCGAGCGTGAAGGTAGGAAAAATAAGTCACAAAAGCTAGTCGCAAAGGTCACTGCTAAAACGAATCAAAAGCTATAACGCAACTCAACACGCAAAAACACGAAACGAACATAGAACACAACAAAGTGCGTCACGTGATTACGTGACAACAACAGTGTTGCCAGTTTTTTCTCTGCCTCTTTGGCTTGATTAGCTCGCGTTTGACATAATGGGAGATTTACTGACAGCTTGAAATTAAAAAAAAACGAGCTTTTTTTAAGATTTTCATAGATGACGCTAGTAAAATGAGAAAAGTGAGATTTATTGTAAACTTTTTGACTTTTTTTTTGTCGGATTGTACATGTTTTTGACTGAGATTAATTTTATAGGATAATTAATTGATTAATTTGAATGTTTTTTTTTTTTTGTAAATCACGTAAATCAATACTTCTGTATTTATTACCTCACAATTTACTATTTATCTGTTGAGCCGTTTTGAAAGGTTTTATTTTCTACTACTGGAAAACTTTTTTTGCTACTGGAAAACTTCCCATTACTCGACATGCACGCCATCTATTTGACGTCAATAGAGCCTTTTTTTTTTCTTAAATGCTATCTTGAAAACCCCTCATTCCTCAATGTTAGTGATATCTCATCCAGATCCCAGTCTTTATTAATATTATCTTGAACCTATAATAAGTTATCTGTATTGTGTTCGCTATATCTTGAGGTTGTAGTAGAGAGGTTTGTCATCCATGATGTTGTCGATATGGTCGAGCTTGTGCTCAGCGGAGGTCGACCAAACCGGAGCGGCGGGCAACTCGCACTGGCCCGGGGCTGGCCCGACCTGGTGATAATACGGGAAATTAGAATTTTACAAGCGATGAAATATTTCGGTATTCGTTAAGTAAAAGTTTTAGTAAACTGGGGCAAGTTTTACTTAAAATTCGTTTATTTTTAGTAAAACGAGGAAAATTTAACTAAAATGGGGCAAGTTCAAGTAAAATAGGGTTAGTTTTAGTAAAATGGGGCAAGTTTTAATGAAATGGGTCTAGTTTTTGTAATGCGCTCTAATCTTAAGTCTTGCTCTTTCCCCTGTCTGTCTATATACACAATAAAAGTTTCAGGCTAATTTCTGTCAAATATAAAAAGGATGATTATGTAAGCTATAAGATGATCATCATCATTATCATCATCTCAGCCGAAAGACGTCCACTGCTGGACAAAGGCCTTCCCCAATCATCATCATCATCGATCATTGTGGAGATCCTTGGGGGAGGCCTATAAGATGATAAAAAAGGTAAATTATAAGATGATTAAAAAATTTAAGATATAAGATGATTAAAAAAATTAAGACAAAATGATAAAAAATGTAAGATCTAAGACGATTAAAAATGTAAGACATAAGATGATTAAAAAAGCGGCCAAGTGCGAGTCGGAATCGCCCATGAAGGGTTCCATAGCAGCCAGTAACATAATATAAAAGTTTTTGTAGTTCGTGGTGACTTTGATCGATGTTTTAACAATAGTTTACGATTTATGACGTATTAAAAAAAAACTGCTTACTAGATCTCGTTCAAACCAATTTTCGTTGGAAGTTTTCATGTTAATGCACATCATATATTTTTTTTAGTTTTATCATTCTCTTAATTTAGAAGTTAGAGGGGGGGGACACACATTTTTCCACTTTGGAAGCGTTTCTCGCGCAAACTATTCAGTTTAGAAAAAAATGTTATTAGGAACCTAAATATCATTTTTGAAGACCTATCCATAGATACCCCACACGTATGGGTTTGATGAAAAATTTTTTTTTAGTTTCAGTTCTATGTATGGGGACCCCCTAAATTTATTGTTTTTTTTTCTATTTTTATAAGAAAATCTTAATGCGGTTCACAGAATACATCTACTTACTAAGTTTCAACAGTATAGGTATTATAGTTTCGGAATAAAGTGGCTGTGACATACGGACGGACAGACAGACAGACAGACATGACGAATCTATAAGGGTTCCGTTTTTTGCCATTTGGCTACGGAACCCTAAAAATGTAAGAGCACCGACACTTTTCACGCGTCGTAACACGAAGTACATCTGTCTCGCTCACCTGCCTGCTGTCCCTCCTCTTCCCGCGCGTGCGTTTGGGCCACGGCTTCTTGAGGTGGACGTATGTGATGTGGGCCCGCTTCTCGCTCGCGTGCTTGAACGACTTCTCACACATCTCACAGCGGAACGGCCTCAAACCTGTGTGGATCTGAAACAAACGTATTTGTTAGGATCGTGGCACTCGATAATAATTGAGGAATTTGAGAAATAAGAAGATCACTCAAGCGAAAATGTATATTGAAGTATAAAAGGCATGGTCTAAGAAAACAAGGTCTAACCATCAGACCACGTGACTGACACGAGCCTACGTCATTTCTACGTCATTTTGCCTATTCATCTTTTTTCAAATGCGTGTAATAGACAAGGATGAACAGCGCAAAATAACGTAGGCTTGTGTCAGTCACGTGGTCTAACGGTTAGACCTTGTTTTCTTGGACCATGATAAAAGGTGAAAACACAAACGGCCAACCCGCGGTAACCAAAGAGGCTTCGCTAACAGTATTTTTAGAACGTGTACTTTTCTTTTCCTTTGAACGTTTCTACTCTCGCCTAAAGGTCGCCTGGAAGAAATAGCTTAAAGCGATAAGGCCGCCATTTACCGCAAAAGTAAAATATTTCATGTGCAATAAAGAATATTTGTATTTGTATTTTTACAAGTGCTTTCTAACTGATTCTGCAGTAATGTAAAGCCCAACCAGAGAAATAAAAACCCTCGCCATATTGCGGAATTTTAATGGAACTAATTTTATAAGGGAAGTTATTATGCCATATTCGTAAAAATATACACGTGGCGCCCCCAGAGCTGGTTTTATATTTTTTTGGTCAGGGTTTAACATTGCCATACATTTGATTTCGACAATAGGAAACATGAATGAAAAAAAAAATTCAATAACTTAACTTCATTTTCCAAAATTATCCCAAATTATAATAACACAATGAAAAAATCGACTGGATAACTACTGAGTAATACGATTTATAAGCTAATTTGTCTCCCTCTGCAAAACAACTTTTTTAATATTGCAGACAACTTAACAACAACTTAACAACAACAACTAAATACTTACGATCATGTGCCTCTGTCGGTTACTGTGCGTTGAGAAGTGTTTGCCGCACAGGTTGCATAAATAGCTCGCTTTCACCTGAAAATAGTGCAATTTAGAAAGGCGCGTATTTGAAGCAGCGACAAAGTAATCTAGATTAGGGAAGTGACACAAACGAAAATGGGTGCAAAATATAACAGTTTGGTTATCATGTAGGAATTCCTTATTATAAATCTGTCAGAAGGAAAGTTTTGATTGAAATCGAGTTTTTAAAACTAAACTGGCATCGAGTTTTAAAAACTAAATTTATTGTCAACTTGACAAATAAAAATTTATTGAACTTACTTAATCTCTGCTCACCCCAGGCAGGCGCTTTGTAGAGAGTAAGACATCTGTTCAAAGGGCCGCTGTTATTGTAATTTGTGCCTTATTACAGTACCTGTGAGTGCACTCTCCGATGCGCCACCAGCCGCTGCTACGAGCAATCAAAACACGTCAATGTGTGCGTAAGAGTTGCCGCTTTATAAAGAGTCAGATCTGTCGCCGCGGAGCCGTTATTGCAATTTGAGCCCTAATACAATACCTGTGAGTGCACTCTCCGATGCGCCACCAGCCGCTGCTTCATGCGGAAGCTCTTGCTACACTCGGAACACTTGAATGGCCGCGACCCCGTATGCACCCAACGGTGGTCTTTTAGCAGCGCGTAACTCTAAACACAGATTTTGTTTGTTATTATTGATGTGATGTGATGTGGTTTAAGGACCGAACTCCGACAAGACTCTACTCCGACAAGACACTACTCCGACAAGTTCGGTAGGTAGTCAAGACACTACTCCGATAAGTTGTGTTGGATACTGCATGTGGTTTTGTGTGTGGGTTTGTTGGTGTAGGTGTATATGATTATGATTATCTTGAAATTTATCTACATTTACACTGTCTATTATAATCTATATATTTCATAAATAGTAATTGCAATAGTAATTGGTATCTTATCTTTATATATGTATGGTACCTGTGTATAATGATATTTATTTCTTTGTTTTTCATTTCATCTAGTTCACATTAGTTTTAGTTGTCTAAAAAAAAATTATTATTATTATTATTAGTAAGTGTGCGTGCACCCGTTTATTTTTCTCTGTTTGCCTTGTGGTTGGCCGGTGGAGAATGCCGTACGGCATTAGGGCCGCCAATAGGCTATTTGACAATGCGAAAAATAAAGTGTTAATTACTGTAATCAGTATGTAATGTAAGTTTAAAAATGGATATTTACTATGGGAAGTTGAAAATAATAATTAATTTATGTAAAAATCCGTAAATAAAAATGTATTTTTTTTGGCGTTTGTCACGTGACTCAAAACGCTCCTGTTTGGTCGGGTATAGGACATATGTCACTAGCCAGTAAACATCGTTTTCTACTTTAAGCAACTTGTAGTAGTAATACTGGCTAGTGACGTCACTGATGCCATTGCGACGCCATATTGTCAAAGTAGCGTTTTGGCGCGCTACTTAAATATTGAATTTTTATTTTGATATTTTTCAGGAAATATGTACCAGAATTAAAAAATACAACTATTACTGGGATCCACAAACTCTACTGAATAATAAAAAAATATTTTAAAAACCAGTCAAATAGCCTATTGTGTTGTGCAATGAAGTTAAATAAACAAATAAGTTCGGTAGGTAGTCAAGACACTACTCCGATAAGTTCGGTAGGTTAGGTTAGGTTAGGTTTCATGTTTTGTCGGAGTAGAGTTTGTCGGAGTTCGATTTCGGATTCGATGTGATGTATGTGTCTGTAGTCACTACATAGTATAAAATAAAGTCGCTTTCTCTGTCCCTATGTCCCTCCCTTTGTACGCTTAAATCTTTAAAACTACGCAACGGATTTTGATGCGGTTTTTTTTAATAGATAGAGTGATTCAAGAGGAAGGTTTATATGTATAATACATGCATAATATACTCAAGAATAACCCACAATAACCATTTTCCCGTGCGGAGCCGGGGCGGGTCGCTAGTACCAAATAAACGATTTCTATTCTATCCTAAACATGAAACAAGTCATGGTCTAAGAAAACAAGGTCTTCCATTCGGACCACGTGACTGACACAAGCCTACGTCATTTTGCGCTGTTCATCCTTGTCTATTAACACGCATTCGACAAGGATGAACAGCGCAAGATGACGTAGGTTTGTGTCAGTCACGTGGTCTAATGGTTAGACCTTGTTTTCTTAGACCATGAAACAAATAAAACTGCCGTTAACATCTCATATACGTCCCCACCGAGGGGCTCGAGCCTACCCTGATATCAGGGTGAGTAGGCCTTGACAAGCTATATATTTATGCTAGCTTTCCGCCGTGCGGCTCCGCCCGCTTTAAGAGGTTATCCCGTGGGAATGAGGTATTTTCCCGAGGTAAAAAGTGGCCTATGTGTTAATCCAGGGTGTCAGCTAACTCCATACCAAATTTTATTAAAATCGCTCCAGCCGTTTAGACGTGAAGAAGTAACAAACATACACACCCACAAACTTTCACCTTTATAATATTATAGTGTGATATATTTTAACAGACAGAAACCGTCTGTTAATGTATTTAACCCCCCGACTCAAAAGAGGGGTGTTATAAGTTTGACGTGTGTGTCTGTCTGTCTGTGGCATCGTAGCTCCTTTTAAGGGAAGCGCCGATTTTGATCTAGTTTATTTTTTGTTTGCAAGGTGTCACAATCGAGTGTTTTTAGCTATGATCCAAGAAAATAGGAGTTATCTTCAGCCATTCGAAGATTATCAGCTCTTTTTTTGGATTTCAAATGATTAAATAACGGGGTTTTTAATTTATTTATAATTGACCACAACAAGTTAAACACGTGTCTTAAAGTCTCCTATCAGATTTTTCAGACAAAGTTTAGTTTTTTTTTGGTATGTGTATGTGTGTATGTGTGTGTGTGTGTGTGTGTGTGTACCTGGAACATCCTCCCGCAGACCTCGCACATGCAGGGCGACTTCATGGAGGGGTAGTGGGTTCGGTTCTTGTCGGGGTGCATCCGCCGGAAGTGGCCGTGGTATGCGCGGGAGTCCTCTAGTTGCATGCCGCACTGTGCAACACAATAGGGGTGTTGTATGTATTGCAAATAAATTATCTTACAATAAGCACGGCACGTACCAATGTGTTTTCGATGAGCGTCGGTGGCCAAGTGGCTAGGCCCGTTGACTTCCGTTCCGAAGTTCGATGGTTCAAACCTCGGCACGTACCAATGTGTTTTCGATTTTCGAATTCATATGTACGTTTATTCGACGCTCTTACGGTGAAGGAAAACATCGTGAGGAAACCTGCACACACCTGCGAAGAAATTCAAAGGTTGTGTGTTCGTGACCAACCCGCACTGGGCCAGCGTGGTCGACTAAGGCCTATTCACCCTGGTATCAGGGTAGGCTCGAGCCCCTCGGTGGGGACATATATGAGCTGTTAACGGAAGGAGGATGAAGGATAAACCAAGGTATTACTGGCCACTATGAGTGACAGGGCTCATTTGCTCGGAAATAAGATTATAGCGTAACTATCTTTCCGCCCTGCGGCTCCGCCCGTGGGAATGAGGCATTTTACCGCGGTAAAAGGTAGCGTATGTTTTAATCCAAGGTGTCAGGTAACTCCACACCAAATTTTATTAAAATCGCTCCAGCCGTTTAGACGTGAAGTAACAAACATACACACTCACACACAAACTTTCGCCCTTATAATTTTAGTGTGATAAATAAGATTACAACGTTATAATCTTATTTCGGAGCATTCAACTACAAAGTGGCCAGTAACACCTTGTCACGAGATCAACCGAGCAGATATTTTCTTAACGTTTCACAAAAAATACACGTTTCGAAAAAAGTTTGTTAATCTCGCGCTCGAGACAATGTTTTATGTCTTTACGAGTGTACACATGTAGTACATAATGTCATGTAGTATACTTAGGTATAGACATAATTATTTAGCATATCAGCAATTTGTCAATGTTGCAATATTAATAGGCTATTAGTGGAAACAATAGACCAGTGTGCATTCAGCGGGTTCGGTCCGTTATCATTGGATGATGTATTTTACTATTTCCTATTTTTGTTATCTAAATTAGTTGGATACTTTAATAAACGTTTTTCATTTTCAATATACATAAATCAGTTTTACACTAGTATAATATATACCTGTTCGCAAGGTATGGGTCCCTCGGCTCGCCGCATCTGGCTGGGGTACATCCTTCTCTTTTCCTCTTCTTCTTTGTCGTTCTTCTCTCTCACTCTCTTCTCCCTCTCCTTGGCTTCTTTGGATTTCTTGCCTTTTTTGGGTTTGTTCGCTTCCCTCTGATCTCTGATAAAAAAAGATTTTTTTGTCATCATGAGCTCTGCATAGAAAACCAACTTTCACTTTAGTTATTTTTTTTATACTGCAACCGGCGCAATGTTTTTGGATATGTAAGAAAATACTAGAGACAATGGCTGCACGGCTTTATACCTTAGCCTGCTTCTAATAGGGAGAAATGAAAAAAATATAAATATTTATTTCTAGGGCTAATTATATCTGGCAATACTGGCCAGAAGTAGCTCAAGATATGAAGCAGTGGAAGAAAAAGAAGGCTTCTGGCCAGCAGTGGGACTTTCAGGACTAGATAAGATAAGAATAATATTTATTTGTAATAATGACAAATGATTCACAGAATAAAAACCACAACTTATTTATTTATTTATTTTATTGGGAACAGCAAACAACTGTGGTTTTTTTTAATAGATAGAGTGATTCAAGAGGAAGGTTTATATGTATAATACATGCATAATATACTTAAGGATAACCCACAATAACCATTTTCCCTCCAGTCCGGTGAAGCTTGATTTGTCGTACCTTTTCGACACAAGCATAGGTCAATTCAAAAAAAAAAAAAAAAAAAAAAAAAAAAAAAAAACCATTTTCCCGTGCGGAGCCGGGGCGGGTCGCTAGTATAACATATAAATGAGTTGACGACGTTCATATACAGGCGTTCCATAAACTCTAGACGCTGTCAAATTGAGCTATTAAAGCTAGGCATAACTTAAGCAATTTTTATAATATCTCAAGCTGGGTGCAAACAAAATTTTCACTAATAAACTAATTATAATAATGAATTCATTTATTTCAGGCAATTTTTACATATAGATGTTAATTATGTAAACAGAGGCCCATATCATAAATAACTTTAAATAGACTATCAAACATATTTTATACTATATCTATACTTTGACAGCCTCGTAGCCTAGTTGGCAGTACGTCTGCCTACTGAGCACAGGATCGCGGGTTCGAATCCCGCCCAGGGCAAACATTCGTGTGATGAGCATTTGTTTTTGCCTTGTGTCTGGATGTTGTATATTTATATATGTATGTAAAGCCCGACCAAAGAAATATGACACCTCGCCATATTGCGGAATTTCAGTGGAACTAATTTTATAAGGGAAATTGTTGCCATAGTCGTAAAAATATACACGTGGCGCCCCCAGAGCAGGCTTCTTATTTCTTTGGTCAGGCTTTATATCAGCTATCTCGACACCCATAGTACCGGCTCTGCCTAGTTTGGGGTCAAATAGCCGTGTGTGAGATGTCCCAATTATTATTATTCCGAGGACGTCTGCCCGCCGACCTACCACGCGCGCCGAAACTTAGTGTGGTTTAATGTTTAGATTAAGTATAAATTATAAATATGTATGACAGTCTGTAAGGTATTTATGATATGGGCCTCTGTTTACATATTTAACATCTATATGTAAATATTGCCTGAAATAAATGGATTTATCATTATTATTACTTAATACTAAATTATTATTATTATACTGACTTGTCCTGCGTGTGGTGTCGCGCCGACACGCGCACGTGTTGCGCGAGCGCATCCTCCGACGCGAAGCGCACGTCACACAGCGAGCACAGAGGACCGTCCAATGGGACCTGGGACGAACGGGCCATTCATTCATTTTATTTATTTTATTTTATTTTATTCAGAACACCTACAGCTAAGTACATTAAATATAGTACATAGTTAAAAAAACTACTAAGCCAATAACAGGTATTCGCAGCTAGAAAATTCGATTCGAAAATTCGTTCCACATTATACACATACCATGCTCCAAGAAAACAAGGTCTAACAATTAGACCACGTTGTGAGGCGCTGGTTAAATAATAAAATCACAAGTAATTTTATAAGAAATGGACTGTATTAAATTAAATAAAGATTGTGACAATAGCTCACACGCGACATAGGTCGGTCTATATTATACACAATAACGGGTAAAAAAAATGCGGAAATACGTCATACAACAATGTTGCTATATGTTAAGAGCTAGGAGCTTAACACACGTGACTGACACAAGCCTACGTCATTTTGCCGGTTCACCCTTGTCGAATGCGTGTTAATAGACAAGGATGAACAGCGCAAAATGACGTAGGCTTGTGACAGTCACGTGGTTGGAATGTTAGACCTTGTTTTCTTGGACCATGCCACATACTTAGAGAATAAATATACATAGAGCACGCGCATCGCTCCGCTGCCTTTATGCCAAGCGTAAGCAGATGTTGTATGGGCGATGAAATCAATAACATTTTTCTTTTTGGATCATGTTCCTCGAATCATGTTTGCAACTTATCACTACACATTTCAAAATGTTCTCCTATTAAATTACTTATTTTCACCGGGAAAAAGAATCAGCTCCGATAACCATTTGATACTAAACGAACGCGCTGAAGATATTCGGACTGTTCATATCCGTGCTTACGGTTCATACTCGATTAGGCATGCTCTATGCCTCCCACAATTTTTTTATTTATACTCTAAGTACACATACTTCCAAACAATAATTTATACTTCATTGCACGCATGGTCCAAGAAAACAAGGTCTAACCGTTAGACCACGTGACTAACACAAGCCTACGTCATTTTGCGCTGTTCATCCTTGTCTATTACACGCATTCGACAAGGATGAATAGGCAAAATGACGTAGAAATGACGTAGACTCGTGTCAGTCACGTGGTATAATGTTTAGACCATGATTGCACCATGACCATGATTGCACGCAAACAAACTACAAATACGTATGGTCTGTTTCATAGAAATCCGGACAAAAGTTCATTGACCTCTTTCTTTTCTTGAAAGTTATTAAAAATAATTTAACGCCAAAATGTCTGGCAAGGTCGCGTGTTTACTAAATGTACCTTGTGGAGACGCCAGTGACGTCACGAGCTTGTCTATCTTCGGGTACAATTAGGAGGAACAACTTACAAAGTGTCTACTACTAAATATACCTCTGCAAGACACGCCGACTCGACCTACATCGGGTATAGATAGTAGCACCATTTAAAAATAAATCGTTACTAAACATACCCTGCATAGATTACAAGAGCCTGCTTGGCTTTGATCGGGTATAGTTAGGAATGCACTTTTTTTATTGGTAGCTACTATCTATACCCGAACATAATTCGGCTTTCGTTACTCTAATCGTCTAAATCGCGCACCGGCATCGCGTGCTATTTTTTTCCTTCTTTATTTATTTGTTTCCTTTGGTTAATAAAATAATACCTAATAAAAATGTGAGGACATCTCACATACGGCCATAATGACCCTTAAATAGGCAGATCCTGTACTATGGGTGTCAGACAACTGATATACATACATATACAATTATATAACATCCAGACACAAGGCAAACACAAGTGCTCATCACACGAATGTTTGCCCTGGCAGGGATTCGAATCCGCGACCCTGTGCTTCCAAGGCAGATGTACTACCAACTAGGCTACGGAGCCGTACATCACATCATATATCATATCACTAACCATATATACTTAGTGAATAAGCAACAATTTCTAAAAAATAAAAAATAAAAACAATTAATTACTAAACATACCCCTTTATGGCATTATAAGTCGGGTGCACTTATTAGTTCAAATATTTTATCATGCTATTTATTCTCGACCAAAATCCTATTGGGAGGATCATTTTGTAGACATACGATGCTGGCATTCAAAATACTATTCACTCCTAAGCATACCCCATTATGAAATCACAACTCGGGTATACTTAGTAGTTAAAATATTTTGGAAGCTCTGTACTAAGTACCTATACCCAACCAAAACTCTACAGGGAATCTCCACAAGGTACATTTGTAAACACTTGGAGCGCATCATTCACTCCTAAATATACCCGATCATCACACCCCAACTCGGGTATATTTAGTAGTGCGAATATTTTGAAAGCGCCATGCTAAATATACCCGACCAAAACCCCATGGGGAGTTTCCACAAGGTACATTTAGTAAACACGCGGCAAGGTCACACGCTCACCTCGCCTTCTACTACGGTATGCAGAGTTACGTATTTTGCGATAATTTCCTAAAGTTTCATCGTATCGTTTGAAAAAAATGTGCGCATTGTATGCAGGCATCAATGACCTTTTGTCCGGATTAATATGACATATATATATTTTTAATTGACTTATGCTTGCGTCGAAAAAGTACGACCAATCAAGCTTCATTGGACTGGCGGGGGAGCGGAAGACTCTACCCCAAAAAAACAGTCATATACCAACGCGTCTAGGGGCGGCTCAAGGGAGCCTCGGACCACGGCCTAGCGCGTTGATATTGAAAAACATCGTGAAGGAGGTGACATAAACCATATACATAACAATATTCGGAACAAAATAGACGTAACAATATTCGGAACAAAAAATATCGGAAATACAATTAACCAGAGCTTATACTTCAGAATAACACATAGGTTACTTTTTACCGCGGGAAAATACCTCATTCCCACGGGAATATCAGCGCGAGGGGTGGAAAGCTAGTCACTACATAGTATAAAACAAAGTCGCTTTCTCTGTGCTTAAATCTTTAAAACTACACAACGGATTTTGATGCGGTTTTTTTAATAGATAGAGTGATTCAAGAGGAAGGTTTATATGTATAACTAGCGACCCGCCCCGGCTCCGCACGGGAAAATGGTTATTGTGGGTTATCCTTCAGTATATTATGCATGTATTATATATTCCTCTTGAATCACTCTATCTATTAAAAAAACCGCATCAAAATCCGTTGCGTAGTTTTAAAGATTTAAGCGTACAAAGGGAGGGACATAGGCAGGGACATAGGGACAGAGAAAGCGACTTTGTTTTATACTATGTAGTGATACATGCATAATATACTTAAGGATAACCCACAATAACCATTTTCCCGTGCGGAGCCGGGGCGGGTCGCTAGTATTATTATAATTCGCTCACCTGCTCCGGCTCTTGCCTGTGTTTCAGTTTCTTGTGTAGCTCTATCCCTTTCTCGCTCACGAACGAGTACCCGCACAAACAGCAGACGAAGTCAGAGGGGTGCTTGATGCGAATGTGGCCCATGTATGTGGTGAACTTACTGACAACAATAAACAAATATAAATATAAAATATGTGGGACATCTAACACATGGCCATCTGACCCCAAACTAGGCAGAGTCTGTACTATGGGTGTCAGACAGCTGATATACATACATTATAATCCAGACACAAGGCAAACACAAGTGCTCATCACACGAATGTTTGCCCTGGGCGGGATAAACTCAAAAACTACTGTGCCGATTTCAAAAATTCTTTCACCATTAGAAAGCTACATTCACCCAGAGTAACATAGGCTACCTTTAACCTCGGGAAAATGTCTCATTCCCACGGGAAAAACTGTCAACGCTATTGAATTTAGACGAGAAAGAAATGGAAAATGAGGTGGAAATGAGGTTGTAAGGCATCTCGTTACAGGCACAAATGACGTATAGCGGCGGCGCGCGGCGCGCCTAGACAGATGGCCCACTCGGAACTAAGCGCCATATTCTTACGCACACATTGATCATTGCGTTTACAGGCCGCTCGGACCACGCTCTATACAAGCTCGGACCACGTGCAGTCGTCGCTCGCGATTATTAACAAAGTATTGATGTTCGATGTGCTAAAAGAATGGATAAGTGTTCTTATTACTGGTGTAGTGTATTTGGCTGTTTAAACACAACACAAAAATGACGATAAACGTTTTTCAAAGAGTCAACCAAGTTTAGGTAGTTAATTTCAAGGACGGCGGGAGTGGACTTTCTAGAATCTTTTTATTTTGTGTTACAGGGCTGTCAATAAGGGCGGTTACTCACACGAACTCGTCCGGGCAGTGCGGGCACTGGTACTTGGTTCCCTTGTGCCATCGCTCGTGTAGACGCGCCGTTTGCCTGCAATCAATATACAAAAAACATCATCATCATCATCATCATCTCAGCCTGTAGACGTCCACTGCTGGACAAAGGCCTCCCCCAAAGATCTCCACAATGATCGGTCCTGCTTGGCCCGCATCCAGCGGCTTCCCGCGACCCTCACCAGATCGTCGGTCCACCTCGTGGGGGGCCTGCCCACACTACGTCTTCCGGCGCGCGGTCGCCATTCGAGAACCTTTTTGCCCCAATGGCCGTCGGTTCTACGCGCAATGTGCCCAGCCCACTGCCACTTAAGTTTTGCGATTCTTCGGGCTATGTCGGTGACTCTGGTTCGCCTGCGGATCTCATCATTTGTGATTCGATCACGCAAGGAAACTCCAAGCATAGCCCTCTCCATCGCTCTTTGGGTGACTTTAAGCCTTCTTATGAGGCCCGTTGTAAGCGACCACAAAAAACATACAATCAATAAATATATTCATTTTACTAACCCCCGACACAAAACCGTTACTTGATCCTTTCAACAACTAGAAAAGAGCTGATAATCTTCAAATGATATATTCTTGGATCATAGCTAAGAACACTCTCGATTGTGACACCTTGCAAACAAAAAAACTAGATCAAAATCGGCGCATCCGTTTAAGAGCTACGATAATGCCACAGACAGACAGACAGACACACACGTCAAACTTATACACCTCTCTTTTTCGTCGGGGGTTAAAAATCTGTTTTTGCGTTGATCGGGTGAATATTGTAAGCTTGAGAAGCTGTCAAATGCGACATAATGATGTCAGAACTACTGTAGCTCTTATGTCAATGCTTTTCGAGTTTCTCATTACCTTCTCATTTTGAGCTTGGCATTG
This sequence comes from Teleiodes luculella, assembly GCA_948473455.1. Lineage (NCBI taxonomy): Eukaryota > Metazoa > Arthropoda > Insecta > Lepidoptera > Gelechiidae > Teleiodes > Teleiodes luculella. Next base: position 2,009,978 of record OX419609.1, on the reverse strand, counting down.
GACTAGTATTATATTATCTGTGGCATTGGTACTAGCATTGGTACTAGTATTGATACTAGCACTGGTACTATCATTGGTACTAGCATTGGTACTGCTCACTCACCTGTGTGTGGTGACGTATACGCACTGGTTGCAGCTGAACCGCTGCGTGTGGTGTGCTGTGATGTGTTTGCGCAGAGCGTGCGAATGTCTGAAGTGAGTCTTGCATATATCGCACTGGTACTAGCATTGGTACCAGCATTGGTATTAGCATTGGTACTAGTATTGGTATTAGTATTGGAACTGGCACTGGTACTGACATTGGTACTTGTATTGGTACTGGTATTGGTACTATCATTGGTACTAGCATTGGTACTACTCCCTCACCTGTGTGTGGTGACGTATACGCACTGGTTACAGCTGAACCGCTGCGTGTGGTGTGCCGTGATGTGTTTGCGAAGCGCGTGCGAGTGTCTGAAGTGCGTCTTGCATATATCGCACTGGTACTCGCATTGGTACTATCATTGGTACTAGTATTGGTACTAGCATTGGTACTTGTATTGGTACTAGTATTGATACTAGCACTGGTACTATCATTGGTACTAGCATTGGTACTGCTCACTCACCTGTGTGTAGTGACGTATACGCACTGGTTGCAGCTGAACCGCTGCGTGTGGTGTGCCGTGATGTGTTTGCGCAGAGCGTGCGAGTGTCTGAAGTGAGTCTTGCATATATCGCACTGGTACTCGCATTGGTACTATCATTGGTACTAGTATTGGTACTAGCATTGGTACTTGTATTGGTACTAGTATTGATACTAGCACTGGTACTATCATTGGTACTGCTCACTCACCTGTGTGTGGTGACGTATACGCACTGGTTACAGCTGAACCGCTGCGTGTGGTGTGCCGTGATGTGTTTGCGAAGCGCGTGCGAGTGTCTGAAGTGCGTCTTGCATATATCGCACTGGTACTCGCATTGGTACTATCATTGGTACTAGCATTGGTACTAGTATTGATACTAGTATTGGTACTACCATTGGTACTAGTATTGATACTAGCACTGGTACTATCATTGGTACTGCTCACTCACCTGTGTGTGGTGACGTATACGCACTGGTTACAGCTGAACCGCTGCGTGTGGTGTGCCGTGATGTGTTTGCGAAGCGCGTGCGAGTGTCTGAAGTGCGTCTTGCATATATCGCACTGGTACTCGCATTGGTACTAGCATTGGTACTAGTATTGATACTAGTATTGGTACTACCATTGGTACTATCATTGGTACTGCTCACTCACCTGTGTGTGGTGACGTATACGCACTGGTTACAGCTGAACCGCTGCGTGTGGTGTGCCGTGATGTGTTTTCGAAGCGCGTGCGAGTGTCTGAAGTGAGTCTTGCATATATCGCACTGGTACTCGCATTGGTACTATCATTGGTACTAGTATTGGTACTTGTATTGGTACTAGTATTGATACTATCATTGGTTCTAGCATTGGCACTATCATTGGTACTAGCATTGGTACTACTCACTCACCTGTGTGTAGTGACGTATACGCACTGGTTGCAGCTGAACCGCTGTGTGTGGTGTGCCGTGATGTGCTTGCGTAGCGCGTGCGAGTGTCTGAAGTGAGTCTTGCATATATCGCACTGGTACTCGCCGCATTCCTACCAACGAAGACCAAGTGTCAATTACTATATTTTATCACTGGCTTTCCAATTTTTCTGGTGGGAATGACGAATTATCCCGCGGTAATAGGTAGCCTATGTTCTTTCCAAAGATCTATTTATTGTAATGAAAATGTCCTGTTATTGGGCCCGATTCTACATTTTACTCTGTAACTTAAATTTAAACACCATATGTCCCTTTCACGTTCTTAAGAGCGAAAAGGGACAGAAGATTGCCAACCTACATTTAGGGACGTCAAATATCGATTTTACACGTAATTTAGCAGGAATTTACAAAACGTCGTCCCGACAAAATTAAGCTGAATTTGACAGCTGCGCTGCTTATTTTAAATTTCATTCACTCAACATCAAATTCATTCATCTCCCATCCTTTTCGATTCCCATATGAATGAAAGAGACAAACAACTTAAATTTAGATGCACTAACACACATTTTCACGGGTTTTCTCCACGATTTCGTTTTAATTAATCGTGGAGAAAACCCGTGAAAATGTGTGTTAGTGCAGTTAACAAAAGCGAAAATCTAAGAATGATAAATTTAGATATTTTAGCGGCCACGCAAAATTGAGCCCAATGTTTGCATAAATAACTTTATTATTATTTATTTATTAATTATTACAAGTATGTTACCTTGGTATGCCTGCTCATGTGGCTATTATAAGCGTCCTCGTCCAGAAACCCCTTGAAGCATTCCGTGCATTTGTATACTGCGTTCTTGTAGTTGGCGCTGTCTTGCCTCTTCAATATCTCCGCCACTTGCTCCTCGAACGTCAGATCTAGGATGAGGAATAATACTATATACGCTAGCAAGGTGTGCATCTGGATTGAGGGCCCATTTTTTAAAAGTTTACAAAATGATTTGAGATTTACAGGGAATGTAATAAAGAATAGTAAAGACATGAAGCACAGGGTCACGAATTTCTTAAACATAAATTGAAACTGTGGTGATTAAATAACTTGGGCTCTCAATCCAGATGCTCGGCTAAAGTGGCATAGTTCAATTTATGTTTAAGAAATTCGTGACCCTGTGCTTCATGTTTTTACTATTCTTTATTACATTCCCTGTAAATCTCAAATCGTTTTGTAAACTTTTAAAAAATGGGCCCTCAATCCAGATGCACACGCTAGCAAGTAGCTGTTGTTGTTCGTTTATTTGTAAAGTGTGGGGGTCGATATCTCTGCAGGAGACTGTACTACATAGGATGTGAGGTTGTATATATTAGTGTGTTCGTGAGTGTGTGTGTGTGTGTTAAGGATGCACATAGGATGTGAGCTTGTATATATTAGTGTGTTCGTGAATGTGTGTGTGTGTTAAGGATGCACATAGGATGTGAGCTTGTATATATTTGTGTGTGTGTGTGTGTGTGTGTGTGTGTTAAGGATGCACATAGGATGTGAGCTTGTATATATTTGTGTGTGTGTGTGTGTGTGTTAAGGATGCACATAGGATTTGAGCTTGTATATATTTGTGTGTGTGTGTGTGTGTTAAGGATGTACATAGGATGTGAGTTAGTATAATATATTGGTGTGTGTTACCTGTGATGGTGAACAGTGTTTCGTTGAGGTTCTCGTTGAGGAAGGGCTTCCTCCTGTGGCCTATCTGTGTGTGTGTGTGTGTGTGTGTGTGTGTGTGTGTGTGTGTGTGTTAACGATTCACATAGGATGTGAGCTTGTATATATCTGTGTGTGTTAAGGATGCACATAGGATGTGAGCTTGTATATATTTGTGTGTGTGTTAAGGATACAAATTGGATGTGAGGTAGTATATATTAGTGTGTGTTAAGGATGCACATAGGATGTGAGGTAGTATATATTGGTGTGTGTGTTAAGGATACAAATAGGATGTGAGGTAGTATATATTAGTGTGTGTTACCTGTGATGGTGAACAGTGTTTCGTTAAGGTCCTCGTTGAGGAAGGGCTTCCTCCTGCGGTCTATCTGTGTGTGTGTGTGTGTGTTAACGATGCACATAGGATGTGAGCTTGTATATATCTGTGTGTGTTAAGGATGCACATAGGATGTGAGGTTGTATATATCTGTGTGTGTTAAGGATGCACATAGGATGTGAGTTAGTATATATTGGTATGTGTTACCTGTGATGGTGAACAGTGTTTCGTTGAGGTCCTCGTTGAGGAAGGGCTTCCTCCTGCGGTCTATCTTGGGCTCAGCTGGATCCTTCTTCGCCTGTCGTTTGCGCACTTTCTTTGTGGAATCCTCTTTGACCAATTTAAGTTTCTTCTGTTTCACCTGAAAAAGATGAAGTCGATATTGAGCTCAATTCTGCGTGGCCGCTAAAATATCTAAACTTAAGTTCTTAAGAACGAAAAGGGACAGGTGATTGCCAACCTACATTTAGACACGTTAAAATTTCGATTTTTTGCGTAATTTAGCAGGAATTTAAAAACATCCCGAGTAAATTAAGCTGAATTTGACAATATCATTCATTCAAAATTAAATTCATTCATCTCCCCATCCTTTTCGATTCCCATATGAATGAAATGGACAAACAACTTAAATTTAGAGATTTTAGCGGCCACGGCAGAATCGAGCCCAATGTTTTTTTATGCTTCTTTCACACTGAAACTAAGCAACGGATAGACCTTATTATTGCAGTTTTTTTTTCTTTTGAAAGAGAAAAAATCTTTATTTGCAAAAAGCGGGTTATATAGTTTGTTAAATCTAAGTCCTCACCTTTTTCTTACTCTTCCTCCTGTCTAAGGGCAAACTATCGTCGGAGGAAAACTCTCCATCAGACGCCGCTAACTGCTCAGCTGCACCCGTCTCCTCTATATCTATCTCATCTTTGATCTCCTCCCCGTTCTCTTCTTCATGGCCAGTCTTCTCTTCGAAATCCTCAACCTTAAAAATCAAACAATCTGTGGAGGCAAAGGGAAGATCTTCCTTGTGGCATGGTGGTGAGCCCGGGGACCGCGGTCCAACTGTACTTCGTTGGAACTTGTATTTGTTCAATGTCTTGCGAAAACTCTGATAGCGCGTTTCAGGCCTCGGCTTCTAATTGGTCGCTCTTCTAATGACGTAGTATGTGGCGCGTCGCCACAAATTGTATGCTTTCTATTCTATTTCTTATTACAATGATAAAACAACCACAAAATAAGTTTTGTACGCGATGTGGTTTGTTCAAAAATAGGGTCTGACAGAAAAAAGGTCATTGAAGCCTGCATACAATGCGATAAAACTATAGGAAATTATCGCAAAATACGTAATTTCGTATACCGCAGTAGAAGGCGGGGTGAGCGTGTGACCTTTCCAGACATTTCGGCGTTACATTATTTTTAATAACTTTCAAGAAAAGAAAGAGGTCAATGAACTTTTGTCCGGATTTATATGAAACAGACTATACTGAATTTTCGTTCTTTACTTTACAATACAATACGAATATACGTTATTGAAACCAAATACAGAAATACAACAGTCACAAAGCGATTTTATTGCTAACGTAGCACTTTCTACCTGGCAAGCTTTACCTTATCATCGTCTTCGTTCAAAAATATGTCATCCTCATTCTTAACTTCGTCCTGTACAATGACCTCTTGTATTGGTTTGGATAATACTTCGTCTGAATGTTCGCAGTACAAGTCACAATGCTCCGGTCCGATATGTTTCTGTTTCAATGTCGATGTCAGCTGGTTTCTGTCGCGGTCTATTGACAGTATGTGGTGGGCCGTTAACTGGAAATGTAGATGGTATTATAAGCAACAGAATGGGTGCGCTTACATTTGAAGAGAAGGGTCGTGTCACAGACAGTAGTTTATTTTGTATTCCTACTAGCGCCATCTCCCGGTACTTGTATGAACTAACGTACTAGAACGCTATAGATCAGGCTAATTTGCGTCGCCTCGGGTATTGCTTTCATAATATAGATAATAATAGTTTATTGATTTTTCAACAGATGACGCGGTTCAAGTCCCTGCCCAAGCTCAATGATCTTAATTTTTCGCTTCGATTATAATTTAATATAGATACAAGTTCGAACCCTGAAGGCGAGATGTCGCTAGTACATATAGGATTGTAGATATAATAAATATATATAAAATGGAGTCAGATTCGATCAAACCTTCCAACGGTGTTATTATTACTTCCGAAATCCAGAGCCATTGTATATCCAGGATACAGGTCGGGCGACCCAGGATCAGATGGGGGGATGAATTAGAGCTAAAAAGAGGGTTTTATTGGTGGACGAGAGCCCGTGACAGGAGGGGATGGGAGCGGGAGAGTGAGGCCTTTGCACAACGGGGCGCCACTATTAAGAAATTGAATTGAATTATTTATTACTAGCTTCCCGCCGCGGCTTCGCCCGCGTTTATAGTTTTTCCCGTGGGAATGAGGATTTTCCCGTGGTAAAAGTTAGCCTATGTTCTTCCGCAAGATCTATTCTATCTATGTGCTAACTCCGCCCGCTTTAGCAATTTTTCCCGTGGGAATGAGGAATTTTCCCGCGGTAAATCGTAGCCTATATTCTTTCCCAAGGTCTTTTCTATTTTTGTGCCAAGTTTCACCAAAATCAGTGCAGTAGTTTTGGAGCCTATTCAATAATTAGGAATATTTTAGGTTTTTTTTACACCTTGGATTACATTTTTAAAGTTTTAGTACGGAAGTACGGAAGCCAAATTTTTTTGAAAATCAAATATAGCCTATGTTACTCAGGGATCATGTAGCTTCTCAACAGTTAAATAATTTTTGAAATCGGTTCAGTAGTTTCGGAGCCTACCTATTTGATGTAAACAAACAAACAAACAATCAAACATTTCCTCTTTCATTTCCTCTTTATAATATTAGTATAGATATACAATCAAATTATCATTGTTAATTGCATGTTTTTATTAGTATTGAATTTTGTAATTTTTTGTTTTATATGAATGAATGTGGAATAAAGGTTATTATTATTATTATTATTTTAAAGGTTCTATATGAGTTTTACCTTGGTCAATGACAAATTTATCCTATTTTAACACTTATCGAGATCCTTATTATCTGTTAATGTACTGTGCTGTGGTATAACATGCCACTCACCGCATGCCCGCTGTTGACGAGCTGTAGTAGCAGTGAGTTAGCTCTAAGACTCTTCTCCCGGAGCCTCCAACCACCCAGCAAGCGATGAGCGCACTCCACACATAGAGTTTGAGGCAGCCTGTCTTCCTCTGTTAGCTGGAAACAGGAAGAATTTGTTTGTTTGAGGATTTCGCGCTTACTACACATTATTACGAACTAGCGGCCCGCCCCGGCTCCGCACGGGAAAATGGTTATTGTGGGTTATCCTTAAGTATATTATGCATGTATTGTACATATAAACCTTCCTCTTGAATCACTCTATCCATTAAAAAAAACCGCATCACAATCCGTTGCGTAGTTTTAAAGATTTAAGCATACATAGGGACATAGGGACAGAGAAAGCGACTTTATTTTATACTATGTAGTGATGTTTACAGTCAGCTCGCGACCACGGCAGGTGCAACCCCGCCGAAACGTCGGGCAAAATAAGGTATCGTACGTAATACATACCTACCTATTTAAAATTATCGCGCTAAGACCCGTAAACAATCGTAATAAAGGCATAATTTGTTTAATTAAATTGTCACAGAAGTCAAGACCCACTTTGGGTTGTTGAGTATAGTAAGCAAAATAAAAATCAGCCAGAAGACATCCACTGCTAGACAGAAGCAGGCATTTCTAGAGTATCTTATTTACGTTTCTGCAATATGCAATCAGCATTTAACGTGTAAGTATATAAAGTGCTCTGGTGTCAACTAAAAATCAGTTTGTTTGTTTGTTTGTTTGTAAACACTTTATTGCACATAAAACATAATAGAACATACCATATACAGAACAGCTGAGCAAAGGCAGACTTATGCCATAGGGGATTTCTTCCAGTCTACCTTTAAGTACCTATGAATGAATGAATAGCAGGCAAACTGTTAGCACCCAAAGTGTTTTTACAGTCACAGATTACGTAAATAAATAACCAACAATATAAAATGATGCAAGCATGTGTGTTTCTAACCTTGCAACTTATTGTTGTGCATCCTCAATTCCCAAAGACCATGTCCATTTTATTTTATCTTGTTTGTTTGTGTTTTAAAAATAAACTAATGACATTACCCTGATTCCAGTGAGTTGTTCGAAAGCTTCATCTAGTTTGTATTTCTTCAGAGGGTACAGTTTAGATTCCGTTGCCAGACATATGCGACACACCTGTAATAATAATAATAATAGCCTTTATTCCACATTCATTGACACGACACACCTGTAACAAGGAACAAATCTCATTTTGCAACTCAACGTCAAGCGCTCCTATTTTGCATATTAGACAGACATATTACCTGAAACATTTTATGGAATCAAATTAGGAATATTTCAAGCACGTTTTATCACTTAAATATCATCGTTGGAAGCCATAAATTGTTCAACTTGAATGTAGAATAATGTTTTAATCGTGATTTTAAAACATTACGGCATTATTTTTATATAAAACAAACAAACATTTTGCGAAATAAGCTTCCATCATTTTCTCTCTGGTAGATCGCTCGCTCACTCATGTCAAACAAAACAAGCAAACGTCAATAAATAAAAACAACGTACTGTGCTGTGCCATACTATATTTTTTCTGTGCTCAAGGAACTTATATACCCTATGGCACAGAATAAATATAGTATGTACTTGCATATTAGACAAACATATTACCTGTAATACAAATGGTACCGCACCGGCTCGTACTTTCCGCAGCCCCCTCCTGGTCTCGTAAAGGTCAGACTGCAGGAAGTGTTCTGAACAGAAGGCACTCCGCTCACGTGGCTCCCAGCCCGGCGCGTCCAGGGCTCGTAGCCATGCTGAGCGGAGATCTGGTTCGGTAGGTAAGCTGGAATGTAAACAATCGTGTCTTTTAGCCAATGATATTTAAATATTTTTTTATATTTTTTTACGTTTAAACGACTCTAGAAATAAAAAAGTTTACTTTCCAAAAGGAAAAAATTTTATTCTTTTTGTGTCTGATGTAATAATTCGGCAAAAATTCACATAGGAATTTAATTCTTTAGATACCTACATTATTATTTATTTGAATTAATTTACTTCCATTTATTTGCATAAAAATGTAATGAAATGTAGTTTTAAACAATGTTATAATTAGTAAGAAAAAAACAGTGTATAAAACATGATATTAACTGTGTTTTTGGTCAGAAAGTAAACTTCGGGGGGTTATTGGGATCTTTTTCCCATAGTGCCCCAAAGGCTCCACTCCAACGGTGTTTTCGAAAGAATTAGTAAAAATCACTGTTTTATTTTAAACTGTTTTAAACAACTTGTTCTATTCATGCCTACCCTGGCACCTTTAGAAGCGGCCGATATGACGGAAGCTTCAGGCTTCATAATATTATAAATAGGCGAACATTTAACGAGATCTACTCACACATGGAAGGTGATTCCCTGCGATTTGGAGATGTGCCGCGAGTCATTCTTGCAACCAGGCACGCAGCAACGCATTTTCACATACAAATCACACAAATAGATTGAAACTAAAACATTTTATGGAATCAAATTAGGAATATTTCAAGCCACTTTATCACTTAAAGATCATCGCTGGAACCCATAAATTGTTCGACTTGAATGTAGATTAATGTTTTAATCATGATTTTAAAACATTACGGCATTATTTTTACATAAAACAAACAAATATTTCGCGAAATATGCTTGCACCATTTTCTCGCTGCTACATCGCTCATGATGCATGTCAAACAAACGAATGTCAATAAATAAAAACAACGTTGTACTTTATCTCTTTTTGACATACATGTGTCTATTAACGTAAGAAAGAGATAAAGTATTTTTGTGTCTTTATGAGAAGGCAAACAAACTGAACTATAAAGCCTAGTTAAGAGTAAGCATACCTTCTTTAAATTACTTATCTACCCGCGCGGAGAATAATGACTCCTCGCATAAGCTCAATTCAAATCGCGGCGATTTCAACTCAAGGCGAATGAATCTATTCGCAACGAATGCCTGTCATACCAAGCGATTAGTCGCCAGTTGCCAATTCGCTCGCAGCGACTATTCGCTGTGTGTGCGCCCTGCGCAGGCCACACTGCCAGCGGGCGAGAAAGCTAGCCGGGCAAACATAGTTTCATCTATGCTTCGATTCACACTGCGAACCTTAGTTGGTATTCTGTACGCGAACTACCTACCGAGCTAGCTAAGCTAAGTCAACGATACAAACGTTGCAAACGAAATACTCTCATACACCTCTCTCATACTACGCTCGCTCGCTCGCTAGTTGGCAAGCGGCGGCAGCGGTTTGGCCTGCGCTTTAAGGGCCTGGCCACAGATTCGCGCGATGCGCGGCGCGAACTGCGCCTAGACCGGAGGCGCGAACTGCTGCGGTGCGATGGTACTAAGGCGTTGTCCTAATAGAACGCGACTACGCGACCATCGCAAGTTCGCGCGAACGCGCGACTGTCAAATGTATGAAGAAATCGTTCAATCGCGCGATCGTCTATTAGGACACCTATTCGACTTCAATATGTTTGATCGCGCGTTCGTACGAGTAAAATTCGCGCGAATCGCGTAGTCGCGTTCTATTAGGACAACGCCTAATGGTAGGCCAAAGCTCGCCGCGTATTCGCTCTACAGACCGTTCACCGTAAGTTGCCCCCCGACTACCATAGTACCACTATGGCAGGCGGGGGTCATTTATAGTGGACGGCCTGTAGACGCGATGCCGCATAGGTACACCCACCGCCGCCGCCGCCGCCACGCGCCCCTCCCACCACCCCCTTCGCTATTCGCCCGATGCTCGTCTTACCGCCGCCGCCGCTGCCGCGACTAGCTGTGGACAGCTTCATACAATTGCCTACGTTTGTTTCCATCGCTCTTCGCTGTTCGCGATCGCCGCCGCGCGAAGCTGTGGCCAAGAGTTAAGGCTTTCTCTACCAAGAGCGAAGCGCGCTTTTCTCACCTCACAACACACACACATCAGAACACACTACTCCCTCTCCTCATTAATCTTGCTTAGAGCATTTATTATATATTTATTTATCAGCTTCGAGGTCAAATCTTACTTCGATGTGTTTAAAAAGTGGTTTGTAGGGATAGAGCCCTTTAGATGTAAAGAAAACAAATAATAATTCTCAGCATTAACAGTTTATTCCAAATACATAATATCTTAATCTAATAAATAACGCATACAAGATAAAAAAAAGGATATGCATACGTTTTTTGTACTTTAAAAATATGGCAGACAGTTGAGACAAGGTCAATAGTAGCGTTTACATGAGGTAAAAAGAACAGAATTACAAGTCGGTTGCAAATTGTAAAAAGCGCACAATGTCAAAGGCGCATTTTGTCAAAAGCGCAGAATGACAAAAGCGCATAATGTAATTTTGCTCTTTTGACAATTTACAACTCTTTTTACCTTATGCCCCTAAACACAATAGTGAGTAGATAAAAAAATTATCGTATAGGTCATCACAAGACAAGATGGTTAAAAAGTATTTACGTGGTTTGTATAAAATATAAAAACAAAACTCACAATGTATAAAATATAAAAAAACCTACTATAAAATAAGATTTTCATTATTATTTACTAGGTTTTTATATTGATCTAGGTAGCTCATTTGAGACTTAACATTAAATAAATTTAAATAGGTACTACATATTAAAACGACGATATAGTGAGGGTCGCGGGAAGCCGCTGGAAGCCACATACGAGTACCCCCCTTTCCGCCCGCGTTAACAGCTTTTCCCGTGGGAAAGAAGTATTTTCCCGCGGTAAAAAGTAGCTTATATGTTATTCTGATGTGTAAGCTATATTATTGTAGTTTCATTAAAATCCGTCCAGTAGTTCCAGAGATTGGCGTGTTCAAACAGACAGACTAGACAGACGGTTTTTTTTTTAAATCTTGTATTTTTGTGTTCAGCTACAATCCCTTTATTACCTACTTTACTTTCCATTAAACGCCGATTCTTCAGTGTTATTATAGTATAGTACTAGCTGTCCGTCCGCGTTGTGTTTTGACTTTTCCGTGCAGTTTCCCGTAGGAATGAGATATTTTCCCGCGGTAAAAACTATCTAAGATGTTAGCCGGGGATATAAGGTACCACCATGCAAAAATTCATTCAAATCGGTCCAACAGTTTCAGAGATTAGCCCGTACAAACAGACAAAACAGATAAACAGAGAAACAAAACAATTGAAAAAATCAGGATATGTTCTATATCACTTATTACATTCCCTTTGACTCGATTTTTAGCTTTTTTTCCTATGTATACGATTGAAACCTCTACAGTTTTATTACATAGATAGAATAGATAGATAGAAGAAGATAGAAGAGGTACCATCACTATGTTGCAGGTAAACAAATTTAACGTAAAAAAATTTCACGGTGTATAGTAACTAGGCTTACTATGTAAGAAGCGACAAGCTCGAGAAGCTGTCAAACGCGACATAGTGACATTAGAGCCATAGTATTTCTGTCAATATATCGCGATTGACAGCTTCTCGAGCTGTCGCTTCTTACGTAGTAAGCCTACTGCTCTGTTTAGCCAAGCCTCAGTTCTTCTTGACCTTTCTGCGTTTCCCTTTGCAGATACTGCACAGTCTTCGAATGCTGGAGTATATAGCGTAGAGGGTTATCAACAAGACTGCCACTTGGTCCAGGCACCAGCGCTCATACCACGCGTAGAGATAGCTTTTGGAGCGAAGGTGATAGGCTCCTGTGGACAACACAAGATATTAAGTTTCATCATAAGATCAGCCTTTACATACGATCTTTAGACATTCTTTTGATATTAGACATTCTGGTGTAACAAACTGTTAACATTGGTTAGGCTTATTGATATCCGTTATACTTTATGACGTGTGGCTTTACTTTGTAATTTGTATTGACTACTCCAATTGCGGGAAAAAAGGTTGGCCATCTCGATTTTTCCCGCCTGGATTTTGCATGGAGATTTTTAAAACCTTCTGATATAAATTTAATAATAATTGATTCCTTGAACTTGGAAAATAAATAATTTGTTGTTCTGAACTAAACTGTAGTTTCAGTTTTACTGGAAATTGGATTTTTAAGTATTGGACATTTTGTGCATTAGTCTTTATAAGAATTTGACAATCCAGGTATTAAAAATTTCAAGAATTGACATTTTAAGCATTGATATAAGAATTTGACAATCTAGGCATTGCGCATTTCGAGAATTAGACATTTTACGCATTGGACATTTTAAAACCGCTGATGGACAGCGAAGTGGCTAGGGCCGTTGACTTCCATTCGGAAGTTCGTTGGTTCAAGCCTCGGCACTACCAATGTGTTTTCAATTCTCGATTATTTTTTCCTCGACGCTCTTACGATGCTTTGTCAATTAAGGCCTATTTACCCTATTTTCAGGGTAGGCTCGAGCCCCTCGGTGGGGATCTAGTATGAGCTACTACACAAGTTTGCTTACCTTTGCTTTCGATGGCCAACTCCACATAGTGAGTGATCAGTTTGGACGGCTCCACCGGCCGACTGTTGAATATCTTGGACAGGTACTTCGCTTGTTTGTAGTAGCTGGAATAATAATACTATTTTATTAACGCGCTAGCAGTAAAACGTAGCCTATGTTACTCAGGGTGAATGTAGCTTTCTAATGGTGAAAGAATTTTTGAAATCGGCCCAGTAGTTTTTGAGTTTATTCATTACAAACATACACACACACAAAAATAGAAATCTTACCTCTTTATAATATTAGTAAATATTAGTAAATAAATATGCCTTATTAAGACAAACTATATCTAACTATATCTTGCAACATCACACGGCTATAATTGGCTAATTTATTTTCTGAAATAAAGCTTATTATTATTATTATATTATTAATGACCAATACCCACCAGTCTTTGCCCAATATTAACCAGTCATTGCCCAATACCCATCAGTCATTGCCCAATAATCACCTGTCATTCCCAAATTGTCACTGGCCAATACCCACCATTCATTGCCCAATATTCGCCAGTGATTGCCCAATAGTCACCATTCATTGCCCAATATTCACCAGTCATTGTCCAATAGTCACCTGTCATTTGCCAATACCCACCTGTCATTGGCCAATACCCATACCGACCTGTCAATGCCCAATATTCACCAGTCATTGCCCATTTGCCCAATAGTCACCTGTCATTGGCCAATACCCATACCCACCTGTCAATGCCCAATATTCACCAGTCATTGCCCATTTGCCCAATAGTCACCTGTCATTGGCCAATACCCATACCCACCTGTCAATGCCCAATATTCACCAGTCATTGCCCATTTGCCCAATAGTCACCTGTCAGTGGCCAATACCCATACCCACCTGTCAATGCCCAATATTCACCAGTCATTGCCCATTTGCCCAATAGTCACCAGTCAATGCCCAATACCCACCAGTCATTGCTCAATAGTCACATATCATTGACCAATACCCACCTGTCATTGGCCAATACCCATACCCACCTGTCAATGCCCAATATTCACCAGTCATTGCCCATTTGCCCAATAGTCACCTGTCATTGGCCAATACCCATACCCACCTGTCAATGCCCAATATTCACCAGTCATTGCCCATTTGCCCAATAGTCACCTGTCATTGGCCAATACCCATACCCACCTGTCAATGCCCAATATTCACCAGTCATTGCCAATTTGCCCAATACCCACCTGTCATTGCCCAATACCCACCTGTCATTGCCCAATACCCACCTGTCATTGCCCAATACCCACCTGTCATTGCCCAATACCCACCTGTCATTGCCCAATACCCACCTGTCATTGCCCAATACCCACCTGTCATTGCCCAATACCCACCTATCATTGCCCAATACCCACCTGTCATTGCCCAATACCCACCTATCATTGCCCAATACCCACCTGTCATTGCCCAATATCTCGGTAAGCGCTCTCTTCAACTCCGGCCCCATGTCCTCCGCGTAAGGCACTTTGAGCGCGTATCCGGATCGCACGGCGCGCGCTGCATTGCTGGGCTGGTCTCCGAACACTGGGATCGCTAGCAGCGGGACGCCGTAATGGACCGCTTCCAATGTCGACAGCATGCCGCCGTGCGTGATGAATAGCCTCACGTTGGGGTGGGCTGGGAAAGAGGAAAGTTGATTACGTACAGTCTAGCAAAAGAGTCGTGAAACGGAACTATTCTTACTTTTCAGAAATATCCATAAGTTAGAGCGTGACAGCATGATATTAAATGGCAACACCGTGAAAGGAAGTGGCGCCCTTATCAATTTCACCCGTCGTACCTTTTCGACTCAAGCATAGGTCAATAAAAAAAAAAGACCTTTTGGCCCGACTGTACGGTACTACATTATAGTTGCTACATGAGCCATGTCAGAAGCCTTTAGGCGGTTTAATGATTCTCGACGCATATTGTGAGGTAATTAACCTCTAAACTAACACAAGAAGCAAGCATGGAAATAGAAGTATATCTAATTCTAACTATTTAAAACATCTGTGATAAATCCCACTTCTGATTAATGTAGTTCTTCGTTAAAGTGAACAAAGTGGTAGGTAATTCTCAAACTTTTACTCTAAACAAAGACGTCCTTCTTTATCGTTCACGTGGAAACTGAAAAGGACAGGATGTTTTGAATTGATGACATTCTAAAATAAGACTATAATATCTAATTATGAAGTGCGTTTCTTATGTGTGGGTTCTAATTTGTGCGATCGACGCGTCCAATCAATGTTTAACATCTCTAAAATTAAATAGACAATCTCCTATCCCCTAAGTCTTAAAAGTGTCACAAGGAGGTAGACTTTAAAGTAACCATTAGCGTGTAACAATGAGAATCAATCAGCCAAGGAAGTTATAAATAAGTCCTTGCAATCAGCCCTATTTGTTTTATAGTCTGTGGTTTATTCCACAGTGTATCGCAATTTAAAAAAAGAGAAAAGAATAAAAAACCTGCCAGTTATGTGAACAACTGATCTCGCATCGCCTCTTTAAAGTTTAAGAGTTTATTCTTCATTAGTGTGAGACGAGAACCAGCCTTGGTTTGATCAAAACTTATAGTAACTCTTCATTAAAATTTGACGTCGAAAAGTGATTTGTGTGTGTAATCTTATTTTATACTAGCTGTCTGCCCGCAGCTACACCCGCGTTGTTTACCGACTTTTCCGTAGTAATTTTTAACTATCCCACGGGAACTTTTTAATTTTCCTCGATTTAAAGTATCCAAGAAGTTAACCAGGGATGTAAAGAACCACCATACAAAATTTCATTCGAATCGGTCCAATAGTTTCGGAGATTAGACCGTACAAACAGACAAACAGACAGAGAAACGAAAAAAAAGAAAATTATCTGGATATGTTCTATTTCACTTCTGACATCCTTATGACTCGGATTTCATCTTTTTTTTTTTAATGTACAGACATTTGTTTCTTTTTATATATAGATAAAAATTGAATTTTGAAAAATAAATCTTACCCAAGACGCCAGCCTGCGGCCACCACTTCCTAGTAATGATATTCTTGGGCAACCCTGTCAGCTCCTCCTCAAACTTCCACAGGACAGTGTAGGGGAGTTCTGCAAGCATCGCGATCAGCTCTTTCCTGAGGCTCAGGGGGAGAACGGCAGACTTAAGCACTGAACCCATGCTGAAGTAGACCACGCCTTGGGGGGAAGAGTCTAGAATCTGTTGGATATCCTGGAGAAGAGAGACGGCCTTTGTAAGTAACTAACATTAGACCTGGCCTAAAGGATGTAACGAGACGCTTTGCTCATTTTCCATTTCTTTCTCGTCTTCAAATATTCAATTTTGGAATTCTTTCGTCATTCATACGTCATCTTCGTCCATTGTTCTTTAGTTTTTCCCTTGACCTTTATTGATACTTTCCTAACGCCCTGTAATTCTGTGGTTAAGTTATCGTCATGGCTCAAAAGCCATGGCAGTGACTTCGGTATGGAGATCTTTGAACGTACTGCTGGACAAAGGCCTTCCCCAAATATCTAAATAGATGTAAAGGCAGGATGTTTGAGTCGAAACACCCGGGATAATCATCAAAAATTCATTTTGTTCTTCTTAGTAACGTCTTACAATTTAAAGGCCATCTTTTAAACTCACTCACAAAAGAATGAACCTTTTTCAATGTAACATTTTTAAAGCCTGACCATAGAAATAAAAAAATTGCTCTGGGGGCGCCACGTGTAGGTATATTTTTACAACTATGGCAACAATTTCCCTCATAAAATTAGTTCCATTGAAATTCCGCAATATGGCGAGGTTTTTTATTTCTCTGATCGGCCTTATTAACAGCTTAGGGCTCGAGTAATTTTAACATTTTTCTTTGCACCTCCGCCAGACCTCTTACTTATTTTATTTTAGTGTAGATATCTATATATCAATAAGTAGACACAGCACTGCACTACTACCTACAGTCTGTTTCTTTTGTGTATCCTCTACCCTAAGGTTGCCTGATAGAGATCGCTACAAGCGATAAGGCCGCCTTTGCGCACTCTATTTACTTGTGTTGATATTGTTATTGTTTTCTTTTGTGTGCAATAAAGTGTTTTTACCAAAGAGTTTTGAAGAGCCAGCTTCGCTCGAAGCTGGCTCTTCAAAACTCTTTGGTTTTTACTTACTTGCCTCTCTTTTAGATGATATTGTCAACGAAAAATAAAACCAACCTTTGGCAAAGGCTGCACCTTCCCAATATGGTACCCGCCGATGTCAATGACGTTAGGGGGCAGGCTCAGGGCGGGCGCGACTGATGGGTGCGAGTTGACAAACACCACTGATACGTTGTACATAGCCTCTGCGAAGGGGGGCAGGGGGGTGCCGCGGGCCTCCGCTAGGGGACCAAACCAGGCTTCGTAGCTGGCAGTCAGGGAAGACCTATCTAACCTGCAGGAATTGATTCATCATCATCATCGTCATCTCCTTTCCTTAACGTTTGACGGCCCTGTAGTTTAGTTAGTAGTATATCTGCCTAAAAAGCACAGGGTCGCGGGTTCGAATCCCGCCCAGGGGAAACATTCGTGTGATGAACACTGCCTTGTGTCTGGATGTTGTATGTTTATAATGTATGTATATTAGCTGTCTGACACCCATAGTACAGGCTGTGCCTAGTTTGGGGTCAGATGGCCGTGTGTGAGGTGTCCCCACATATTATTATTATTATCTCAGCCTGTAGACGTCCACTGCTGGACAAAGGCCTCCCCCAAGGATCTCCACAATGATTGGTCCTGCGCTGCCCGCATCCAGCGGTTTCCCGCGACCCTCAACAGATCGACGCTCCACCTAGTGGAGGGCCGTAGGGCAGTAGGTCGCAAATTTAGTAATAAATAACCGATGCCACAACAGCCTTCTAACTCTTTAAAAAAATATTTTGGGACTCACAGCTGTTCAGCAGTCATCATGAGGAAGGTAAAGGTGTTGGCCACGCGCCCGAAGAAGCTCATAGGCACTGACAGGTCGTAGAACATCAGCGGAACCGTGGACACCGAACGCACGTCGTCCACATACATCTGGAACATTGATTCCACAGTAAAACCAGTAAGTTATCAACAAACGTGCCGCTGTCGTCGGTTTGAATGTGTGCGTCCGCACCGCACGCCGTCAACTATTTGGTATTCTGTGACGCCGTGTAGGCACAGAAGTGACAGAAGATACGTCGTCGCACGCACACATAAGAATCATTTACACGGCCGCTTACCCATCTTCGCGGTGCAAAACTATGAAAGATGGGTTAGCGGCCGTGTAAATGATTCTTATATGTGTGCGTGCGACGACTCGGCGCTCTTGTGTGGAGTGAAACTACTGGGTATCTTTCTTCTGTCACAGAATAAATATAGTATGTACTAGTACGTAGTGTCTGTGCGTGTCTTATTTTGACGAAATTATTATACCATGTGGCTTCTTATTCACCTTTATTTTCTGCTTACCTCAATCTGGGGATGCATCACCATCCCACTCAGCAAGATCCAAGGCACCTGTTGCACCGCTGCATATCTACATAACAGGAGAAACACGTCAAAACATCATCATTAACAGCTCGTATATGTCCCCACCGAGGGGCTCGAGCCTACCCTGAAATCAGGGTGAATAGGCCAGTGATTCTCTCAAGTCAAACTCAAATGGCAGTCTTCATCGTTGAATATGGGAGCTGTAAGGACGAAAGCACAAAGACCATTTCAAATTAATGATATTCAAAATAAGAGCGGAGCTGCCAATTTAGTACTCTTATTTACTCTTATTGAAAGTTATGTTACTTAGAGGCTTTCGCGCTAATTTATGTAGCTATCTTATAGAATAAATATACATAGAGCACGCGCATCGCTCCGCTGCCTTTATGTCAAGCGTAAGCAGATGTTGTATGAGCGGTGAAATCAATAACATTTTTATTTTTGGATTTGTTCCTCAAGTCATGTTTGCAACTTATCACTGCACATTTCAAAATGTTCTCCTATTGAATTACTTATTTTTTTATTTTTCACCGGGAAAAACAATCAGCTCCGATAACCATTTGATACTAAACGAACGCGCTGAAGATATTCGGACTGTTCGTTCATATCCGTGCTTACGGTTCATACTCGATTAGGCGTACTCTATCCATCCCAGAAATTTTTCTATTTATACTCTAAGGTAGCTATATTACTTTCGAAACAATAAAAAAAAAATATTTTTTACCCAGCGTCAGTATCGCTGAAGAACCATTCTGTGACCACTGCATCATATTGATCCTGGACCAGCGTGTTCCGGATGCCCTGGTTAGCTGCCGTCATGGCGGAGATGTTCTTGGCAAACTCCATCACGAACTTGTGGTCGCCGATGCGTTGGGTCATGTCTATGTCTGGAAGCAAGTTACGTTGACATTGTATTTTCAACTTTCTAATTTATACACCGTGAAAATTAACGGGTTATTTATCCTCAAGATAGCGATAGTACCTACTCATGAAAATGATCAACTTTCTCTTATAGAAACATAGGTAGAAATCTCAAAATTAAAATTCAACTCTTTCAACGATACAAAGTAGGTGCAGTTTTTATATGCAAATTTTCAGTCGTTCCCGTTCGTCCTAACCCCGTCGTCCTCACTGAGGACGATTGGGAATTACTGGAAATTGTGCGTTCCGTTCATCCCACTTCTTTCGTGCCTAGTATAAAAGTCAATCAGGTTTAAGAAAAGTTAAGAAAACTAGGAAGGAACGATTAGCATTTAAGTAAATAATCACTCAAATCACCTTCCTCATTAAATTTTTATATTTTTGCTTATTTGTTGGAACGAGGTGGGGACCATTGGAAATACCTTTTACAAACATTCCCGGTACGACGACAAGGTGAGGACGTACGGGAAATACCCCAAATTTTCAATGTTAATCTACCTTTGACAAGGTCAAGCGATGCGCTCAGGTCAATCAACCTGAGATTCTTGTGAGGCTTCCAATCCGTGAAGGGAACGCCCCATGTTACCTGAAAAAATAAATCTGTCTTTATTCTTACACGTTCCTCGTTCACCGAGGGGCTCGAGCCTACCCTGGAATCAGGCCTTAGTCAGGCCCGGCGCAGTCCGCGCCCATTTAGTAGGAAAAACGCGCGCGCTTGTGAAGACGACGCTAATACGTAATGCGTAATACGTCTGTGGTAATACGGACTCTCGCGGCGCGGTCTTAAGGTGCACTTTGTTTTAATACGACTGCAACGACAAACGGTAGGCTATTACAGCCAGGGTCACGTTCGACGCGTTCAATGTAATTTGAACGATAGTGGCATGGTAGCTAGAATTAAATTCGCACGTTTGCTATCAGAGAGTGCGCCTTCTGTACTTAGTACTATTATTTGTTCTGTGCCTTAGTCAACCACGCTGGCCCAGTGCGGGTTGGTCAACTTCACACTCAACCTTCGAATTACTTCGCAGGTGAGTGCAGGTTTCCTCACACTCACAATTTCCTTCACCATAAGAGCGACAAATAAACGTACATTAAGAATTAATACGAAAATCGAAAACACATTAGTACGTGCCGAGGCTTGAACCCATGAACTTCCGAATGGAAATCAACGGTCCTAGCCACTTAGCCACCGATGCTCCCTTAAAAAATCTAGGTACTGTAAAACTATATTTTTTACCGGATCTAAACCTCTTCACGGCGCTTCGGCTCAAAGGTTAATACCTAATTACCGATCATTTTGTCGAGTCACTCTTAATTGGACAGTGTCAAACCAAGGTGATGTTATACGAGATAATAATCAAGTCCGGTGAAGCTTGATTGGTCGTACCTTTTCGACAAAAGCGTAGGTCAATAAAAAAAAATGGAGATAATAATGTTGATTTTCAATTCGTAGGTATATCTTCAACGCTATTAGAGAATTTTATTTTATACACTGCATCCTAGCCGCTTCTTCATAAATATACAGGGAGTAAAAAAAGGTATCATTATCCTTTATAGCCAGTATTGTTTAGTGATGTGTAAAGCCTGAACAAAGAAATAAAAAAACCTCGCCATATTGCGGAATTTCAATGAAACCAATTTTATAATGGAAATAATTGCCATAAACATAAAAATATACACGTGGCGCCCCCAGACACAGAATAGTACTCCCCAGAGCAGGTTTTTATTGCTTTAGTCAGGCTTTAACACATTTAACACAAGAAAAAAAATTGAATAGGTAATGCTTAAATTACGATATTTTAATAAGTACGCATCGCTACGCGTAGAAATGAGATATGTCTGTCTAGTTTTCGTTTTGACAACGTCGTCGTCGCGTCGTTTTATTAAGAAATCGATTCGTCTGAGTTCACCCCTTATAATCGGTTATTAATTTATAATAGTAACACTATATAATAGTTCTGCATGTTGGCCACTGCGTGGCGCCTCTTTCACTTCTATCCGTCAGCCCCTATGGCCGCTCTTGCTACTGTAAGTTATTGTTTTTAAATCGTTTTCCATCGACGTATTAATTGAATATCATAGTATCTATTTTGGTGTACAAATATATTGAAGTATATTTTACCGCCAGACCCTGTTTTATTTTCACATCCACCGACAACCTCGCTTCCATTGCCTAGGCTCAAACTTAGAGGTTATTGGCACCAGGCTTGTTGTGAAGAATCAAGAGTGGATTGTGGATGGAATAACGAGTAACGGGCTGGTTGGTATTGGAGATCTGTGGCAGCGCTGTAGTGTGCGCTTGGCTGCGGCGATATTTGGATTTGGACAACGTGTGTCGTTGGATCCTGACTTTGGACGTGACGGTGTGTCAACGTGGCCAAGATGTCAAACGAGGGCAATGTGGGTTTTGCTCTGTCGTCTGGAAATGCGATTGAAAAGCTCAGAGGAACAGATAACTATCATACTTGGAAGTATCAAATGAAAATGCTTTTGACCTTGGAAGGATTATGGAATGCAGTCGAAGGTACGGACACGGATGTCACTCGTGTGGGGCGCGCTCTCGCCCGCATTGGTTTGAGTGTAAATTCCTCGTGTTATCAGCATATTCGAGATGCCAAGACGGCAAAGGAAGCTTGGAATAACCTTAAAACTGTATTTGAAGACCATGGTTTATTCAGAAGAGTGCTGTTACTTCGCAAGTTGCATAAGATGGAATACAAAGAGTTTAACTGCATGTCACTATACATTGAGAATGTGATGAATGTAGTTCACCAACTCGCTGATATCGACAAAGTGATTGATGATAAGGAAATTGCAGAACTTTTACTAAGTGGCCTGCCTGAAGACTATGATGCCTTAGTCTCTAATCTTGCAACTGCATGTTTGACTTCTGAATTGAAGAGTGAACTGGTACGCGCCCGTCTTCTTCAGGAGGAATCTAGAAAAAGAAAAAATGATTCTACGGAGGAAGCTGCTTTCTTTTCAGGTTCTAATAAAAGGCATGTATCTAGTGGGGGTACACAACGGAAGAAAATTGTCTGTCACTATTGTAACAAAATTGGTCATGTTAAATCAAAGTGCTACAAACTGAGACGTGACAAGAAAGGTGACATGAACTTCAACCGCTCGCTCCTTGCCACAGATACTTGTGCTTCAGCTTTCTTTGTGAAGACCGATGAGTGGTATGTTGACTCTGGTTGCTCTAATCACATGTGCAACAATAAGCAGCTGTTGACCAACTACAAAGACTTTGAGGACCGTGAAAACAAAGTGATGCTTGCTAATAATGAGAAGATTACGGCTGAAGGAGTTGGTGAAATAAAATTAAAGGACTCTATTACTATTGAAAAGGTATTATATGTTCCTAGTTTATCTGCAAATTTATTGTCTGTTAGTAGATTAGCACAGAGCGGCTTTACTGTGATATTTAATAGTGATAGTTGTAAAATCTATAATAGTTGTGAAATCTATGGCAACCCTATTACCTCTTGCATAAATTATAATGGGCTTTATAAATTGAATGGGTGTAGTCGAGACAGATCTTCGCAAGAAGTGCATTCTTCGATGTTCTTGCGTGATAGGCAAGAAATACAGAGTGCTAATGTTGCTGCTTCTGTTCAGCCAGCTGAGCTCTGGCATAAGCGTCTGGGGCATCTAGGAGTTAAGGGGATGTCTGCTTTAAGGGATGGACTTGCATCTGGTGTAATGTTTCAGGTTTGTAACCCTAACCTCGAGTGTGAGACCTGTCTACTTGGGAAGCAAGTCGCATTGCCGTTCCCCGTGGGCGAGGCAACACGTGCTCTTAAACCCTTAGAGATCATACACTCCGACGTTGCTGGTCCCATGCAGCAGTGCAGCTTTGGTGGGGCGAAGTATCTCGTGACGTTCACGGATGACTACACAAGAAAATCATATGGATATCTCATGAAGAGGAAATCAGAGGTAATTGATCATTTTATTAATTTTAAAAATGAGGTTGAGAAACAGTTGGGTTTATCAATTAAGGTTCTGCGTTCCGATAATGGGTCAGAGTACTGCAATTCACGGTTTGATGCTTTGTTAAAGAAAGAGGGGATTGTTCATCAGAAAACCGTACCTTACTGTCCTCAGCAAAACGGTGTTTCTGAACGCTTGAATAGAACACTCATGGATAAGGCTAGGTGCTTAATGCTGGGAGCTGGTCTCTGCACGCGCTTTTGGGGAGAGGCAGTCATGACTGCAATCTATTTGAAGAACAGGTCGCCCACAGTCGCTTTAGCAGGACACACACCTGAAGGTTTGTGGACTGGGTTGAAGCCGGACCTTGGTCACCTTCATGTTTTTGGGTGTATTGCATATTCACTTATCCCTAAAGAAAAACGCCTTAAGCTTGACGCGAGGAGTAAGATGTATATATTTGTTGGCTATAGCGATACTACTAAAGGCTTTAGACTCTTGGACCCATTGAACCCTCATAAAATAGTTGTGTCAAGGAATGTTGCCTTTTTAGAAAATAAATTTTATAAAGATTTTACTAATAACTCAATGAAGTGTATTAATAATGATGAATTTTTATTTTATGAGTATGACATGACATCTGTTGATAATGATAATATTAATAATAATGACTTTAATTCTTCAACCAAAGATAATATAGATAATAATGTTACTAGTCAAACAAATAAATTTAAGTGTACTAATGAGGATCCTGTGGCTTTTTCAGATAGCTGGGAGGCAGAGTATTGCTCGGTCGACGAGGACGATCATGGCGACAGCGAGGCTGGGTCGGCTGACTCGTTCCATGAGCCTGTAGAGTTCTCAGGGGAACCGTCGCCTGCAGGGGAAGTTCCTTCTGCACCTCAGACACCCGCCGTGCACTCATCGAGGCCTGCTCGTCCCACTAGGGGTAAACTTCCCTCAAGGTACAAAGATTTTGAGACTGATTTTTCAATGGTTGCGCGAGACCTACCATCCAGCGTCGTAGAACCGCTATCTTACAAAGAGGCGATTTCTGGCCCAAACAAGGCAGATTGGATTGCTGCTATGAAGAGCGAGTATGAATCACTGCAATCCAATCAGGTGTGGTCTTTGGTGGACAGGCCACCTAATGTTAATATTGTTAAAAGCAAATGGGTCTTTAAATTAAAATATGATGCTTCTGGTAACTTTTATAAATTTAAAGCGCGCCTAGTTGCCATGGGTTTCACTCAGGTTCATGGTGTGGATTATGAGGAGACATTTTCACCTGTTGTAAGAAAGTGTTCCTTAAGAATTTTGTTTGCTTTGGCTTGTGAGCTTGATTTAAAAATAGATCATATAGACGTTACAACTGCTTTTCTTAATAATGAGCTTAAAGAGACCATATATATGGAGCAACCAACAGGCTTTAATAATGGTAATACTAAAAAGGTATGTTTATTAAGAAAAGGCATCTATGGGCTTAAACAAGCTAGTAAGCTCTGGAATGATAGAGTTGATAAGTTTTTGGGTGAAAATGGCTTCTATAAGAGTAAATGTGAACCATGTGTGTACACTAATAAATTAAATAGCAATAGTTTAATTGTAATCGCCTTATATGTTGATGATTTTTACATATTTTATAATAATAATAGCGCTAAAGAGCGGCTTATTAATTTGTTAATGAAAGAATTTAATTGTAAAAATTTGGGGCACTTGAAAAATTGTATCGGAATAAATGTTGTAAGTGGTAATGGTTGTGTAAGGCTAGATCAGAGAGAGTATATCAAAACACTTCTTAAAAGGTTTGGTATGGAGGACTGCAAGCCAGTGTCAACACCCATGCAAGTAAATTGTAAGTTTGAGACTGATTCTGAAAACTTGTGTGATGATAAGTACCCATATCGTGAGCTCATGGGGTGTCTAATGTATTTATCGGTTTGCACTAGGCCGGACATTTCATTTGCTTGCAGTCAGCTTAGCCAATATAACAGTAAATTCAATAGGAGTCATTGGCAGGCAGCGAAACGCATTTTGAGGTATCTAGCGGGTACGTTGGACTATGCTCTACATTTTAGAAAAAGTAGTAAAATATCTTTAACAGCTTATGCAGATGCTGATTGGGCCAATGACCCCTTAGACAGGCGCTCGTACACAGGGTTTGTTGTTGTGTTAGGTGGTAATACGATAAACTGGGAGTCGCGTAAACAGCGCTGTGTTGCCCTCTCTAGTACGGAGGCAGAATATCTGTGTATAAATGATGTGTGTAAAGATATCTGTTTTATCAAAAACCTTATATTTGAAGTTTTTAGTATGAAATTGAATACTGTTGTTTACAATGATAATCAGAGTGCACATAAGCTTGTAGAGACGAGGGAATACAGCCATAAACGCACCAAGCATATAGATGTTAGGTATCACTTCATAAAGGACTTAGTACATAGAGAGAATATAGTTATTAAATACTTACCCACCGACCAAATGATCGCCGATGTGCTAACCAAACCTTTGGGCGCAGGCAAACACTCTACATTTATACATAGCATGAATGTTAGTAAATAAGTAGGAAACAATGTAATGAGTCATTTATTTTGTATTTTATACTTTTGAGTTTCTTTGTATGCTATGTATGTGTGATATGAATGACCTAATGGTGTCATGATGGCATGCTATTTGCACATAAGTAAATTGGCATGCTGTCATGCTATAATACTGAGAATAGTCTCTGTACAGGTAAACATTTTGTAAATGTTATGTCTAATGTAATTGAAGTTATATTAGAATCACGCCATGTTGTAGAGATGGTATCTCGAACAGTATTTTCATTGAGTTTGTATGTACTAAAAATTGTAGAGCGTATTGTGCATATTATAAGGTGTGAGGGGAAGTATTAAGAAATCGATTCGTCTGAGTTCACCCCTTATAATCGGTTATTAATTTATAATAGTAACACTATATAATAGTTCTGCATGTTGGCCACTGCGTGGCGCCTCTTTCACTTCTATCCGTCAGCCCCTATGGCCGCTCTTGCTACTGTAAGTTATTGTTTTTAAATCGTTTTCCATCGACGTATTAATTGAATATCATAGTATCTATTTTGGTGTACAAATATATTGAAGTATATTTTACCGCCAGACCCTGTTTTATTTTCACATCCACCGACAACCTCGCTTCCATTGCCTAGGCTCAAACTTAGACGTTTCACAATCATGGATCGCCGTCACGTGCGTTGACGAATGTACAGTAGCCAGCACAACCGGCTGGACATGTTGACCTTGAGAGCGCCCGTATTCCGTAGCGGTAGGGGTGCATTTCGTATCGTGTGCTAATTAATGTCCAACCTCATGTGCTGGCTTCTGTACTTTGATGCTTAGAGCAGTTTGTAAAATATTTTAAAAATAGTAATGAAATGCCAATTTTTTTTTGTTTGTTACTTTGTATTGTACCTACACGTCAGTTCACGTCACTAACACGACCCGTAGGCCTACTATGTAAGTAGCGACAGGCTCGAGAAGCTGTCAAACGCGACATAGTGACATTAGAGCCATAGCAGTTCTGTCAATATGTCGCGTTTGACAGCTTCTCGGGCCTGTCGCTACTACATAGTAGGCCTACTTCTTCTTCTTTGCGAGTCGATGACAAATCGAACTACCTATGGGGAAACGCAAACAGAAGACGGCGAGGCGAGGGTACGGTGCAGGCGCGGCGATGTATCAATCAAAACCAAACCTTAAATATTTTGACATACGGCGGCGCGGCGGTCTCGCGCCGGCTCTCGTGGCAGCTTCGACGCGCCGCGCGCTACTCGATTTTGGCATGCCGTTTTCAACCGTATGTCAAACCAGTTTCAGTCGATACACCGCCGCGCCTGTGCCGTATCCTCGCCTCGCCGTCTTCTGTTTGCGTTGCCCCTATATGTTTGCCGCCCAGAATCCGGCCTACTGGTCTAAAAGATAATAATACTTTTCCTAACACCCTGTATAATAATATACTGACTTGATGGCCAGCTTCCAGCAGCGGGTCAACGATGCCTTTGGCGAGGGTGCCATGGCTTCGGGAAGGTGTCGGCGTGATGACCAGGATCCGGTAGCCGACCACCGCCGACGATAGCGCCAGGGTCGACAGCAGCAGACATGCCACCCTCATTGTCCGACTGGAATTAAGTTTAGCGAGGTTAAAACAGATAGGCTGGTGGTTCCTTCGCTTGGGATCTGGTTGACGAATGGGCTCGACTGAAAAACAGCGTCTATCTCTCTTGAGGTAGACATAATGCTGAGTCGTGACCCTTTCACTGTTGTGCCCTATTGCATACTATGATGTAATTACATAATTAAGTTTGTGTCTACATTTTAGTATGTGTTCCGTCACAGCAGAATGAATAAATGAGTTTTCTTTCTTTCTTTCTTTGTTTACAGATCTGGTAGGATGGTGACAGTGGATCGTTCGTTAACACCTCAAATATGGCCCCACCAAGGGGCTCGAGCCTACCCTGAAATCAGGGTGAATAGGCCTTAGTCGACCACGCTGGCCCAGTGCGGGTTAGTGAAGAAGATCGTCGCTCACGATGTTTTCCTTCACCGTAAGACTGTCGAATAAACGTAGGTACATAATAAATTCGAAAATCAAGAACACTTTGGTACTTGGTACGTGCCGAGGCGCTTGAACCCGCGAACTTTCGAATGGAAGTCACAGCCCTAGTCACTTGGCCACCGACCGCTTGGCGACAGCCAATTAGAATATTTTAGAATATTTATAGTGATCTCGATGGCAGCGGAGCGAGGAGCGGCGCGATTCATACAAGCGATGTGTTTAACCGCTTTCCACTGTCACTAGGTATTGTAGGTATAGGAACAACCCATAGAATGATTAGCAACGTTCATCTGAATCAACTTACCAATAACAACTGTAATAAACTATATATTTTATTTGAAGCGAGATATAGTTGATATACGCTACAGATGACATTTGTTGAAAAAGCAATAAACTAACAACTGTAATCCCCAATCTCATGCGCGTGAGGATCAAGGCAAGGCCAAATCCATTAGCTAGTAAATTGTAATAAATTGTAGTCTGTATACAGACGTGTAGGTAGTATTTTGTTTGTTTACTATAATATCTAATTGAGAGTTATTATTATGCTACAATATACATTTACAAGAACAATTCGAAGTACACTACACTGCGCAGTCGATGTGACAAAAACTGAATACTTAATTCACATTTGAGACTACGCATTGAATTACCAAATATATTAGTAGGTAACAAGTCATTGTTGGCCCCGTGTATCACGCTGATTGACGCTATTCATCTCTTCTACCATGCTCGTCCACTCGTGACAGACATAATTTTGTCGTGCGTATTCTCTTATCCTATCCTTATCCGATATTTCAATATGGCGGGTTTTTTGACAGTTAAATGTGCGACAAACTTTTGTCATAGCTAGCACTGCATGTTACGAAGGTTTATTGTAAGTATATTATGTACTTCTCTAATTACTAAGTAGATTCTTGGAATTTATAGGTAGTTTAGTGATAAGATAATAAGTACATAACGTTAAAGATTCTTTTTAACCGCCTTCAAAAAAGGAGGAGATTCTCAATTCGACGCGTATGTTTTTTTTTTGTATATTTTTTATAAGTTATCTCAGCAACTGGGAGATTTTCTGACAGCTTAAAATTAAATAACAAAGAGCGTTCTTTAAGATTTCCATAGTGTGCCATAGTGCCATCTGGTAAAGTGTTTTGTAAGGATTTTTTTTTTATTTGCTACTGGTAAACTTCCCTTTGTGTACCGGTTTTTTAAATTCTTTTTTAATTGACCAGGTTTACTTGCAGGGTGGTCCCATAAAAATTCGCTAAGATTGGATGATGAAATTTGAAGATATTAGGAAATAACTCCTCAATTGACGATGCCGTTATCCCCGATCGGTAAATTGTTTTGGCAATATCTCAGTTTTTTATCAATCGATTTCAACTTTTTTTTATTGATAGAACTTATAGGTACTCAAGATATGGTTTCACATAAATTTGGATTATTTCTGATGGCGGAGTAGAAGGCTAAAACAAAAACTCTTCAATACTTAAACGACAGAAAGCGTTGCTTTTATTATAGGTAGGTACCTAATTTAAATAACAAGAAATATGGGGTTTTGGTTCATAAGTCATAGATTAAAGATTTGAAAAACCCAAGTGAAGATAAGTACCTAATAACTTATTAAAATTGAAAATTGAGAACTTTCTTTCTTTTTCTGGAAAAATGTAAAGCCCGACCAAAGAAATAAGAAACCTCGCCATATTGCGGAATTTCAATGGAACTAATTTTATAAGGGAAATTGTTGCCATAGTCGTAAAAATATACACGTGGCGCCCCCAGAGCAGGTTTCTTATTTCTTTGGTCAGGCTTTATTTAGAAGATTTAAGACGGCCATCATTTTGAGAAAGAGATGATTGCAAAAGGGGCATTTTGTGAAAGAGATTTTTAAAAAAAAGAACGTTTTGCCACCAAAGAAATGGTATTTTGCAAAAGGGAAATTAACATAGGCTATTAATATAGGCTATACTTACTTACATTGGTATAATAGGCTACTTTTTACCACCTAACTCACGGACAATTTTAATAATATTGCGTAATATTGCGTGATACGAATATTGCAGCGGAGTCCCAGTCACGAGACTTGATAGTAGGTAAATTGAAAACCCAATCAAGTCCAAAAGGTACTCCTTATCACAATACGAGTATCTGTCTGGCTGACGAAGTTTTTATCTTTCAAAATATTGGGCCCGATTCTACAATATTACGCTCTAACTTAAATTTAATAACCATAAGTCCCTTTCACGTTCTTAAGGACGAAAGGGGACAGGTGATTGTCAACTTCATTTTAGAGACGTCAAACATCAATTTTGAACGCGTACCTAGTTAGCTAGTACTAGTACTTAGTATTAGTACTTTTGGTATTCAGTGCTAGCGTGGGGCATGCGAAAACATCCAACATTAAGCTGAATTTGACAGCTGCGTTGCATATTTTAGACATCATTCATTCAACATTAAATTCATTCATCTCCCTTCCTTTTCGATTCCCATATGAATGTAAGAGACCAACAACTTAAATTTAGAAATTTTAGCGGCCACGCCGGAATTGGGCCCATTATAAATAATAATTATCAGTTAAAATCAGTTTTATCACTCATTTGTTGTCATTATCATCAGAAGGTATGGCTTAGGCCTACCTGATTGATAAGATAACATCGTCGTCACTGTAAAACTGTCTGCGTACCTACTAGGAAAGAGGTGCCTTGGAAAAGTGATCTTACCATTTTAATTCCTATTAGAGACGTGTAGGTAATGCGTATGATACGAAGGTTATGATATCACAAAAGTAATATCACCCTAAAAGGTAATGCAATATCACACATTACGCGAGTATTGTAACCAGTACACGTACACATCACACATTAGCTATTATGGAAGAAAAAAAAAAAAAAAAAAAAAAAAAAACAAAAACACTTTTTTTGTGTGCTATCTAAGGGGGGTATTACATTATAAAAGATCTAGGATCAAAGATCTATGAGTCAAAGATTAGAAAGGGACGCAGTTA
Source organism: Teleiodes luculella (assembly GCA_948473455.1). Classification (NCBI taxonomy): domain Eukaryota; kingdom Metazoa; phylum Arthropoda; class Insecta; order Lepidoptera; family Gelechiidae; genus Teleiodes; species Teleiodes luculella. Next base: position 1,978,921 of record OX419609.1, on the reverse strand, counting down.
TGCGTTAGATGGAGATACAAATACACCGCGCTCACTCTTGCGCATAACTGCGTCCCTTTCTAATCTTTGACTCATAGATCTTTGATCCTAGATCTTTTCGAGTAATGCAGTCGCGCGCAGGTAATGTTATGATAAAGTAGTACGTCCTGACGGTACGGAATACTACAGAGCATTTCTTCGTACTAGTAACAAACATTCAATATTTCGGGTGATGTGTAATGGTACGGGGTGATATCACCTTTTCGAAAGTAATGAGTAATGTGATATGGCATTAAAACGTACTGTTTTGCGCATTTGGGTTTCGAGGTTAACTTATTTACCTCACAAACCCTGGTGTCGGAATTGTTGGAATGCCTTAGGCTTCCGACATGGCTCCTATAACTACTGCATCCGCAGCATGGTCTAAAAAGACAGGGTCTAACAATCGGACTGTCAAACTTGACACAAGCCTACGTCATCTGCTGTTCATCCTTGTCGAATGCGTATTGTTCGACAACGAAAAACACGGAAGTCAACGGCCCTGGCTAGCGACGCTTTATTGCTTATCTATCTATAATATTATTATAAAGAGGAAAGATGTCATTGTTTGTATGTTTGCAATGAATAGGCTCCGAAACTACTTACTGAACCGATTCCAAAAAATATAACAGTTGCGAAGCTACACTATCCCCGGGTAACATATAAGCTATATTTTCAAAATTTCAGGGATCCTTACAGAAACTACAATAATGAAACTCACGGTGTAAAAAAATACCTATTCCTAATAATTGAATAGGCTCCGACACTACTGAACCGATTTCGATTAAACTGGCACAAAGATATGTATAGACCTTAGGAAATATAAGCTACCTATTACCGCGCGAAAATTCCTCCGTCCAAAGGGAAAAACTGTTAACGCGGGCGAAGCTGCGGCGGAAAGCTAGTCTTTAATACTAATCACTATCACTACATAGTCACTACAAAGTATAAAACAAAGTCGCTTTCTCTGTCCCTATGTCCCTCCCTATGTCCCTCCCTTTGTACTCTTAAATCTTTAAAACTACGCAACGGATTTTGATGCGGTTTTTTTTAATAGATAGAGTGATTCAAGAGGAAGGTTTATATGTATAATACATGCATAATATACTTAAGGATAACCCACAATAACCATTTTCCCGTGCGGAGCCGGGGCGGGTCGCTAGTTAAATAATAATGTAATTTATTGTTATCAGTCGCATCGCATCGTGTTATCTCGAGCAGACATAAATAAGTCAAGTATAAAAGTAAACTTGACAAGCATGATAAATCTGTGGTTTGTCTTTTAAATAGGTAATACAATACAACTGCTTCATAACTTGTCTTATCTTGTTACTATGAAGGTGTTTGTGAATAACCTTTCTACTTGAATTACAGAATATTTTATATCTGTACTATATAAATGCGAATGTAACTCTTATCTGTCTGTCTGCTTATTACGTTTTCATTTCAGTGTCTTAAAATGATATAAAAGAAGGATATACAAATATACAGCGTTATCAGAATTAATGTTTTGCAAAACCGTAATTTGCCTGGACTATCAGGCCAAAACCAGAGAGAGAGAGAGAGAGAGAGAGAGAGATGAAACTGGGTACAGATATAGAATACACCTTGGGACTAATATTTATTCTGTGCCTTCCTTGGGGATTTGCCACGGGAAACTACCGGAAAAACTGCTAATACGGGCGGAGCCGAGAAGCGTAAAGCTAGATTAATTAAATCAGTGATAAGAGCGTGGAAATGAAGTTTTTTCCCGCGGTAAAACTATGGTAAAACTAACCTATGTCCTTTTTTAAGGTCTATTCTATCTATGTAAAAAATTTCTTCTAAATCGGTTCAGAGGTTTTGGCGTTAAACCGTGTAAGCGTAGTTACCGTTCGCAATGATAATATTAGTAGTAAGTTTATTTTATATTATACTAGCGACCCGCCCCGGCTCCGCACGGGAAAATGGTTATTGTGGGTTATCCTTCAGTATATTATGCATGTATTATACATATAAACCTTCCTCTTGAATCACTCTATCTATTAAAAAAAACCGCATCAAAATCCGTTGCGTAGTTTTAAAGATTTAAGCGTACAAAGGGACATAGGGACATAGGGACGGAGAAAGCGACTTTATTTTATACTATGTAGTGAATAGTGATAGTGATAGTGATGTAGGTATTTTACACTGAATTAAGTATAATATGTCGCCGTACTTCACTGAAAGAAAAAGGTTACTACTTAAAAAAAACACGATGAGACGAAAAATCATCGACGTAGGTACAGCCAAGTGCAAGGTAAGCTGAACACGCGCAGTGCGATTCTCTTTCTTATTCAACGAACATAAGAACTATGTATAGTCCAAATACCCTGGTTTCAGGGTAGGCTCGAGCCCCTCGGTGGGGACATGTATGAGCTGTTAATGATGATGATGATAGTCCAAATGGTTCAGCTAACCGTGCTCATAAAAACAAAACAACAACAATTTCCTTCTATACTAATTAAAGGCCATTTTTTGTATGGTATACGTGTAATTTTCTGTTTTCAACAAGGTCAAAATTACAGCAAAAGAAAAATAGGCTTCCTTCTATCCGGTCCTAGCAGGTAGAAAATAAAGAATCTGTAGTTTATATTGGAGCGTCGGTGACTTCCGTTCCGAAGTTCGCGGGTTCAAACCTCGGCACGTACCAATGTGTTTTCGATTTTCGAATTCATATGTACGTTTATTCGACGCTCTTACAGTGAAGGAAAATATCGTAAGGAAACCTGCACACACCTGCGAAGACATTCAAAGTTGACCAACCCGCACTGGGCCAGCGTGGTCGACTAAGGCCTATTCACCCTGGTATCAGGGTAGGCTCGAGCCCCTCGGTAAGGACATACATGAGCTGTTAACAAGTTTATATTTGGTTTAGACATTTTTTCTGTGAATTATTTATCCTACAGAATATTTGTCATAGTAATGCTAAGTATTCTGCCAAGTGGCACTGTAAGGCCTATTAACACTAATTCATAGTACCTAGGCTTGAACCTCTGCCCTCTGAGCTAAAATCGATAGTACCTACTTACATAATTATTTTGAAGAACCTTGATACAATATTACGTAGGTTTTAAAACTTGTTTTTATTGTAGGTAATTGATGATTATTTAAAAGTGTCAAGTGCGAGTTTTTTACTCACGAAACGCGCTCGATAACTACAACGTAAACGAGCATTTAGTATGGAGAAATTTTAGTTCAGCGAACTGTCCACAGATGGCGTAGTTTCAATTCCATACAAAATCGCGTTTACGCTCTCGATATCGAGCGCGTTTACTTTGGTTGCAAAACTCGCACTCGGCACTGTTATGTACTACTTCTTTTCATAAATTGGTAACGTGTTTTCGAAAATATGTCATCAATCATCATCATCATTAACAGCTCATAAGTATATGTCCCCACCGAGGGGCTCGAGCCTACCCTGATATCAGGGTGAATAGGCCTTTGTCGACTACGCTGGCCTAGTGCGGGCTGGTCAACTTCACACACAACCCTTGAATTACTTCGCAAGTGTGTGCAGGCAGGTTTTCTCACGATGATGTTTCCTTCGCCGTAAGAGCGTCGAATTAAGGTACATTATGAATTTGACAATCGAAAACACATTGGTAAGTAGGTACGTGCCGAGGTTCGAACCCGCGAACTTCCGAATGAAAGTCAACGGCCCTAGCCTAGCCACTTGGCCACCGACGCTCTCGCGAAAATATGTATATTTTATTATTTAATATATAATTTAAATATAATCGATGTAAGTATTCGACCTTATTAGGTCACATGTAACATAAAAACAAAACTGATAACATTTATTAATTGGTAGGTAGGTAACTACATACATACCTAAAATCCTTTGTAAATTGCGTGTAATTTAGTGACCTACACCACAATGCCACAAATCAAGTGACCGCTGATCTACTGAGTACCAAAAATAATAATTTAGTCATCAAATAAAGAAAGAAAGCACGTAAACTTACTTATAAATTATCTTTTTTTCTTGCTGAACTGTACTGGTACTGTTTTGTTCACTTCAAATATACAAAACGAATTTATTTTACTAATTTCAAATTTTATTTAGAGAGCGCGCGCGCCGGTTATGCGTTACGCGATGCGCAAGCGACTGACGTGATTGATCCCGTATCTCGCACGTTTGTGATGAAAACTGGTTTTCGTTCACGATCTGAATACAAATAAATAACATTTCGTTATTGTCTTAGGCTTTTCGAAGTTAAGGCAAGGTCCTACTTGAAAACTCGTTTTTAGACACTTTTTATAACTCTCGTCACAGATATACGAATCGAAATATACAGGGCGTCCCACGGCTATGCCACATGGAGGGAAAGTACCTTAAATATTGTAGATAGCACATTTTACTGAAAGAAGACATTATTTTATTTCTAAAAACTATTAAAACTGCATTCATACATTTTTTAATAATTACATGGTTGAACCGGGAATCGAACCCGCTAAACGAGAGAAAAAAAATTCCCTATAGTTTTATCATACCGATCGATAGGTTTCATCATAAGGATTATTTTTTGCTAAATAACATAGTATCAGAAATAAATGGAAGACTATGTATTTTAACATTTCTAACACAAAATTCATCAATTTATCAAATGCTCAAAATGACTCCAATACAGAGTCGCACTCTTTTTATTATATCATTCCCTATCGATTTTTTGATCTTATTGTAGTGGATATTCAGAATAATACGTCTAAGTTCTGTTTGAAGCTCGTGGACACTTTCATACCAGTTCTTGTAAACAAAATATTTTACATAACCCCAAAAAAAAATCTAAAAGGGTTAGATCTGGCGATCTCGGCGGCCATCATATTTTTCAGAAAAAATTCATAGTTTTCCTTTTATTTCTGACACTATGTTATTTAGCAAAAAGTAATCCTTATAATGAAGCCTATCGATCGCTATGATAAAGCTACAGGGTATTTCTTTCTCTCGTGTAGCGGGTTCGGTTCCCGGTTCAACCATGTAATTATAAAAAAATGTATGAATGCAGTTTTAATAGTTTTTAGAAATAAAATAAAGTCTTCTTTTAGTTAAATGTTCTATCTACAATATTTAAGGTTCTTTCCCTCCATGTGGCATAGCCGTGGGACGCCCTGTAGGTGGGTGTGTAATATATTCCATAATTTCAAAAGTTATAATGATTAAATGATATAATTTCAGTTTATATAATTTTACTTATCCTAATAATCAAATAATATAAAAGACAATTCCTATAATTTTAAATAATATAATTTCATTTGATATAATAATGATTTCCTATAATTTTAAATGATATAATTTCATTTGATATAATAATGATTTTCTATAATTTACAAATTTTACAATTGATATAAATATTGTTTCCAAATAAAATTATGAACTTGTAAAAGCAAGCAAGCAAGCAAGCAAGCAAGCAAGCATGCAAGCAAGCATGCAAACAAGCATGCAAACAAGCATGCAATCAAGCATGCAAGCAAGCAAGCGTGCAGGCATGCATACATGTCAACCTAACCCGAAGGGTATGGCGGAAGAGGTGGGCGAGCAAAGCTAACCTAACCTAACCTAACCTAACCTAACCAACAGTTGTCGGGGTGCCCCGAATTCCCGTGCTCGCTGCGCTCGCACCCGCCCTATTTATTTATATTACATAGTTTTAATAATCCACATATCCGATGAATAATGCCATTTCTTTTTTGTACAGTATTCTTTTCCGTAAAATTACAAAAAATGAAGTTTATTATAAGAAATGATTGTTATACGAAATGATTGTTATAGGAAAATAATGTTATAACAATTGTCATTATATGAAATGAACGTTATAGAAATTGAGCGTTATACAAATTAAATTTATAGCAAGTATTTTTATAGTGTATGAAAATTATACCAATTGAACGTTATATCACCTAAAATTATATCTTTTGAAATTATAGCATTTAATACGCACCCCCTGTGGGTATATACCAAATCAAAAAAATTACAACTTACGGACAAGTTTATTATTAAGTTACGAGTAGATTTTAATAGTAATCACTACATAGTACATATAAAACAAGTACCTATAAAACAAAGTCGCTTTCTCTGTCCCTATTAAAACTACGCAACGGATTTTGATGCGGTTTTTTTTAATAGATAGAGTGATTCAAGAGGAAGGTTTATATGTAGGTATAATACATGCATAATATCCCACAATAACCATTTTCCCGTGCGATAGTGTAAATGACAACTAAGTGATGTAACATCCAAAAGTTAAAAAATAAATTCTTTGAACTCTTTGCGGAGCCGGGGCGGGTCGCTAGTAAAGTAATAAAACAAGAAAATTTAATAATATTACCCCAAATTTTAAATTGACAACTCTATTTTCTCAATATTTTGAGCGACACCAACATATTTTTTTGTATTATTTGAGTAGCTTTAGTAGTACCTAAACGACTTAACCAGTTAGCTTCTTAATCCGTTCTATATTTTTCACAAAATAAATTAAAAACCTCAAATATAGGTAATAGTTTGCGCGAGAGACGCTTCCAAAGTAGTAAAATGTGTGTGTGTCCCCCCCCCCTCTAACTTCTAAAATGAGAATGATAAAACTAAAAAAATAATATAATGATGTACATTACCATGAAAACTTACACCGGAAATTGGTTAACTTTAACGAAGAACTATTATTTAATAAAAGTGAGAATTAGTAGGTGTTTAGCTGTTTCTGGTTTGATACCCCGCGTTAAACTCCGACGTCATCGGAATCACTCAAACGTTTATGATTACTAAAGACTAGTCGGTATGGCCTTTGAACCCTTTGCCTTTCCCATAAGGGATCAAGAACTAAAAAAAAAACATTCGCCACCTAGTGAGTGACGTAGTTTTACGCGGGAATCGAGAAGAAATGGCGGGTTCATAGTCTCTTCCTTAAGAATTAGTTTTTCATGGTAATTATTGTGTTGATATGGAATTAGTGCGTTAATGTGCCTTTAACGAAGAACTATTCAATGAAAGAGAGAAATAATGGGTTGTAAGCTGTTTCGTTTAATAACCCTCGTTAAACTTTGAGGTCATTGGAATGTAAGGACACAGAATAAAATATTATAATGTATGGTACGGTGGTATGGTGGTCAGGTAAGGAAGGATCACCCTTGCTTGCATTTCAATAACCCCGTGAAAAGAAATGAAACTTACATAAGACTAGGCTGTATTGGTTTGAACCCTTTGCCTCTCCCATAAGGGATAAAAAAACTTACATTACCGGTGTTCGCACGCATTCGCTCGCGGGAGTTTTACGCGGGAATCGAGAGGAAATGGCGGGTTCATTGTTTCGTCCATTTTAAAAATAGTTTTTCATGGTAATTGTGGTGTTGATATGGTGGAATTAGTGCGATAATGTGCCGTTAAAGAAGAACTATTCAATGAAAGTGAGAAATAATGAGTGGTTAGCTGTTTCTGGTTTGATACCCCGCGTTAAACTTCAGTATCATTGGAATGTAAGAACCAACCGTGCATTCCAATGATCCCGTAACAAGAAATGAAACTACTGAAGAAGTTAAACAAAGATGCAAGAAATGACTAAAGACGACGAAATGAAACTGAAGAAATAATGACTGAAGATGAAGACATTAAACTTGGATAATGCAAGAAACTACTATAGACTAGGCTGTATGGGCTTAGATCCCTTTGCCTTTCCCAAAAGGGAGAAAGAAACTAAAAAAAAAAAAAAAAAAAGCATTCGCTCGCACGTATAAATATAAACAAAACAAACAAATATTACTTGTATGGTATTTATTTACAATTGTGTTCTTTCTATAACGCGTATGTGAGACCCTAACATAAAAATACATTTAGAGAACTCCGGGAAATGGAATACGAATTACAAGAGGGTTTTGAGCAAGGCAATCATGATAACCTTCCAAAAGTTGATTCATTTATGGTGTATGACTACCTGAGCAACAATTTGAAATTCACGACCGGGGATATAGATCGTTGGAAACATATAAAAAGGTAAGTGAGCATTTAATTATTAGATAAACCACGATAAACAGAACTTTAATAACTATGGACAGTTGACTGGGCGGGCGTTGTATTCATAGAGTCTGCTGATTATATTATCATACCTAACTTTAGTTAGGGTATTCGTAGGTAGGTACGCAAAGTTTCAATAGTTTCCGAGATAAATGATAGGTAAGTACATAATGTAATGAAAATTGTAAATAGATTGATTTTTTTGTTTTCGTATTAATATTTTTCTGCGCTTGTTTGTATTTTTCGAAGTGGGCAAATGTTTACTACTTATGCAGCCGCGCGCTAATTTTTGCATGGATTATTCTCTAATTTATTGAAATAGGTAATTGTTATCTAAACACTCTTTTAAAGGACCATAAAAAATAAAGTAGATTGATTTGTTATAAGCTGCTGTTGTTTAAAGCCTGCTCCGCGCTGTTTACGGGCGTAGCCAAATAAAAATAAAAAGTGTAAGTATGTCAAACTTCGACCTTGGATGAAGAGTTGGAAAATATGTTGTGTTTGTAAACACAAAAACATGGAGTTGGAGCAGCGAATCCAGTTTAACAGAGCAGAAGAGCCGCAGCAGCGCAGCGCCCGGTGACTGCGGCTGACTGCCCTAGTTTAGAGTTCCTATTTTTCAAAGCGTAAATGTTTCTCTTAATCTCAAAAGTTCACATCCGTTATTTCTAAAACTATAATTTCCACAGAGTAGGCATTTCACTAGAGATCCTCCCCAACCTTGAATCAATGAGTCGACTGTCCATATTCAGGTTTACGATGTTTGTTCGATATCTAAGTCTAAGATTGAATTTTACAGATCAAAACAAGAGACCTATGGCGATGATGCTGTAGGATACGTTCAAGTGCAAAGAATCGGGGATAACTGTACAGTGAAAGCAATAATAACAACAAAACACGATATAAAAAGCAGAGTAGGATCCTGCACACTTGTGTGTGATGAAAAACAGGAGGCAATCATAAGTGTTGATTGTTATGGTTGTACTTGTGCATCCAGAAAAGGAGGATGCAAGCACGGTATAGCATTTTTAATGTGGCTTCACAGGCGTAGCGAGGAACTGTCTCCTACTGAAAAAAGCTATTGGGCCAAACCTAAGTTAGCTGCTGCACGCACATCCGTACAATTTATTAAAGCTAAGGATATAGGTTCTAGTTTAACGTATATCGCAACAAATGATCAAAACGAGAAAATGAATTCTGAAAATGGCGACCGATTTCTTCAAGCGGTTGTGCAAAAATTGCAGGAAAATTCAGTCAAAAATCAGCTATCAGTATATTTTAATCCTATGAGGCCTTTTAAAAACTTATCGTTACATTCCCTTATATTTGAATACAAGAAAGGGAACAGTGTTTCTGAAAAAGCAGAGGATTTCATTGCTTACTGTTCAAAACAAATGACCATGGAAGAATGTCGCAAAGGAGAGGAAGCAACATTATGTCAATCTAAATCGGCATTATGGCATGAGCTAGAATACTGTCGAATAACCGCATCTAAAGTTTACGAAACTGCATATTACAAGGTAATGCAGAACCTTGATGATTTAGTTGAAGAAATATTTGGTGTTCCTTTGGAAACTGCTGATTTGGAAAGAGCGAAACGTTTTGGTCCAGAAGTCAGGGCAGTAGTATCAAAAACAAGAAATGCATTTATTGAGAGTTGTGGGATATTTTTAAAACCTGATAGTCCTGTTCTATGTGCGTCACCAGACGGTTTGACATCCGAATTTGTGGTAGTAATAAAATTGCCTATGACAAAGAGAGAAAAAGAAAATTTCGTCAAGTATAACGTGCTTACAAAAAAATCTAAAGCTGAAATTCAGTTGCTAATGTTTTTTTGTGACAAAGAAAAGGGATTATACTGTGTAGCTGATGAAAACTTTAAGGATAACAAGACGGTTGATATATTTGAAGAACATTACGACAAAGATTACTGTATGGATCTAATAAAAAAATCAATGCAGTTTTGGGAAAAGAATGTTTTTCCGATACTGATCGATTAGTGGTGATTACTAAAAGGTTAATTAAAAAAATAGCATTTTGTAAAAGTTAAAACTGTTTTAATTTATACGGTGGCTAAATCAACAACTCTGCAAATTAACAATACCACAGGCTATCACTACTAAGTCATCTAAAAGATGAATATTTGCAGTATCAACACGAGCGTGATGTCCAATAATTTTGAAGTGCCTCAGTTTCTCTATTCTTTTAGTTAGCGACAATTCTTTTGTTGTGGATTTAAAGTTTGAATTTACAAACGATGGTTTCACAAGATGACAATCCCTTCGTCTCAATAAGTGCTCTATATTTTTGAAATCTGTCGCTCTATCAGTATCAGCTAATACTTGGCTCCCTTTTGGCAGTTTTTCGAGAAATCCGCAGTCTTCAAATATAGTTGAATTTGAGGTATTCCCTCCATACCCTTCTGAAACAAAATTTATTAACCCATCTGGTGTATTAGATATTAAATACTTAATAGTATTGCAATTTTTATAATGCGACCAAGTCAGTGTTTGCTGCATTACTTTGCTTGGTTTCTCAATTTGAACTTCAAAGCAATCAATGACTGAAGTTATTCTGGAACAGTGCTGTCTAAACGGTATCGGTAAATTATTTCTGATATCATCCGCTGACGGAAAGAATATAAGTTCTCTCATGCACGTTGCAATCTTAGGCACAGCGTCATTGAAATATTTACAAACTGAACTCTCAGACAAGCCAAAATAGATTGCAAGAATGGAATTATGTTCACACAATCGGATTTTTCGTAGAGTCAAACATATTTTAAGAAGTTGTAATTTTGTAATACTTTGTAAGTGCTCTAAACAAAATTTTGAATGTTTTGGAATGCCGGTTAAGAGTTCTGGTTCTCGAGACACGGCCATCACTCCAGTCTTTTGCATATTATGTTCCTTGAACAAATGTTCATTTATTTCCAAATCAGTAGATACTTCTTCTGAAGCAGCACTTTGAGAAGAACTCGTAGTTACCGCGGAAAAATTGTCCATGAAACTATCACTACGAACAACTTTTGAATTCGATACTTCATCTTCATTTCCAGGATCAAAAAGGGGATCATTGCATTGCTCCTCGTATATTCTACGCTCTACAGGTTCCATCAGTATATTATATTCGTCGCCAATGTGTACATTTAAAATAGGTTCCGGTTCGTTTTGACATGCGAATTTATGCGGTAAAACTCCCTTTTTTAAGGTAACTTTTCCTCCCATAAGCTTAAACTTAATATAATTTTCCATATCAGTCTCCAACTGTAAACAAATGAAGTCAGGTAATATAAATTACATTATTATGAGTCTTTCATAAAAAAAAAATGACATGGCTTATCAAATGGCGATGGTAATATAACTTCGTTAGTCGGTAGGTAGAGGGTAAACTACAGTCATTTGAACAATTGGCAAGTGTCTAATAGCACAAAAACTAAAAATTATAATTTTAATTGTATGATTATTTAATTATATTAAATAATAATATATCGCCACCCGGCTGAGAAAACCTCTTAAAGGACAGCTTTTGTCAAATTCCTTTTTTTTACAAATTGGGCAAAAAAACGCGCAGTATTTGCACTATAAAATTTAGGCATGTATTTAACCCGGCGACAAACTAATCGAAATCAGGCATACAAAAAAAATAAAAATGGGTGCTAAAAATAATGGGTTGGCGGCTAATGTGAGGTAACATTTTAAGCATGAAGTGGCTACTAAATAAATTGATTGAAAGGTAGTATTTAAATTGAAACTGGCATCGAGTATTTTGTTTTGGAAACTAAATTTATTTTCAAGCAGCAACATAATGGCAGATAAAAAAAGGCAAATAGGCATTCAAAAAATTCACTACAGGGCCTCTATTTAAAATAAATGGGGTGTGTAGTTAAATATAATTAAGTGCAAAAAAAGTAATTTTGGCGACACTTTAAGGGCGTTATTTAAAGTTAAAATAGGATGCAAATATAATTTTATATAGCCTTTTTTTCGTCATCGGTCCCGTAGCTAAGTTGTTAGTCTTGATAGTAGTAAACATGGATAAATGGCTCGAAGGACAGATTAAGGGTGAGGCCACACGAGCGTAATTTTGTGAGTCGTGAGCGGCAGAAATTCAGTCCCCAGTGGTGTCCAATGACGACTCTAAGGTCAAAATTGAAAAAAATGGCCGCCATTTTAAACTTTTATGTTTCTGAACGGATTGCTCTCAAAGTCGATGTCTAGGGTCGCCACTGGTGTCCAATGACGAATCTGAGGTCAAAATTGGAAAAAATAACCGCCATTTTGAACTTTTTTGTTTCTGGACGGATTGCTCTCAAAATCGATATCTAAGGTCCCCAGTGGTGTACAATGACGAATCTGAGGTCAAAATGGAAAAAAGGCCGCCATTTTGAACTTTTTGGTTTCTGGTCCGAATGCTTCCAAAATCGATATCTGGGGTCCCCAGTGGACTCCGATGACGATTCTGACATGACAATTGCAAAAAATGGCTACCATTTTGAACTTTTTTGTTTCTCGTCCGATTGCTTCCAAAACCGATATCTAGGGTCCCCAGTGGACTCCAATGACGAATCTGACATCAGAACTGCAAAAAGTGGCCGCCATTTTGAACTTTTTTGTTTCTCGCCCGATTGCTACCAAAATCGATATTTAAGGTCTCCAGTGGACTCCGATGACGATTCTGACATCAGAATTGCAAAAAATTACCGCCATTTTGAACTTTTTAGTTTCTGCTTTTATTGCTTCCAAAATCAATATCTGGGGTCTCCAGTGGACTCCGGTGACGAATCTGACATCAGAATTGCAAAAAATGGCTGCCATTTTGAATTTTCAAGTTTAAAATGGCGGCCATTTTTTTCCATTTTGACCTCAGATTCGTCATCGGACACCACTGGGGACCCTAGATATCGATTTTGAGAGCAATCCGTCCAGAAACAAAAAAGTTAAAAATGGCGGCCATTTTTTCCAATTTTGACCTCATAGTCGTCATTGGCCACCACTGGGGACCCTAGATATCGATTTTGAGAGCAATCCGTTGAGAAACATAAAAGTTCAAAATGGCGGCCATATTTTCCAATTTTGACCTCAGATTCGTCATTGGACACCACTGGGGACCCTAGATATCGATTTTAAGAGCAATCCGTTAAAAAATATAAAAGTTCAAAATGGCGGCCATTTTTTTCCAATTTTGACCTCAGTCGTCATTGGACACCACTGGGGACCCTAGATATCGATTTTAAGAGCAATCCGTTCAGAAACATAAATGTTTAAAATGGCGGCCATTTTTTCCAATTTTGACCTCAGATTCGTCATTGGACACCACTGGGGACCCTAGATATCGATTTTAAGAGCAATCCGTTAAAAAATATAAAAGTTCAAAATGGCGGCCATTTTTTTCCAATTTTGACCTCAGTCGTCATTGGACACCACTGGGGACCCTAGATATCGATTTTAAGAGCAATCCGTTCAGAAACATAAATGTTTAAAATGGCGGCCATTTTTTCCAATTTTGACCTCAGAGTTGTCATCGTCAAAGTCAAAGTCAAAATGTAAAAAAAAAAAAAAAAAAATTAATAAAAAAATAATCAAATTTTAGTTCAAAAATAAATAAATCAAAAATAAATAAATCAAATTGGCTAATAGCCCGCTCTGTCCCCCCTCGCCCGCACGTACCCCGCTTCTACCCAACCTCAACAGTCGCCGCTCGCGCCGTTCGCTATTTTTATTTAAATTATAATTTGAAACATTTTAAAAAAAACCTTTTAAAATTATAAATAATATCCGTTTTAATTTTATAGCTGCCCTTTACTAAGACCCAGAATTTGCTTTATTATATGCCAACTAACAGTTGACAGAATAATAATATTAGTCACCAAGTAATTATATTAGTCGCCAAGTAATTATTTATAGTACCTCACCTATAATTTCAATAGTCGTACTTAATATATTAGCTACCCTAAAGTAGCCGCCAATATTTCGTTTTTATGATAGCCTGGTGTTGCCGCTTATTTACATTAAATAAACGCCGAAACATTTGATTGCAGCCGTATTAATTTATTAGTTGCCAACAGTTAGTCGCCATATCAGTTTTTAGTCGCCGCGAAAATAATAAGCCTAAAATTTACGCATTTGTTTTAAAGCTCTAAAGATAATCATATAATAACTAAAAAACTACAGAATTATTATTTAACTATCATACTTTTTTTTCAGTAGGTAGTTTTGTGTCTCCTGTAAAAGATTTTTTATATGCTGAAAGATTTTTTCAATATCTTGAAAAATTACGAAATTATGTTGTTTTTTAATGAACGCCTAGCGCCGCGCGTTACACGTGTGACGTCACGGCTCTCGAGTGTGTGTGTGGTGTTGTGAGGGCCAACTATGCTTAAATAAACTCAATGTAAATATGACCTTGATTTAGTGTGCATTGCAAAACAATTGTGCAGTTAATATCAGATTATGTGCAACACAATTTTATTGAGCGAGTTATAAGCTGAAACCACACGGTTCAAGCTATAATCCTCCCCTATGAAACCGTAATGAAATTCAATTTTGACTCTGCCAAAAAATGCTATTGAAATAGTTGTAAATAGTATAATTGTAAGAAAAAATAGTATCATTATGATTCTGAAGATATAGCTATAGTTTGGGGAGGATTATAGCTGGATGTTTAAGCTATAATCCTCCCCTCTCGTACAGCCAAACGGTGGGGTTTTTCGACTTAGTTTATATCCAAAAAAATAGACATGAAATAGTATTCATTGCTCACTAAAGAAAGAAAATTAGACGCGCTGTAGTTCCGAAGATATAGCTACTGGTTGGGGAGGATTATGGCTTGAGCATTTAAATTTTGCTCATTTCTGCACTTCGCTTTGTTCTTTCATTCCAAAATTGGTATCAAAAATTGCTATTGAAATAGTATCGTCAAACTACATTCGATTTATTACGAAAAACATCGTAAAAATACTTTAAAAATGCATGTAAAGTTCTACATACAAATTGGTTTTGAGTCCCTATAAATAATGCACAGTACGATAATACCTAGGTACACAGCCAGCAAATTCGAGCTTTCGGTATTGTAATGTATGATAGGCTGATAACCTGTCACTAAAGCAATACACTAACTTTAAAAGTAATCTTTTTTTATTAAGGTTAACATAATTCCCATCTGTAAATGTAACAAGACGTATAAATGCAAGATTACAGATTTCCCAAAATTATTCGTTCGTGAAATACCTAAAATATATCGATAAAAAATTTCCCATCTCTAGTTCAGTGTAGCAAGTGCGATGTGACATGACAGGTTTTATCAAAATTATTCAGGGTTTTTACGCGGGAATCGAGAGGAAATGGCGGGTTCATTGTTTTGTCCGTTTTAAAATTAGTTTTTCATGGTAATTGTTCGCGACGAAACACAGAAATGTATCCGAACACGGACATCGCATTAAAACCGACCGATTGAACACCGTAAATGTATCCGAACGTCGCAACCGCTGATTGTTGGCAACCCATCGATCACGCTATTGGTAGAAACGTCAAGAAAGTTCGATAACAGCCAATCGTTCGAGACGTCAAGCAAAACTCTCCGGAAGCTAGAGAGAGACCGACAAACTATGTGACAAGGAACGACGTATGAACATGAATGGCGAACTTTCCGGAAATAGAGACCGACCGACTATGAGCGACGTACGCCGTGAATAGCGAACTTTCCGGAAGTAGATGAGATGACTGTGTGAAAGGGATCGATATATCGTCCAGAGCTATGGTCCAGAGCTGTCATCAGACTTCGAGAATGAATGGCGGTCTGGAAGTTTCCGCGGGAATTTGTATTTAAACCGGCCGCATCCCGAAC
Source organism: Teleiodes luculella (assembly GCA_948473455.1). Taxonomy (NCBI): domain Eukaryota; kingdom Metazoa; phylum Arthropoda; class Insecta; order Lepidoptera; family Gelechiidae; genus Teleiodes; species Teleiodes luculella. The sequence goes on along the minus strand of OX419609.1, from coordinate 1,963,035 downwards.
CAGCAAGTCAGTTCCAAAAGTCAGTTCAGTCAGTTCAGTCGAGCTAATCGGAGCGATCGAACGAAACCGAAGAAACAACCGACTACAATAATTAACCGCGAGTACAGTGCAGTGTGTTAGTGATAATAGTGAGCCGTGTGAAATCGAATACCTACCGCTTTGAAAGTGCCGCGTTATCCTAATCTGTCACCGTAGTGCTGTACCAATATTGTAGTAATTTCTTATCGACCGTAGTGTTGTTCCACCGTTATCGAATCAATTATAACAGTCCACTTTTTGTACCGATTTTTACCGAATAAATTATACTGTCTGCTTCGAGAACCAACCGTTTTATTATTTCGTGTACGCATTGGGTAGTCCGGGGGTTTGTGCCAAGCACCCACTATCCAGTACATAGTGGTCCTTCGAGCCGGATCTCGAACGGACAGTGAACCGTGCCGTCTAAATAAAAGTGAATTAATAGTGACTGTTACCAAGTGTACGTAAATTGAACTATTGACATTCCGCGTAGTGTTGCCAGAGTGTACAGACAAAATTAACCGATTGACTGTAAATAAATTGTTTAGTGTTAACCGCGTAATAGACTGAACAATTTAGTGCAACCGCGTATTAGTGTAACCGTGTCAATAGTGTACCGTGAAACCCTGTCGAAAATGCCGATCACAAGGTCGAAAACGGGGAGAGATCACCAGGAGATAATCCAAGATCTGGATTATCTGACGCGTCAGAGCACCGATGACCTGCCGACGGGTGGAGTGGCTTTAACCGACCAGCCGCTCCCAGGGCCAGCACACCGGACCCCGGCACAAGAAGAGGACCGTGGAGAAGTGATGTCCCGAGGATCCGGAGCAAGCAAGGCATCGCAGCACGAGAAGCGCCTCGCCGCGGCTATGGAGAAGCTTGCGAGAATCAAGCTGGAGAATGCGAGAAAGATGGCCGAAGATAACAAGCGGATCGCCGAAGATAACAAGCGAATTGCCGAAGCCGAAATAGAACTGGTCCAAGCTGAAATTCGTCGCATCGAGACCGAAGACGACGATGACGAAGATGAAGACGCCGCATCCGTCAACGAGCAACCAAGGACTCGACAGTGGGTTGACGCCCATTCGCGAGTCCAGCCATGCGACTCCATGGAAGACATGTATCAAGAATACCGAAGAACCGTGGATCGCAACACCGCTGATGCTCAGCCGTATGCCGCTCAGCCGAAGACCGTCCAGCCTCGACCGAAAACCGAAAAACCGAGGATGAGAAAACCGATGGACGAAGACCGCGTTGGATTGACTGAACTCGCCGAAGCCATCGCACTCGCAGCACGCTCCGCTCAACCGCCTGCAGTTCCACTATACCTGGCGGAACTGCCCTTCTTCAACGGGGCGTATCAAGACTGGCTCGCCTACCGTGCTGCCTACTATGAAACCGAGGGGCACTTCACCGAAATCGAGAATATCGCAAGACTGCGCCGATCCCTGAAAGGCAGAGCACATGAAGCCGTCAACCGTCTGCTCATCGTGAATGGGAAACCGGGGGAAATCATGAAGATCCTGGAAACTAGATTCGGGAGACCGGACGCAATTGCCCTCGCCGAGTTAGAAGCACTTCGAGATCTACCGCGCCTCACCAACGCTCCGCAAGACGTGTGCCTTTTCTCATGTAAGGTACAGAACAGCGTGGCTACTTTTCAAGTCCTGAAGCGCCACCACTACCTATATAACACCGAGGTGCTGAGGACGTTGGTGGAGAAGCTCACCGCGCCGCTGCGCTCCAAGTGGTACGACTATGAGGAGGATCAACCGGAAGATGTACCAGACCTCGTCAAGTTCTGCCAGTTCATCGAGAAGGAAGCCAGCAAGTGTGGGAAATATGCGCCATTGGAGAAGATCAGCTCCAGCGAATCCCCAAAATATGGCAGCAAACCGTCGTTTAACCGATCGAGCAACCGAGAACATCACCGCACGTTCAACATAATCGAAAGAAGAGTGGAACCGAGAGAAGAAAGAAGAGAGGAAAGGCAGCACACCGACACCGACCGTCATTGTGAGGAAAAGAAGAAACCGAAATTGTACCGAGCTGACAAAAGCAAGCTGCATCAAGTTCGCCGCCCTGTCAAGAAATGCATCCTGTGCGAAGCAACCGGCCATGAAGAAAAGGAATGCAAGGAGTTCAAGACTGCCGATTCCGACAACCGATGGAAGATGGCCAAGAAGTTTAACTTGTGCTTCCGCTGCCTTAAGAAAAGGATGCCAGGGCACCGATGCAAGTACCGACCATGCGCTGTTAACGACTGCAAAGGTTCTCACCATCCTCTGCTGCACTACCAGAGGAAACAAAAACAAACCGAAGAACGAGTGGCAACCGCATCATCAGAGAAGCAGTACGCATTCCTGAAGATACTTCCCGTCAAGATCTCAGGACCACGAGGCTCCGTAAACACCTTTGCGCTGCTGGATGATGGATCGACCGTAACCCTCATCGACTCGAAGATCGCACAGAAGATCGGATGTCAAGGACAGAGGGATCCACTCGACATCGAAGCCGTTGCTGGGGTGAAGCTTAACACCGAGAACTCAAGAAGAGTCACCCTGAAAATCGAAGGTCTGGGAGGTGCATTCAAGATGAAAGCGCGCACCATTAATGAATTGAAGCTGTCACCGCAAACCGTTAAAGCCGAAGACCTGGAACATTGCGACCATCTGAAAGGGATCACCGAGAAACTCCAGTATGAAGATGGAAAACCGACTATCCTAATAGGACAGGACAACTGGCAGTTCCTGGTCACCAGTATCGTCAAGAGTGGACCAGTTGACCAACCCGTAGCATCGTTCACCGTACTGGGTTGGGTGCTCCATGGCGTGAACAACCGAAGCGCAGGACGTCGAGTCAACTACTGCTACGGACTCCGTTCAGCGACAGTTCACCGTGAAACCGTTCGGACGCCACAAACGACATTCCACCGAGCACCGTATCCGAGTCACCACCACCTTGCCGTGTCCAGTCACCGAGTGCAACGACCGCACCCGACCTCATCCCGCACTACATCACCGGCGGGAGAGTCCACCGAGAACTGGAGAACCGAACACCGTCCCCACGCCTTCAGCTCGTAGTGTCCAGCACCGTATAAACCGTCCACAGCCGCCACACCGACCTCATCCCGCACTGCATTACCGGCGGGAGGATCCATCGACAACAGAACCGAGCACAGTCACCGTGTATCGCCAGCTCACCGTGTAACACCGCAAGACCGAACCGTATCTCGTACTGCAACACCGGCGGGAGTCGTACCGCAAAGCAACCGACAATACAACCGATAGCTGAAGAACTGCTCGTCGCTTCACCGGAGTTGATGCGCCGCCAATGACGACGGCGCACGGCGGGAGTATGTTCGCGACGAAACACAGAAATGTATCCGAACACGGACATCGCATTAAAACCGACCGATTGAACACCGTAAATGTATCCGAACGTCGCAACCGCTGATTGTTGGCAACCCATCGATCACGCTATTGGTAGAAACGTCAAGAAAGTTCGATAACAGCCAATCGTTCGAGACGTCAAGCAAAACTCTCCGGAAGCTAGAGAGAGACCGACAAACTATGTGACAAGGAACGACGTATGAACATGAATGGCGAACTTTCCGGAAATAGAGACCGACCGACTATGAGCGACGTACGCCGTGAATAGCGAACTTTCCGGAAGTAGATGAGATGACTGTGTGAAAGGGATCGATATATCGTCCAGAGCTATGGTCCAGAGCTGTCATCAGACTTCGAGAATGAATGGCGGTCTGGAAGTTTCCGCGGGAATTTGTATTTAAACCGGCCGCATCCCGAACCAGCAAGTCAGTTCCAAAAGTCAGTTCAGTCAGTTCAGTCGAGCTAATCGGAGCGATCGAACGAAACCGAAGAAACAACCGACTACAATAATTAACCGCGAGTACAGTGCAGTGTGTTAGTGATAATAGTGAGCCGTGTGAAATCGAATACCTACCGCTTTGAAAGTGCCGCGTTATCCTAATCTGTCACCGTAGTGCTGTACCAATATTGTAGTAATTTCTTATCGACCGTAGTGTTGTTCCACCGTTATCGAATCAATTATAACAGTCCACTTTTTGTACCGATTTTTACCGAATAAATTATACTGTCTGCTTCGAGAACCAACCGTTTTATTATTTCGTGTACGCATTGGGTAGTCCGGGGGTTTGTGCCAAGCACCCACTATCCAGTACAGTAATTGTGGTGTTAATATGGTGGAATTAGTGCGATAATGTGCCGTTAAAGAAGAACTATTCAATGAAAGTGCGAAATAATGAGTGGTTAGCTGTTTCTGGTTTGATACCCTGCGTTAAACTTCACTATCATTGGAATGTAAGAACCACCCTTGCATTTCAATGATCCCCTAACAAGAAATGAAACTACTGAAGACGTTGAACATGGATGCAAGAAATGACTAAAGACGACGAAATGAAACTGAAGAAATAATGACTGAAGACATTAAACTTAGATAATGCAAGAAACTACTAAAGACTAGGCTGTATGGGCTTAGATCCCTTTGCCTTTCCCATAAGGGAGGGAGCTAACCTTCAAAACCCAAAAATAAAAACTTACATCAAAATGATCTTCGCAACAATGTCTATGAGATAGACTTGAAAGTTTAGTGGTAGTCCGTTTCATTACGACACACCATTTCTTGCGTTCTTCTGTATCCTTCGGCATTTGGAAAAATAGTTTATCGGGAGTATTTACTGAAGTGTTCTTACATTTAGGCACTACACAATATTTATATGACATTTTTTAAATTAAGTTTAGCTACTAAAGTCACAGAACAATAATAAATCTAAAAACTAATTAAATAACCAAGCTGCATTTCGCGGCTGCGCGGTTTGTTTTTGTTTATGTAGATTTTATTTTTCAAGTTCTTTTATCCGTTATAGAAAAGGCAAAGGGTTCAAAGCCCATACAGCCTATTGTTTATGTAGAATAGAATCGCGTTTATTACCACATCACATAAATTATCCTAAACTTTTCTTTGGTCTGAGTCCTAAACACAGAATAAAATATAATGTACTGTGCTGCCGTTCCTAAAGCGGAGGTGGAAAGCCGCGCTTCTCTATTTAGTATCAAGCGATGTACGATAGTACTTCATCCTTGATAAATTGGAAACGATAACGCTCTCTTGCGCAATGTATGGAGTTGCAAAATACCTTATATAACTCTTTAGACACGGCTATAACTTAAATAACTCTTTAGACACGGCTATAACTGACGTAAAAAATTGGCTAGACGATCATAACCTACAAATTAATTTTACTAAAACGAAAATAATGCAATTTAAACCCTACCAAAAGCGTCCTCTACAAATAAACTACTCTTTTCAAAACTCGAAGCTGGACTGTGTTAATTCTTATCCATTGCTTGGAATCCACATTGACTCAAATATTGACTGGAAAAACCATATAGCAAAAGTATCCACAAAGCTATCAAGATTTGCCTACGCCTTATACGAGCTAAAGAGAACCACTAGCATTGAAACAGCTCTCACAGCGTATCACGCATATGCCCATTCCTGGCTCTCGTACGGTATCGTTGTGTGGGGCAACAGCACAAACATTATAACTTTATTTAGATTACAGAAGAGATGCTTACGAATAATTGCTAACGTTGACTCCAGGACTACCTGCAGAGCTTACTTTAAAAAATATCAAATTTTAACCTTGACATCTATCTATATTTCTGAAGTTTGTATTTTTGTGAAAAAGAACCTCAATTTATTTCCTAAACACCTACGTCCCGCAAATTTAAGACCATCTAAAAAACTATTGGCTCTGCCCAAAACTGAAATGGCAATGATAAGTTCGGGTCCGCCTGCTATGTCTGCAAAAATATATAATAAGATCCCAAAGGAATTACAAATAGAAGAAAATATAAACAAGTTTAAAACTGGCTTAAAAAAATATCTTATTGAAAAATGTTTCTATTCACTGCAGGAGTTTTTTGATGACAATTAGCATTACTATTAACTGACATTTTTTTTTCTTATTCTTTTTTGTTTTTTAAAATTTTTTTGACATATGTATTTTATTATTAATTAATTTTTTTAATAATTTAAAAATGACTAATAATGTATGAAGAATTTGTAATATTTGCAAGAATTTAATTTTTTTTGTTGTAAATTGCTGTGCCCGCCCGGGTCCATATGTGGCTTAATTTTTTTGTAACATCTTTTATTACCATGTGGATTGCAATAAATATCTTATCTTATCTTATCTACCTTTTGAAATTTTAACGTAAATAAACTCTAGAGCGATGTGAGATGTGGTGATGTAACTTCACGAAAGGCTAGGGCTAGGGCGCGCCCCAACAATTTATTTATGGTGTGATGATGATGTGTGGCTCCGTTGCCGCCAGCGCCACTTTCTAAACAAATAAGAAACTTTGCCATATTGCGGAATTTCAATGGAACTAATTTTATGAGGGAAATAAATTGTTGCCATATTCGTAAAAATATACACGTGGCGCTCCCAGAGCAGGTTTCTTATTTCTTTGGTCAGGCTTTACTATGTCTGACTGAACTCAAAGTAAGGTGAGCTTATGTATGACGCTGGAGCAACATTGTGATTGTGAAGCTTATAAATCCCGACCAGAAAAAAAAAACTCCCCATATTGCGGAATATCAATCAATGGAGCTAATTTTATTGGAAATTGTTGCCATAAACAAAATATACAGTTTTTTATATCTCTGGTCAGGGTTTAGGCTCTGTCTCCAGCACCGGACTGTGCAAATTTTTGCAAGTAAAATCTTATTTTAAGCGGGTTACAGGCGTTCGTTTTATCATATACCTACCTAAAATAGGTAATGAAATTACGATTAGATAAAACTGTTATGTTAAAACTGAACGTCTGTAACCCGTTTGATGCTACAAATAGAATGTATTTGCGATATTTGTCGCATGCGGCTGCCTATTACTGTAATATTTGTTTATCAACTACTAGCTTTCCGCTGCGGCTCCGCCCGCGTTAATAGTTTTCCCGTGGGAATGAGGCATTTTCCCGCGGTAAAAGGTAGCCTATGTTACTCAGGGTGAATGTAGCTTTCTAATGGTGAAAGAAGTTTTGAAATCAGTTCAGTAGTTTTTGAGTTTATTCACACACACACACAAAAATACAAATCTTTCCTCTTTATAATAACAGTATGTATTATGTATAGTATGAAGTATGATGTGGAATGCCGCAATACCGCACAATATTTTGCCCCTACTAATACATAAAATGAAAAACAGTTTTTATCGATATAAAAGTTTATTTTGTAGGTTCTTTATATTAATAATACATTCACATCACACTATGCGTCCACAATAAATAATTATTTAATTAGATTGAAACAATAATAATAATAATACTGGTTTAAATAACATATACTGAGATATTAGCATTGTTGCGATGAAAAACTAAAGATTGTGAAAAATTAAAATCTGACACGGAATGGGAAAATATTTTAAGAAATATTATTCACCTATGTACAGTACAGTGGGCAGCACATGTGGCTGGACATATTGAACTTGAAAGCGCCGTTATTCCGTAGCAGTAGAAGCAAGTTTCGAAGTGTACTGACACTACGCATGTGCTGCTTACTGTACCTAACCAATAGAACAGGATATGCAGATCTTAGTTGAATCACAGAATAGCCAAAAGTAGCTCCTACAAGAGGTTCCCTTAGCGACATAATTCAAATAGCAACCGTAGCTCCGTCACAATAAAGAGCAATTCAGATCGCACGGCACTAGCAAAGAGCACGAAGTAGCTGCGTCCCTTTCTATCTTGTAATGCTGTGATTCGCGCCTCTCTACTAACACGTTTAGTTCCCTACTTGCGAATTTAATTTTACCTACCACGCCACTAACGTTCAAATTACTTTAAACGCGTCGAATGTGACCCTGGCTACAGTGGCCTACCGTTTGTCGTTGCGCTCGTATTAAAACAAAATGCACCTTAAAACCGCGCCGCGAGAGTCCGTATTACCACAGACTAAATAATAGCGTCGTCACTCGCGCGCGCGTTTCTTACTAACTGGCCACGTATATGGGGCCGCCCGGCGTAGGTACATTCTAGAGCGAGGGTGCGGAGTGCGCCGGGCCTGACTACGATGAGACAGGCATGGGTCAATTTGATTTTTGCACACAAAAACGCTACATTACATAAGACCTTATATAATATTACATTATACAATCTTTTCCGTAATTAATTACAAAATTTAGGCAAAATTCTAAGGCCCATTCCCGTCCATAGCAAGTCTAATGTATTATATTTCAAAACTATCTATATAAAACTGTTTCTATAATATTGCTTTTTTTTTTCTTTACTGGCTTCCTAATTTATGTATATTATACAAGAAACAATATTTCATTTTAGAAGTCACAAAAAAGTGCAAATTAACTTAAATTGTAGAATGAATATAATTAACACAAATAAATAAATAACAACCGAAGAATATATTACATGTAAAAAAATCTTCCATTTACATTATCTGTAAATAATAATTTAAAATACACTTATACCAATCATTCAAAATAGTATATTCAACTTTTCTATTTCTACAAACTAAAATGAGATCAGGTTACTAATGAATATCATAATCCTAATTATCTACCGATAAAATTATTTATTTACAACAGTGTATTTATGTAAACATACCAATAAGCTTGCATAGGTACATCATTTTTAAAATTAATGTAGAAAGGAAATGAATGTTACAAAATTTATTTGTCCCCTAAATATACAAACAACATATGAGAGCCAGATATATAAGGCGAGAGTGGAAGGGGAAGGAAGTGTTGGAAGGGGAAGACCAAGACGAACGTTCCAAAATCAAATCGGGGACGTTCTGACAAAAGGTCGGGTCAAGAGTACTCTAAACCGACGAGCATGTATGAGGAGATTAATGAATGTGGATGAAGCGAAAGAAGTGTGTTTGGATTGTAGCAAGTGGAAGGAAGTGGTCTCTGCCTACCCCTCCGGGAAAGAGGCGTGACTTTATGTATGTATGTATGTATGAGAGCTAGAATAGCTATGTGAAACCTGACCAGAAGGATAAAAAACTTTAATCAACTTTGAGTCAATGGTCAAACCATTTAAAAACTTGTGTCTACTATCTATTACATATTAGAAGGGATGATATGGCGTTGAGCGAAGCTGTTTTACCTGTGGCGGCGCACCACATACTACGTCATTAGAAGAGCGACCAATTAGAAGCCGAGGCCTGAAACGCGCTATCAGAGTTTTCGCAAGACATTGAACAAATACAAGTTCCAACGAAATACAGTCGGACCGCGGTCCTCGGGCTCACTACCATGCTACAAGGAAGATATTTCCTTTGCCTCCGCATACTCATAACATAACCGACCGTAGCACGTCTGGTGCACCGTAACAAATAGCTAGTAGTTAGTGATATTATAGTCTTTTTGGCTTTATTTCCCCCAGGGAAACCTTCTGATCTTTGAAACATGATTCAGTTTTAAGTCACTTCAAGATTACTTTAGAAACATGAGTCAATTTGGAGTCACCACAAAATTACTTTAGAAACTTGAGTCAACTAGCTTAAAAACTTGAGCCAATTAGCTTTAAAAATTAACTCCGTATATGTGGATGACATACACGGTTACATCTAGTCCTCCTGGCTCTGTTTCCCCCAGGGCGGCTGGGACGCGGGGTGTGCGGGGTGGGGGGCGCGTGCTCGCCTCGGCCAGGGCTTCTTTAGATGCACGTGTTCTACGTGCGCGCGTTGTTCACCGCTCGTCTAAAGCAATTTTGAGTCATCTCAAAATTACTTTAGAAACATGAGTCACTTCAAAATTACTTTAGAAACATGAGTCAATTTTGAGTCACCACAAAATTACGAGTCAAATAGCTTAAAAACTTGAGCCAATTAGCTTTACAATTTGTCAACAGTGTGTTTTTCCTTATACGTCGATGACATATAATACACGGTTACATCTAGTCCTCCTGGCTCTGTTTCTCCCAGGGCGGCTGGGACGCGGGGTGTGCGGGGTGGGGGGCGCGTGCTCGCCTCGGCCAGGGCTTCTTTAAAGAAGCTCGACGTCGAAAAATGAATTTGGTAAGTCTTACTTCGAATAAACACTATTTGACTTTGACTTTGACTTTGACTACATTAGAAACTTGAGTCAACTAGCTTAAAAACTTGAGCCAATTAGCTTTACAATTTGTCAACAGTGTCTTTTTCTTTATACGTCGATGACATATAATAGGTGATATAATATACGGTTATATTTAGTCCTCCTGGCTCTGTTTCCCCCAGGGCGGCTGCGGGGCGGGGTGTGCGGGGTGGGGGGCGCGCGCTCGCCTCGGCCAGGGCTTCTTTAGGTGCACGTGCTCCAAAAACTTATCTCAACTTATTTTTCCCTATATGTTGATGATATACACGGTTATAGTGGTGGTTATATTTAGTCCTCCTGGCTCTGTTTCCCCCAGGGCGGCTGCGGGGCGGGGTGCGCGGGGTGGGGGGCGCGCGCTCGCCTCGGCCAGGGTTTCTTTAGATGTACGTGTTCCACGTGGGCGCGTTGTTCGCCGCTCGTCGTGAAGCACTTGCCGCACGTGTCGCACTTGAACGGCTTCAGGCCTGTGTGGATCTGGAATTGAACAGAATCCCTACATAGTATAAAACAAAGTCGCTTTCTCTGTCCCTATGTATGCTTAAATCTTTAAAACTACGCAACGGATTTTGATGCGGTTTTTTTTAATAGATAGAGTGATTCAAGAGAAAGGTTTATATTTATAATACATGCATAATATACTTAAGGATAACCCACAATAACCATTTTTCCGTGCGGAGCCGGGGCGGGTCGCTAGTAAAAAACAAAAGCTTTATTTGCTTAAATTATTAATATTAAGTTTTCTTTGAAACTTGCATCAACTTTTGTCAACCTAAAACGCAATCTGCTTCTTGCTTAAATTAATTATAATGTTTTCTTTAAAACTTGCATAAACTTTTGTCAGCCTAAAACGCAGTTCAGTCAGTCAATCTACTTACTTACTTAAAATTTTCAGTCTACTTAAAAATTAGTAGAAACTAAATTAACTTACTATTTTGAAACTTGAGTTAACCTAAAATTGAATCAACTTACTTTAAAACTTAATAATAATAATAATAATAATAAATGTCAACCTACTTTAAAACTTGAATCGACATGCCAATAACTTGAAATACGTATTCTTCTTAAAATTTGAGTCAAGCTCCATGAAACTTGACTCTCACTCCTAGAGTCAATCTGCTTCTAACCTATCCCCAATCAGCTTTAAATCAAGAACAAAGTAGAATTAAGAAGTTTTAGCTTCAAACCTAGCGTCAATCTGCATCAAACCTAGCATCAATGAGCTTCTTACCTAGCCACAATTAGCTTCAAACTTAGCGTCAACCAGCTTCAAACCTACCGTCAATCTGCTTCAAACCCACAATCAACCAGCGTCAAACCCCTCAAAACCCCGCATATGCACTAGTGAACTCACAAACATGTGCCTCCGGCGGTTGTTGAAGAAGGCGAAGTGTTTCCCGCAGAGCGGGCACTCGTAGGTGGGGCGCGCGCTGCTGTGCACGCGCATGTGGAACACCAGGTTGGTCTTCTGCGTGAACGACTTGTCGCACCTGTCGCACTTGAAGCGCTTCTCGCCGGTGTGGACCCACATGTGGTCTTTGAGCAGCGCCATGCTCTGTCGACAAGTATTATTATTGCTTACACACTGGGGATGCGCGATTTTGCCTTTCAATCGATTCTCGGATCGGATCGTTTGAAATTCTTGAATCGATCTCACAAGCTAGTATTGGACTCAATTCTACGCGTCCACCGTCTAAATAATTAAAAATTAAAATATCTAAAACTAGCTTCCCGCCGCGGTTCCGCCCGCGTTAATAGCTTTTCCCGTGGGAATGAGGTATTTTCCCGCGGTAAAAGTTAGCCTATATTCTTTCCCAAGGTCTATTCTTTCTTTGTGACAACTCTGCCCGCTTTATCAGTTTTTCCCATGGGAATTAGGTATTTTCCCGCGGTAAAAGTTAGCCTATATTCTTTCCCAAGGTCTATTCTATCTTTGTGCCAAGTTTCACTACAATCGGTGCAGTAGTTTCGGAGCCTATTCAATAATTAGGAATATTTTAGGTATTTTTTTACACCTCGGGTTACATTATTGAAGTTTTAGTAATTTAGTTGTAATAGTTTTTAATTTAGTAAGATTTTGATGCAGTTTTTTTAATAGATAGAATGATTCAAGAGGAAGGTTTATATGTATAATCCATGCATAATAAACTTAAGTATAACCCGCAATAAACATTTTCCCGTGCGGAGCCGGGGAGGGTCGCTAGTTTTGAATACAGTCAACAAAAAAATGAGATTTTAGCTGTTAACGATATTAACACTTTACCTGGAATATCCTGCCACACTGCTCGCACATACAGGGCGTCTTCATGGCGGGGTATTTGGTTCTGTTCTTGTCTGGGTGAGCTCTCCTGAAGTGCTGCGCGTATAGACGCAAGTCACGCAGTTGGATGCCGCACTAAAACAAATGTAATTATAGTCCGTTTCATATAAATCCGGACAAAAGTTCATTGACATCTTTCTTTCTGAAAGTTATTAGAAATTATCATGGTCTAAGAAAACAAGGTCTAACCGTTAGACCACGTGACTGACACAAGCCTACGTGTTAGGGTTTCTAGTGTTAGGGTAACTAGTGTTAGGGTTTCTAGCTTAATGGTAACTAGTGTTAGTATCTCTAGTGTTTATATCTCTAGTGACATGCTATCGGGTCCGGAGGGCTCGGGCCTGCTGGGGACCCTATTGTTGGGGTCCCGCGGGTGTATGACAGGGCGCCGCTCTATCTTGCGCATGATGCGGCCGTTAGTGTCCCTAGTGTAACCCTTACACTATCTAGTGTTAGGGTCTCTCTAGTGTTACGAGTCCTTATTGTTAGGGTTCCTAGTGTTTGTATCTATAGTGTTAGGGTTTCTAGTGTTTGTATCTATAGTATTAGGGTTTCTAGTGTTTGTATCTAGTGTTAGGGTTTCTAGTGTTGGTATCCATAATGTTAGGGTCCCTAGTGTTAGTGTTTCTAGTGACACGATACCTGTTCGCAAGTGACCGGTCCAGAGGGCTCGGGCCTGCTGGGGTCCCTATTGTTGGGGTCCCGCGGGTGTATGACAGGACGCCGCTCTATCTTGCGCATGATGCGGCCGTTAGTGTCCCTAGTGTAACCCTTACACTATCTAGTGTTAGGGTCTCTCTAGTGTTAGTCTTTATTGTTAGGGTTTCTAGTGTTTGCATCTATAGTGATAGGGTCCCTAGTGTTAGTGTTTCTAGTGACATGATACCTGTTCGCAAGTGACCGGTCCGGAGGGCTCAGGCTTGCTGGGGTCCCTATTATTGGGGTCCCGCGGGTGTATCACAGGACGACGCTCTATCTTGCGCATGATGCGGCCGTTCTTCTCGGCGTTCATGCTTTGGGAGTCGTTTCGGATGCGGTTACTGGATAAAGAAACGAACAAGAAAAATGTAAATACAGAATGTTTTTTTTTAGGGTTAGTTTATACTAGTGCAGGGTAGAGGCGACCGGAGGAGAACTAAAAAAAATATTGTTCAAATCGTTCTTTACATTTGAAGTCTTAAGTTCGTACTGATTTTAATTTTCCATCTATCTATACTATAATAAAACTGAAGAATCGGCGTGTCTGTACATTAATATATTTTCTTTATATTTTCGCTCAACACAAATATACAAGTTTAAAAAAATGCCCGTCTGTCTGTTTGTACACGCTAATCTCTGGAACTACTGGACGGATTTTAATAAAACTTTACAATAATATAGCTTATACATCAGAATAACACATAGGCTTCTTTTCACCGCGGGAAAATACTTCTTTCCCACGGGAAAACCTGTTAACGCGGGCGGAAGACTAGTATGAAATATTGTTTTGACCGTTCATAAAAAAAGCTCAATTGACTATAGACTTTTAATATATTCTACAATGTTTATAATGATGTGTACTCACGGGTCATTATCGCTGCTGTGTCGTGAAGATAGCTTCAAGTGTCTGCTGTAGGCCTCCTCAGACGAGAATCGAACCTCGCACACCTCGCAGTAAGGACCGTCCGGCGGCACCTCAACAACCAAATATTTACTAATTAAACCATTTTATAAAATACAACGCACAATATATTGTACGTTGTGAGCACCGTCACTAGTTACTATGAGAAAAATTGCTATCACCTACAGTGGCTACGATGACAACTGCAATAATTAACAGCGTCTATACTGCAAGACAACTGCTATCTTCAATAATATAAAAATAAGTTCAAAAACTAAAACCCGACTACTGATAATTCGAGCTCTAAAAAGTAAGAAACAAGAAAATATTTTCATCAGGAATCATTATGCACAAATTATTTAATATTTTATCTTTCATGCAATAAAAATGTTTTACGTAGGTAAAGGGAATATTTCAATGTACTTATAACTTATTCGTAGTGATGTTCAGTCAGAGGATAGCCGTGGTCGTATGCCATTTTGCCTTAATTAAACAATAGATTATAATTTAAATTATATTAGCATTCGGTCTTTGGGGCCTTTGTCCAGCAGTGGTCGTCTTTCGGCTGAAATAATGATGATGATGAAAGCATTCATACATTTCATGGCTTCCTTGATTAAACAATAGATTCTATTTGAATAGTAGACCATTCATAAATTTCATATCAAAATGGCATACGACCACGGCTATCCTCTGACTGAACATCACTACGAATAAGTTATAAGTACATTGAAATACAACTCGCTTCTTTAAAAGGTCATCGACCTCAAAACGACACAGACCTCAAAGGTCACTGATCCCTAAAAGGTCACTGGCTATGAAAATACAGGTCAGGGCGTTAACCAAAGCGAGGGAGGGGGCAGTCCCCCATAAGGGGGGGTTAGGGGGGCGCAGTCCCCCGCTTCATCGAAATATTTTTCTACCCAGAAACAAATCGGTTGGTTAGGTTAGGTTAGACTGATGTCAATAACAGAGCGGAGGGAGTGTATAGAGTCAGGGCGTTAACCGAAGCGGGGGACGGGGGGCGAAGCCCCCTGATTAAGGGGGGGTTCGGGGGGCGCAGCCCCCGATTAATCAAAATATTTTTCTACCCAGAAACAAATCGGTTGGTTAGGTTAAGTTAGACTGATGTCAATAACAGAGCGGAGGGAGTGTATAGAGTCAGGGCGTTAACCGAAGCGGGGGACGGGGGGCGAAGCCCTCTCTACAAGGGGGGGTTCGGGGGGCGCAGCCCCCCGCTTAATAAAAATATTTTTCTACCCAGAAACAAATCGGTTGGTTAGGTTAGGTTAGACTGATGTCAATAACAGAGCGGAGGGAGTGTATAGAGTCAGGACGTTAACCGAAGCGGGGGACGGTGGGCGAAGGCCCCTCCATAAGGGGGGGTTCGGAGGGCGCAGTCCCCCGCTTAATCAAAATATTTTTCTACCCAGAAACAAATCGGTTGGTTAGGTTAGGTTAGACTGATGTCAATAACAGAGCGAAGGGAGTGTATAGAGTCAGGACGTTAACCGAAGCGGGGGACGGTGGGCGAAGGCCCCTCCATAAGGGGGGGTTCGGAGGGCGCAGTCCCCCGCTTAATCAAAATATTTTTCTACCCAGAAACAAATCGGTTGGTTAGGTTAGGTTAGACTGATGTCAATAACAGAGCGGAGGGAGTGTATAGAGTAAGGGTGTTAACCGAAGGGGGGGATGGGGGGCGAAGCCCCTCATAAGGTGGGGATCGGGGGGCGCAGCCATTTTGCCGTGCGGACACTTTACGGCTTATTAAATGGCGTCACTATTTTACCGTAAAACTTTTCGGTTCCCAAACAGATCGCGATGCAAAGCCGTTTGCGGCACTCTATACACTTACTTATAAAAATGCATGAAATGTTTTCAATATGTAGGTACTTATTGTACAGTAGCCAGCATATGCGGCTGGACATGTCGACCTTCGGAGCGCCCGTATTCTTTAGCGGGTGAATTTCGTTGTGCGAATGTCCAACCGCATGTGCTGGCTTCTGTACATACCAAGTTCGGGCTCCTCCAGGTAGGAAACAGCTTAGTGAAATACATGCCAAATGTTTTGTAACGTCGGCGATTTGAAAGATATTTATATTTACTGTTTTTTTTTTTTTTTAAGCTAGACGACGTATATTAATATATATTTGTTTTTATCGAGCACATTGTATGTGAATCTGTAATGTGAAAATTTCGTTCTGACTTTTTGACTATCTGCAAAAAGGTTAAGTCGATCGTCTTTGTTTCAGGCTCCAATTGTAGCTGACTAATAAAATGTTGACCGGGGATGTAAGATACCACCATGCAAAGTTTCATTTAAATCGGTGCAACAGTTATAAGTTAGGAGATTAACCCGTACAAACAGATGAACAAGCAGAAACAATATAAAATGGGAGTTTTAGCCAGCAGAATTGCTTTTACCACCTTCAGCATTTGGTGGTAGTACTCCGAGCTCATGTGAAGATAAGACATACCTGGCTCACATCTGAGTCAAGATTATATAAAAATTTTTCAATTTTTCGATACTCGCAAGCGAAACCGCGAGCACTAACTAATGATATTTATATATATTTGAACTGTGCCAGTTGAGCCCTCAAATTTGATACCCCACACGGTACCAATTAAAAAAAATATTTTTTTAGTTCACGACTTTATGTCCTGTAGAGGGCGCCATATTTAATTTAGTGTGACGCCACATATCCTATAACCAGCGGACGATTAAGACGCATCAAATGACACCCCATTTGTTAAAATACGACTGCTAGTTTTGGAGATATGAGGGAACAGATGAACATAACCACATACATACATACATACTTTAGGTATGCACAGTGTGGCTTTGATACTGTAAATAACTGGCTTCAGCAACACTTACTTTCTCTTAACACGGGAAAAACTAATTATATTTCATTTTCAATGCGCAAGTCAAAATGCACCTCCATATCCTATCCTTTGTATGCTCATCACTGCAATGTCACACCAAACAGTCCATGCACATGCCCAGAAATAACTGTTACGGACAAATTAAAGTACTTAGGTGTAATTATTGACCAAAACCTATCCTTTAAATTTCATATCGAAGCCGTTACAAATAGAATACGTAAGCTAATATTTGTTTTCAAAAAGCTACGCTCTGTTGCAGACTCGAAACTAACACGACAAGTTTATATGGCCTTATGCCAATCAATATTAACCTACTGCATTACTTCATGGGGTGGCATTGCAAAATCAACTCTAATTACTGTTGAAAGAGCTCAGAGAGCTATTCTAAAAGTGGCCAGTTCTCGTCCTTTCCTCTACCCCACTGACCTCTTATATAAGTCTTGTAAAGTGCTAACAGTTAGACAATTATTTATTATGAACACCATCCTTAAACAGCATGCAGCACTTCCATTCAATACTGAATTAACTAACAAAAGAAGGAAGAATATTGTTTGTCTGCAAAATTCCACAAGCCATGCTTTTTCGACTAGCTTTTTTGTGTTTCTAGGTCCACTTCTTTACAATAGATTAAATGCACAGCTAGATTTTTATCCACATAGTTATAATAAAGTTAAGAACATTCTTATAGAAGCCCTATTACATAAGTCTTATGATGACACAGAGCAGTTATTAGTAGTTATTAAATGAATTATATGTTTAAGTAATCATAGTTTTTGCTTTATATTATTTAATTTTACGATTGTTATTTAGCGCAATTTATCTGCCTGAAACACAGGATTTTTCCTAGTTCAGGCATATTTTATAATTAGTTTTAATGTATGTTTTAGGTTATATGTAAATGTATTGTGACCTTTGTTTAAAATAAATAAATTATTATTATTATTATACATACATACATACATACATACATACGTACCGGTCAAAATCATAACCCTCCTTTTTGCTGCGCCGTAGTCGGGTAAAAAGAACAACTGAGGTCCTAAATGTCAGTCAACAACTGCGATCTCCAATACTGTTACAGCTAACTGCGATCCCCAATTATGTAAAAGATAACTCGTGTATACTGTCAGACAACTGCTGTCCCCAATACTGTAACAGCTAACAACTGGGATCCCCAATTATGTAAAAGTTTACAACTGTGGTCCTTAATAAAAAAAAACAACAACTGCAATCCCCAATTAGAACAAAGTTAACAACAGCGATCCCCAATCACCTTGTTCCCCGTGACGCGGTGTTTCTTCTTCTTGTGCACGTCGACTCCCTTCTTAGACACGAACGTGTAACCGCACAGTTCGCACACGAAAGCGGACACGTGTTTGATGCGTATGTGGCCCATGCACGTCGTCAGTTTGTCGAACGAGGCGGGACAATGGGAACATTGGTAATTCGTCCCGGAATGCCATTTCTCATGCTCCCTTGCTACGCCTCTGGAAGAAAGAAATACATCTTTTAAAATTTTTGCATGGTGCTACCTTATATCTTCGGTCAACGTCTTAGATAGTTTTTAACGCGGGAAAATATCTCATTTCAACGGGAAATTGCACGGAAAAGTCAAAATACAACGCGGGTGTAGCCGCGGGCGGACAGCTAGTAATATACAGGGCGTCCCACAGCTATGCCACATGGAGGGAAAGTACCTTAAATATTGTAAGTAGAACATTTTACTGAAAGAAGACTTTATTTTATTTCTAAAAACTATTAAAACTGCATTCATACATTTTTTAATAATTACATGGTTGAACCGGGAATCGAACCCGTTATACGAGAAAAAAATATATCCTGTAGTTTTATCATACCGATCGAAAGGCTTTATCATAAGGGTTATTTTTTGCTAAATAACATAGTGTCAGAAATAAAAGGAAGACTATGTATTTTAACATTTTTAATACAAAATTTATCAATTTTATTAATACGCTGTTGAATACAAAGTCGCACTCTTTTGATTATTTCACTCCCTGACTTTAAAACTACGCGACGGATTTTGATTTTAATAGATAGAGTGATTCAAGAGGAAGGTTTATATGTATAATACATGCATAATATACTAAAGGATAACCCACAATAACCATTTTCCCGTGCGGAGCCGGGGCGGGTCGCTAGTAACCCCATGCATAAAAAAAATCTCGGCGACCACATCAAATGTTAAAATTCATGATCTTTCTTTTATTTCTGACACTATGTTATTTAGCAAAAAATAATCCTTATGAAGGAGCCTTTCGATTGGTATGATAAAACTACAGGGTGTTTTTTTTTCCTCATGTAGCGGGTTCGATTCCCGGTTCAACCATGTAATTATTTAAAAATGTATGAATACAGTTTTAATAGTTTTTAGAAATAAAATAATGTGTTCTTTCAGTAAATTGTTCCACCTACAATATTTAAGGTACTTTCCCTCCATGTGGCATAGCCGTGGGACGCCCTGTATACACTAAAACTTTGCACTGTTGCTACAAATAACACACGCATCATCATTCAAAAGGTACGGTCTCCTGCAGAGAAATCGGACCCCCCTGTCGTAAGCTGCGACTACCCGCTGCTTACGGCAGGGTGGTCCGATTTCTCTGCAGGAGACTGTACCACTGCTAGACAATGGCGAAGTTCTGGCGAAACTTTGACGGTGCCGTTTTTGAGCAACGTTCGTGTATATTTTACTATGTTAATCAAAGCCGCAGAGCATAAAACTATGGTTTGTTTCATATTAATCTGGACAAAAGGCCATTGACGCCTGAATACAATGAGCACATTTTTTTCAAACGACACGATTTATCTTAAAATACCTAACTTGGCATACCGTAGCAGCAGGCGCAGTGAGCGTGTGACCTTGCCAGACATTTTGGCGTTACATTATATTTAATAACTTTCAAGAAAAGAAAGAGGTCAACGAACTTTTGTCCGGATTTATATGAAACAGACTAGCTTTCCTTTCCGCGACTCTGCCCGCGCCAACAGATTTTTCTGTGGGAATGAGGAATTTATCCGTGGTAAAAGGAAACTTATATGCTATTCTGATATATCTAACTTGGTATAAAGATAGAGTAGACTTTGAGCGAAGCTACCTTTTAGCGCGGCAAAATTTCTTCGCAAGTGAGTGCAGATTTCCTCACGATGTTTTCCTTTACCGTAAGAGCGTCGAATAAACGTACAACGTACATTGCTACGTGACGAAGCAAAAACCCGCGAAATTCCGAATGAAAGTCAACGGCCCTAGCCACTCGGCCACTGACGCTCTATTCCATTCTCTGTAGCCTAGTTGGTAGTACGTCTGCCTTCGAAGCACAGGGTCGCGGGTTCGAATCCCACCCGTGGCAAATATTCTTGTGCTGAGCACTTGTGTTTGTCTTGTGTCTGGATGTTGTATATTTATATAGTGTATGTAAAGCCTGACCAAAGAAATAAAAAACCTGCTCTGGGGGCGCCACGTGTATATTTTTACGATTAGTTCCATTGAAATTCCGCAATTCATTTTTTTTTATTTACTGGTCGGGCTTTATTGATATAAATGAAGCTGATGCTGTTTGACACCCATAGTACAGGCTCTGCCTAGTTTGGGCTCAGATGGCCGTGTGTGAGATGTCCCACATATTTATTTATCATACTAATATTATAAAGAGAAAAGATTTGAATTTGTGTGTGTGTATGTTTGTAATGAATAAACGCAAAAACTACTGAACCGATTACAAAAAATCTTTCACCATTAGAAAGCTCCATTCACCTTGATTAACATAGGCTACATTTTACCGCGAGAAAATGCCACATTCTCACGGGAAAACCTGTTAACGCGAGCGGTGCCGCGGCGGAAAGCTAGTTTATTCATATTTATTTATAGAATAGAATAGAATAGAAACATTTATTTGCAGGACATCACAACACAGAAAACAACAAATAAGACAAAAAAATAACTGCTTGACAAAAATATAAAACAAAACACGATACTTAAATCAACAAAAAGCATTTTTAAGGTTCAAAATGGCAGTTACCGGTTCCTCGTGACGAACGGACACCCCTTACAGCTGAATTTCTCCGTGTGTTGCGCGGTGAGGTGCTTCCTCAACGCTCGGCCAGTCTTCAGCCGGCTCTTGCATATAAAACACTCATACGCGCCGCTCGCCTGGAATGTTCAAACAAAACATCAAAGTCAAAAAAACATATCGTATGGTTTGTTTCATATTAATCCGGACAAAAGGTCATTGACGCCTGTATACGATGGACACTTTCTTTTTTCAAACGATACGATAATACCCCTCCGGTCTATAGGGACAGGGTCAACTATAGGATTTTATTTACATTTTTGCGAAATTTTACACTAATAATATTTTTGCTTATACTGCGGATCCCTTGGTCGACTGTGCGAGTGCGACCCTTGGTCTACTTTGGGACCCTTGGTCGACTGCGGGTCTCTTGGTCGACTACGGGACCCTTGGTCCACAGTAGGACCCTTGGTCAACTGTGGGACCCTTGGTCGACTGTAAGAGCCTTGGCCCACAGTAGGACCCTTGGTCGACTGTCGACTGTGGGAGCCTTGGCCGACTGTGGGATCCCAAGGATCCTCTCCAGGACTATAAGAGCCTTGGCCCACAGTAGGACCCGTTTGACTGTCGACTGTGGGAGCCTTGGCCGACTGTGGGATCCCAAGGATCCTCTCCAGGACTATAAGAGCCTTGGCCCACAGTAGGACCCTTGATCGACTGTCGACTGTGGGAGCCTTGGCCGACTGTGGTATCCCAAGGATCCTCTCCAGGACTGTAAGAGCCTTGGCCCACAATAGGACCCTTGTTTGACTGTCGACTGTGGGAGCCTTGGTCGACAGTAAGACCCTTGGTCGACTGCAAGCCTCTCGGTCGAGTGTCGGTCACTCACCTCGCTATGTCTGACAACGTGCGCGTCGTATCGGTCCCTGATCATGAACCCTCTATAACAAGTGGTGCATTTGAAGGGCGCAGTCCTATAGTTGGTGGACTCCTGTCTCTTCTCTATCTCGGATATCTGCTCCTCGTACGTGAGGGCTGTTATCGTGAACAACGTTTCGTCTAGACCGTCTTGCGTTTTCCGTCGTTTCACATCTGAATTTTTGTATCTGAAATTGGAGAGATTAAGATTTGTCTATTTATTTTATTACTGACCTTACTGAGCTTTCACAGTTAACAGTTTTTCCCGTGGGAATGAGGCATTTTCCCGCGGTAAAAGGCGCTCGCGGTGCCATAGTTTGTCTTTAACTCCATATGTAAAAGAGGGGTAAGTAAGTAAGTAAGTAACACGAGGGGTGTTATAAGTTTGTTTGTCTGTCTGTCTGTCTGTGGCATGGTAGGTCCTAAACGGATGCGCCGATTTTGATCTAGTTTTTATTGTTTGCAAGGTATTACAATCGAGACTGTTCTTAGCTATGACCCAAGGAAATTTCTTAGCCATTTGAAGATTTATCAGCTCTTTTCTAGTTGCTGAAAGGATCAAGCAAAATTATGTGGCGGTCTATTTTTTTTTTTTATTTGATGTTATTTAAGATGTTTTTTGTAAGCCGGGCAAAGCAAAACCAAACTAAACATAATATACAGGGCGTCCCACGGCTATGCCATATGGAGGGAAAGTACCTTAAATATTGTAGATAGAACATTTTACTGAAAGAAGACTTCATTTTATTTCTAAAAACGATTAAAACTGCATTCATACATTTTTTTATAATTACACGGTTGAACCGGGAATCGAACCCGCTATACGAGAAAAAAAAAAATATCCTGTAGTTTTATCATACCGATCAAAAGGCTTCATTATAAGGGTTATTTTTACTAAATAACATAGTGTCAAAAATAAAAGGAAGCCTCCCTGTATATTTTTAAATCACTAAACCTGCTTCATAGATCTACAAAGGACGCTTAAAAACTCACTTATCCATAGTAGTAGAGGGATCTTCATCCTCCTCATCAACCTTCGCTTCCTTCTTCTTCTTCTCCACCTTCTCCAGCTTCCTCTTCTTCCTCACCTTCTTCACTTTGATCTTACTTTCATCTCTCTTTTCTTCTACAACTTCGCTCAGTGTCTTATCGTCGTCAGATTCGAAATGATCGGGGAACTCTTCGCAAAATATTTCATTGGGCTGCTCATCTTTTATTTCTAACTGAAAAAGGAAAAAAGGAGATAAAAAATCTGAAACATACGTGGAAAAAACAGTATAACAATCGTCCCGCAGCCTACTTTAGTTATTTATTTAGTGCAATGCAAACTGTATTTTTTTCTTTTTATTGTTTTTCTATAAATAAATAAATCACAAAGTTCTGGTATCAAACGCGGGTGGTGAACCAACGAATAAGATGTCATTTTCTTTGTGAGACTTTCCCCAGTTTAGTTTTAGGATAATGCAGGCTGAATCTGACTGTCCGAAAAGAAATGATTCCGTACTTCGGAAGGCACGCAAAGCTCTTAGCTGTTAGTAATCTACGGATATACTCGTCATAAAACCAGATGCTTCGAAAATAGAAACACATTGGTACGTGGCGAGAATCGAAACGGAGGCGCTTGTTAATATATTGAATATTCAATATTCGACTATTGTATTAGGATTAAGTTTGTATTAGGCGCACCGACCCGCATAAAATCTATTCATGTCTTCAGTTTCAATCATAGCTGCTTAGATGAAATTGCTACCTAAGCAAAAGGCCGCCAATTGACCTAAATTTTCTATTTTAGTATTGTTAACAGCTCATACATGTCCCCACCGAGGGGCTCGAGCCTACCCTGAAATCAGGGTGAATAGACCTTAGTCGACCACGCTGGCCCAGTGCGGGTTGGTCACAAACAGACAACCTTTGAATTTCTTCGCAGGTGTGTGCAGGTTTCCTCACGATGTTTTCCTTCACCGTAAAAGAGCGTCGAATAAACGTACATATGAATTCGAAAATCGAAAGCACATTGGTACGTGCCGAGGTTTCGAATGGAAGTCAACAGACCTAGTTTTATTATGTATCTATTTATTGCGTTTGTGTGCAAAAAAGAATATTAAAATTTGATTCATTAATTCCATATTCCTGGTACGATTTTCTATAACTTTCAAATTAAATAAGAAATAGTATATACAAACCTCCATAATAGGTGCCACGGTAATTTCTCCACCATTCTCCACTCCGACCATAAATTCCTCTTCTTCCTTGAATTCTTCCTCGCTACCTTCTTCACTCTTCACTTCTTGGCTGTTATGTATGCGGACGTCGTAATGGTTGGAGTCGTAGTATTTGAATGTAAGTGACGATTTTAGTCTGTTTGCTTGTCTGTCAATTGATCTTACGTCTCGTATTGTTATCTGTCATAAATAAATATACCTTTAAAATTTTATACATAATTTTATATATACACCTTTTTATATTCAGGGCGTCCCACGGCTATGCCACATGGAGGGAAAGTCTGGGAAAGTACCTTAAATATTGTAGATAGAGCATTTTACTGAAAGAATTTATTTTAATTCTAAAAACTAATAAAACTGCATTCATAAAGTTTTTTCACATCAAATGTTAAAATTCATAGTCTTCTTTTTATTTCTGACACTATGATATTTAGCAAAAAATAATCCTTATGATGAAGCCTATCGATCGGTATGATAAAACTACAGAGTATTTTTTTTCTCGTGTAGCGGGTTCGATTCCCGGTTCAACCGTGTAGTTATTAAAAAATGTATGAATGCAGTTTTAATAGTTTTTAGAATTAAAATAAAGTCTTCTTTCAGTAAAATGTTCTATCTACAATATTTAAAGTACTTTCCCTCCATGTGGCATAGCCGTGGGACCTGTACAAACCTTGCTCAAAGTTAAGCAAAATTTTGTTCCTGTTTGATATTTAAAATATTTAAATGTCTATGAAACTAGTATGGTAGGAAACTAGTTGTATTGTATAGGCAGAGGAATGGTTATACTCACATACTGGGCGGTGAGGAGTACATCCATCATCAGACCCTGACTCCTGGTCACCTTCATCTTGAACCTAGCACAGTTCACCAGCCTTTGCGCACACTCCCAGCACACTTTCTGAGGTAGTCTATCTCCTTCTGATGCCTAAATAGAAATTGATAAACTTGTTTAAGTGTTTTACAACCTCATTTCCACCTCATTTGCCATTTCTTTCTCGTCTAATTTCAAACATTCAATTTTGGAATTCCTTCGTCATACACATATAACAAAATCTTGCGCGTGCGCTCTCACCGTGCGGTCGTGCTATTTCATCTCACGAGTTGTTTGTTCTGTGTGCGTGCGTGTTTTTGATTACAAGATTAAAATGGCGATTTGTAAAAAGTGCAAACTGTATTTATCGAAAACAAAAGGAGATACAGCGACCTGTCAGGGCCACTGCGGTCGTATGTATCACAAGGATTGCCTGGACGAGGGTGACTTGTGCACGGAATGTGCCAAATTGGATCGGGAACCTAATCAAAATACACCGCAACATACGCCGAAAAGCAGATCAATGGAAGAGGTCATAGCTGGAATTGATGAAAAATTAGAAATAGTGCATGAAATGAAGAAGCAGATTCAAGATATAACCGAGTCATTAGATTTTTTTGAAGGACAATTAAAAGAGCTCAGAGACTTCAAGTTGGAAGCTATTGATCGACTCAGGACCAATGAAAAGAAAATAATGGAGCTAACACAAAAAAATATCTACCTGGAAAAGTCTAACCGAGTTATGGAAGAGAGAATCAGCTTTCTAGAGTGTAAAGAAAAAGAACAGAACATTGAACTAGTAGGAGTTGAAAAGAAGGAGAAAGAAAACACCATGGAAGCAGTTAAAAAAATCGCAGAATACCTACAGCTAAAAAAAGAAGACGTGGATTCTGCCTGGAGGGTAGGACGCGAAAAAGACAACGGCAAACCGCAGACAATAGTCGTGCGATTGCGTAGTCGCTCAGCGCGGGATCAGTGGCTGCGAGCACGTAAGCAACGCATTAACAACATGCAAGTCTTTGGAAGCAAACAGGATTACCCAATATATATAAATGAAAATGTAAATAAGCAAACACGAGATCTTTTCTTCCGAGCTAAGTCTGCCCTGAAGGAGATTTATAAATATTTCTGGATACAAAATGGAAAAGTATTAACTAAGAAAAACGATAATGATAAAAAAATTTACCAAATTAAATGTGATGCTGATATCCTGAAACTAACAACTTAGATTATTGCGCAATTACTGGTATGCTGAGAAAAAAATACAACTAACTTTCGATCACTTATCAGGTAACTTGAGTGATATTGATTACACAAGGTTTACTGATGTAGGTGAATGGACACAATACATTCATAAACGCAATGTAGAACTACAGATTACGCACTTAAATATAAGATCACTGAGAAAAAATTTCAATCAACTTTTAATATTACTCGACAAAATATTGGACAAGTTGGATGTAATAATACTCACAGAAATTAACATAAAACAACATGAAGTAGCATTGTACAGCATTCAAGGATTTAACCACTACGCTAATACGCGACAAAGACGAAGAGGAGGGGGGATGTTAGTCTATGTGAAAAAAGCGATATCATGGGCACCTAATTTCGCTAACGGTACATCTTGTGAAATACTGCATGGCGAACTTGATCTGCAAACCGGAAAAACATTGCATATAATTTCAGTTTACCGACCGCCTAAGACAAATAAACGAAGGTTTACAGAAGAAATTGATGCGCTATTGAAACAGTTACCAACCACGACTAACATAGTGCTAGCAGGTGACATAAATATTAATATTCTAAACGGGCATACGAATCCAACTATATCGCTTTACAAGGAGGTTCTGTGTAAACATGGCCTGCAGTGCGCCTACGATGACGTCACGCGCGAAGAGGTATTAAACGGGCGGACAGTGGTATCTTGTATTGATCATATATGGATGCGCGCGGGCAGAGCGGCACACGCGCGAGGTACAGCTGATTGCAGCACTGTTATCGATAATGCCGATGCTTATATTCTAGCAACCTGCAAAATAGCGGACCACTACTTGTCGGGGCTAATTTTGCCATTAAAACCGGATAGCGCTGCTTTGAGAAGCAGAGAAGTGACGAAAAAAGTGCTTATAAATAGATTAGTGCAGGAAAAATTAAGTGCAGTGGACTGGGACAAAATAATGAGTATAAACTGCCCCTTAGAAATTTATAGTAATATTAAGTGTATTTTCAGTGAAATTTATCAGAGTTCTAAAAAAGAAATAGTTATTAAGAACGTTAGAATAAGACAACCATGGGTAACTAATAGTCTAAAAAAATTTATGGATAGACGTGATGAATTATTTAGGAGATGGAAGTCTGCCCCGCTAGTTATGTCGTACAGGTTAGATTACACAAAATTTAGGAACGAAATGAATAAAGTTATTGATAAGGCTAAAAATGAATACAGACAGGGAATCTTAAATAAATGTAAAAATGATTTTCGGAAAATATGGTCTAACATTAATGAGTGGCTGGGTAAAAAACCAGGAAATGTAGACAGTACCGTTATGCAATATTTAGGTAGAGAAAATAGCTTAGACACAGTCTGTGATAATTTTTCTGTAACTTTCACTGAAGAGATAGACAAAATTAAACATAAATGCAGTAAGAAATTCCTGAAAAGAGAAAGCTATGTAAAAAATTGTGCAATGAGTTTCAGGTTTTGTTGTGTTTCATCTTTTCAAGTAGAAAAAGTTATTGATAAAATGTCGTGCGAGAAAGCTCCAGGATATGATGAGATAAGGGTGCAGGACCTGAAATTCATTAAATCTAGGATCGCCCCAATTCTGGCAAAATTTATAAATTTATGTGTTAAAACCGGTTTGTACCCTAATGACTTAAAAATAGCCTTAATCCGACCAATCTACAAGCAAGGGAGTCACATGGACTATAGCAACTATCGGCCAATTGCTATTTTATCTATAGTAAATAAAATTGTTGAAAAGGTAATTGTAAAGCAACTTACTAGCTATTTAGAAAAAAATCACATTATGTCACAGAATCAGCACGGTTTTAGGCAAAGTAGGAGTACTGCTACAGCGCTTGAATCGTTTACTGATTACGTATATGAACAACTTAATGAAAAAAGACATGTGGTTGCAGTTTTCATTGATTTCAGGAAAGCCTTCGACACACTCGAGCATGACATGCTGCTGCAGGCCATGCTCGAGTGTGGCGTCCGCGGACCGGTGAATCACTGGCTGGGGCAGTATCTTACTAACCGAAATATGATAACCATGATCCGTAATGTAAAGGGTAAGCAGGCAAACATTAAATACGGTGTGCCCACTGGATCGGTGTACGGTCCAGTGGGCTACATCATGCATGTAAATAGTATGTGTAGTGTTTTAAAGTACTGTAAGGCATATATGTATGCTGACGACACGTGCATTGTCTTGTCAGGAAAAAATCAGAAAGATATTGAATGCAAATTACAAGAGGACTTAGAAAACATAATTAAATGGTCACATGATAATGGATTATTAATAAACGTAAAAAAAACAAAGGCAATGCACCTGTCGTCACCACATAACATTAAGTATTGTATAAAGTATAATATTGTGGGACATGAATACGATTGTCTTCATAATAGAAAAGAAAACTGCCAGTGTAAACCATTAGAATTTGTAGATAAATATAAATACCTAGGGCTTACCATTGATAGAACAATGAGTTGGAAAACGCATGTCCAAGCACTATGTGAAAAGTTAAGAGCTATGTTGTGTAAGTTTTACCTTCTAAAACGTATATTGAATAAAAAAACATTACGTATGGTTTACTTCGCTTTGGTAGAATCCCTAATTGATTACGGTCTAATAGCATATGGTAGAACATTCAAATCATATCTAGAACAGATACGAACTTTGCAATTAAGGTTCCTTAAGATGCTGGTTAGTGCCAAGGTACAACGTGATTGTATGGGTGACTATGATAAGTTGTTTGCTTTGTGTAACATCTTGCCAGTGCATGACAAAGTTAAATGCTTGTTATCAGTAAACCACTGTCAGACATATGCTAGTATGTATAAAAAGCAGGATATACCGTCTAGGAGGCGCGTCAAGCCTTTCGCTGAGCTGTACAAAGCGAACAATTACTATGGTTCACGCACAAATAATTATATCCTACCTAAACTATTCAATAGCTTGCCAGATACTGTTTTTTCTAATGTAATATCTCAAAGTGGTCTTAAAAATAGAATAAGAAAGTATTTCATCAATAATATTAGTTAGGAGTAACTTCTTTATCCTGTGCAGTGGAGAGCAGATCAAGCTGAACACCTTGCGCCGTATTTTTATTTTTCTTTTTTTAAATTAAGGAACAGTATCACGGGGCGCGTGTCTGGCTTGACCCTGTTTTTAACTTAACGCCACGAATGTAGTATAGGTACTCGTACTTATTGCGTTTTGTTTATTATCGTGATATGTAATAGCATAATTTGCAAATGATTAGAATAGATTTACCTTATAGAATGTTGAGAGCTAAATAATCTGCCAACAAACTCTTTAAGTTTGGCGGAAAACATGTAAAATGTAATATTTTTATTTTTCTTAATAAACAATATAAACAAAAAAAAAAAAAAAAAAAAAAAAAAAAAAAATATGTCGTCCATTTTTCTTCAGTTTTCCCTTTGACTAGTATTTCTTAAAATGTATGTAATTTTGTAAAGTATAACTATAAATCTAATTTAAACCGCCGAGTTTATACCAGTTCCGTTTTCGATGTAAATTAAATGTTAAAAGCCAGCTACAGTTCAGCGTTCTCATTTCACTTCTATGGTTTGTTTCATATTAATCCGGACGGCGCTTAGTTCCGAGTGGACCATCTGTCTAGGCGCGCCGCGCCGCCGCTATACTCAATTTCCCTGACACTGGCAGAATTGTCTTTGGACAGAAGCCAAAAGCGCAAATATTGTATTGTATTGTATACGTAATTTGTGGTGTAAGCCACCGACCAAAGTGTAAAATAGTGGTCAGTACGTGAATATTACGTGAAACTTTACTTACAGGCATTCCTGTTACTTCTTCAAAAGCTTCGTTTAATTTGAACTCCCTTAAATGATACAACTTAGTGTTCATAGATAGGCAGATTCGGCAGACCTGAAAAAAGTTCATTATTTTTATGTGCCCTGTGGCCTAGTTGGTAGTACGTCTGCCTGCAAAGCGCAGGGCCGCGGGTTCAACCCCCACTCAGCGCAAGCATTCGTAAGTTTATATGGTTTGTTTCATATTAATCAGGACAAAAGGTCACATTTTTTTCAAACAATATCATAAAGCTATAGGAAAATTATCGTAAAATACTTAATTTGGCCTACCGCAGTAGAAAGCGGGGTGAGCGTTCACCTTGCCAGACATTTTGGCGTTACATTATTTTTAATAACTTTTAAGAAAAGAAAGAGGTCAATGAACTTTTGTCCGGATTTATATGAAACAGACCATACCTAATACCATCCTAATAGTATATAATATGTATATTACAGGCTCTGCCTAGTCTGGGGTCAGATGGCGTGTGAGATGTCCGTTGTCTCCCATATTTATATGTATTATAGAGTTCTTTTTTTTTTACTTTTGGACATTTAAGTAGGTATGTCACTTACTTAGGTCTTTACATTATATTCTATTCTGGTGAGATCAAAAATGTTTATACAAGTTTTATATTTACCCTCAATTCTGCAGGTGCCTCCATGTCTTCTAAGCTCTGGAAAAGTTATTAATTTTAAGTATTAATAATAATAAATATACTTGAAATTATTAGAAACATTAAGATTTTTTTAAGGATTGCAGTTTGATCTAGAGCAGTCCAAACTAAACATGTTTTGTTTTATTCTATTTTAATCTAGACATAACCGCAGAATACCAAATAGTAGTCCCCACAGAAGCTGCACTAGGGGACATAATTCATATAAATTGCAACCCTAGCTCCGTTATAATAAAGTGCAATTTAGACCGCACGGCGCTAGGCGAAAAGACGAAGTTGCTGCATCTCTCTTTCTCGCGTATTGCGCCACTCTACTAACACGTCTAGGGAATGGGGAATTGGTCCGCACGCGGCCCGAGACCGCTCGGCCGGGCGGTAGGTAGTTATAGCGCGCAAGTCCATGGAGTGACGGAGCCTGACATAACATTTATTTGAAACAGTCACAACTAAGAAGGCAAGTAGAATTTAAATGAGTAGTCAAAATACAAACCCGCACATCAATTGGCACGGCTCCTTTTCTAATTTTCCGTAGCCCCGACTTGGTGAAGAACAAATCTTCACTGTTGAAATGATCGGAGCACACCTCACCCTTGTTTTTGTCCTCCCAATAGGACAGGCTGAGCGCTTTTAGCCATGAAGCCTTGAGGTCTGGGTCCTTGGGGAATCTACAAACAATAGAATAAAATTGAATTTAGGGGTAATGTAGCAATACACATAAATGTGATGACCACATAAAAATGTTTTTTTTTTTTTTTTTTTTGGCATGATGCTTTCTGCATATTGCCACAGACATGAAAAGGTAAGGAAGCGGAAAGGGTTATTTTTGTATGCTTTTTTGTTTTATTTTTATCATTTATATGGTCAACTATTGTTGCAAGCACCGTTTATTGCACACGAAAATACAGTGAAAGAATTACAAACTTAAGCCGTGTTAGACTACACAATTTGTAGGACACTTTTTCAGTTAGGTTCCTTACTAAGGACAAGTGTAAATGCAGTAAGGCTCCGATAATGCAGTAGGACACTAACTGCAATTACACTTGTCCTTACTAAGGAACCTAACTGAAAAAGTGTCCTAAAAATTGTGTAGTCTAATTGCGGCTTAACAACTAATAAACTGATAAATTTTTTATTTAAGCTTTGTTTATTACACAACCAATACAAAGCAGCATTCACACTTAGAACTGACAATAATTGCAATCTTCAACCTGCCTAACGAAAAAGGGATTAAGGTAAAGCTCCTGGTTAGATATAATATAATAATAATTTTTATTTAAAAACCAATTGTAGAAATTATAATTTAAACTAAAAATAACCAAGCTAAAAATTTGCAAAATGTTGGGGATAATCACATACCTCCTTAACAGAACTTCGAACTCTACTAAAAATAAAACCCCAATCTGGATCTAAATTCAATTGGGGTCTTTAGCTGTTTTCAAAATTTTAACTGGTTCTTTCTTTTGGTTAGTTAACTCTAAATTTCTTTCTTGTTGGTTGTAATTGAAGGGTATGTGATTAAGGGGGTGTGTTGGGGATAATCACATACCTCCTTCGTTTAGTCTCATTTGGAATACTCATTTAATTATTGATTGATACAAAGACATTCTATGTCATAACATTTTCTGTTTATATTTGTTAGTTCTAATCAGATATTCTTTCAGGAAGGATCAAAATAATGTTTGAAATATAATACAGTCATGAATTCAGTAATAAGTGAGTTTTACTACAACGTAGGGAAGTGTTGTGCGTTTCACAGGACTCTATACAAAAAACATCTAAAATGTAAAAATTCAAAATCAAATAATTTAATACAATCATCTAATACAAATTTTATATCAGTAAGTATATAATATAGTAACTTCTTATATTAGTTAACCAGCTTCAGGCTGCTAAACTGAATACAAATTAAATTATAATTTTAGATCAATGATCTTCTGGGACCTCTAACAGAAAAGGTGTTACTTCTCTTCTAGAAACATCTTTGAAGGAAGAGTAGAAGGGAAAGAGAGCAGAACCAAGAAAACTATAACGATAAGTATATGGTCTAAATTAATAGATGCAGTGTCGTATCCTGATACCAAACAAGACGGAAAAAAGACTAGAATAGCGTAGACTCCACCGCCAAAAGCAAGGCTTTTACATTCATGGGAAATCATCAAGGTAGCAATAATCATCAAACTTACACATGAAACGTGATGGCGTGGCTTGTGGTGGACCTTGTTTGGTCGTTCACACAATTTGGCACGATGCATCTCATTTTTACAGGCTATTTAAGACAGAAATTGATCATAAATATCACTTTATAATCCTAATAGGGTTCGTAAATGTTCACTAATTACATGCAAATACTGAAACACGATAAATTTCAAAACCACAACTATGCGACCTATATGTGTATCAATAAATGCTACAAACAAGGTTGAATAATTGTATTTATTTTATTTATGTAGAAAAATTAACCCCGTTAGCAAAATATAAACACAGAGAAAGAACGCCATGTTGTTTTCTGTTTACTTTTTTATAGCTCACGTCACGAGCTAGTTCTACTCTATCTTCTATCTACTCATTCGCTCAACTAAAACCGGAATACCGGAAATAAAACCGAAAGCTCCACCAAGCTTTGTTTGTTTGTTTTGTTTTTTGAATTTTTAACGGAAATTTCTCGGGAATAGTGGGATATTCCCGGGAACGGTACAACCTTATTCCAACCTTGTCCGTCCGCGCCACCAAAGGCCACAGAAGCGGCGTTGCAATCGCACAGCGAGCGCACCGGATATTAACACTTATCACTTTCACTATATGGGAGTTATCATTATAGTTCTCACGTTTTTCCGCAGGACTTCTTTGGTGGCACGGAAAACTTTTTTTTTTACACTAAAACGCAAAGTGACGCAAACGTCAGTTTTGTTGTTTTGAAACAACATCACGCACGCCGAGTCGCCGAATGAACAATATTTATAACCTAAAATCTAACATGTGTGTGCTGTGCGTGTGATTATAAAGAAAGAAAATCCAAGATAATAAATAAAAATGCCTAAAATTCGTATAGGCGAAGTCTGTACTAAAAGCTCCTCATCTCCTATGTTAATAAATTTTCATAACGGATACGTGACCGAGCAATTTAAAGGAAATAAATGTAGTTTGTTTTCCAACGAAAAGACTGGAAAGACATGCGTTGCAGCTGAATTAAACGATATGTTGTACGCTGGGGATGAAGATACAGAGCAATTGGGTAAAGATCCTTAAAGTATTCCACCGAAATAAAAATAATCTTATGTTCTTTAGTTTTGTGGTAAAAAATTCGCTAGGTACCTATTTAATATTAGCTGTTTTGAGAAGAATAACAGGGTGTTTTCGTATTTGTATTGTAGTATAAATTATTATAGGTACATGATATTCTAGTGTAAGAATCATGCTATTTTTCAGGTAAGACACTGATATTGGCGCGAAACAGAAAAACCGGAAAAGTACGGCTAATAGAAGTTGGTTGTGCACAATTAAAGCCTATTTTAAAAATAGAAAATAACTCGACTCATCTTGAAACCAGTTATTTGGAGTTGAGTCGAAAATTTGGATCCAAAAAGCAAAAGCAGCAAGTTGAGCAAAGAGAAAAACTCAAAGTTAACGAAGAAACCGTCACCAAACAAATGGAAAATGCTACACAGAATATTTCACAAGACAAACTGGATATATCTTCGTACAATAAAAGTGATTCGGATGACTTTTACATACCCCCTATAGATAGAACAGCAGCTAAACCAGAGCTTGTCTATGAAATAGAAAAAATTCTCACTGAAGATGATTTTGAAAAAATCTTTTCGGAGTTAGAAGAAAAAGATTACACTGAAGATTACTTTCCCTTTATCAAGAGTATTACATCTGGAAAAAAATTATCGAACAGACATACAGTGCTGGCGGTTTATGCCAATTCATTGCTAAAACTTTTTTTGACAGTAGCAAGAGATCTTAAAAAGAAAGATTATTCTGCATGTCCACACTCACAAACACTCAACGAAATCTTGCTTAAAAATTTCTCCGTTATAACAAACGGCAGACGTAGTAGGCCTACTCCATACAAGGACAAGGCTTTGTGCCATGTTATGGTGTTTGCATTGTTATTGAATGGATACAAATTTTCTTTGGAAACTTTATGTGAAGATGCAAAGCTGACCGCAAATACACTTGCAACTAAAGTTAAAGTTACTGGTGCCACAATTGTGAATGTGTGTGGAAAAAAAACTGTTCAACTGAAAATACCTTTATGTAGTAAGGGTGCTGCGTTTAGGAGAAAAAGTGCCAAGTTTTAATACTTTTATGTAATATAATATTTATAGAAATAAATGTAACAATGTTATTTCTGACAGCAAAATTCTTTGTTATTTATTGTTTGGTTGAACATTTCCTAACTAATCTTAGATGTTTAGGCAATCAACTGCATGCTAAACAAATAAAGACGCAGATTCTTTTTTTTTGTATAAGTAGGTATTTTGTAAAAAAGACTGATTGCCATTATCTAACGTACTGTTATTTCTATTTCCCGACAGATGGCTGGAGTTAGTTATTAATGCTTTCATGCAGGACAGTTATGTTGTGGATGGGTGGTTTTCAAAGAAAATGGCAGAAGTAGATCCTTATCGCGCCATCTATCATCAGATTAAATCACTTTGTTGGCCCGCTTATTTCAGAAAATTACCCAAAATGCGGGGAATATGAAATCGATTGATAAATTTTAAAAGCAGAAAATTTGAAATATTGTTTATCCAAGTAACAGTTTTAACGATCTAGAGGTATAAAATAATAAACAAATAAAATACATATATATTGTAAAAACTAAAGTGTATTTGTGATCATTAATTCATTGATTCATTTCGATAAAAACACTTTACACAAGTTTAGGTAGTTATAGATTTCTAGCGTTGGCAACGTTTTCCCGCAGGTATTTCGCTGGCGACGAAGACAAAAGACAAAAGAGACGCAGTTATGCGCGAGAGTGAACGCGGTGTATTTGGATCTCATTTTAACGCATAACTGCGTCTCTTTCGTCTTTTGTCTTCGTCGCCAGAGTGAAAGCCTGACAGGAAGGAATGGAAAACCGAAAAAAAAAAAAAATAATCGTATTGATTTCTCACAAACAAACATATTTTGTTCAATAAAGAAATAAAATAAAAATGACATGTAATTTACAAAAAGCTTATTTGAATCTGAATCTATCGATTTAGCGAAAACACATTGGAATCGTCGTTTTATATTGCGAGGGAAAATGGCAACGAAAACTGATAAAATGGGTCCTCTAATATTTAATTCAGCATCAATAAAATCTGGAGAGGTGCTCTTGTGTCTCGGGTGCCTCGCAACTGACTGCAGGTTGTACGATTTACGCGAAGAGCCGCTCAAACAAGACCTGGAACAGATTGCAGGAACTTTTCCCTTGGTTAGTAGCTAGCTACCTACTTTTTTCTATTTGGGCATGTTTGCATCTATTTATTAACTAGCTTTCCGCGGCTCCGCCAGCTTATGAGGAATATTCCCGCGGTAAAAGATAGCCTAGCTATCTTTGGACCAATTTTCATCAAAATCGGTTCAGTAGTTTCGGAGCCTATTGAATGCTGATTCCTTTACTCCGTATGTCAATATTATTCTATTTTTGTGCAGGTTTCAGGAGGATCCATGTGCTCCCTGTGCGTACAACAGCTGCGAAAGTGTCTGCTGTTCCGGAACCGATGTTTGAATATCAACTCAATATTGACACAAATTCAAGAAGTAAGTATTTATTTATATGACCATAATTGTTTACATACTGATGGCCCCATAGCCTAGTTGTTAGTACATCTGCCTCTGAAGCACAGGGTCAAGTATTGTATACATGTATTAGGCAGGTTATGCTGTATGTATGTATGTATGTATGTATTTATTATATTCATGTTTACCTATATGTATTTGTGAGTGTGTAGGTACATGTTATGTATATTATTATTTTTTAGTCTGATAAATTTATTTAACTTCTGTGCACATCTTTACCCGTTCTTTATTTAATGTTTTCTTTGCCTAGGCCAGCTGGAAGACATTTCGTGAGAGATAAGCTGTGCCTGTTGTGTCTACTTTTTAAATACCTGTAATTGTAAAATGTTCCGTGTGCAATAAATAATAAAATAAAATAAATCAAGGATTCGAATTCTGCCCAGGGCAATCATTTGTGTGATGGATGAGACCCTGTTGCATGTCATGTCTGCATAAATTCAATATCTTTTATTCAATAAATAAAATTGTAAAGTGGTTTCTGTCAGTAGATACCATTCTGGCAATGTCAGGCAGGACTTAAAAGTATCCTTTCTGTTAGTAAAAGACTTTTACAAAATGATGAATGGTAAAGTAAATCTTTCCTTTGTACATTTTTACTTCTTTCTATGTAGTTGCAAAATAAAGATAAGATAAAGATAAACTTTATTTCAATAAACTTAATCTAAAACACAGAAAAAGGTATAATATAAAACAATTGGACGAAAATATAACATGATGTGTAGGTATGTATTTTATTTTTAGATTATGTGTTGTGGTATAGGTGTATGTATTTATTATACAACATTTATTCAGTATATACGTACGTATTTTATTTATATGTCTATTCAAATTGTTATTATTTATAGAATAATTTTCATGTTTATATATTTGTTATTTTAGGCTGTAGTTTATTGTGCACGTCTGTTCCGCTTTTCTGTTTACTTCTCTCTTCCTTCCTAGGTCTGCTGTAAGACATTTCCTTGGAAATAAGCAGTACCTGTTGTGTCCTCTTCTTCTTTGTGCCTGTATTTTTGTATTTTCTTGTGTACAATAAATATTAAATAAAATAAATAAATAAATTAAATAAATGATGCCTAAACTAAGTGTTTACTTGTATCTTAGGCGTCAGAGTAAAAGATAGAATAACATTTCATAATTAAAATTATGATTTTCATTAAGTTTATAAATTAAGCTAGTTATTTATTATATTAGTATTTGTATATTTTCCAGGAGAGTGAGGCCTTTGCCCAACGGGGCGCCACTATTAAGAAATTGAATTGAATTGAATTATTTATTATATAAGTACAATTATTAATTATTATCATTGTTAATTGCATGTTTTATTTAAATTGAATTTTGTAATATTATATGAGTGAAATATTATTATTTTCCAGGCAGTTGAAGATACTGTAGTTAATATAGACAGACCAAATCTTAAAAATAACTTACAAATATCAGGAGTTACTATTATTGACATCACTCCCAGTACAGACATAATACAAAAAATAAAACATTTTGTTAGAACTGAAACGCTTGTTATCAACATTGACAGCGTAAATGAAATAGATCTGACTGTAGACAATGATGCAATGACGCCAGTGACTAATCAGGAAAATGTTGAAAATCCACTAACAGTCTTTGACAATGATCCAGATGAGAATAATATATCTGAAGAAGATGATTTCTTATGGCCAATAGACAAAGAGGATGATGATTTTAATATTGAAGAGGAACAAACAAAGAAAACGATTAAGATAGAATCTAAAGAAATGAGTAAAAAGAAAATAGAGGATAATTACTCATGGGTGTTAAAAGAGGAAGATGATATAAAAGAGAAACCAAGAAAAAAGGTTAAGAAAGAATCTAAATGCACAAAGCAAAAGAATATTAAAAAAAAAAGTGCAACAAATGATGGTCCAAATGTTATAACAGAATTTTTAGTTTTACATCGTGAAGGTTCTAATTTAGGCAATGCATCTGCGACTAATGATGATAATGAACCAGTAAATGAAATTGACGAATCTGATATCGAACATATTCGTAAATCTAAATTACTGTATAGAATATTTGTGAGTATTTGGCGTGAAGCGATTAAAAACAAGGGTGACCTACATGACGTATTTATGGGTATATATAAAATAAGTTTTACCAAATTCAGACCAAAAATGCCCAAGAATGTCCTTAGGAAAAAAGGCCTCCACGAAGCTGTTAAGATTATGAAGTTCGGTGAGTATCCAAATCTATAAGTATTTAAGTTATTCAGAGGAATCTATTTTATATTAAACTAGCGACCCGCCCCAGCTCCGCACGGGAAAATGGTTATTGTGGGTTATCCCTAAGTATATTATGCATGTATTATACATATAAACCTTCCTCTTGAATCACTCTATCTATTAAACAAACAAACAAACAAATATTCTTTATTGACACCAAAAGAAACCGCATCAAAATCCGTTGCGTAGTTTTAAAGATTTAAGCATACATAGGGATATAGGGACAGAGAAAGCGACTTTGTTTTATACTATGTAGTGATTTATCCTATCACATCGCAGAAAAGGACAACCATAGTATAGATATAAAAGTCTACTTGGGACAGACAGTCCAGTTAGATAGATTTCAAAGTCTTTCAGAGAAGTCAAAAGGTCTCAGAATATTTAAAGATATTTTATATGCCACATCTGCCGTATGCCGGATGTATTGTGGGCAAAAACCAATATGACACCGTCAGTAAAACATGGTGTGAAGAGGTACAGGAAAGGGAGTCACTAAGAGTGCTCATAGGATACCAGCGTTTTTTTTTTTTTTTTTTGAATAGACCTATGCTTGTGTCTGTGTGAAAAGGTACGACCAATCAAGCTTCACCGGACTTGGATACCAGCATGGTCTAAGAAAACAAGGTCTAACCGTTAGACCACGTGACTGACACAAGCCTACGTCATTTTGCGCTGTTCATCCTTGTCTATTACACTTGTCGCATTCGACAAGGATGAATAGGCAAAATGGCGTAGAAATGACGTAGGCTCGTGTCAGTCACATGGTCTAATGGTTAGACCTTGTTTTCTTAGACCATGGATACCAGCGTCGCGGTTCACGATCGCGGCATAAGCTGAATGTGGTCCTTTTATTGTGACGTCATGACGCATCGTTCGGCTCTTTTCATTTTTGTTGTTAATTTGTAGTTTTTTTTTAATTTATTTTATTATTGTGCAAAATTTTTGTATTTTATTAATTGTTGTGGCGTCGTCGTAATAATAAATGTTTCTTTCCTTCCTTTACCCAGCAGTGGGACACACAGGGCTAGATCATCGTCATCTCAGCCGAAAGACGTCCACTGCTGGACAAAGGCCTCCCAAGGATCTCCACAACGATCGGTCCTGCTTGGCCCGCATCCAGCGGCTTCCCGCGACCCTCACCAGATCGTCGGTCCACCTTGTGGGGGGCCTGCCTACGTTCCGGTCGCAATTCAAGAACCTTTCTGCCCCAACGGCCATCGGTTCTACGCGCAATGTGCCCTGTCTACTGCCTAATGGCTACTAATAATGGCTAAATAAAATAAGAATTAATATGAACTGAATTGAGTCAAGTAATTTATTTTGGGTAATTTATCTGTTTTATAATATAACTAGCTTTCCGCCGCGGCTCCGCCCGCGTTAACAGTTTTTCCCGTGGGAATGTGGCATTTTCCCGCGGTAAAAGGTAGCCTATGTTACTCAGGGTGAATGTAGCTTTCTAATGGTGAAAGAATTTTTGAAATCGGCACAGTAATTTTTGAGTTCATTCATAACAAACACAGTCACACACGAATACAAATCTTTCCTCTTTATAATATTACTAGCGACCCGCACCGGCTCCGCACGGGAAAATGGTTATAGTGGGTTATCCTGAAGTATATTATGCATTTATTATACATATAAACCTTCCTCTTGAATCACTCTTATCTATTAAAAAAACCGCATCAAAATCCGTTGCGTAGTTTTAAAGATTTAAGCATACATAGGGACGTAGGGACATA
Source organism: Teleiodes luculella (assembly GCA_948473455.1). Taxonomy (NCBI): domain Eukaryota; kingdom Metazoa; phylum Arthropoda; class Insecta; order Lepidoptera; family Gelechiidae; genus Teleiodes; species Teleiodes luculella. The sequence goes on along the minus strand of OX419609.1, from coordinate 1,922,562 downwards.
GGGACAGAGAAAACGACTCTGTTTTATGTAGTGAGTATGATAAATTTTCAGTGGATTTACACAAGGAGTTGGCAGATTTCTACAACGTAGACATAAAGTTTATTAACATAGAGGAGGAGCGGATGGCTCTGGATGAGAAACGGGAGACGATAGCCAAAGAGGACAAAGATGAAAACTGCAAGATGTGCTGCAAAAAGTTCCGAAAACAAGACGCTTTACAAAGACATTTACATCACAAACACAATGTAAGTATGTAAAGCCTGACCAAAGAAATGTGACACCTGCTCTGGGGGCGCCACGTGTATATTTTTACGACTATGGCAACAATTTCCTTATAAAATTAGTTCCTCTGAATTTCCGCAATATGGCGAGGTGTCATATTTCTTTGGTCGGGCTTTATAGCATTTTAACAAGACGCTTTACAAAGACATTTACATCACAAACACAATGTAAGTATGTGCAGCTTTTTAACAAGACGCTTTACAAAGACATTTACATCACAAACACAATGTAAGTATGTATAGCATTTTAACAAGACGCTTTACAAAGACATTTACATCACAAACACAATGTAAGTATGTGCAGCTTTTTAACAAGACGCTTTACAAAGACATTTACATCACAAACACAATGTAAGTATGTATAGCATGTTAACAAGACATTTACATCACAAACACAATGGCAATGTAAGTATGTGTAGCATTTTAATAAGACGCTTTACAAAGACATTTACATCACAAACACAATGTAAGTGTGTGAAGTTGACCAACCCGCACTGGGCCAGCATGGTCGACTAAGGCCTATTCACCCTAGTATCAGGGTAGGCTCGAGCCCCTCGGTGGGGACGTATAATATGAGCTGTTAACAACGATGTTCTATATCACTTCTTACATTTCCCTAACTCGGTTTTTAGCATTTTTTTCAATGTACAGATTTCCGACCTCTACAGTTTTATTATGTAGATTTCTTCCTTAGAGTATAAATAGAAAAAAATCTGGGAGGGATAGAGTACGCCTAATCGAGTATGAACAGTAAGCACGGATATGAATAGTCCGAATATCTTCAGTGCGTTCGTTTAGTATCGAATGGTTATCGGCGCTGATTATTTTTTCCGGTGAAAATTATAAATTTAATAGGAAAACATTTTGAAATGTGCAGTGATAAGTTGCAAACATGACTCGAGGAACAAATCCAGAAAGAAAAATGTTATTGTTTTCACCGCCCATACAAAATCTGCCAAAATCTGCTTGCGCTTGACATTAAGGCAGCGGAGCGATGTGCGTGCTCTATGTATATTTATTCTCTAAGATTTCTTCCTTTTTATAGGAGAAATTCGTGTATCGCTGCAAGGTATGCCTATACACGTTCCGAAGGCAGTGCCTCCTGGCGGCGCATTTGCTCAAGAGCCACGCGATGCAGGTGCGCTGCAAAGACTGCCAGCTGCTGCTGAATGTCTCCATAGCCAGCAACTGGTGAGTGACTATCCATCTATACACCTTGAAAGGGTATCATTCATTTTGGACCAAAAAAGTAAAAGTGCCGGCCAGCAAACACACAATTCCTGTATTCTTTTACTATGACACCAATTCTGTGCACCCCATGGTTGTATAATTAGAAGCTATTAATTATATAATAAAAATGTTATTTTATTATGAAAGTATTATTTTGTCGCATATCACAGCGCATATATTATCACTACATAGTATAAAACAAAGTCGCTTTCTCTGTCCCTATGTCCCTTTGTACGCTTAAATCTTTAAAACTACGCAAGGGATTTTGATGCGGTTTTTTTTAATAGATTGAGTGATTCAAGAGGAAGGTTTATATCTATAATACATGCATAATATACTCAAGAATAACCCACAGTAACCATTTTCCCGTGCGGAGCCGGGGCGGGTCGCTAGTTATGTATATGTGCTGTATGTATTGAATATATTATATTTATTTATTTTATGTAGTTTATTATTATTATTATACCTGCAACATGGTTATCTGCCTCTCTGTGTCTGACCTACGTGTCACAATAAGCCAACCTGTGTCTGACCTCTAGTCTGGAAAACTGAAATCATGAAACGGAACAACTTTCCCTAAGGAACATAGGTTGAAATGTCAACAAAAATTCAAAATTCAAAAAGTGTTTATCTGTTGAGTAAGATTTTACAAATCACTTTTCGACGTCGAGGCGAGTTCACGATTTGGCTGTCTTCTGTGGAGAAGAACCCGCCGGAAGAAACTCCACAGGCGTTGCATCTTTTCAAAATATTTTTACAAAATTATTATTTTATACAATTTGATTAATATAACAAAGAGTGCAAACGAAATATGCAATTAGAGGAAGGCAACCAGTCAAAGTAGAAAAACTAAACTATATAACCAAAAAAACAACCGGCAATCGACTAGAGCAGACCCGTCCCCCCAAGCAGCACCACGTTAACAACTTTTCATATAAACTTAACAAAATAAACAACTTCTCTACATAGTATAAAACAAAGTCGCTTTCTCTGTCCCTATGTCCCTCCCTATGTCCCTTTGTACGCTTAAATCTTTAAAACTACGCAACGGATTTTGATGCGGTTTTTTTTAATAGATAGAGTAAATCAAGAGGAAGGTTTATATGTATAATACATGCATAATATATTTAAGGATAACCCACAATAACCATTTTCCCGTGCAGAGCCGGGGCGGGTCGCTAGTTTCATATAAACTTCAGTCACGTGACGGGCCACTGTGTGTTACAGGATGACTGAGGCTAAGTCCCACAAGGCGCTGCATCTCGGCCACTTGTCCACTTGCGAGTTTTGTGGGAGGACTTTCACGTGAGTAAACTTCTGGATCAAAAACGACAAAAAAATATCGAACCTCTGTCACAGTCACTGAAGTATATTAATAGTACTACCTCTGCCCCTCGGTCCACGCGTGACAGACATAATGTTGTCGTGCGTATTCTCTTATCCTATTGGAGGATATTTCAATATGGCGGGTTTCTCGCGCGACAAATTTTTGTCATAGCACTGCAAGTTACGGGGGCAGTTTAACAAATTTGGCGCTTTTTTGTAAATTGCTGTACACCATTCAGACCTTGTTAAATGGGTAGAGCAGGGCTAATTGTTTCTACTGTGACGCCGACGATGCCCTGAAACCCAGCCCCAAAAAATACATACCAATTACAAAAAATACAAAAGCACAAGCTTAGTATAGATCGCTCTGAAGTTGGCGCGAGCCGCGTAGTAGTAATAAATGTGTGCCAGTGAATTTAATTTTGAATAAATGATATGTAAAATAAGCAGCGCAGCTGTAAAAATTCAGGTGAGATGTTTTCGCATGCCTGCTAAATACGCGTAAAATCGATGTCTGACGTCTCTACAATTAAGTTGACAATCACCTGTCCTTTTTCGTTTTTAAGAACGTGAACGCGACATATGGTTTTTAAATTTAAGTTAGAGCGTGTAACCCCGGGTCTACACACGTGCCGTGTTTGCCAAACAGAGGGAGACGCAGTTATGCGTTAGAGTGAGATACAAATCACCGCTCTCACTCTAACGCATAACTGCGTCTCGCTCTGTTTGGTAATATGTAGAATCAAGCCCAATGTCTTGTTTAACTTTAAGGCGTTGTCCTAATAGAACGCGACTACGCGATTCGCGCGAATTTTACTCGTACGAACGCGCGATCAAACATATTGAAGTCGAATAGGTGTCCTAATAGACGATCGCGCGATTGAACGATACATTTGACAGTCGCGCGTTCGCGCGAACTTGCGATGGTCGCGTAGTCGCGTTCTATTAGGACAACGCCTCATAGTTACTTTTTAGCTATTTCGTTAAAGCCCGCCCAAAGAAATATGAAACCTTGCCATATTGTGGTATTTCAATGGAACTAATTTTATAAGGGAAGTTGTTGCCATAGTCGTAAAAATATACACGTGGCGCCCCCAGAGCAGGTTTGTTGTGTCACCTAAATTGGGACATGTATCAGTACTGTGGCATCGGTCATGCCATCTCTTTGGCCTTTGGTACTGGCCGCGTTGTTCTAAATTTGAATTATTTAAAAAATAATAAACTGATTTTGATAGATTCAGTCAGTGCTATCGCGTTTGTTCCTGGGTGCGGTGGAAAAACGCACCAGGAATCGGTTTTTCTCGTATATAAGTTATTTCCAGTTGTTTAACTAGTTTGAATGTGAAGTGTTTATGATTCTGCAATAAATAGTATATAAATCGCATTTCCGGAGTTATTATTTTGTAGCACGGGATCGCCCGTGTTACATTTTTTGAAGAGGGAGAGGGATGATGTGGCATCGGTCATGCCATCTCTTTGGCCTTTGGTACTGGCCGCGTTGTTCTAAATTTGAATTATTTAAAAAATAATAAACTGATTTTGATAGATTCAGTCAGTGCTATCGCGTTTGTTCCTGGGTGCGGTGGAAAAACGCACCAGGAATCGGTTTTTCTCGTATATAAGTTATTTCCAGTTGTTTAACTAGTTTGAATGTGAAGTGTTTATGATTCTGCAATAAATAGTATATAAATCGCATTTCCGGAGTTATTATTTTGTAGCACGGGATCGCCCGTGTTACAGTACCATGGTCTAAGAAAACAAGGTCTTACAAGAAGACCACGTGACTGAAACAAGCCTACGTCATTTTGCGCTGTTCATCCTTGTCTATTACATGCACTCGACAAGGATCAATAGGCAAAATGACGTAGAAATGACGTAGGCTTGTGTCAGTCACGTGGTCTTCTTGTTAGACCTTGTTTTCTTGGATCATGTATCAGTACCATTGTTTGTATTAATAGTTTGTAAATGTTTGATATGTGTTCTGCTGGTGTACCTAATAAAGAAAAATAAATAAATAAATAATTGCAGCGCGCGAAAATTATACTACATGCACATCCGTGCGGTCCATAGAGCCAATATAGACGCGATGACGTGTGTGCTATGCGGGGATTCCTACAACGGGCCGGCTGGGCTGCGCTCGCACATACACAGGATGCACCCACAGGTAACACACACACCCATATAAACACACACCTACATACCACATACACACTTACATAACCACATGCCAACAGTAGGCCTACTATGTAAGTAGCGACAGGCTCGAGAAGCTGTCAAACGCGACATATTGACAGAACTACTATGGCTCTAATGTCACTATGTCGCGTTTGACAGCTTCTTGAGCCTGTCGCTACTTACATAGTAGGCCTACTGCTGACTGGTCTGCGTTCGCACATACACAGAATGCACCCACAGGTAACACACACACACTCCAACATAAACACACCTACATACCACACACACACTTAACCACATGTCAACTGCTGGCTGGGCTGCGCTCGCACATACACAGAATGCATCCACAGGTAACACACCCATATAAACACACACCTACATACCTACCACACACATACTTACATAACCACATGCCAACACACTTACCTAACAAAATATATTATACTAGCTTTCTGTCGCGGCTCTGCCCGCGTTAACAGTCGTTCCCGTGGGAGTGAGGCATTTTCCCGCTGTAAAAGGTAGGCTATGTTACTCGGGGTGAATGTAGCTTTCTAATGGTGAAAGAATCTTTGAAATCGGTTCAGTAGTTTTTGAGTTTATTCATTACAAACACACACACACACACACAAAAATATAAATCTTTCCTCTTTATTATATTAGTTAAAGTATGATATGATATGATGTGTCGTCTTTCTTGTTTTTTTATTATAAAGAGGAAAGGTTTGATTGTATGTTTGTTTGCATCGAATAGGCTCCGAAAGTACTAAACCGATTTTAAAAAATCTTTCACTGTTGAGAAGCGACATGATGAAGCTAGTTTGTTATAAACTATGACGTGTATTTTCCTACACTGACACAGCCCGAATTGTCACTACTACTCGTACTGATAAAAGCCATAATTTTAAGTATTGTATTGAATTGTATATGTGTGTGTTCCCCAGGCGCTGCAGTGTGAGATGTGTTCTGTGAAGTTCCTGAACGAAGATGTGCTTAAAGCACATAACGCGACCGGTGAAGATTGCCAATCGCTCAGGTGAGGCTTTAAAGGTGTAACGAGGTACATTGCATGCTACCTCGTTGCCACGTTTCTACTTCATTTCTTATCTCATTTACCATTTCTTTCTCTAAATTTGAATATTTAATTTTGGAATTCATTCAAATGAATAATAAAAATGGATGATTGACGGATGATTTTGAATGAATTCCAAAATTAAATATTCAAATTTAGAGAAAGAAATTGTAAATGAGATGAGAAATGAAGTAGAAACGAGGCAACGAGGTAGCATGCAATGATAGAGAGCCCAAGTTATTTAATCACCACAGTTTCAATTTATGTTTAAGAAATTCGTGACCCTGTGCTTCATGTTTTTACTATTCTTTATTATATGCCCTATAAATCTCAAATCGCTTTGTAAACTTTTAAATAAAGTGGCTGTGACATACGGACGGACGGACGGACAGACAGACAGACAGACAGACAGACATGACGAATCTATAAGGGTTCCGATTTTTGCCATTTGGCTACGGAACCCTAAAAATGGGCCCTCAATCCAGATGCACACTATTTGTATTGAAGCGCGTGCGGTCGCTGCGGCGCGAACTTCCCCTCGGAGCGCGCCGTCAGCGAGCACTACGACGAGGTACACGCCAGCTGCAAGTGCGACGTGGTACGTACCACACACACTACACACATTTAATTATATGAATTTATATCAACATTGCATAACCAAATCTACATAGATAAAAAAGCGGCCAAGTGCGAGTCGGAATCGCCCATAAAGGGTTACATAGCCAGTAACATAATATAAAAGTTTTTGTAGTTCATTCGTTGTGACTTTGATTGAACGATGTTTTAATAATAGTGAAAGGTAAATTGTGGTTTACGATTTATGACGTATTAAAAAAAAACTACTTACTAGATCTCGTTCAAACCAATTTTCGTTGGAAGTTTTCATGGTAATGCACATCAACATCATATATATTTTTTAGATTTATCATTCTCTTATTTTAGAAGTTAGAGGGGGGAGACACACATTTTTCCACTTTGGAAGCGTCTCTCGCGCAAACTATTCAGTTTAGAAAAAAATGTTATTAGGAACATAAATATCATTTTTGAAGACCTATTCATAGTTACCCCACACGTATGGGTTTAACGAAAAATTTTTTTTTAGTTTTAGTTCTATGTATGGGGACCCCCTAAATTAATTGCTTTTTTTCTATTTTTGTAAGAAAATCTTAATGCGGTTCACAGAATACATCTACTTACCAAGTTTCAACAGTATAGGTATTATAGTTTCGGAATAAAGTGGCTGTGACATACGGACGGACGGACGGACAGACAGACAGACAGACATGACGAATCTAAAGGGTTCCGTTTTTTGCCATTTGGCTACGGAACCCTAAAAATGAATTGCTGTTCGTTAGTCTGCTTAAAACTTGAGAACGACTGAACCGATTTGGCTAATTTTGGTCTTGAAATATTCATGAAAGTCCAGGGAAGGTTTAAGAGGTAAGAAAGAAATTAAAAAAAAGATTTAAAAAAATATTGAATTAAAATAAATTATATACCCGAGCGAAACCGGGGCGGGCCCCTAGTATAATAATAGTTTTTTTTTTTTTTTTTAATTATTTTACGAGTTATATTGATTTAAAGTGGTAAGTTAGAAAGAGAAATCCGATAAGTGAGATGACGTCAGTCCGCCATATTATTGTCACAGAAAAAGTTGTTTTGCAAAGAGAAACAGATTAACTTAATAATTGTATATCTCAATCGATTTTCAGTCGATTTTGTTAATACAATACAAATAATTTATTGCACGCAAACAGAAAATTGTATAGGTACTATAAAATTATAAAGAGGAAAGATTTGTATTTTGTGTTACTCTGTTATGTTACTCAGGGTGAATGTAGCTTTCTAATGGTGAAAGAATTTTAGAAATCGGTTCAGTAGTATTTTTGAGTTTATTCATTACAAACATACACAGACACAAAAATACAAATCTTTCCTCTTTACAATAATAGTATGATGAGTTCCTTTACAATTTATATTTTCAGTGCAAACGACCGTATTACGGCAAGCAGAATTACAAGGAGCATTTGAAAGTGTGCAAGGGAAGCCCGTTCTCTGGCAAGCGGAGAAGGAGAAGGCCGATGTGCGAGGGAGACGGAAGACAGAAGCGGGGCGGCGGGGCCAGGCCACTCGGGGAGTATGTGTGCGAGGTGTGCGGGGCTGGGTTCAAAGTAAGTAGCACGCATTTAAACGATACTTTAGGGCCTGTAGGCCTACTATGCAAGTAGCGACAGGCTCGGGAAGCTGTCAAACGCGACATATTGACAGAACTAGGCTCTAATGTCACTATGTCGCGTTTGACAGCTTATCGAGCCTGTCGCTACTTACATAGTGGGCCTCCTGGCCACAGCTTCCCGCGACCTGCGTCCTGCGGAATGTTGCCAGTGACGCATAGTCAAAAATAACAAGAGAACCAAAATTTTTTTTCATTTCTAAAAACCTGCTAGAAAAATGTAGCACCGAAATTAAGAAATTTGTTGCATTTAATAGGCTCCGAAACTACTGAACCGATTTGAAACTTCGTATAAAAATAGCAATATGTACGCTTTTTTTATTATATTTTATTTTATTTTATTTGGTACTGTATTGTATTACAGACCGCCGGCCGCCTAGCTCCTCACCTCAAGAAGCACGAAGCGGGGGACAGGCCACACATCTGCGACCTCTGCGGGAAAGCCTTCCGACTCAAACTCACACTCAAGGTCAGTTACACTACTGTAACCCCAGTATCACCACTTTGCAAACTCACACTCAAGGTCAGTTACACTACTGTAACCCCAGTATCACCACTGTGCAAACTCACACTCAAGGTCAGCCGAACGCCATTTTTTCTATTTATGAAAGCTCTGATTTATAATTTCGTTGCGAATAAATAATATATAATATTTATTGTAACTTTTTATTTATCTTTCACCCTCCACCATTAGGGCCTAGGCGTTAGTTCGCGACTGTACCTCAAGATATGGAGCAGTGGAAGAAAAGGAGGCCTTAACCCAGCAGCGGGACTGTCTGGACCAAATATAATAAGATTAGATCAATGATTTTGCTAACCATTATGTTTCCAGACGCACATGTTTGTACATACGGGCGAGCGGCCATACAAATGCACATTGTGCCCAAAAAGCTTCAGACAACTCCCGCATCTAAAAGCACACATGCCTGTGAGTATAAAAACTACTTTTCATTATGATCGCCTGGTACTATTGGTCTCTAACAGTTGGAATTAGGAATATGTATGTTTTTTTTTTTAATATATACATTACTAGCTTCCCGCCGCGGCTCCGCCCGCGTTAATAGTTTTTCCCATGGGAATGAGGAATTTTCCCGCATTAAATCGTAGCCTATGTTCTTTCCGAAGGTCTATTGTATCTTTGTGCCAAGTTTCACCAAAATCGATTCAATAGTTTCAGAGTCTATTCAATTTTCAATTATTAGGAATATTTTAGGTATTTTTTTACACCTTGGATTATATTATTGAAGTTTTTGTAAGGATCCCTATTTTTTTAAATAAATATAGCCTATTTTACTCAGGGATCATGTATTGTAGCTTCTCAACAGTCAAGGAAACGAGGAATTTTCATTTTGACAGTTCTAAAAACAAAAAATGGTTTCATTATGGTCATAAGAGATGGCGCTGCACTAACTCTTACGTCAAATAAAAAAGACGTGCATGAAGATAGGAAAAAATGACACTAAAGTTAGTCGTGAAGGTCACTGGTAAAACGAATCAAAAATTTAAACGCAACTCAGCACGCAAAAACACGAAACGAAATTAAAACAACAAAGTGCGTGGCTGACAACAACAGTGTTGCCAGTTTTTTCTCTGCCTCATTGGTTTGACAAGCTCGCGTTTGACATTTTACTCGAAATGCACGCCATCTATTTGAGTCTATAGAACCTTTTTTTCTCTTAAACGCCATCTTGAAAATCCCTCATTAGTTCAGATATTTCATTTTTTATACATATTTTTAATATATAGAAAAACCGGTTCAAAAAAGAGGAGGTTCCTTACACGGAATATAAAACACTAGAGGAAGTGGCATGTAGGCGGGGGGGGGGGCGAGTGCGGTCAAAGTTTGCGAAATTCCGCAAACTTTCAGCGTCATTGTGCGCTACGCGCGTAGTGATCGGTCGTGTCGGCGAGCGAAACGAAAGTGTAACAATGTAATAATGCCTTATTTTAATAGTGGACTCAATTCTGCCGTGGCCGCTAAAATCTCTAAATTTAAGTTGTTGGTCTCTTTCATTCATATGGGAACCGAAAAGGATGGGGAGATGAATGAATTTAATTATGAAAGAATGATATTTAAAATAAGCAGCGCAGCTGTCAAATTCAGCTTAATTTTGTAGGTTTTTTTAATTCGTGCTAAATTACGCGTAAAATCGATGTTTGACGTGTCTAAATGTAGGTTGGCAATCACCTGTTCCCTTTCGTTCTTAAGAACGTGAAAGAGATATAACAACTTAAATTTAGATATTTTAGCGGCCGCGTAGAATTGAGCCCATTGAGTGCAAAAATAAAAATCGGACAATTAACCTAAAACGAGGAGGAATTTCCTACCATAGGTAAGCCTATATTTCATTTTATTTTATTAAAGTATTTTAACTTTACTCTGACCGTCAGTTACTAAAACCAACCTTATAGCAACGCCATAAAGTAATTTGAGAAATATATTCTCTAATTACCACTAATAAAGTGTATATTCGTATACATCTTGTACTACACGCCATCTAGCAGATAAGTGTAAAACCACTTGAAGCAATCACAAACTAACTTTGAAAACAAATAAAAACAAGTTTTATAGTGTAGGATTTTAGGTGCAATTTACATTGTCGTATGATGTACCTTGTTTTGTTTTAGTTTCGAAGAATAGCATCAATTCGGATTTGTCAAAAAGCCACAGTCTGTGTGGGATGTAAGCATTATTTTCAACGTGTAAGTTTTTTTCCCCTTCAGGTTACAATTACCCTTTAGGTAACAGTGCCCGTACCCGCCGGCGGGGGCGCGGCCCAAACCAAAATCAAATGATAATCAGAGACGGAGCCCCTCAGGCGTCGTCTCCTTCACGATGTCGTTCAGTATCAACGCGCTAGGACGTGGTCCGAGGCTCCCTCGAGCCGCCCCTAGACGCGTTGGTATATGACTTTTTTTTTGGGGTAGAGTCTTCCGCTCCCCCGCAAGTCCGGTGAAGCTTGATCCGTCGTACTTTTTCGATCCAAGCATAGGTCAATAAAAAAAAACACTGGTTTTCGTTTAAAATTATTATTATAGTATGCCACTTCCTCTAGTGTTTTAGTGTCTAAACATAGTCTATGCGTGATTATACCCGCAATGCTATTTGAATGACTGACTAACGTCACACAGTGCCGTAATTACTTTGCGTATAGCGTACAGCCGCGACCCGTCCCGGCTCCGCACGGGAAAATGGTGGTTGTGGATTATCCTTAAGTGTATTATGCATGTATTATACATATAAACCTTCCTCTTGAATCACTCTATCTATTAAAGAAAACCGCATCAGAATCCGTTGCGTAGTTTTAAAGATTTAAGCATACATAGGGACAGAGAAAGCGATTTTGTTTTATACTATGTAGTGATTTTCTTTCCACAGAGTCACACGCTTGAGAAGGCCTTTGAATGTCACATATGCAAGAAGAGGTTTACCAACAAGAGCAATAGATTGGCTCACGTGAAGACTGTACACGAGGGCTTGCCAGCTAGGAAGAAGAAGCGGCCGCTGTGAACGGAACAGTGCACAAAGGCTTGCCGAAGAAAATACATAATGTAAATAAAGAGCGCAATTTTAAAGAAAATGTTGCATTTTTAATTATTTTTACATTGATCATACTAATATTATAAAGAGGAAATATTTGTATTTTTGTGTGTGTGTTTGTTTGTTTGTAATGAATAAACTCATAAAGTACTGTGCCGATTTCAAAAATTCTTTCACCATTAGAAAGCTACATTCACCCTGAATAACATAGGCTACCTTTTACCGCAGGAAAATGCCTCATTCCCACGGAAAAAACTGAAAGCTAGTGTCATATAAAATAATCTATCTATTCTATAATAAAACTGAAAAATTGGCGTGTCTGTACATTGATTTGTTTTGATAAAGGGAGTTTAGCTGAACACAAAAAAACAAGTTTTGAAAAATACAAGCTCGGGGTTGTGATTGCAGTTATGCGCAAGAGTGAGCGGTGTATATTTTTATCTCATTCTAACGCGTCCCTTTCGTCTTTTGTCTTCTGTCGCCAGTGAAATAGGTGCCTTCGTATGTACGGAAACGGAATCCTCTCTCGCTCTTGACCGGTCTCTCTTCTTAATTCACGCTGTAAGATTAGGCAAGTACCAAGCGATCATAATGAAAAGCAGTCGGTTAATGATACTCACAGGTGTGCTTTTAGAGTCGTTAATTGTCTGAAGATATTTAGGCAGATTGAGCAGTTGTAAAGCCTGACCAAAGAAATAAGAAACCTCGCTATATTGCGGAATTTTTATGGAACTAATTTTATAAGGGAAATTGTTGCCATAGTCGTAAAAATATACACGTGACGCCCCAGAGCAGGTTTCTTATTCCTTTGGTCAGGGTTTATAGACGCTCGCCTGTGTATGAACAATGGACATACAGATCAACCAACTTATCTGTGAATTGAAGGGCGGCCCTAGTAGCGATGTGAAATTGTCTGTCCAATCGCTTTTAGGTAGGTAGGTATTCATACTTGACGTCCATATAGCGGAGTTAGTACCAATTCTGACCACTTCACAGATAAGTTGGTCGCACTGTACATGTGTTACGAGGCGCTTTGCAACCTCATTCCCACTCCATTTTCCATTTCTTTCGTATAAATTCAAACATTCATTTTTGGAATTCCTTCGTCATTCATACGTCATCCTCGCCTATTTTTTTCTGTTTTCCCCTTGACTTCCAATATTGACGGCAGTGTTTCTTAAAAATGTGTGTAAATTTGTATAGTTCCGTATGAGTTTATACTTGATTTGTTTTATGTGAATAAAATGAAAATGAGCGCAAACCAAGTTTAGAAAATTAACCTGGTTTCCCAGGTTGGCCTGGTTTTTTGCAACGTCAAGGTTGTCCCTGGTGTCGGCATTATTGAGCCTTGTAAGGTACAAAACATGGCTCGTGTGACGACGACTAAATCCGTCCGTAGACAGTATAGCTTGGCAAAAAAGTTTAGAAATGAATAGGGGCGGTACCTCCTTTGAATAGAATAGATAGAACAGTGTTTTTATATTATATTGCTACATGTCAAACTATGTTAAATAAAAATATATATACTATTCTATTCTTTGCGGTGTTGCCATTTTAAGTCATACTATCACGCTCTAACTTATGGATATTTTTGAGAAGTAAGATTAGGTAGTTCCGTTCCAATTTTTTTTGCCAAACTGTACAAAGGACCAACAATACACGTAAATAACAAGCAAGGCATTATCTTTCTCTTGAATTCTTCGGACAATCAGGTGATTCCATGGTCTAAGAAAACAAGGTCTAACCATTAGTTAGACCACGTGATTGACACAAACCTACGTCATCTTGCGCTGTTCATCCTTGTCGAATGCGTGTTAATAGACAAGGACGAACAGCGCAAAATGACGCATGACGTAGGCTTGTGTCAATCACGTGGTCTAACGGTTAGACCTTGTTTTCTTAGACCATGGTGTTGCCATTTTAAGTCATACTATCACGCTCTAACTTATGGATATTTTTGAGAAGTAAGATTAGGTAGTTCCGTTTCAAGTTTTTTTTTGCCAAACTGTACAAAGGACCAACAATACACGTAAATAACAAGCAAGGCATTATCTTTCTCTTGAATTCTTCGGACAATAAGGTGATTCCAGGTCTAAGAAAATAAGGTCTAACCATTAGTTAGACCACGTGATTGACACAAACCTACGTCATCTTGCGCTGTTCATCCTTGTCGAATGCGTGTTAATAGACAAGGACGAACAGCGCAAAATGACGTAGGCTTGTGTCAGTCACGTGGTCTAACGGTTAGACCTTGTTTTCTTAGACCATGAGGTGATTCGTTTGTTAACCCTTTTGGTTCCAGAGCCACATGTTAGTACATACAGGCGAGCGGCCATACAAATGCACATTGTGCCCAAAAAGATTCAGACAACACCATCATGTAAAAGCACACATGCCTGTGAGTATATAAAACTAGCATTCCGCTCTGCGGGTCCGTCCATTTTAACAGTTTTTCCCGTGGGGAAGAGGTATTTTCCCGCGGTAAAAAGTAGCCTATGTGTTATTCTGATGTATAAGCTATATTATTGTGAAGTTTCATTAAAATCCATTTAGTAGTTTTTGCGTGAAAGAGTAACAAACATACATACATCCATACTCACAAACTTTCGCATTTATAATATAATATTAGGATTCCAGTCAAGGTACTCGATTATTACACTAATATGACTAAATAGTCTTTTTTTTATATATTCCTTTAATATAATCATTAGAGATAAGTCATATCAATGTCGGCCGTAGCCTGCCTTAGAAGCACAGGGAGGGTTCGAATCCCGCCCAGGACAAACATTCGTGTGATGAGCACATTGAGCACTTGTGTTTGCCTTGTGCCTGGATGTTGCATATTTAATATGTATGTATATCAGCTGTCTGACACCCATAGTACACAGGCTCTGCCTAGTTTGGGGTCAGATGGCTGTGTGTCAGATCCCACATATTATTTTATTATTATTATGTATCGTATCCAAGGCCAAGGATGTTATAAGTAGGTACGTACTTATATTACTTGCTTGATTGATCGTAAAGCCTGACCAAAGAAATAATAAACCTGCTCTGGGGGCGCCACGTGTATACTATTCCGACTATGGCAACAATTTCCCTTATAAAATTAGTTCCATTGAAATCCCGCAATATGGCGAGGTTTCTTATTTCTTTGGTCGGGCTTTATCTTAATGCCACTCGCCACATTCAAGAAAAATAGGTGGGTACGTTACGTATCTTATTCGTGCGTGATTAACAAATTAACTTTAACTTCCACAGAGTCACACGCTAGAGAAGGCTTATGAATGTCATATATGCCAAAAGCGGTTTACCAACAAGAGCAATAGACAGATACACGTGAAAACTGTACACGAAGGCCTGCCGGCTAGGAAGAAGAAGCGGCCGCTGCGAACGGATTAGTGCACAAGGGCTTGCGGAAGAAAACACTTTCTTGGAAATAAAGAGCGCCAATTTTTAAGAAAATATCAATGTAGTTTTATTTATTTTTACATTGTGATATCTTATAAAACGACATACGATGGTGTTTTATTCTGAATTATTTCCTTGAAATCTGTAAAACTTAAGCGCTCCATTAAAAATTTTAACTTTTTGGGCTAAAACAAGTAAAAAATGATCTGAAAACACTATTACAGATTGAGCGGTATAGATCAGTTATCTTGCCTTTCTCTTGCAAAAATAATAAAACTAAAACTGTTAACAAAAAAATTTTGACACATGGATAAAACCAAATATTCCAGTTTCTTGTTTTTGTTATTATAGTTTTGTCCGTTTTAAATAAGGAAGAAGATATTTTGCGTAAGTATTGAATTAATACGATTTTATTACAAGTACTGGCGACTTTGCCTATCAGAGCTCAAAGCAAATATTGGGTCAGAGAGAGAGTCAACTTCGTATTGTTTTGAATTTAGGTAGTGAGTGATATAATCGTGTTACATTTGATATCGTGCGTTTGCATTTATTCACAGCGATAATTTTTGGTGTCCTCTAATAACTAATATCGTGTGGTTCTAAGTCTGCAGTACTAAAACTATATAATTTATTTACTCCAAAACTAACCTACAAATTTTTTGTTATGGTAGCAGCGACACCTAGTAAGTAGAAGAAGTTCAAATTGTTTAATTTAAATCCCTACCTATGTACTTTTATCACTTGTATACATATTAAATTTACTAAAATACTCAAGTATAATTTCAATTAGTGTATTATTTTCACTGCAAATGTTTTCTAATTCCGTAGATACTTAAGTGATAGGGATCATTACGTATAGGTCGACCAGAAAAATAAAAATCCTCGCCATATTGCAGAATTTCATGGAACTCATGAAAATTGTGGCCAGAAACAATACTTATAATTAAATAAACAAGCCTTTTTTATTTCTAAACTAAAAATAAGAATAAAATTTACACTGTGGGGTTAGTTTACTGTTTGATCTTAATCTAAGTTAGTAATAAAGAGCGTCGGTGGCCTAGTGGCTAGGCCCGTTGACTTCCATTCCGAAGTTCGCGGGTTCAAACCTCGGCACGTACCAATGTGTTTTCGATTTTCGAATTCATATGTACGTTTATTCGACGCTCTTACGGTGAAGGAAAACATCGTGAGGAAACCTGCACACACCTGCGAAGAAATTCAAATGTTGTGTGTGAAGTTGACCAACCCGCACTGGGCCAGCGTGGTCGACTAAGGCCTATTCACCCTGGTATCAGGGTAGGCTCGAGCCCCTCGCTGGGGACATATATGAGCTGTTAACGAAGTTAGTATTATAATTATAAATAACCATTATTGTAGCTTGGAACCCATCCGGGTAAAAGCCTCCTCCAACTCTTTCCATTCTTATAAGAATAAGAAGATATTTATTTACACCACACAGAACAAAATGTACAGTAAAAATACAAAAAAAGTACAAAACCAGCAGAACAGACAACATGTACATAATGTTCTGCGCACTGCAAAAAGGCTGTAGCTCAGCATGATGTTGTATTGAGGTACCCACTGGGTAGGCATCTCAATACAACGCTGTTTTTCTGCCACAGCCCTTCGCAAGTGACGCGCCATCCGTACAGACTATACATTAAAAATTTAACAATATAAAAATATAAAAAATCCGGTTGCTTTCATGCTGGTACACGCGATGATTGGTTATACCACTGGTTCTTCTCTATTCCTTGCCTTCCCATTCCAGTTCCTCCCTGCCACCTTCACCACGTCGTCTCTCCATCGGTTTCTTGGTCTTCCCTTGTTGCTCTTTCCTGAGGGGCCTGTCCATTCCGTTGATTTCAACGGAATCAACGAAACATAATACTTAAACAATTTAAAATAATTAGTTCTTAACATAAAGAGCAGCCTTAGGGCCTGGCCACAGCTTCGCGCGTCGGCTGCGGCGGCGGCGGCGGCGGCGGCGACCAGCGGAATGTTGCCAGTGACACATAGTCAAAATTACCATGAGAGAACTAAAAAAAATTTTTATTTCTAAAACCCGCTAGAAAAATGTACCACCGAAATCAAGAAACTGTTTTAAAGGCGTGAAATTACCCAACTTTTACAAAAAACGTTCAATATTCATGCAAAAAGTAACGTTTATCTTATTTTACTTAGAAAACTACTTTAACACTGTAATGTAGCACAAATAAGATTAAAAATACGTAAAAGTAACGTTTTAAGTCATGTGACGCAAAGTGCTCCAAAATATCGTAAAATGTTACAATACTAACGTTCTGGCAAGTTTTGCGCCGCAAGTCGCCGCCGCCGCCGCCGCCGCCGCCGCCGACGCGTGAAGCTGTGGCCAGGGGGTTATAGGTAACTAATAGTTGCCATTGATTGGAAGGTGTTGCCATTGCTACAATAATACAAATTGGCGATTGCAGTTGTCTGGGTTATATATCTTTAGTCTCCTTGTATGTACAATCAAGAGTATGTCAAGTTACAAAACTTTGCACATTGCCTCATTCTTAGTCTGTTGAATAAAGGAGTGAATCGTAATGCACTTGTTGAGCTAAAGCTGCTAGGTTTTAAGTTAAAACTTGATTTTAGGACCAACTACAAAAATGGCATCAACACTCTTTTTTACCGAGCGGGAAGTAATCAAGCAATTATTAGAATGTTACAGAGGTTTTCCATGTTTATGGAAACGATCTGATCCAGAATACAATAATTCTAAAGCAAGGTACACAGCGATGTCAGTGTTATTAGAAATGTTAAAAAGATATGATCGAAATGCTACTATGTCTACACTCCGAAATAAACTCGAGAACATGCGAACATGTTACAGACGTGAATGGAAAAAGGTAAACATTAATATTTTTTTGAATATTTTTATTCATTTACCTACTTATTTTTATCTAAATATGATTTCATGAAAATTAAAGAATATTTATAAACTAGCTTTTCGCCGCGGTTCTGCCCGCTTTATTAGTTTTCCGTGCGAATGTGGAATTTTCCCGCGGTAAAAGGTAGTCTATGTTCTTTCTTTCCCAAGGTTTATTCCACTTATTCTATATTTGTACAAAGTTTCATCCTAATCAGTTCAGTAGTTTCGTAGCGTCTTCAATTATTAGGAATATTTTAGGTATTCTTAGGTATTTTTTTACACCTTTTGTTACAATATTGGAGTTTTAGTGGTATAATCAGTCCACTCTATCTGAGCTGTCTTTTATAGAATGTTGAATAAAATTGCATCTTGTAGGATTTAAGGCTACTTTTTACCATGGGAAAATGGCTCATTTACAAATAGTATCAAAACAAAAATCGTGTGAATGTACTTACTCTACAAACCTTTTTTTCTTCTTTAGAAAAGGCAAAGAAGATCGCATGTGCCGAAGTTGTGGTATTACTCAAGATTGTCATTCTTAGATGAATCAATTAATTCTTCAGCAGAAGAGCCAGACTCCAAAGAAAACAATCAAGATAATGTAAGTGCAATATACAGAAACTTTAAAAACCTTGCCATCTTGAAGAAATTCAATGGAACTATTTTTTATATGGCAATACGTTTGGCGCCCCCAGAGCAAGTTTTTAATTTTTTTGGTCAGGCTTTCTGATTTCAACATGGCGGGAATCTGACAGGTTTTTCACAAATGTAAAAAAATATCTCTTGTTACATTACTATATGCCTTGTGTCTG
Source organism: Teleiodes luculella (assembly GCA_948473455.1). Taxonomy (NCBI): domain Eukaryota; kingdom Metazoa; phylum Arthropoda; class Insecta; order Lepidoptera; family Gelechiidae; genus Teleiodes; species Teleiodes luculella. The sequence goes on along the minus strand of OX419609.1, from coordinate 1,903,591 downwards.
GATGTTGTACATTTATGTAATCAACTGTCTGGCAACCATAGCACAGCCTCTGCCTAGTTTGGGATCAGAGTGCTGTGTGTGAAATGTCCCCATAATAATATTATCATATATTGTGTGCCACGATGATAATCATATGATCCCTATTATCATAATCATATGATCCCTATTATCATACAATTTTAAATTTATCACCTTTTTTTCCAGGTACCATCGAGAAAGAAGTCTCAAGTGTTTCCCCCTGATGAAAATGTACAGAATAGAGAAATATATGATATATTGGAAAGTTTAATCAGCAATACTGCTGAAAATAAATCTGCTGACGCATTTGGCCTTCTCATTAGCGCTCAAATCAAAGCGCTGTCTGATCAACAACAAAGATGTTTAGCCGAAAAGTTGATTTCAGACATAATTTGCTATGCCAAATTGGGTTACCTTAACATGGACACCAAAATCGACTTGGGGCAAGATCGCCAACACTCGAAATCTCCAGGATTTTCACAACAATATTCTGTTACGCCTCAATGCTCATACTCCCCTGCATCGTCGTTCGTTCATCGTTCGTCTCCACCGCCCATGAGTCCTTTGCAGCCATCATCTTCAAACGAACCAATGGCATCTTTGGAAATATCGCAATCTCATCAGACTACACCACAGCATACATTTGCGGAACTTCCTCGTCAACAGACATCACAAAATTCTACAGAATCACACCAGAATATAAAATTGCCAAACCATACATCGCAACATTCATTTCTGGAACAATCTCATTTCCAATCGTCAAACCAGGCAACGCATCAATCAACGCACGATTTACAAAAGCAACAATTACCATTGCCACAACGTTTCTCGCAATCGTTACATCAAGCTGATCAACTGAAAATAATTTCAGTTCAACAAATAAAACTGTCTGAATTTGAAATACACTCAAAACATCTCGAGACATTTCGGCCACCTACTCCTGCAAATAAAACACTGTCACCTGTAAATACTCGAAATTCATCTCCTGGTCCAAACTCTTCAAATAATCATCTAAAATTACCTGAATATCAAAATCAAATAACAAAATCATCACCTCCAAATAATGTGATATCGCGGCCTTTAACGCCACTTTGTACTCCAAATTCTCCCGAAAATCCACCGTCTTCATTTATTTCAACATCACCTCGTCCAGAAACACCCACATATTCACCGTCTTCCCCAAGTTATTGTCCTTAATCACCTGTTTATTATGTGGCACGATCTCCTGATCATCGCACATCATCTGGTGTTCCATCGCCTGATTATACTCCAAATTCTCCACAATATACACCTACTTCAACAAGCAATGAGGCATCCGCTTAGCCTAAAACTCCCTTATATACTCCACTCTCTCCAGATTATTGTCCGAAATCACCTATTTATTATATGACAAAATCTCCAAATCGTCATACATCATCTGACGTACCATTGCCTGATTATACTCCAAATTCTCCACAATATACACCTACTTCAACAAGCAACGAGGCATCATCTTGTCCTAAAACTCCCTTATATACTCCACTCTCTCCAGATTATTGTCCGAAATCACCTATTTATCATATGACAAAATCTCCAAATCATCATATTATATCATCTGACGTACCATCGCCTGATTATACTCCAAATTCTCCACAATATACAATAACTTCAACAGGCAATGAAGCATCATCACGTTCAAAAACACCCTTATACACTCCACTCTCTCTAGATTATATGACAAGATCTCCTAACCACAATACATCATCTGGCGTACCATCGCCTGATTATACTTCGAATTCTCCACAATATGCACTTACTTCAACAAGCAATGAAGCATCATCTTGCCCAAAAACTTGCTTATATACTCCATTATCTCCAAATTACTGTGCAAAATCACCTGAATATCATGTAACGCGATCTCCAAACCACACATCGTCTCGTGTACTATCGCCTGCTTATACTCCAAATTCTCCACAATATGCACCAATATCTCCAAATTACCTTCCACAATCACCTGAATATTGTATGATAAAATCTCCAAATCACCAATCATCGTCAACACCAAAATCACCAGTTCACGAATCATCACCATGTTCAAAAACTACGCCTCCGTCATCATCATCACCTGTATCTACGACACACTTGTTATCATTAGAATCTCATCCGTCTTCGCCTGTCAATGTTCATAATCACCCCGTTACTTTAAATCACAACAAAAAACCACGCAAATCTTTTCGTCACCGAACAACCTCAAAAGCTTCAAATGAAGATGACATGCCGTCAATATTTAAAAACCGCCCCAAGAAAGTTTACCAGAAAAATAACGAAATATGTAAATAAACGTGTTTAAAACTTTAAATGTTGTTTCAATTTAAATAGTTTAACAAAGTAGTAAAAATGAAATGTTTTGAAATCTGTATTTTGAAGGGGCTTTTAGTCAGCCTGTCACAAAAATCGACGTGTTGCAACAATTTGATAATGTAAATTTGTATCGAATTTTCAAACGTGACGAGATATTTTATTATTATACTTTACTTACAAAAAGATCTCTGATACGCAATTGCTTTGAAATTTAATTTTAAAAATAGTTTTAAGACACAAGTTTAACGTCTGTCTAACGTTTTTGTAAAGGGCTCCACATGGTTTTTCATATTTATTTATCTCGTAAAAGAAAATATTGTGAAATTTGACTTTGATAGCGCTATTTATTTTCAGAATGACTTTACCAATCAATTTACAATTCGGAGGTGGCGCGGAACTGCTATTCGACAAAATAAAGAAGCGTGAGGTAGAACTACCCAGTCTTAGGAAATACTTGCCACAAATTCAGAAAGACAACTGGACGATAAGGGAGCTTCTTGTCTGGATACACGATAATCTGTTGAAGGAAAGACCTGAGCTATTTTTACAGGTAAAATACTAACCTATCACTCACTTGGAATTTATACGTTACCTTTTACCGCGAGAAAATACCTCAAGCCCACGAAAAACTGTTAGGCGGGAAGCTATAGGTCTACCAGAATCTACCCTTTAGGTAACAACGCCCGTACCCGCCGGCGGGAGCGCGGCCATAACCAAAATCAGAATTGATAATCAGAGACGGAGCCCCTCAGGCGTCGTCTCCTTCACGATGTTTTTCAATATCAGCGCGCTAGGCCGTGGTCCGAGGCTCCCTTGAGCCGCCCCTAGACGCGTTGGTATATGAATTTTATTAGGGGTAGAGTCTTCCGCTCCCCCGCAAGTCCGGTGAAGCTTGATCCGTCGTACTCTTTCGACTCAAGCATAGGTCAATTAAGAAAAAAAAAAATCTACTAGAATCTGATGGCAAAAAATCGTAAAAAAAGAAAAAAGAAATTGACGCTAGCAAGGTTTCTTCGACATTTTCACCACTTTTTAAAGGAGATTTGAAGCCAAAGCAAAAACAATTCCTGGAAATTTCAGTTGACAGCAGGCGGCTTTTTTTTGTTTTTATATGAAAATCGCTGTTTTAAACTTTTTTTTTGCCATCAGATTGTCTCTCGTAGACCTATATAATAGTTATTTTTATATCTAAATTATGATTTTTTCAGGGCGATTCAGTCCGGCCCGGGATCCTAGTTCTGATCAACGACGCCGATTGGGAGTTATACGGCGAGTTGGAGTATGAAATACAACCGAACGACACCATAATGTTTATATCTACTTTGCACGGCGGATGAATAAATGCGTTTAGTTTTTATAGTTTGATTTTTATTTGTATACCTACCCTCACCAGCATAAAGGCCTCGTGTTAAACAGAGCGACATCTGTCTTAACTCATCCGAACTCCTACTTATAAGTTTAGATTCATATCGGAGAATTGAATTGCTGTCTTAAAAATAATAACTCGAAAAATAATCAATATTTCAAAAATCTAAAACGGCGAGGAACTAGACGGTGTTCTGTAGGATATATAGAAGCCAGCTAGTCGTTAGTATCGCCATCGCTAGTAGGTAGTTAAAGATGGAACAATTGCGGAAAACGGCCACTTTATCTACACTACTAGCGAGATAATTAATAAAGTTAATGGCTTTTATATATCCTACAGAACACCGCCCCATAAGCAGAATCTGTCTTAAACAGAATCTGTCGTAAACCGAATAAAGGTCGCTGTCGTACCATGTGTCGCGACGAACGCGAAATTGGCAGAATTTGTCCATGTTGGACCAATCCGTTGGCCAACTAATGTTTTTATAATTGGCAACACAGAGTTGGATTATTTTAAGGTTGGGTAGTTTTTGTTTACTAACAGAGCGGCCATACTGGTTTTGGGTCGATGATGATTGGCTACAGCAGAAGCCATATTGGAATTGTGATTCGCTCCGGATTGGTTGATGTCTTTGAGTGGTAGGGGTTGTTTGTTTCCCGCCAAAAAGGTCGTGTCAGGTCAAATGTGGTTTGCTGTCGTTCAGTCTTGTGTTAGTGGCCGGAGGATTAAGAAGTGTAAAGAGGAATCTATGCCGCGTGGCGGCAAGCTCTGGAGCAGCGACGGAACTCTGGGAAAATAAAGCTAAGTAGTCTTGATGTGTTTCGAGCTCTTAGAGATGTCCATGTATATATATTTGTCATGTATAATTGTTCCACGTGTTTGTGCTACCCTAAGACGTTGACCTGACTATGTATGACTTCCCCACAGACTGATTACTTGAATGACTTGCTATCTGAACTGTTTAACTTATGATATGTGGCCTCCCAATTGGTATCGTGTATGATGGATGTATCATACTGTGAAATGTGACAATTGAGAGCTCTGTAGTTATGTGTTGTACCGGTGGTCGCGCCACCTGGAGGCCACTTGTGGGGGGGTCCAAGTGTGCAAGTCTTCGCTCAGTTGGCAACTGGGCCATAGGGCTGGCGCCAGTATCGCTCTTGCTGGCTTGCTTTGGAAAAGAGGACCAGTAGGCGATATAGAGGGATGGACGTTTCTTCTAGGCTAGACTGAAGCGTTCACACCTACTCCAAATTACTGTCATCATTTATCAGGAACTTGTATCGAAATTGCTATCATCATTTATCTGGCTTTACAGTTGACCTAGGTTGCCATGGCATGGCTCTGGTCTGGGATGGGGGAACGATAAGTCAGTTGGTAAGCCATGTATGACTACTACTAATACTGTCGCGACGACTACTTGACAATACTGTTGACTATTGACACACTGTTGAGTGTGTGACTGACCATGACTATACAACCTTTATGATATCTATATGTACGTCTATTTATTCTCTAGCTATCACTTGTGAGTATGCATGGAAATCAGCTTATCATAATCCCACAGGTTGTGCAGTGATTCCTTGGTCTTGTGTCCTGCGTCTCGTCTGGTTATCACAACGTCAGCGGAGAGCGACAGTTGCAGTGCGGTCGGAGCTAGAGTTCTATCAGCGAAGCGAAAGGGAAGTCCGGCGGTCAAGGTAGGAAATTTCATATTGTTTATGGCCCGGAATTGTTTTTCGGCGAGCGGCTATTTCCCTGGATGACGTTTCGATTACGTCATATAGTACATATATTCAAGGAGACTATAGATACATATACATACATATATGTTATTTATTGTCCCAATGCGCGCTCGCCGACATGGTGGAGATGTTCTGGGATAGAGATTCAGCAAGGTTTGATGATGTACAAACCTTTTTAGAGAAGTGGCTATACATGAGGATTTAATTTGTTGGCATTCCGTTAACCTAGTGGTATTTTAGCTAAATGATGAGGCTACGGATATGATAAAATTATTTTAATAATTTTCGACATCGAAGAATAGCATAGGCTGTATCGTGCTCAGAAATTTGCCTTTCCCCAGAAAGATACAGTATGAATGAGATTTTACCGTACGTCGTATAAACTTTCGAATTGCGGGTAGTGTTACAAACACGTTAGTTATTGGTACAAAGCAGCGATAAGTTACTTTTAAACGTATGTAATTTTCGGATATTGTTTTGCCCATTTATCTAATTACCTGTACCAAGGACCAGCCAATACCAAGAAGTGGTTTGGTTGATACTTGTCATGGCTGGCATTGGTTTATAACAGGGCCCGTTATAAATCGATGACAAAAGGATAATGGTCTTAGACGCTTGTAATTTACCAGTCGTTATTAGAAGTAGTAACGCGAAATTTTAATGTTACATTGTTTGGCGTCATGGTACAGGGTAATACCTACTACGTGAGATTATCAAGGGAATACGCTGATAAAATAGGCACGGCTCCTTGTGTATCTGTTCTTGTTGCAAGTGTATTTTTCATCTAGTTCACGCAATCGGTACATACATTGAGATCTTAGCTAGGAATATGAGGGAGTATAAATAGATATTTATACCGCGTGTTTTGAGAAAATTCTAATTTAATCAAACGGCAATACTATTTGCCGGTAGCTGTCTAAAGGGACCTTTTCTATGGGATAGGGAGGAGACGAACGAATATTACATACAATGTCTTGTATACTAATAAGTCTAATAATCGTGATTCTTGATTTTCCATTCATCTAAACCTATCACTTTAGTAATTCATATTTGTAGGACGCGTTGTTAAATTTTCCGCGATAAAATTATTATAAATCGAGATACGAGTAATACGTCCCTAGCAAACCTACGTCAATTGTTTTGGAAAAATTAAGAGGTAGTTTTGTAGCAGAGCAGACGTTCCAAAATTTAAGAAGATATCGTTGCGCATACACACCGTTGATGTGTAGGTACTTCATTGCAAAAAAAAGGGGACATAAAACGTACCGTACGGAAAAGTTGTGAAAGGTAGGTCTTATTATTCCAGTCAACCTTAGAGTATCGAGGAGTAAAAATTGGACTTTGTAGAATATGCGTCAGATATCGTTTTAGTCTACCCACCCACAATAAAATTTATACTCGCGAAAGGTGTAGGCAAAGATTTACGGGTTATACCGCCTTGACTTGAGTTTGTCAGAGAGTAAAGTTCCATTAGTAGAATATAAAATTTTACATTTTTGTAGTAGTGTGGTGTGGTGTTTATTTTTTTTTATTATCCTTTGAAGTCTGTGGGGCGTGACTCATCTTTAAATTCAAAAATCTAGCAAATTGTAAAGGAATTTTACTACAGAGCGCAGTGTAATGTTATAATTATTGTTTAAACCTAGAATCGAAATAACTAATTTGGCAGTAAATTTAATTTGACGAAGTTAGTGACAGTTATTTCTTTTTTAATGATGACTTATTCTTGTCAAGTGGTGTGACACGTACCAAGCGATTACAGTGGCAAGTAAGTGTTTAATTCTTTGGAAATAGGTAAATTCTATTAACGTTTGAAGTTGTCATTTATTTGTTCGGTCATTGATATGAAGTAGTAGTAGTGCTGCGTTTCGGACGTAGGTACTTGAATTTTCTAAATAGCACTAAATAGTATGTTTTTTGCAACGGAAGTAATAATACTAGATAACACACATTATTATTGTTATTGTATCGTGACGTTATTATTATTCTTATCCATTATTGCAAGGCTTATTATGATGAAAAATTGTAGGACCTGTTGTTTGTTATATTTTCTTAATATGAGTAGGTAGTGAAATCATTACTTAGAGATTTGTAAGCGGAGAGTGGTAATAGTTAATAACAAATTGTGACGGAGATTAAATATTTTTAACGAAACATTTTTGCACCTACCTACTTAAAGTTAAATTATTTGGAGATTAGATAATAATTAATATTTTTTTAGTACCGTGAACTAAAGTAAAGATTTTGTAGATTTGAGTTAGTGTCAGTTTTGAGTATAGAAGAAAGGGGGTACATAGTGGATTTAACCTTTGCTAAGTTGCCGCGTGAATTATTTGTTTACGTTGTTTAACTTATTGATTTTTACTGAATTTCCTATACACTTTTTCAAGGTAATGTTAGTAGTAAATCTTAGGAATGGTAGAAATTATAACGTCATTCTAATAAATGTAATACAATATTAAGAGATGTCTAGGTCTGTTTATAACGTTATATATTGAACTTAATTTGAAATATCGGGGTGTTTATATTTCATTTGCTCGTTTAAAATTCTTTACTACATTTATCCGCCGCGAACCATACGTGTGATGAGCAACTATAGACACATTACTTATTAAATAATTGTATTTTACGACGGGTTACATTTCTATGAAACAGTATTAGGTTTGGTTTTCGGATTTTCTTGATACTATTTTTTTATGTTCTACGGAGTGATAAGTAGATTGATATTATTTTTGCCATTTAATTCTAGACTATTGATGTAGCTAATAAATAAAGCGTTGATGAAGTGCCTACGATAATAAAAATAGCTGATGCGTATTTTTTGAGAACGGTTGCTCGATTTATCCGGATAGTTAATTAGAAGTTTTCACAAACAGGAGTTTTAGACCAGTACCGGTAGTATGCGTACTCGCTAATATGACATTGAATAAATACAATTACGTCGACCGGTGAATTTTAGGATGCATTGTTGGAATATGAAGAAATAACGAAGTTTCTTCTCTATCATAGAAGTATTGCTGTAGCTGAGGTGTTTTAATTTCTGGTTAGTTACTTAGTGTATAAAGTTCGAGTCGTCTAGTCGTTGAATGGATGTAAATAGATACTTGTTTACTTAGATTGATTTGGTTAGTATAATGATTTGAAGAATTCGCGACTACTAGTGTATCGAGAAGATAGCCAATCAGACTGTCGTTTTCGAATTTTTGCTAATATGTACTAAATAATAGATACTTATAGATTTAATTCATTTAACGAGATTGAGATAAATTCAGATTTACGAAAGGATTAAAGAAGTATTTTTTTTCTTGATTCTTATCTCTCGGGTTTTTGTAATTTTACTAAGCCTTTTTAGCGTCAAGTCTGGCTCACTATATTTATTATAGATAGATAGTATTATTACGTTCAGTAGTTAGTGTTTACAATATTGAGTATATCGTTGGTAGGTATGTCGATCCAAAATATGGTAAGATACACTAGTCACAACTTAAGACCCTATTCTTGAAGGATCGAGTGTATAAATTTGTGGACATAACTTTATTTATATATATTTGTAATTCGTTTAGTTAACGTAACGTTTACAGAATTGACCGATATTTTTCTAAGTTTAGCGTGGTTTAGCAACATGTATAGTTTCACTGAAGTATAATTTTTTAGTATTGTTTCGGTTCATACTAATACGGAATTGAATTGTAGTTGAATCTGGAACAGAAAAGTAATAGTTATTTTTATTTGTATTGATACATTTGCATAAATAGTTTTGACTGTGTTCGAAAGTAATGAGTATTTGGATAATGTAGTAGTAAAAGTTAATCATTTTCAGGTTCTACTTGTAAAATAGATTATCAAACTGGAAACTGAAACGCGATAAGTAGTAAATAAATAGATAGTTTCTATTTGCTTTCTTTCAATAGCGTAATTAATTAATAGCTTTCCATGTTTAGTATAAACTCGATATTAGTATTTAGATAGGAATAATATTGTGATCTTTGTGTGATGATCTTGAATAATTTATCAGAATCAGAATTACAAGTTCCTCTCCTCCCCCCACAAGATATTACGGCCTCGACAAACGACATCTGCCTACTCGAACTTACATAGGTACACATAAATATGTAATGTTATATTACAATGATATAAATACGAATTGATTTGTTGTTATCTACGATTCAAAATGAATTGAGGGATTAATAAAGAATTTGAATATTGTAAACTAAACTTTGCCTTTTTAATGATTTACTCTTCATAATGACGTTTAGTTCAGAGTAATGAAGCGAGTAATATTGATAAGGAAGTTACAGTGCTTTTGAGAAGATTACATGCGGCTATTAAAGTTTATTATTAATGGAATTAATTGGAATATTACCGCTATAAATTCGCGAACAAATTGAATAAAATTAGATACTAATAGTAACGTATTGTTGTCAGCTAAAGGTATGTTGTGTGAACGTAACGAAGTCTTAAGGCTGAATTGACTACTAAAATAAAGTGAGAGCGCTTTATTTGAAAGCAGTAGATTTTTAGGGAACTATAATTTTGAAAGTTAACGGTAGACACGGTCTTTATAGCAAGCAATACGATAATGTTCCAATTTGGATAGCTTTACGGAAGTGAATATGATTTGTCAGAAAGGTTAAAGAGGCGCGAAAGACCTAGTAGGTTAACGTATTGTGTATTGATTAAAGGAAACCTACTATATGATAAGGTCAGTCATAGCCGGGTTATCTAAGTGCAGGCGGAGCACCTGAATCGAATAGTAAGATTGAGTTCACGAATAGTTTTCACCCAGACCAGGGATAGAGTAATTGAAATGTTCGAATGACATAAAGGTAGTCCTTTATTTACATAGAGATGCGCCATTATGTGAGTCATGTAAAGTTGAGAATTTAATGTTTTACGTATTGGCTGTGCAAACTTTTGTGTTAGTTGTGCTTAAATATTTTAATACGTTAAATGGCAGTACTTTTATTATTCGAACTCTTTAAGGGATAAAATCGTGATCGTTTAAGGTAGTGGTATTAAATAGTGACAGATAAGCGAGATAAATTAGTAGTATTTTATTCCTTAAACAACTTAATACATTCTTAATTTTTATTCTGAGTTATTGTTGCTAAGAAGCCCACGGATGAGATAAATATGTTTAATTTTGTTAAAACCGCGAGATAGTGAATACAATTTTGTAAAGTAAATACCTACCTTCAATCTATAAAAGCAATTTAAAATAGGACATTATATACTTTAGCTAATCCGAGATACTAAATAATGTTTACATGGATGGTACTTAATGAAACGAATAATTTTTCTAGGGGTTTGGAAATTTACTTTGATATTAATGGATAGAATAAAGTTTGCATTTGTTTTGATCAAGGATTATTATTGGCGTAGCAGTTCCGAATATCTTTGTTGGGAATATAAGAACAAAGACTTATAGCTTATAGTAAAGAATCTAAATGTCATTTTAATGATCCGAGCTTTCGAGGTAAACCAAGTTTCTAAGGGTAAAATAATTTAATGATTAATTGATTCTACTTGTGTGAAATTCGTTCATGTTTGAAATCGTAGAAGTTTAGAAGTAGTGTTGTAGTTAGCTCATGAAGTTTGAAATCGCGATAATTCGATGTTATTGTGCGATGCGACTACATTCCCGATCATTGAAGGTATAGTAGTACTAGTATTTAATTGTGAACGGTGTTCATCAAATATTTGACAAGTACCATTTTAGTCAATTCTTTATTTACTAATAATTTTTGTAGCTTGACATATTGTAGATAGGAACTATTATGCGAATATTTATTTGTTTGAAACACAATGAATTGGTAAATGGTTTATCGCTAAAATATAAATTGAAATAAGGTCGGTAATGTTGTCCATCTAACGAGATAAATTATTGTGCAGTATTACTGATTATCATGAACAGAGTTTTAAGCGAATCAAACATAGATATTGAAGAAAGTTTAGTTCAACGGGAAATTAATAACTCTTATAGGTACGATTTGTTTAGTGAACAATAGAAATGTCGGATTCAAACATTTCTTCTTATGAATTGTGGATATAATTTTAATTGTAATTGTTGTTCAGTCGTATGAAAGGTTTATGCGGTAGTAATAGATGGTAAAATATTCCTACTTACAATCTCGTAGTAGATAGATAGATATGTCTTTATTCACTACAATGACGATAGCATTTACGAAAAATCAAAGTGGGTATCACAACAATACTTTAAATCAAGGCAGTGAAAGGACGTTGCCTCAGCGTAATGCTCATAGTGACAGTAGTAGAGAACTAACCGTTTGGCGATTGATGTAATATACCGTATAAAGAAAGGTTTTCTGATAGTTTTGATTTAGTTGTTTATTATTGCAGAAGAAACTAAAAGACCGAGTATTATTGGAGTTAAACAACTTTGAACATAAAATTAATTAATAATTGATAGTATCATAAAAAGGAATAATATTTGTATTGTATTGTATTGTGTGATTGATAGGGATGGCGTAATTATGAATACACGAATTTAGATTTGAGTCATTGAGAGACAAGAAATGAAGTTGTAAATTTTGGACAGAAACTGAAGTACTAGAATGAAGTTGACATATCGAATTTAGAAAGTTGAGATGCACAAGGAGCTATGCGTTAGTCGAAAGGTACGGAAAAGAATAGTAAAGAAGGCGATTTAATCTTTACGAGAACAATGCGATGCGATGGAAACGGAGTTGAAGGCGGAGTTAAAATACACACGGAGTTAGGACATGAAAATACCTGTAATACGTGTTTAATTTGAGACGGTTAGAAGGATAAGCTCAAACATTCGTCGTGTAAAAGGATATTTTCGGTACTTGATTTCTCTTATGCTGTCTTGTGGTCGAAGTTGTGTCAATTGTTTCAGTGTTCGAGCTTTTCTGAAGTCGAAGAGTGGAGTCGTATTGCCTTTCAGTTACAGGTTGAGCACGTGGAGTCGTATTGCCTTTCAGTTACAGGTTGGGCACGTGGAGTCGTGTTGCCTTTCAGTTGTTACTGGTTAGACAGGTGGAGTCGTATTGCTTTTCAGTTGCTCCTGGTTAAACAAGTGGAGGCGTATTGCCTTTCAGTTGTTCCTGGTCAGACACAGGAGGATGTGTCTCAGTGCAGTATGCTTGTATATTGAAGATGGGTAGATTGTGAACAACAGTTATTAGTCGTTGTGGTATGTTGGAGTTAAAGATGTTACAGTTGTTCAATTGAAAGCAATATTGAAACGCCGAGAATAGCGAGGAATGAAGAGCGTTCATGTAAATGTTTAGTTGCGATATAATGATCCGATAATAGACCTATAGCAATTACGATTATCGTTGTAACTGAGTAAGGGGATGTAACTCGGTAGTGAAGTTACGGTAAAAAAGGCTGGTCTGATGAGAGTCTATTCGATAAGACGCGAGGTTTAGTTCGCAAAATATTAAGCTGCCTTGGTTAAATAGTTGGCTGTGTAGCGTTACGCGTAGTTAGAAAGATTGAGACTGTTATTGTTGTTCTGAAAAGCGCTGCTGGTTCGATAAATTCTTTAAAGTAAACTAAACTTAAATAAGCTGTATTATTGTAAAATTCATCATGACAATAGCTTACTCGCGACATAGGTCGGTATTAAGTCATAAAGGTAATGAAAACGGATATTATACAGACACAGATTGCCATGCTTTATGTTAAAGATTAGGTACGTAACAGGAGTAAGAATACAACCTAATTTAAACGGCGTAAAATGTTTGTAATTTCTCTTTGTCAGACGAGAGTTGTTGGTCTTTGGTACCTGGAACAACAACTTTTCCTGTCGCGGGAGGTTCTTCCTAAAGAGGTCGGAAGAAAGTCTCATGATGGAGTCTGAGTAACACATTTGAGTAAAATAACGTTGAGAAGATAAGGCGAACTGCATTGTTGAGTTAGTTATTATTACGTTGACGGAAATTTTGCGAACGGTTATAACTTTTTGACTGTTATAAGAATCGAGTTATAAGTTTACGGGAAAGAAAGATATGGATTCCAATGATGAGCCAAGTGATATCGGATTTGGTCGGACGTAGTCTACTGAGATAACCTTCTAGCAAATCTTACGTTTAATGAAGTCGGAATGGTAAAAGCTTACATATCAATGTGAGAATGTTGAATAGTACTATTGAAAACATTGAGTTGATTATCTCAAGACATTAGAGAACTTGCTCTACGAGATTATTGAGCCAAGCCACTAGGGGAATGCCAACAAGGACCACTATGCCAACAGGGATTGAATGAGATAATGTTTAAATGGAGAGATGGAAAGGAAAACACGTTTATTTGCACTGTCGCAAATCAAACAACTGATGATATCAAAAGATGCCACAGATATGAGACTTCAACAGATAGTTGCGAAGCCCTATCAGGTGAAAACAGAACCAGAGAATTTGGTATCGGGATTTAAGTTTATTAGTACAGAATTTGAGACGAAAGATATCGCCTCCGATTGTGATTTTTTTTATTGAAATTTGAAATGAAATTAATCGGCAGAAGGCCGAAATGGAGATTGGAGACTTTCCATGGGAAAGTAATTGAGTATGACATGCATGAGATTGTAAGAAGTGTTATAGAAAAGGAATTGAAGTTAAGAATATTTGCCAAAGTGTGTTGATGATGATGTCACTTAGTGTACGTGAAATATTTTCAAACTGGATAGCGACACCGACTGTTGGTCGAGATACGTGAATGAAGCAAGAGCCGCGTGGCTCACTTCTTGTCGGCCGGGTGTGTCGCGACGAACGCGAAATTGGCAGAATTTGTCCATGTTGGACCAATCCGTTGGCCAACTAATGTTTTTATAATTGGCAACACAGAGTTGGATTATTTTAAGGTTGGGTAGTTTTTGTTTACTAACAGAGCGGCCATACTGGTTTTGGGTCGATGATGATTGGCTACAGCAGAAGCCATATTGGAATTGTGATTCGCTCCGGATTGGTTGATGTCTTTGAGTGGTAGGGGTTGTTTGTTTCCCGCCAAAAAGGTCGTGTCAGGTCAAATGTGGTTTGCTGTCGTTCAGTCTTGTGTTAGTGGCCGGAGGATTAAGAAGTGTAAAGAGGAATCTATGCCGCGTGGCGGCAAGCTCTGGAGCAGCGACGGAACTCTGGGAAAATAAAGCTAAGTAGTCTTGATGTGTTTCGAGCTCTTAGAGATGTCCATGTATATATATTTGTCATGTATAATTGTTCCACGTGTTTGTGCTACCCTAAGACGTTGACCTGACTATGTATGACTTCCCCACAGACTGATTACTTGAATGACTTGCTATCTGAACTGTTTAACTTATGATATGTGGCCTCCCAATTGGTATCGTGTATGATGGATGTATCATACTGTGAAATGTGACAATTGAGAGCTCTGTAGTTATGTGTTGTACCGGTGGTCGCGCCACCTGGAGGCCACTTGTGGGGGGGTCCAAGTGTGCAAGTCTTCGCTCAGTTGGCAACTGGGCCATAGGGCTGGCGCCAGTATCGCTCTTGCTGGCTTGCTTTGGAAAAGAGGACCAGTAGGCGATATAGAGGGATGGACGTTTCTTCTAGGCTAGACTGAAGCGTTCACACCTACTCCAAATTACTGTCATCATTTATCAGGAACTTGTATCGAAATTGCTATCATCATTTATCTGGCTTTACAGTTGACCTAGGTTGCCATGGCATGGCTCTGGTCTGGGATGGGGGAACGATAAGTCAGTTGGTAAGCCATGTATGACTACTACTAATACTGTCGCGACGACTACTTGACAATACTGTTGACTATTGACACACTGTTGAGTGTGTGACTGACCATGACTATACAACCTTTATGATATCTATATGTACGTCTATTTATTCTCTAGCTATCACTTGTGAGTATGCATGGAAATCAGCTTATCATAATCCCACAGGTTGTGCAGTGATTCCTTGGTCTTGTGTCCTGCGTCTCGTCTGGTTATCACAACGTCAGCGGAGAGCGACAGTTGCAGTGCGGTCGGAGCTAGAGTTCTATCAGCGAAGCGAAAGGGAAGTCCGGCGGTCAAGGTAGGAAATTTCATATTGTTTATGGCCCGGAATTGTTTTTCGGCGAGCGGCTATTTCCCTGGATGACGTTTCGATTACGTCATATAGTACATATATTCAAGGAGACTATAGATACATATACATACATATATGTTATTTATTGTCCCAATGCGCGCTCGCCGACACCATGTGTAGTTAGTTCGGGTGATTTGCAATAGATGGCGCCATATTTAAAATAAAAAAGGTCTCAAATGGAGACCACGTGTTGGCAAGCGTAGCGTGGGACGCCCCCCTGCAAGATGGACCGACGACCTGAAAAAGGTGGCTGGCGGTGGCTGGTGAGAGCAGCGGAGGATCGTGTAGTGTGGCGCACGCGCGGGGAGGCCTATGTCCAGCAGTGGACTGCTACGGGCTGATATGTATGTATGTATGTACCATCAGCAAAGTTCCCGCTAGCCCAGTTTAAAAATATTTCCCTTGCACACGACGATCTTCTCTAGCCCCGCCTTTTTGTTTTATTTACCAATTACCGATGATTTTTGAAGTATATTTCTGAAGAAATTAAAACTCAAAAAAGAATGCTTATAGTTGAGTATGTCAATATAACGTTTATGACGAAAAAAAAAACAGCAAGGCGGGGTCTAGCATACTTTGTCTCGAACCACTGCACACAATATTATCCCTTAAGGTGGGCTAGCGGCAACTTTGCTGATAGTACTAGCCTAATCAAATTGTATAAATTAATAAATTATGTAAAAATATTTTGAAAAAATGCAACGCCTGTGGAGTTTCTTCCGGAGAGTTCTTATCCACAGAAGACAGCCAAATCGTGAACTCTCCTCGACGTCGAAAAGTGATTTGTAAAATCTTACTTCGAATAAACAAATTTTGAATTTTTGAATTCTTAAACCGTTTTGACGAAAAACAACACGAATGGAGTTAACGGTAGAGTTATTTAAGCCCGACGTCAAGTGTATTTTATTACTAGCTTTACGCCCGCGTTAACAGGTTTTACCGTGGGAAAGAAGTATTTTCCCGCGGTAAAAAGTAGCCTATGTGTTATTTTGATGTATAAGCTATATTATTGTAAAGTTTCATTAAAATCCGTCTAGTAGTTCCAGAGATTGGCGTGTACAAATACAAACAGACAGGCAGTCATTATTTTCAAAACTTGTATTTCTGTGTTCAGCTACACTCCCTTTATCACCTACAATCAGTTTTTGAAAAAGAAATCAATGTACAGACACGCCGATTCTTCAGTTTTATTATAGGTAGTAGGAGGCTCCCTAATGACGTCAATATATAAGAAGCTAAAAAGCTTCGCTCAAACCAAGACCTCTCAGTTCCATTGAAATTCCGCAGTATTTCGAGATTTTTTTTTCTGTTCGAGCTTATTGGCCAGGCTCTTTGACGTCAACAAAGAAATAATTTAATTTATTTTTCTAATGTTAACGGTTCACATGTTTCTAAGTAACCCTAAATCTGGGATTACTGTAGGTACCTAATACCAGAGATGTAATTGGCTCTGCCCTCATGACGAGGGTGGCATGTCAAAAACAAACGCAGAGCCGGATTCAGAGCATCAATTAAGAGACAGTTTTAAAATTATTATCACTACATACTTAGTATAAAACAAAGTCCCTTTCTCCGACCCTATGTCCCTATGTATGCTTAAATCTTTAAAACTACGCAACGGATTTTGATGCGGTTTTTTTAGGGTTCCGTAGCCAAATGGCAAAAAACGGAACCCTTATAGATTCGTCATGTCTGTCTGTCCGTCCGTCCGTCCGTCCGTCCGTCCGTCCGTCCGTATGTCACAGCCACTTTTTTCCGAAACTATAAGAGCTATACTGTTGAAACTTGGTAAGTAGATGTATTTTGTAAACCGCATTAAGATTTTCACAAAAAATTATAAAGAAAACAATAAATTTTGGGGGTCCCCATACTTAGAACTGAAACTAAAAAAAAATTTTTTCATCAAACCCATACGTGTGTGGTATCTATGGATAGGTCTTCAAAAATGATATTGAGGTTTCTAATATCATTTTTTTCTAAACTGAATAGTTTGCGCGAGAGACACTTCCAGAGTGGTAAAATGTGTGTCCCCCCCCCTCTAACTTCTAAAATAAGAGAACGATAAAGCTAAAAAAAATATATGATGTTCATTACCATGCAAACTACCAACGAAAATTGGTTTGAATGGGATCTAGTAAGTAGTTTTTTTTTAATACGTCATAAATCGTAAACCGCAATTTCCCTTTCACTATTACTGAAACATCGATCAAAGTTACAACGAACTACAAGAACTTTTATATTATGTTACTTGCTGATACGGAACCCTTCATGGGCGAGTCCAACTCGCACTTGGCCGCTTTTTTAATAGATAGAGTGATTCAAGAGGAAGGTTTATATGTATAATACATGCATAATTTACTTAAGGATAACCCACAATAACCATTTTCCCGTGCGGAGCCGGAGCGTGTCGCTAGTGATTTATAAAGGTATATTTACCGTGGTAGAGCGTTGGTGGCCTAGTGGCAAAGGCCGTTGACTTCCATTCGGAAGTTTACTTCAAGCCTCGGCACGTACAGTCTGATCAAAAAGAATGGAAATTAAAAAGAAGCAACACTGTAGTGTCGTCTTATTTTCACGATCTATTAGTTGGAGAGGGACAAAACTACAGTGACGCTACTTTTTTATTTTTATTCTTTTGGGCCAGACTGTAGGTACCAGTGCGTTTAAATTTTCGAATTCTTATGTAGGTACGTTTATTCGGTGCTCTTACGGTGAAGAAAAACATCGTGATAAAACCTGCACACACCTGCGATGGTCCTACATTTCTGTCGCTTTGTTAAAGCCTAAAAACAACATTCTAGATATACAACTGTTGCAATAATGTGTTCATCTGCTCCGTTTGTTTGTTTGTTTGTTCTTAGACTGAGATGGAACCTGTTGTTTCAGATTACCATGACAGAGAAACGGTTGTGTGGAGATGCTGAGGTAGATGTTTATTTTTACTAGGTAGGTTAGTCTAGTTGCAGTTGGAGCGAGAATTAGACTAGCATGGTTGTGTGAGTGAAAAAATCTAAATGACTATGCCGCCGCCGGCGTTTTACCACTTTTTCCGTGGAAAAAAACAACATCTAGTTGACTGAATTGTAAATATCTAAACCATTCTCGAATCCACTTAAACACACAAAAAGTTTAATTAAAATCAGTGCGGGCTGGTTAACGTTGGTTAACGCAGGTGTGTGCTAGTTTCTTCACGATGTATTCCTTAACTATAACATGGAGAGAGTGTCTGTGGCAAAGTGGCTAGAGCCGTTGACTTCCATCTGGAAGTTCGCGGGTTCGAACCTCGGCACGTACCACTGTGTTTTCGATTTTCGAATTCGTATTGTACGTTTATTCGACGCTCTTACGGTGAAGGAAAACGTCGCGAGGAAACTTGCACACATTTGCGAAGTAATTCAAGGGTTGTGTGAAGTTGACCAACCCGCACTGGGCCAGTGTGGTCGACTAAGGTCTAATCACCTTGACATCAGGGTAGGCTCGAGTCCCTCGGTGGGGACATTGTAATATTATGACCTATTAATGAACCTGGTTTATGAATATTTATCTATTAACTTGGTAGTTTGCTCAGTTTTTGATGTTCTAAGAACTTTCAGTTTGACTCGTACCACTGGCCAGTCACTCCATACAGCAAACGCATTTTGACAAGCTACTTCTTTTTGAATAACAACTGAATATCAACTACAAGTCAATAGCGCTAGGCGCTATGTAAAACACCCCCGACCACCCCTGTAGGCTTTACTATGTAGCGACAGGCTCGAGAAGCTGGCAAACGCGACATATTGACAGAACTGCTATGGCTCTAATGTCACTATGTCGCTTTTGACAGCTTCTCGAGCCTGTCGCTACTTACATAGTAGGCCTACTGGTAGAGTCCCGCGGCGGCGCCTGCGGGGTGCGGGGCGTGGGGCGCTATATCCGGGTTAGTACTAATTTTCTTCTGTGCCCGTCTTCGATTGTTTATTATATATCAATGGTGCCCGTACTCTACGAAATATGTACCTATATAGTCTTTGTAATTAATGCATGCTGTGTCCACATCGAGTAGGATACGCTCAATAATCCAAGCCACGTTTTTCTGTAGGTAGGTACAAACTTTCATTACTAAGATGTTGTATCCAGATTTGTGGCTCTTTCGATAAAAAAAAAACTTAAAGCCTGAACAAAGTAATAAAAAACCTGCTCCGGTGGCGCCACGTGTATATTTTTACAAATATGGCAAAAACTTCCCTTATAAAATTATATGGCAATATGGCGAGGTTCTTTATTTCTTGGTCTTATATTAAACTAGCGACCCGCCCCGGCTCCGCACGGGAAAATGGTTATTGTGGGTTATCCAACTTGGCTTTTCTTCATTGCCACAACAACGCAACGCGTTGAGATCGAATATCATGGTATAGGTACTACGCATGTATTATACATATAAACCTTTCTCTTGAATCACTCTATCTATTAAAAAAAAACCGTATCAAAATCCGTTGCGTAGTTTCAAAGATTTAAGCATACATAGGGACATAGGGACAGAGAAAGCAACTTTGTTTTATACTATGTAGTGATAGTGAAAAATAATGTATCGGTGCCTAACTCCGGCCCTTCCGCTGTCAGTCATCATCAAGGTTTAAAATTTAAATCTGAAATTAAAAGTACAAAAAGGGTGCGCGCCACGACCCGCCCTGTTCGGCACCCTTGTTTGTTAAATAAGCTGGTACTGTCGCGCACACAAGTGTCGGCGTTAGGAGGTGATAAAACGGACAAGAGATATAAAAAGAAAAAAAATCTGACAGCGTGTTATATTTATGTGACACAAAAAAAAAATCAAAAAGAATTAACAACAACAACAAAAAATGATACACACACACACACACATGTTTAATTAACATTATGTTATTAACTACCTACCTAAACTTGGTTGACTCCTTGCAAAACGTGTATCGTCATTTTTGTGTTGTGTTTAAACAGCCAAATACACTACAACAGTAATAAGAACACTTATCCATTTTTTACCACATCGAACATCAATACGTTGTTAATAATCGCGAGAGCGACGGCTGCACGTGGTCCGAGCATGGTCCGAGCAAGCCTGTAAACGCAATGATCAATGTATGCGTAAGAATATGGCGCTTAGTTCCGAGTGGACGATCTGTCTAGGCGCGCCGCGCGCCTCCGCCGCTATACGTAATTTGTGATATTATTATGTTTGCATTCCAACAAATTATCTTAGCAAACACTTTTCGCCTCGTCTGTACGCCGCTAACGCAGCCCGAGGTGTGATCCCAGCTAATATTATTACACTCCGCAAATGACGCTACATCATCGCGTGTTATTGAAAAAAAAAAACGTAGCAGACACATTGTAAACATGCCTTAATAACAAGCATGAATGTTGGTGTAATTTTATAAAAAAAATGTGGGACGCATAGAGCGCGTATTATCAAGTATGGATAGTAAGCACTAGAGTTGTGTAGGTAATGCGTGTAATATCACAAAAGTAATATCACCCTAAAAAGTAAAGTGATATCACACATCACGCGAGTATTTTAACCAGTACACTACACCAGTACACATTCATTAGCAAAGCATAGTTTAGCATAGCTTAACTACTCCGTCCGTCACCGTATCATGTTCATAGTACTCAGCTCAGTGATGGATAGGTGATGGAAAAGCTCGCGACGTGGTGGCCGGTCAAGCAGATAAATATTTTACGCGGGAGTCAAACAAAAGACAAAAAGGACGCAGTTCTGCGCAAGTGAGCGCGGTGTATTTGTACTTATGTGTGCTGCTATGGTACGATACTGTACGGAATATGTAAGATTACAGAGCATTTTTTCGTAGGAAGTGTACAATTTCGTTCAACATTTCGGGTACTGTTTAGGGTGATGTGTACTGGTACGGGGTGATATCACCTTTTTGAAAGTAATGAGTAATGTGATATGTCATTAAAACGTACTGTTTTGCGCATGTCTAGTAAGCACGGGTATGAACAGTCCGAAAATCTTCATTTTTTTTTTTTTTTTTTTTAGTTTCTTTCTCCCTTATGGGAAAGGCAAAGGGATCTAAGCCCATACAGCCTAGTCTTTAGTAGTTTCTTGCATTATCGAAAAATGTCTTCATCTTCAGTCATTATTTCTTCAGTTTTATTTCGTCGTCCGTCTTTAGTCATTTCTTGCATCCATGTTAATCGTCTTCAGTAGTTTCATTTCTTGTTACGGGATCATTGAAATGCAAGGGTGGATCTTACATTCCAATGATACTGCAGTTTAACGCGGGGTATCAAACCAGAAACAGCTAACCACACATTATTTCTCACTTTCATTGAATAGTTCTTCTTTAACGGCACATTATCGCACTAATTCCACCATATTAACACAACAATTACCATGAAAAACTAATTTTAAAAAGGACGAAACAATGAACCCGCCATTTCCTCTCGATTCCCGCGTAAAACCCCCCGAAAATCTTCAGCGCGTTCGTTTACTCCTTCACGATGTTTTTCAATATCAACGCGCGAGGCCGTGGTCCGAGGCTCCCTTGAGCCGCCCCTAGACGCGTTGGTATATGACTTTTTTTGGGGTAGAGTCTTCCGCTCCCCCGCAAGTCCGGTGAAGCTTGATCCGTCGTATACTTATTCGACTCAAGCATAAGTCAATAAAAAAAAAATAGCGTTCGTTCGTTTAGTAGCAAATAGTTTTCGGAGCTGATTGTTTCTCCCGGTGAAAATAAGTAATTTAATACGAGAAAATTGTGAAATGTGCAGTGATGAGTTGCAAACATGACTCGAGGAACAATTAATCCAAAATAAAAATGTTATTTATTCCACCGCCCATGGAACATCTGCTTACGCTTGACATAAATAAAAGCAGCGGAGCGCGTGCTCTATGTGAGTAATTATTACGAAGTAATTTAGCTTTTTCACATAGAGGATTTTTTTTATTGGAAGTGTATACGTAATACTAGGCAACCCGATTCTATCAACACAGTAAGTGATTTGATATTGATATATTTTAGTTTTCCGTCAGTTTCGCCCAACAGAACATCCTCCGTGGTCGAGTGGTCAAAAGCTCGCCTGACGTTACGGAGGTTCCGGGTTCAAATCCCGGTGGCGACTCGTGGAACAAATATTACTTTATAAAACATTCCTCAGTTTGGTTAGGACATTGCAGGCTGAATCACCTGATTGTCCGAAAAGAAAGATAATTTCGTGCTTCGGAAGGCACATAAATCGTTGGTCGGGCGTAATATCTACGGATGTAGTCGTTACGGGAGCCATGTCGGAAGTCTAAGGCAGTTCTATAATTCCGACACCAGGGTTTGTGAAGTAGGTTAAGAAAGGAACAAAATCCCTTAACATAATTTTGATTTTTCCCCTAATAAGGAAATGTCCTAAAAAAATCGAATTAGTCCGTCAGTTAGATTACAAAAAAATAATGTACACTTTTTTTTTGTCTGGCAAACGAAAAATGCCGTAAATACAGCTCATTGAAATTTCCAGTGACGACACGCCGCCATACAAATTGTACGGAAAAGTGACGTCATAGCACTCTTCTACATTTTGATGCGATATTATCTTCGTCAAATTGAAAAAAAAAACGTGTTAATTTTTTTTCGATAATCTAACTGACGCACTAATTAGAATCGAATCGAATGATCGATTTCTTTTTTCCAGGACACTTCCCTATTATACAGTCATGTCAAAGACAATAGTCCTTTGCAATAGGTTCGATTCCTGATCTAGACAGTCAATATTCTCTCATTTTTCGCTTCTATTAAAAACAAAACTGTGGAAACTTTGACAATCCGAAATCAATATTGTCCCCGTCGGGAATCGAACCTCTGAAAATTCTACCTCTCCAATCACAGAGACATAATCCCGGTTTAATACAGTTCAATTACTTGAGGTATTTGCTTAAATCCTATCTTAATAAGACCCGCTATTGCACTGTGTATACCTAATCTATATTATATTGTTAGGTAAGCTACGCTTACGGTTGTTACGCCCGCGGCGCGCCCAGGACTTAGGCGCGCCTTCAGAGCGTCATCACGATGATAAAGATGATGATGAGGCACTAAGCATTGAATAGAAACGCAAAAGTCACAGATTAATTTTATAATATACTCCGAAACAATTCTTTTGGTAACAAACACAAACCGCACATTACGGTTATAACAGTTTAAAGTCTTAAGCAACTATAAAAGTTTTAACTGTTTTGTGGCCGTGTGTGTTGAGATCAGAAGAAAGAGATGAAGTGAAAATAAAAATGGATGATTTGACGGATGAATTCCAAAATTAAATATTCAAATTTAGAGAAAGAAATTCTAAGGACCAAACGCTTTACGTGCCTTCCGAAGCACGGAATCATCTGCCATTTCAGACAATCAAGTGATTCAGCCTGCAATGCCCTAACTAAACTGGGGAAATTGTCACAAACACAAAGTGACATTTGTTCGACAAGTGCCCCATCGGGATTCGAACCCGGAACCTCCGTAACTGAGGCGAGCTTTTGACCACTCGACCACGGACGCTGTATATATATTATGTATATATATTATTATTATGTATATATATTATTATATTATTCGTAGTCTGAGTTTTTGAGTTATAGGAATGAAAAATACCTTTTTTTTATTCAACAAAAAAAAAACAAAGAAATTGTTTTTAGCGAGTGAAAAAAATCTATGATATCATATAAAACCTTTTAGACTAACGCTAAATATTTGTTTAACTGTTTTGTGGTTGGACCCTTATTGCCTTTCCCCCCATTTTCCTTGTAAAATGGCTTTTCCTTGGATAACCCTGTTTGCTAAAAAATAAATAAACGGAATTGTAATGGAGTAATTTGCACATAATCCGAAGCAAAGGTAATAAATTTAATAAAAATAAACAAAAACATGAAGAGTTTAGAGTACAGTCACACACGTTATTACTTAATAAAATATTTATTTTTTGTCTTATAGATAACTAGCGACCCGCCTCGGCTCCGCACGGTAAAATGGTTATTGTGGGTTATCCTTAAGTATATTATGCACTCTATTCAAAAAACCGCATCAAAATCCGTTGTGTAGTTTTAAAGATTTAAGCATACATAGGGATATAGGGACAGAGAAAGCGACTTTGTTTTATACTATGTAGTGAATTGTAGTGATATTTATTTTTAATCTTTGGCTCGATATACGCCACTCCATTTAACACTCTACAAGTCTACAAAGTATTTGTTTTAATTCTCATTCATCCATTTAAGCGCGGAAGTCATAACAGACTGAATATCTTTTAATTTTGATATGCATTATTGCATTAAAAAAAATGGTTCAAAGTTTTTTTTTTGGATAATTATAAGTTTCATGAAACACTTAAATGACGTCAGGAGTTAAAAAAGCCTTGCTCAAACCGAAGCTTTCGTCTCGAACGAATGTTGAAATTGTTTCAGTTGTTTCTAAGCCGATATTTACACGCTGTATTGTATAAAGTTTTCGTAAGAACATGTCTTATTTCATAATTAAGTCTAACGTTTAAACAAATCTTGCTTAAAATAACATTAAATATAACAACGTTAATTATATACAAATATCACCTAAAACTAGACGGTGGCGGCGCGAATATAAAATATCAAAACATTTCCTTCGCCCAACTGTACCCATCTTCCTTCCCCCTCGTACATCACCCGTCTCTTTCTGTCTCGGTTTTCTGAAAATCGACCATGCGCACAGCAGTCGACACGGTTTTCTCGCGACGAACACTCGATTTCCGCGTTTTATCGAAAAATCACCCCCAAATTTCTACCAAAAATCACTATTAAACGTTTATAAAGCTATCTAGTTTGAATCTAGTTGGTGTTAGAGGTCTTATAACGGTGATTTAAGAGTATTTTGTGTGATAATACGGTTGAAATTGTATAGGTGTTCCAGATTCAATATGGAGGTTTGAAATTCAGGTTTTCAGTGTATTGGGAGTTGAAATATACGGAGCCGAGTAAAAAGGTGAGGCTTTTTGTAAATATTACGTAGATGTAGAGTTACCTTGAGTCATATTATAAAAACAAACTAATACCGCCTTTATGTCATGATTTCAATATTAATGGCTGAAAATTTTAAAATATGTAGTGGAAGTGGTATGTGCCTACTGTGAGGCAGGATATAGGCTAGTTTGACCGTGGTAAAGTGCCTTATTACCACGGGAAAAATGTTGTATATATCGGAAACATAGTTTTGACTATATTTGAGTGAACAATGGGTAATAAATATAGAAATGTGCGAACAATATCTCCTTATCATTATATGAAATATTTTAAAAACTTCCTTGAAATCTAAAAAAAAACCAATTTTAAGTTAAACAAAAATTCATAAATACAAAGCAAAAGATTTTTTTATATCACAATTTCTGTAAATATAGAACAATTTACTACAACACTAACAGAATAAGCTAGATTTTACCGCGGAAAAATTACATTTCTCTACAGTAAAAGTCGAAAACAACGAGAGCTTAGTAAAAAGTATATTTTTGCTAACATTACTTTATCTCGTAGGCGCTCGTAGGCACTTCGTAGCGCCTCGTAGCACTTTGCTACGAAGCGGCTACGATGTCCGTACATAAAAATAAGGGTGTAAAAGTGTGCCGAGTTCATTGCACTGTAGTTAAAACAAAGGTATTAATAAACTAGCGTTGATGGCATGGTGGGTAGAGTCTTGCCTTTCGTCTGGAAGACGCCGGTTCGATATCTACTAATAGTTAATGTTTTTTGATTAAGGAATTTAAATGTATGTTTATTCAACGCATTTCTTTCATTTCTGCTAGCGGCTGAATCACCAGATTGTCCGAATAGAAAGATGATTCCGTGCTTCGGAAGGCACGTCTTTGGTGCCGGCTACTACGAATAATTGTAATAAATAAATAAATAAATAAATCCATTTATTTCAGGCAATAGTAAATGGTAATAGTCATAGGAGCTATGTCTTAGGTGGCTTAATGATTCTGACACCAGGGTTTGCGATGGAAGGTACTTAACCTTAAAACGCACACGACAACCCTGAAAGACTTTAATATGGTAGGAAACTGGGGTATACATGAAGGAAGAAAAAATTTTACGCGCCCAAATGGAGTAGTAATCAAAACGTACTATGGGTGCCGGCTATGAGACAATTTTGTAACTTACACACATTCACACTTTTCTTTCAAATAGTCGTTCACGGCATGTGACATGGACAACATCACTGTCATAAAATATCAGAAATAAAATAAATAACACGAAATGGTCAATTGTGCTGTGAAATTGTGCCGAAACCATGCCGCAAGCAAAACTACAAAGCTTGCTGGTATCACATTTTATGGGCGTGGAATTTTTTTTCCTTCATGGGGGTATAAATGGCAGATCAGCTATTGGTCGGCACCGTGGCCTAGTTGGTAGTACGCCTGCCTACAAAGCACAGGGTCGCGGGTTCGAATCTCGCCCAGGTTAAACATTTGTGTGATAAGCACTTGTGTTTGCCTTGTCTGTTGCCTTGGATGGTGTATATTTACTCAATACTTTTAATATTACAAAGAGGTAAGGTTGGATTGTTTGTTTGTATATAGGCTCCGAAACTACTGAACCGATTTTAATGAAACTTGGTACAAAAATAGAGTACACTTTAAGAAAGGAGATAGGGTACCTTTTACTGCTGGAAAATTCCATATTCCCACGGGAAAAAACTGTTAACGCAGGCGGAGCCAGAGGGTGAAAAACTATAGGTTATGTTATAACTAGCAGATACAATAGCTAAATATACATATATTTTAAAACTTTTTGTATATCGTAGTTTGGTTTGTAATTTTTTTTTGTTAAATTAATTTAACCCACACCGTATGTATGATGGGCTCTGCCCACCCTGCTACTTAAGAAGCGTGTCTTTGTATTTATATATATTCTCGAGGGACACTACTAACATTTGCGTCGATAAATTGAATTCCGAACGGTTATTCCCCGGGGAAAGTCGCGTAACTCGACTCTGTGAAGAATTTGTAACGCTACCCTTATGACTGATCATTATTTTATTTTTTTACAAAATAATGATAGCAATTATATCGATTTCAATATCATATAGTAATTGCTTTAATTTGATGTCGATTTTTTCTCCTTTTTCTCATATCTTCGTGACACATTGGAAAAAATTGGAAATTTATCACACACGGCCGTCTTATCTAAAGCAGGCAGAGCCTGTACTATGGGTGTCAGATAGCTAATATACATACATACATATATAAATATACAACATCCAGACGCAAGGCAAACACAAGTGCTCATCACACGAATGTTTGCCCTGGGCGGGATTCGAATCTGCGACCTTGTGCTTCGTAGGCAGACGTACTACCAACTAGGCTATAGCCGTCATAATTATCTTTTCTATCCGCAAAGCATGTGATATTCGCTAATAAGTTTCTTATATTAGCACTATATAAATTCCTTTCTAGTTTTCATCTAGGGCCGGTTCGCACATACCGTACAGTACAATATGCGCATTGACATTTCTTGGCGTTGTTGCGACTTCCAAACAAAGATCGTACTTATTTTTAATCTGGTGAGACTATGTCAAGTCCGGTAAAGCTTGATTTGTCGTACCTTTTCGACACAAGCATAGGTCAATTCAAAAAAAAAAAAAAGGTGAGACTAAACAAACAGCTCCTATACCGCTCCCCCAAATAATCGACATTCGTTAGAATATTTATGTGCATATGGTAGTAGCCCATGCCTAAGTGTTTTTTTATTTATAAACGCCCTTCCTTGGGTTACGTGAAAAATGAGGGTTTGTGTTATGATTTTCTGAAAGTAAATATATTTTATTATTATAGAGCGTCGGTGGCCCAGTGGCTAGGGTCGTTGACTTCCATACGGAAGTTCGCGGGTTCGAACCTCGGCACGTACCAATGTGTTTTCGATTTTCGAATTTATATGTACGTTTATTCGACGCTTTTACGGTGAAGGAAAACATCGTGAGGAAACCTGCACACACCGGCGAAATAATTCAAGGGTTATGTGTTAAGTTGACCAACCCGCACTGTGCCAGCGTGGTCAACTAAGGCCGTGTAGATATATACCGTGGAGAAATGTTGCCATAATTAAATCCATTACTTGTCTATCTACTTCTCAAACATCAAAATCCATCAAATTATATTCGTTTGAACAGGTGACAAATGTACAAACTCTCATATTTATAATATTAGTCGGAGTAATAAGGTCAAAACTCATTGCCAAACCTCAAAGTAAGTGAACCCCCTTCCAACTAATTTAACACAATCAATTTTGAGACGTCCCCCATGACATTTGAGTTGAAAATCAAACGACGCCTCCCTAAGGGGCTTGTTTCCTAAATAATTTAATAATCTTGCTTTCACATTTCATAGGGGTATAGTTATAGGGGTGGCGCGTTCGGATATTACGGTATACGAAAAATATAATTGAAAACTTGTAATGTTTTACTGAACGAATTCAGATAAAATTAAGAAAGTATTAAGATAGTCAATGGGGTTTTAGACTAGATTTTTTCTGTTAGTAATTTTTGACTAAAATTTACTCCTAAGAGCAAGGAAAATCGCTCTTCGGTTTACGCTATTAACGCCATATTTGTTTTAGTAACTACTAGCGCCGCAGTGGTAAAAACCTGAACTAAATTTGAATCACTTGGCTGAGTCTTGGTCAGTCATCTTGAAAGGGCTGACTACGTCAAATTGTTAAACGTTGAGTGATTCTAGTTTAGTTAACTATCGGCCTAGGAATCCAATTGGGTGCCGGCGTCTAATGAACAGCCTAGGCGACATGTGCACTGCTATGGAGAAAATCCCGCTGAAGAAACTGCACAGGATAGCATGTTTTGTTCTTTCCTCCTAAAATAATAATAATTTATCATTACAATATTGCAATATCCTTAGTATCCGTAACCGCCAACCCTAGCTGCCCCATAGGGCTGTCAAATACGATTACCGGTGCTTCTCGACAAATTGGTTTAAAGTCCCATCAAATGGGGTTGTGCAATCCATAAATCTTGACACGGGATGGCGCGCGTCCCTTTAATATCGTGTCATACAAAATGATTGTGTTGGTTTTAGAATAGCGTCGGTGGCGCAGTGGTTGGAACTGTTGCTTTTCATTCGGAAGAATAGAGTTCGAGTCTACTCGTACCAAAGTAAAACCTGACCAAATAAATTAAAGCATCAAGCAAAATAAAGCATTGGGAAATTTCCTATAACTTTAAATTCCATGAACTTTTTATGAGTATCAAAGTTAGATAATGATAATGATAATTTTATTTGCATAGAATGGGGTACATACACATGTTGTTGAATACAATGTTTATAACAAGTCTCTCCACACTCAGTCATTCTCATTACAATATGACATGCAAATAATAAAGTTCTCAGTCCAGGCAGCTTAGCTTAACTTATGTTCTAATAATTCTCTTACTGAATAAAAATTATACTTTGACAACCATTCTTACAATTTAATTTTAAATGCTTTTAATTCTAGGTCCTTAATATGCTGAGGAATCTTGTTATAAATTGTTACATACATAAAATAACAGTTTTTTCTAAACCTAGAGAGTTTTTTTTTATGTGGAACATTCAGGCTAGGGGTAAAACTGATATTGGCGTAGCGACCGTGGCGAGCGGGCCGTGGCTCCACGCTATATTTGCTAAAGAAACTATTCTCTAAGTACCACTAATAAAGTGTATATTCGTATGATACATCTTGTACTACGCCATCTAGCAGATACCTGTAAAACCACTTAAAGCAATCACAAACTAACTTTACTTTCGATGTTTCACGTCAGCCAGGCGTCCCTTGACAGCTCTCTATTTTTTTTAAATCATCTTTTTTTTTTAAACTTAATGACGTCAGATCTGACGTCAAATAAAATAAATAATTTTTAACTTTTGGAGTTTTTACAAATAAATTGCATTTAACTATGCTAAAGTTTTGAAACTATTTCTGGTCCGTGTTTTTAAAATTTTAGTTTTCGTATAAGTTCATAGTAAGATAGATAACTCTGACTGCAAAAATCTAAAAAAATCGCGCCGTGTGTTTTCACCAAGACATCATTAATTCAAAACTCAATCCGTTAATTTTTTGTACTTTTCGGTTCCCAAATGAACGAAAATAGGCAACTTTTAAGTTAAAAGTTTGACTAGAATTTCCTCGATTGAAGCCAGCAGATTTTTGAGTTCTTTGATTTCACACGCACATACATTTTTTATTATTTATTTTTCGGATCTGTATTTAAAATGCCTTTTTGCCGTTTTAGGAATTTCAGTTTCCACTGTCAAATTTCAGTTTGCACGTAAAAGAAACAAATGAAGCGTTCTTTTTTAAAACGAAAATGAATGGACTGGAATGGAAACTGGTGCTGAAAAAATATTGTAGATAAAAATTGTGTTCAATCTAGGTGCAAATTTAGTATAATATAGGTTTTGCGCCAAAACGCTCGATAGTAAGTCTATTCCGTTCTCATATTTTATATAATTGAGAGGAATATGCTTGGAATTTTACAACGCAATTGAATAGTGTAAGTAATATTTCGAGAAAAACAATTCGAAAGTGTAAGTTTATTCCAAAGTGACATTTTGAGCGGATTATAGCCACTTACTCGTAAAGTCAGAAATGATGAAATCCGCAGGCAAACCAAACTTACAGGATTCATTTAAACGACGTAAAATGAAGTGGGAAGAATCTCTACGGCGTAAATCTTCTGTAGACCACTGCTACGGCGTAGCAATTACGTAGCAAGAGCTGCGAAATGTAGTATCACTTGGTTATACAGTCCGTGGCGGATCTAAATGAGCGTGTCCTCGGGCGCTGCTCGCTATACAAGAGACTGGCAAACATATAGTGAGCAACACGCAAGGCGTTAAGTTAGTTCCGACACAGGACACGTTCATTTAGATCCTTGTCTGTAAAGCGAAGTGGGAACAATCTCTACGGCGTAGACCTTCCGTAGAGCACTGCTACGGCGGCGTAGCAATTACGTAGCAGGAGCTACGAGATGTAGTATCACTTGGTTATACAGTCCGTGGCGGATCTAAATGAGCGTGTCCTCGGGCGCTGAGAGCTATACAAGAGGCTGTCAAATATAATGATATTATAGTGAGCAATACACAAGTTAGCTTTCCGCCCCCGTGCTAGCTAACAGATTTACCGGAGGAATGAAGGATTTTCCCGCGGTAAAAGGTAGCCTATATGTTATTCTGATGTATGAGCTAGATTACTGTAAAGTTTCATAAAAATCCATTCAGTTGTTTTTGCGTGAAGGAGTAACAAACATACATCCATATACATCCATCCTCACAAATTTTCGCTGTTTTGTAGGATTGATTTAATAATAATATGATACTGAACATTGTTTCTTTATTTGCAGTTTGGATCGTGTACAATCTGTGGTGTATTTTAAGGTAAGTTATATTTAAGTAAACCGCAGTCGGTGGTGCAGAAGTTTGGATCTTTGCTTCCCATTTGAAATAGGCGGTTTCGATTCTACACGCATCTAAGCGTTGGTTTGAGCAAAACTTAGTACCTAACTTCAATAAAATTTGACGTCGAAATCTTATCATCAATAAATATTAGGTATATAAAAATCAATACCACTTTTCGTTGTAATTTTATAACTCAAGAACGGTCTCACCTATCCAAATCAAATGTTGGCTTTGTTCGGACTATTTAGTAGATGGTTTATGTGAAGTTTGCACAAAATCAATCGAGTGGTTCTTAATTTATCTCACTTTTTTTTATTTCACTATAAACGTAGCAAAGCACGTACCGGGACACTAGTTTCGAATAAAACATTTTGAATTTAGCTTTTTTCTTTTTTTGGACCTGAAGCTATGTATATGGCTATGCATTACATATATATGTCAGAGATTGAAGCCAGATTGATCGTTTAAATCGATTGTAAACATCGATGACAGTTTTTATTTTACTTTCTCGAGTATCAGAGGGTAGAATCGATATAGTTGACCGGTGTGAAGTTGGCGCGGTGACGTTTGGCAGGAGGCCCTATTACCGGGAGTGGGAATGGGTGGTTCACTCGCATAAATAGCGCTGCTCAAGGCGGGCGAGCTCTCTGGGTAGATCTGCAGCCGCGTTGATAACTTTGTGTGTCTGAGAGTGCGATTCTGGTGGACGTACTGGTCCGGTGTGTTTTGTGATGTGTGATTCGATGTGTGATCTGGATGTATGTTGAAATAATGGTTGTTGGAATATTGTTTGTACCACAGTCCAGTGGTGTCTGTAAACCGTGAGTAAAGTGATCTAATTATCGTGTCGCTAGCAAGGTTGGCTAGGTTCTGTATTCGTATGGTGTTAGCTATGGCATTGTTATCATGACTGCGGGTAGAGTAACTGTAATATGGTCGAGTTACATAAGGTCCTGGCGGGGAGGCCCCTTGGTTGGCCAGTTTGTAATTGTTCAGTGTTTTCCATGCCAGTTTCCCCTTATGGCATTTTGATGGTGCTCGGATCTACCTAAACCCCTTTTAGGGATTGATTAGGTCCCGATCGTTCATGATAACAAGCAACCGAGTCGATGGTGGTATAGTGTGTTTCAATTGTAACGACATTCGATATAGTTGGTAAAGTCTGTTTCAATAGTGATGACAAATTGGGGTAGTCCTGACAAAGATAGTGTACGATGGTTCTCTAAAAGTTATTGTAGCATACGCCCACGCTCAGTGTGTTTCCGCGTGTAGCCCTTTGCGGGTTTCCTTTATTTATTTGCTTTCCCCACCACCGTTTTGTCTCCATTTCCGACATCAGAAGTGCGATAAAGGACCCTGTATTCTAAAGAATTTTCGGGATTAGGATCTGCAGACTACGGAATAAAGGATCAGCAGTTGGTAGAAGTTAATTTTTCAATCGATCTTTGGAACATTTTTATTGTAGGTAGAAATTTTTTTATTAAGCTGTGTCCGAATTGTCGATATAGTCAAGATTTTTGAGTGTCAAATATTCGAAGTGATTGATCAGATGGATTAATTGAGATTTTTCTGATTGCAAAGCGAGTGAAGTAAAATCGGTTTTAGTCGTGATAGTTAGAATCAGATTCAATTAGTGTTTTTTTTTAACGGTATTCTGGGGTAACGTATACGCCGATTTATACTAGGTGCGGTAGTTATGTTTTGATTCATTTTAATAAGATGTGAGTGCGTCAAGTTTTATTGTGTTTGTGTACCAATCGTTATCGTTAACGTAGTCATGATGTTGTACGCCAAATAATGCGCGCCTAGTTTGACATTTGCGGAAGATAACCCGTTGCAACAATAGGTCTTTGCGATTGTATTTTGGCTTAATTTTCGGAGATTATCGGTTGAAATTTTGAGCAGTGTAACCTATTAGACCGTGCGTGATTGAAGTTTTGTGATTTATTGTTCGTTTTGCTACATGGTTCGGAAACGTGATTCTGGCGCAAAGTACCCACCCACCTCGTTCGATTTAATTGTGAAAATTAGTTTGTTCACTTCTTTGAAAAAAAAAATACGGAACGAAATCTGTTAAAATTGAACGAAGATTGAAATTTTAAAAAAAAATGACAGTTCGTTGTATTTTAAAAGCGGTGTATGAACTTACCTGCCTATAGCTACTAGTCGCTCATGACAAACTTTTTGACGAAGTTTAACTGACTTAGACAGTGTGTTTACCTGACTATGATAATGATGATAATCGGATAATCGAGTGGTGATTTTACTTTGTTTTTGTAAATAGTTTTCAAATCTTGTGATAAAAGTTCTGTTTTCATGATAATGTTATCCGCCGGATGGAGGCGATGATTTAAGGTTATCCGCCGGATAGAGGCGATGATTGCAGTTTGGAAGCGATGAGTTTGATTTGTTGGCAAAGCGTTGTTTGTTTTCGAGATTTGAAGTTTGGAGCTGATGTAGTTTGGGAATCTTTACTCGACATTCCTTTTTCAAAGTATTACCGAAGATTGTAGTTTGTTTTTATTTGTTTCTTTTTGAGTTTGAAGTAGGTATTCGAACAATGACTAGTTTTGCTTTCTTTTTTTGAGAGTGTTTTCTAATTATGTGGTGTAGCGATGGTGCAATGACTCTGAAGACGCGACCCGACGGACTGGGCCTTATCTAGTAATCGCATCAGAGGTTCCGGAGCATGTAAGAGGTGCACGTTGACTGCTTTTTATGCGCAGTAACTCTTTGCGAGGAGTAGCACTTACGCGGCTGAGATGGATCTGATCGGTTGCTAGGTTCTAACAAGCTTGATGGAGGCTTGTGTTGTTGTGACCCGATAGAGGTTACGTGATGTGAAAAGCCGGATGGAGGCTTGTGTTGTCGTGACCGGATAGAGGTTACAGAGTTTAGCGACTTGATGGAGGTTGCTTGTTGAGTTGATGTGGTATCTGGATAGAGGTTACACATGTTTTGTGACGAGATGGATGTCACAGATGTATTAAGAGCCTTTGCAGTATTATTGCATTTGATTGGGGTCGTTTAAATCTGATATTTTTATTATCGAGTTTGTGTTCGATAACTGAGCAACTGACGAAGTAGATATTCATGGTCCTCGTCGAAATCGCGGAAATCGTTTAAAGTTTTGTGTTGTTGAGGGATTGAATACCATTAAAGTTAGATAGCTAAGATTATGAGAAGTTTTAAGACTGGAAGTGAGGTTCTGAGTTTCATTTTACTAATTGAGGTTATGTTGTGTTTGGGTCTTGGAGAGATCATGGAGTCATGGAATTGACTTGTTGAGTCCAGGAGATGGACATTGGGTGTGGCTATGTGATAGCCGTAGACCACGAATAAGACACCTCATGTTTGACTTTTAAATTGTTTACTGTTTACGACTAGTGATGTCGGTGATTGTGACTGTAATGGTACTTGATCGCTTTTACCTTAACTGAATCTGTGTGACAATAACCTGTCTGTGTGACAACCTGTCTGTGTGACAACCTGTCTGTGTGACAACCTGTCTGTGTGACAACCTGTCTGTGTGACAACCTGTCTGTGTGACAACCTGTCTGTGTGACAACCTGTCTGTGTGACAACCTGTCTGTGTGACAACCTGTCTGTGTGACGACCTGTCTGTGTGACAACCTGTCTGTGTGACAACCTGTCTGTGTGACACCCTGTCTGTGTGACACCCTGTCTGTGTGACACCCTGTCTGTGTGACACCCTGTCTGTGTGACACCCTGCCTGTAAGGCAAAAGATGGCCTGTGTGGCAAAAGATGGCCTGTGTGGCAAAAGATGGCCTGTGTGGCAAACGATGGCCTGTGTGGCAAACGATGGCCTGTGTGGCAAACGATGGCCTGTGTGGCAAACGATGGCCTGTTGTGTGGCAAACGATGGCCTGTGTGGCATGATCAGATTGTCCAAATGTGGTCAGGAATAGCCGAGCGGTATTAAATGTTGTTTTAATTAGTTTCGAATCGGACACACGAGGACGTGTGTCAGCGCAGGATGGCCGTGTCAGAGATTGAAGCCAGATTGATCGTTTAAATCGATTGTAAACATCGATGACAGTTTTTATTTTACTTTCTCGAGTATCAGAGGGTAGAATCGATATAGTTGACCGGTGTGAAGTTGGCGCGGTGACGTTTGGCAGGAGGCCCTATTACCGGGAGTGGGAATGGGTGGTTCACTCGCATAAATAGCGCTGCTCAAGGCGGGCGAGCTCTCTGGGTAGATCTGCAGCCGCGTTGATAACTTTGTGTGTCTGAGAGTGCGATTCTGGTGGACGTACTGGTCCGGTGTGTTTTGTGATGTGTGATTCGATGTGTGATCTGGATGTATGTTGAAATAATGGTTGTTGGAATATTGTTTGTACCACAGTCCAGTGGTGTCTGTAAACCGTGAGTAAAGTGATCTAATTATCGTGTCGCTAGCAAGGTTGGCTAGGTTCTGTATTCGTATGGTGTTAGCTATGGCATTGTTATCATGACTGCGGGTAGAGTAACTGTAATATGGTCGAGTTACATAAGGTCCTGGCGGGGAGGCCCCTTGGTTGGCCAGTTTGTAATTGTTCAGTGTTTTCCATGCCAGTTTCCCCTTATGGCATTTTGATGGTGCTCGGATCTACCTAAACCCCTTTTAGGGATTGATTAGGTCCCGATCGTTCATGATAACAAGCAACCGAGTCGATGGTGGTATAGTGTGTTTCAATTGTAACGACATTCGATATAGTTGGTAAAGTCTGTTTCAATAGTGATGACAAATTGGGGTAGTCCTGACAAAGATAGTGTACGATGGTTCTCTAAAAGTTATTGTAGCATACGCCCACGCTCAGTGTGTTTCCGCGTGTAGCCCTTTGCGGGTTTCCTTTATTTATTTGCTTTCCCCACCACCGTTTTGTCTCCATTTCCGACATATACATACATAGGCTTGTTGGATCGTAAATAGTTATTGTTGGGCTTGTAGTACCAGGCATTCATACATGTATGGGAGCATGCAATGATTGTAACTACTGATAGTGCACGCTAGGCCGGGTGGACACGTGAAGTGGCGACTTAGGACAAATGCCTCGGCACGTACCAATGTGTTTTCGAGTTTCGAATTCACATGTAGGTTTATCCTATACGCTCTTACGGCGAAGGAAAACATCATGAGGAAACCTGTACACACCTGCGAAGTAATTCAAAGGTTGTGTGTTCGTGACCAACCCACACTAGGCCAGCGTGGTCGACTAAGGCCTATTCACCCTGGTTTCAGGGTAGGTTCGAGCCCTTCGGTGGGATGTAATAGGCTGTTAATGAAGGTTCCTTTCCGAACCTGACGACGAAATCACTGATGCAGTTAAAGCAGCCAAAGAATTTACATTACACCTAACAGAATGCCCTTCTGGTTGCGAAAACCCTTCAGGTAACAATTACCCTTTTGGTAACAACGCCCGTACCCGCCGGCGGGGGCGCGGCCATAACGATAATCAAAATTGATAATCAGAGACGGAGCCCCTAAAGCGTCGTCTCCTTCACGATGTTTTTCAGTATCAACGCGCTAGGCTGTGGTCCCACACAGAACATTTAAAAGGGGCGCATTATCGCCATTCTAACCTCTTTTAAATGTTCTGTGGTCCCATGCTCCCTTGAGCCGCCCCTAGACGCGTTGGTACATGACTTTTTTGGAGTAGTCTTCCGCTCCCCCGCAAATCCGGTGAAGCTTGATCCGTCGTACTTTTTCGACTCAAGCATAGGTCAATTAAAAAAAAAGTTAATGAAGGTCCTAAGTTCTCAGTTTACTGAACGCCTAACTACATTTCCGCCGTAATTATTCGTCATTTCGTGTATATTGAATTCAAACGAGTATTTGTTTGTCAAACTCGTAATTATGATAGTAACCAGTTAAACTAGTTAGGTAAAACAATTCCAGTGGAATTATCGGACCATTTGTTATATTGTATGTATTACTAGATTCCCGCTTTTTAGTTTTTCCCGTGGGAATGAGGTATTTTCCCGCAGTACAGTTAGCCTATACTTATTCTTCCATAAGGTATATTCTTTCTTTGTGCGAAGATTTACCAAAATCGGTTCAGTAGTTTCGGAGCCCATTCAATTATTAGGAATATTTTAGGTATTTTTTTACACCTTGGGTTACATTATTGAAGTTTTAGAAAGGATCCCTAATTTTTTCGAAAATAAAGTATAGCCTATGTTACTTAAGTAGTATGAATGAATGTAGCATGTAGCTTTCTAATGGTGAAAGAATTTTTGAAATCGGCCTTCCTTTTTTTTTAAATAAAGTATGTGTGTTACTCTTTCATGCAAAAACTACTGAATGGATTTTATTAAAAAAATACAGTCTTATACATCAAAATAACACATAGGCTACTTTTTACCGCGGGAAAATACCTCATTCCCACGGGAAAAACGGTTAACGCGGGCGGAGCCGCGGCGCGGAAAGCTAGTACATTATATAAATATACAACATCCAGACACAATTTAATGCAAACACAAGTGCTCATCACTTGAATGTTCTGTTGAAAATTGAAAATAGAGTTGTGTAGGTAATGCGTGTAATATCACAAAAGTAATATCACCCTAAAAAGTAATGTGATATCACACATTACGCGAGTATTTTAACCAGTACACTACACCAGTACACATCACACATTCATTAGCAAAGCATAGGTTTAGCATAGCTTAAACTACTCCGTCCGTCACCGTATCATGTTCAGTACCTTAGTACTCAGCTCAGTGATGGATAGGTGATAGAAAAGCGCGCGACGCGGTGGCCGGTCAGTCGTATTTTACAGGAGTCAAACAAAAGACAAAAAGGACGCAGTTCTGCGCAAGAGTGAGCGCGGTGTATCTGTATGTGTACTGCTATGGTACGGTACTGTACGGAATATGTAAGATTACAGAGCATTTTTTCGTAGGAAGTGTACAATTTCGTTCAACATTTCGGGTACTGTTTAGGGTGATGTCACCTTTTTGAAAGTAATGAGTAATGTGATATGTCATTAAAACGTACTGTTTTGCGCATGTCTAATTGAAAATTCCGAAGTGGCACGTACCAATGTGTTTTCGATTTTCGAATTCATATGTACGTTTATTCGACGCTCTTACGGTGAAGGAAAACATCGTGAGGAAACCTGCACACACCTGCGAAGAAATTCAAAGGTAGTACGTGTGAAGTTGACCAACCCGCACTGGGCCAGCGTGGTCGACTAAATCCTATTCACCCTGGTATCAGGGTAGGCTCGACCCCTCGGTGGGGACATATATGAGCTGTAAACGAAACCTTGTAAAAATACGTCTTCCTTACGACTTTAGAACTTAGCGGTCGCGAAGTATTTCTGAAGTCGATTTAAAATTCTAATGACATTTCTTTCCCTCAGTTTCAATTCGTGAATAATAAAATAAATCTTTGCTTCAACATAAAATATCTCCAAAAGGTATTATTGGGGGGTATTCTGGCAGACGCAACCAATTAAATGCGACGACGAAGACTAGAAGAATTGACAAGAATTTTAAAAAGTATATAATAGAATATGTATAGACATAGACAGACATAGACATAATTTATTTGACAAAACACAATACAACACAACAATAGAAAAAGAAAAAAAAGTCCGACCAAAAATAAAAAAGACCTCGCCGTTTGTCAGATTCCCCTTTTGTAAGTATGATGACGACAGTAATGTTACCTACTGATTCATAATTATTAATTTATTATGTTAAGTAAAAATAATTATGTAAAACCCCCCAAAGAAATAAGAAAACACGCCATATTGCGGAATTTCAATGGAACTAATTTTATAAGGGAAATTGTTGCCATAGTCGTAAAAAATACACGTGGCGCCCCCAGAGCAGGTTTCTTATTTCTTTGGTCAGGCTTTAATTCTCTGCAACTGCGCCACCACCTAACCTCGCAATGAATTAATTACAAAGTATACGACAGACGTACATAATGTAGGTACGTGTGTCGAAAAAATATGTACGTCGTTAAAAACAGTGAAAAGAAAGATTTCCTGTGGCGCAGGTGGGTAGCGATATCTGCAGCTGATTGTACAGAATCCAGCACATGCGGCTGGACACTCGCACTTCGAAATTCACCCCTAATGATACGGTGATGATACGGAATACGAGCGCTCTTAAGGTCAACAAGTCCAGCCGCATAAGCTAGCTACTGTTCATTATATTAAAAGCGATGTGAAACGTTTCATAAAAAAAATATAGAAAAAAAGGCTTTTAAAGGATATAATACAATATTTATACAGAGATATTTCGAAACATGATCTTTATCATAAATTAAGAATTATAAAAACTTTATCATAATAAAAAATACCAGAATCGGACCCATTTTCGACGAATCGTATTATTGGAAATAAAACACTGGGCTTTGTTTTATTGGTACGGGAAATTGACTTCCTATTTCTTATTGTATATAATTATTTTGTCGTCTTTTGTTTTTTTCTTTTTAATGATAGGTTATTTTTCTAGAAATGAAATACTATGGTTGTTTTTAATAACTTAATCGATGTACATAACGATTGATTTTAAGTTTTCGATTACTAGCTCCGCCCCGCGTCTCCGTTCGCGCTGACGGTATATTCCCGTTTGAATGAAGGATTTTCCCGCGGTTAAAAGCCTATGTGTTATTTTTTATTTATTTCTTCTCTTCTTTCTTTCTTCTTCTCTTATTCTTTCTTTATTCTTCTTTTTAATCTCTCTAATACCATGAGAAACCCGCCATGTTGAAATATCCTCCAAAAGGATAACAGTATACGCACGACAAAATTATGTCTGTCATGCGTGGACAGTCGTGCTAGGGCTAGGAGGAAATACAA
Source organism: Teleiodes luculella (assembly GCA_948473455.1). Classification (NCBI taxonomy): domain Eukaryota; kingdom Metazoa; phylum Arthropoda; class Insecta; order Lepidoptera; family Gelechiidae; genus Teleiodes; species Teleiodes luculella. The sequence goes on along the minus strand of OX419609.1, from coordinate 1,862,792 downwards.
AAGTTATCTGTTCGTTACCAACACAGAACCAGCACTGAACCAGCGTATTCAACTAAGGCATCTTCCTCCAGCCTCCTCCAAAACAGCCTCCGTGGTGGAGTGCTCAAAAGCTCGCCTGACGTTACCGAGGTTCCGGGTTCAAATCCCGGTGGAGACTCGTCGAACAAATATCACTTTGTGAGACTTTCCTCAGTTTGGTTAGGACATTGCAGGTTGAAACACCTGATAGTCCGAAAAGAAAGAGATTCCGTGCTTCAGAAGGCACGTGAAGCCGTTGGTCCCGGCTACTATCTACGGATGTAGTCGTTATAGGAGCCATGTCGGAAGCCTAAGGCGGCTCAACAATTCCGACACCAGGGTTTGTGAGGTAGGTTAACCTCGAAATCCACACGATAATAACGCAACTAAGGCCTATTCATTCACCCTGGTCCCTGGTGGCACTTACAAATCCTTGTATCAGAATTATTGAGTCACAGTATGCCTTTGTTCAGCTGTGGACTTCTACATCACTACATTGTATAAAACAAAGTCGCTTTCTCTGTCCCTATATCCCTATGTATGCTTAAATCTTTAAAACTACGCAACGGATTTTGATGCGGTTTATTTTAATAGATAGTGTGATTCAAGATGAAAGTTTATATGTATAATATACTTAGGGATAACCCACAATTACCATTATTCTGTGCGAAGCCGGGGCGGGTCGCTAGTTCTGTAATATGATGAGGCGCTAACGACCGAAGTCGTCTTCAAACCTGGGACCTTTCAAAAAAGTTCCTCAGTTTACTACCCACAAAATCGTCTAAAAAGTTAAGCGCACAATTTCAACCCTTTATAAGGCAATAGCTACAAAGCAGGGGATCTCAACATTTTATTGATTAAATTCAATTATACGTTTATATATTTTATTGTTTTGACATTTTATTAAAATTATTTGGAACATTTTGATCCATACTATTCTTCTATTATATTGTGATATTTTTTTAAATCTTGAAACGGACGAACCTATAGTACTTTCACGTTAGCTTGGCAATAGCGAACATTGACAAGACCGGTACCAAAAAGTAATATTTTTAAACGATAATTATCGCTTTCCGTACTAACTGTCGCTAAACGTCACATCGCTAGCGTATCATAATATCACGCGTAAAGTCAACACACATATCTCAAACATTTAAGAAAATAAGGTTGTTTCTTCCAATATCAATAAGTTGTGATTTTGACTATTACTTTTACAAAATGGTTTTTTATTGGGAACTATTGAAACGTTTCCAATGATATATCTTACGTTTTAAAATATTTTACAAATAATCTTATTAAATAAAGACTTACAGCGGGAAAAAATATATTCTGGGTAGCAATAATAATTACAATAAACGAGAATCTAAACAGCACTTTACAAATTAATTTTTCACCATATTCAAACATTATGTAAAATATTTGGTAGCAAAATTAAAAATTTTAACTTACACTACTTCATTGTAAGTCGCTAGCGAGACAGGAGTACGCACACCGTGGCTCCTCCCGCCATTTTGTTTTTTGAGCGTCATTCCGTCCGGAGTGCGCTTGCGTTCATTCATGTTTGGAAGTCTTTCTCGATGTTTTAATGATTGTTTGTTAAGTTTTCGTTTGTTTCTTGTTACCTGTTACGTTTTGTTATTTTTTTTTATTACGTACTCGTTGTTTGTATGGAGTGGAGTGGGCGATGGAATCACCACCGCCGCCGACACCCGGTCTAGGAGTCTACATCCAGATTAAAACATAATTATTTCATATAATCAAAAAAAACATCAACCAGAATTACGGTCAAAAATAGGGTTACAATTAAAAATGTTTGTTACCTCTGCAGTGAACTTGAGTGAACTTGGCTTGTATTCCTATACTCTAGCGATATTCATATCGTATACATTTACTGAGGAAAACGATATATCGCTATCTAAAATACGAGTACAGTGGTAGTAAATGTCAACGCTCGCTATTGCCAAGCTACCGTGAAAGTACTATAGTTTTCCATTGTATCGACAATATTTTCGAAAGATATGACAATTGGGACCACGTTTATGTTAACAGCTCATGTCCCCATCGAGAGGCTCAAGCCCCTTTAGGCGATGTTGGTCAATTTCTCAGATAGTCAATTTAGAGGCACGTCATATTCTTTGTACGTCATTTTCTAGGTTAGTCATATTCTAGGTAGGTCAACTTCGAGGGACGTCATTTTCTAGGCTAGTCATCTTCTAAGTACGTCAACTTCGCAGGTCGTCATTTTCTGGGTTAGTCATCTGCTAAGTAGGTCAACTTCGCGGGACGTCATTTTCTGGGTTAGTCATCCTTAATTAGGTCTTTATCAAGAAAGTAAGTGCGTTATTCCTTTCAATATAACAAACTTTTTATAAGATTTCTTTTTTTTATAGGTAAAGATCTACCTTAAGTACCTATTTTTCAAAAATTTAGGCCTGCTATTTTGGAGATAAGGGGAAATGGTCATTTTACACCAACTTTATTTAATATTTTTTTAACTTTTTATCGTAAAATTGTGAAAAATAGGTACTTATTTCTGATTGCTGCATAAACAAGTTTTTGTTATTAAAGACTTATTTATTTGAAAGTCACGAATTTTCATCTTCTTAACAGCTCTTAATATAATATATGTCCCCGCCAAGGGGTTTGAGCCTACTATCAAAATATCAGAGTGAATAGGTCTTAGTACCTACACTACGCTGGTCCAGTGCGGGTTGGTCAACTTTATACACAACCTTTGAATTTCTTAGCGGATGTATTTTCCTCACGATGTTTTGTACAGAACTATTTGATAAACGTTGATACTGAACCCTTTCCAGGCGAGTTCAAATTGCACTTGATCGGTTTTTCTTCGAAAATTTAAATCCAGCTAACATTCTATAGACGCTAAAAGTTTGTAGGAATTGATGAATAGATGGATGTATCGATGGATGTTTTTCATTTTTTTATGACATTCTCAAATAATTTCCCAAAACATACATGGCAGTAAGTGCTCTGTGATTCAAACGGGAGAACAAAGTGCCACTGTCCAAAGATAAAAACTATAACGGGGCTTCTTGTTTATCCTGGGTGTGTATGTGTGTGTTCCTGTAGCCGTGGCGGCTTGACTTTCTTTCTTGATAAAGACCTAATTAAGGATGACTAACCCAGAAAATGACGTCCCGCGAAGTTGACCTACTTAGCAGATGACTAACCCAGAAAATGACGACCTGCGAAGTTGACGTACTTAGAAGATGACTAGCCTAGAAAATGACGTCCCTCGAAGTTGACCTACCTAGAATATGACTAACCTAGAAAATGACGTACAAAGAATATGACGTGCCTCTAAATTGACTATCTGAGAAATTGACCAACATCGCCTAAAGGCTCAAGCCTACCCTGACATCAGGGCGAATAGGCCTTAGTCGATCACGCTGGCCCAATGCGGGTTGGTCAACTTCACACACAACCCTTGAATTTCTTCGCAGGTGTGTGCAGGTTTCCTCACGATGTTTTCCTTCACTGTAAGAGCGTCGAATAAACGTATAAATTCGAAAATCGAAAACACATTTTACGTGCCGAGGCTTGAATTCGCGTACTTCTAAATGGAAGTCAGTGGCCTTTGCCACTTGGCCACCGACGCTTTACGGCTTCGATCAAATATACTATATCAAATATACTATATTTGATCGAAGCCTTACGGAGAGCAAAACGTAATCCCCTTTTGTATGTAAACGTACAAGTTCTTATTCCTCTTAAGACTTAAGGTATTTTTTTATTTGAAAGTTTGGGTTCTGTTTTGCTGACTGTACATTAAGTAGGTACAGTTCTCACGGCTCACAGACCACTCGACCTAATTACAATAATTTCGCCGTCGTCTTATTCAAACTCGAATTAGCTTAGCGAAGCTAACTTAGATATTTTCGTAACGAACGAAAAAGTCAAGGATTATACAGAATTTGCGACATTTGCATAATTTCGTCAATTCTTTTTTGAGAGTAACTCTTTTCTACGTACATTAAATGCTTGAAATATCTTTTAGCTTTATTTAGAAGTAGAAAAAGTGGTGGGAAATAAAAAAACATAAAAAATCGGTCTTTTGGTTCTTGAGGTTCCTTTTAAATAAAAGTTCATTTATTTTCCTTGTGTTTAGTTGTAACTTTTTGTTTAGAAATTATTTTATTATTTATTTAATGATTATCTATTCATTAACCTCTAGCTTAGTAGACAAACGTCTGTTTTCAAACACATCTTCCCTTACCTGGATAGCTGGCATAGAACTCGTAAGGCCAGCTGTAAGACATTTATTTATTTTAAGATATTTCGTAAGAAATAAGCTGTGTCTGTTATATCTGTTTTTTAAATGTTTATTCCTGTAAATAATATTGTGTACAATAAATGATAAATATTAAAATAAATAAAGTAAAATAAATTACCTTTGTAAAGCTACACTTTTCCTACTGTCATTATTTTTTTTCTGTTTGTGCACAATAGTTTAGTTTAGTTTTATTTATCTCATACTACAAGATTACACGCGTTTTTACTATACTTAGTAAAAAAGGACACCCCTAGTATGATCGTCAACACGAGTAAGTATTTATCTCACACACACAATAAACTTTAAAATTTGTAAAATGTGTAAATTCAGTTGTCGGAAAACTTTGGTCCATCTCACTTGTGTTCACAGGTTGAGCACCCTGCTACGGCCGGTTAGTTAGCAGTTTCAGTGGCCATTTTGAACTTGGCACTTAGCGCAAGTTACAAGCCTTTTAGCAGCGTGAGGCAACTCGGGTATATACTCTAGTCGCAGCTTAGCAATAATACTAGCTACAAAGTACAATATGATACACATTAAATTGTCTATTTATTAAAAAAAATGGTGTGCTGTTTACCAAAAATAGTGAGATTTGTAGGTTTAATACTACCAGATATCCTGACAAATTGGTAACGTTGCCAGACAGAACATCCTGCTTTGCTAGAAATGGCTATAACATGACAATAAAAATATATAATTCTCTTCCAAACTCGATAAGAAACCTACCTGAAAGAATGTTTAGAATAGCGCTTTTTAATTTACTGTGTGACAATTTGTTTTATAGCCTAGATGTTTTTTTTAAATATAAATGAAATTGGGTTTTGAGATTTATGAAATTGTATTGAATTAATATTGACATGACTTATTTTAATATCTTAAATTGTCCAAACGCGAACGAGTGATTATTTTGTATCCTGACATGTGTAATTTAATTGAATTATTACTTAATTAAATTATTTTGTTAAGAATAATAATTATTTTTTAAAACATTTATATTATATAATCCATTTTGCATGCTGACTTTTAAGGCTGTGTAGGTGTTTTGTTTATTTTGTTATTGAACATCCTTTTTTGTACCTTAGGCAAAGCAAATAAATGTACTGATTTGATTTGATTTGAAGATTTGAAGGGTAACTTTTACAGCGGGAAAATTCCTTATTTCGACGGGAAAAACTATAAACGCGGGCGGAGTCGTGGCGGCAATTTAATATTGAATCACTACCTACATAGTATAAAACAAAGTCGCTTTCTCTGTCCCTATGTCCCTATGACCCTATGTATGCTTAAATCTTTAAAACTACGCAACGGATTTTGATGCGGTTTTTTTTAAATAGAGTGATTCAAGAGGAAGATAATAATACATGCATAATATACTTAAGGATAACCCACAATAACAATTTTCCCGTGCGGAGCCGGGGCGGGTCGCTAGTAAATACTAAAAATGAAATACTCGTAAGAGCCAGATGTTATATTTATAAGTACTTTAGCACATGTAACAGCCTTGATAAGAGTAATGTTTGATTGAATGTCATTCAACTGTCTTATAATAAATTTATAGATTCTAGATAAACTTTCCTTCGGAGCATAATGTACGCAAATCTTGTGAACACTGTTGTGTCTTTTGCGATTTGAAAATTTTTCGTGTTGTGTACATTTTGCGTTTTGTACATTATGCTCCGAAGGGGTTTTTGATGCGTGGTGATGAAAATGCTTGCGGTTAGAGCGGACCAGTCAATTGTGAATCAAAAAGTCATTCAAGTAATTAATAGCAATCGATCACTTAAAATAAGCTAAATTTTCAAATTAAAGCATTTGTTTGGTACCAAAAAGAACTTACTTAACCCATTCCACAACTTTTAGTGACAATACATGTTAAGAAGGAACGTAGGTACATAAAATAACATCAAGAAACTTTACAAAAAAAAAACATTTATTTACATATCTTATCTTATCCTATCTTATCATACAATACAACAAAACATGCTCAAAGTTATCACAATCAGTCTCATGCTTACATAGTTTTACAAAATTTAAAAATATGCAATTTATAAAAAGTATATTTTACAAATATTTTCGTCTGGGATCATAAAACTATAAATAATGACGAATCACTTATATTTTAATTGCACATCAAACTGAACTGTTACAAAAATAATTATGTCTATGTCTAATTAATTAAATTGTAAAATATATAATAATAATTATGAACATTATGACAATATTAGAATCAGCAAGAAAACAGAGAAAAACTAATTCTGAAATCATCAAAAAAAAAAGAATTTATTTAATACCTACTTATTTAATTATTACTATGTTAGACTAAACGTACTATATAATTAGATTATAATAATCAAACGAATAAAATTATTTGATTTACAATGAAATTTTTCCTAAAATATTAAATTGTACATTTCTTAACGATAAAACAATATTTCTTTTAAATATTAAGCTTAAAAATAATGTAATTCAATTTCTCGAAAATTGAAAGTTGATATACTTACGAAATATCAAATGAAGTACACAAATAAAACGAAAAGCTGCGCGTACGCACAAATATAGCTTATTACTACTTTAAATGTCATAGACTTTTTATAGGTTTCTTGTAATCTGTAGGAAAAGATCTATTTTCAGTTTTTTTTTCAATAGTTTCGGCCCAATAGTTTTGGACATAATGGGAAATGGTAATTTTTCACCGATTTTCTTAAATAACTTCAAAACTATTTATCTTAAAATTGTAAAAAATCTATATTTGAGATCCTTACAACAAGCCCTTTCATATGATATGCCACACGGTATAGTAAGCATAACTTTATTTTACAAAATGTCATCCAAAAGACTCATTTGAAAATCATTATTTAATGTTACACGTCCGTCTTTGGGTTACGAATTTACATATACATGAATCTACCTATAAAATTTTTTTACTCAATTGGTTCAGTAAGTGGTATCAGAGGAAATAGGCACTGACGTGAGGACAACCGAGTGATCCTCTATGGGATCCTATTTTTTTCTTTTCAAGGTACGGAACCCTCTAAACTATGAAGCCATAAATTGACCATTATTATAGAAAAGTTCAAAGAAAAAACGCCTCAGATGGTGTGGCCATTGGCCATGTTACTAATAAGAACAGATTTATTCCCAACACACAAAACAGCACAGTAAAAGGTAAAAAATAATATAATAGTTTAAAAAACTAAAATACACGCTTCCTGTCCGCCATCTTGGACGTCCGCCATATTGGATTTAAGTCACGTGACTATTTTTATCGTATTCCTCACAGCAAACCTTTTCATTTGATATCCATATTATGGGGGTGGATTCCAAACAGCCAGTCCGCCGTCGGGGAGGCCGCCATATTGGATTTTTAATGACGTTTCTTAACTAGTCATGTATTGTCATCGGAACTCAGAGCGTGTGCAAAATTTAATCCTAATCGAAGACCGGCAAGTGGATCAAATTAAGATTCCAAGATTTTCTTACATAGGTATATAGTTACAAAATAATATAAATAATAACAGATAACACAAATGTTTTGCGAACTGCGAAAGGGCTGAAGCCCAACATAAGACGCCCAGAAGATCATAATGGCCTGGCACATGATCGGACGAAATAGAAGAGAAGAACAAGCTATAGTTAGTCAACGTTGTGCATGCTTCTGGGGTACAGGAGTTGGCGGGGGCGAGGGATTTAAAAAAAATGATTATTCTGGCCTGGATCCAAGTCCTTTCAGCCGTATGTCCTATTCAGATCAATGAGTCATTCAATTCAAGTCATTTCAAGTTCACTCAAACAAAGAGCTTCAAACATAATTTCACTGTGACTTCATATTTGTCTTATTGTCGAAATCAAGTATTTGTAGAGCGGCTTGTAAAACTTCAACTCCTTTAATAGCTCTTGTGCTGTACAGGGTATTCCATCATTATCATGTACTTTTTGGAGCTCCGCTACGAGCGTTACTCTTTGTACGCCATATTTTAGACACTTGAATGTTATGTGACTCAAGTCTCCATCTTCGCTACATTGCTCGCATTTGGGGTATTCCACAATCTTAAATCGGTAAAGGTGAGTGCGTACTTGGCAATGACCGTAGCTCATCGTCTGTCTTGCTACCTCCCCCTCCCGCCACACAGCACTCTTCCCCGCAGAACCAAGCTCCCTCGTCCCCGCCAATGCCTGTATCCTGTAGGCGCAGTCAGTACGATGTCGATAAACTATATAGAAGAAAAAATGGGACAAGATCTAGGGGAAGATCTATAAATCTTATTTAACAACAACATTTTGGACAGCCAGGCTCACAAACAGCGGGCCAGATTAACGGTCTATCTGGACATAAGTCCGTATTCTTCATCACCACATACGGTCGGTAGTCACCATGAGTTTTATTTATAACCACTGGGTTTGTAGTTCCATACATCCCTTTGATAAAGTTTGCGACCAATTCTTGAATCGCAGTGGGATCTCTTTTATCATCGCGTTTTACCACTGGAACGAAATTTGGCACATCTATTTCTTCAGAAACTAAAATTACTTTCGGTTTAAGTACTTTCACCTTTTTCATGAAGACATTAAGGTTTAAATTAGGTTCTATATTGAAAACACGCGAAGGTTGTTCTTCTGCTTTGGGCTTGGAGACTATAAAATTACATCTACCATCTTTAGCATTCAAAATAGTCTTTTGCATGCAATTTACTATCGGATTGACATCTACGTTTGTAGTTTTCATGGTATTCAGTCGATTTCCAAATAAATTTCGCAAACATTGATTTTTATATGGATGCATATAGTCTAAACCTTGTTTTGTCCATGACCAAGGTGTGTATGATAATGAACATGGATTAATCGAGGGTATGTTAGGTATGCAAGGAATCTTTGGTATGCAAGGGGATTCTGGTTGAATAGATGGCGTATATTGTACGCTAGGTCGAGGTAAGCGAGGATTATGTGGTTTAAACGACGTTGAAATCCATGGCATAGAAGGTTGACACGGTTGCGGTGCGTAAGGTATACAAGGTTGGCAATACGATGGTCTACAAGGCATACAAGGTTGTTTATATGGTAAATTTTGTTGATATGAGGGTCGAATATTTATGCAGGGTTGTTGTGATTGGTGAATGCAAGGCATACATGGTTGATAATATCGTGGTACACAAGGCGCACATGGTTTGTTTGGTTGTGGTACACAATACCCACATGGTTTATATGATTGTGGCATGCAAGGTATGCAAGGTTGTTGTGATTGGGGTTGGTAAGGTTGATAATACTGAGGAACACATGGTTTATTTGATTGAGATACGCAAGGTGCACACGGTTCATTTGATTGAGGCACACAGGGCCTACATGGTACACATGGTTTATAATATTGAGATACGCAAGGTACACACGGTTTATTTGCTTGAGGTATACAAGGTCTACATGGTACACATGGTTTATATGCCTCAGGTATACAAGGTGCACATGGTTTATAATATTGAGATACGCAAGGTGCACACGGATCATTTGATTGAGGCCCACAAGGCCTACTAGGTACACATGGTTTATAAGATTGAGATACACAAGGTACGCATGGTTTGCTTGGTTGTGGCATGCAAGGTATGCAAGGTTGTTGTGATTGGGGTTGGCAAGGTTGATAATACTGAGGAACACATGGTTTATTTGATTGAGATACGCAAGGTGCACACGGATCATTTGATTGAGGCACACAAGGCCTACATGGCACACATGGCTTATAATATTGAGATACGCAAGGCGCACATGGTTTATTTGATTGAGGTGCACAAGGCCTACATGGTACACATGGTTTATATGCCTGGGGTACACAAGGTATACATGGTTTATAATATTGAGATACACAAGGTACGCATGGTTTGTTTGGTTGTGGCATGCAAGGTATGCATGGTTGATTTGGCTGTGGAATGCAAGGTACGCAGGGTCTATATGGTAGGCATGGTGTATATGGTTGTGGCATGCAAGATAAGCATGGTTGGTTTGTATACCACACACATGGCTTATTTGATTGCGGTACGCATGGTTTGTTTTGTTGGAGCGTGCAAGGTATGCAAGGTTGTTGTGACTGGGGTATGCAAGGTACACAAGGTCTATATGGAATGCATGGTTGATAATATTGAGTTACGCAAGGAATACATGGTTCATATGGTTGCGGTACACAAGGTACACAATATGGTTTATTTGGTTGTGGCGTACAAGGTATGCAAAGTTGGTTTGGTAGGGGTTTGCAAGGTACACACGGTTTATTTGATTGAGGTACACAAGGCCTATATGGTACGCATGGTTGATAATATTGAGGTATGCAAGGTATGCAAGGTTGCTGTGATTGTATTACGCAAGGTACACATGGTTGTTTTGGTTGACGTGGCGTGCAAGGTATGCACGGTTGATAATATTGTTGTACACAAGATGCGTATAGTTTATTTGATTGAGGTACACAAGGTTTACATGGTACGCATGGTTTATATTGTTGAGATACGTAATGTACGCATGGTTTGTTTGATTGTAGAATGCAAGGTATGCAAGGTTGGTTTGGTAGGGGTTTGCAAGGTATACATGGTACACATGATTTATATGACTGAGGTACACAAGGTACACATGGTTTATTTGGTTGTGACTTGCAAGGTATGTACGGTTGGTTTGTGTACCATACACATGGTTTATATGACTGAGGTACGCAAGTTACAGAAGGTGCACATGGTTTGTTTGATTGTGGCATGCAAGTTATACAAGTTTTTTGAGGTCCACAAGGTTTACATGGTACACAAGGTTCATATGTCTGAAGTACGCAAGGTACATAAGGTCTATATGGTACGCATGGTTTATGTGGTTGAGGCTTGCATGGTATGCACGGTGAATTTGGTTGAGGTACATAAGAAACACATGGTTGTTTCGGTTGTGGCGTGCAAGGTATGCATGGTTGGTTTGTGTACAACACACATGGTTTATATGACTGAGGTACGCATGGTACAGGTGGTCTATACGATACACATGGTTTTAATAATTGTGGTATATAATGACTACATGGTTGATCTGATTGAGATACACAGGGTAATAGTTTATAGGACAGAGGATCACAAATTTCACAAGGCTTGTTTGATTGGGGCGTGCAAGGTACATATGGTTTATATGTTTGAAGTACGCAAGGTGAACATGGTTGTTTTGGTTGTGGCGTGCAAGGTATGCATGGTATACACGGTTGATTTAACTGGGGTACGCTAGGTGTGCATGGATTATTTGGTGAACCATATTGATATAGTGACAAAACATAAGGTGTACGCGATTGTTTTGAGATCGGTGTATTTCTTTGATATGATACTTGTATATAAGGGGCTTGTGTCTTAAGTGAAGATTTACTAGGTTTAAATAGTAATTCTACACAAGGTGCAGGATATTTATATTGGGACGGTATATTTTGACTATAAAATACACAAGGTTTATGCGGTTGACTTGACAATGGTATGTAAGGTTGTGTTGACGATACACAAGGTGGACTTTGTTTAATAAGCCTTGAAGATGGGTAATGTGCCCCTGATTGATGTGGAAGCCATGTATTTGATTGCAAAGATGGTGCGTAAGTTACACGAGGCTGGCATGGCGAAGTATTTTGAGGTACAGGGACAGGTATCTGAGGTACGCAAAGATTGATGTAAGGATTAGGCGCAGGTTGAATAGGTGTTAATTGTCCTGAAGATGGTGTGGTTATTAGTAAATTAGGCATACATGGTTTGGAATACGATTTAATTTCATCGTATGGTTGTGCATTTGATGGCAATGATGGCCATAGGAAAGATTTAGGTTGAGCTAATGGCCAAGTTATAGAAGATTGTGCCGGAGATATCCATGGCTGTTCTGATGGATCAGAAAGCAAACTTAAAACTTTTGGTTCGCAAGGTAAGCATGGTTTTGCGTATGGAATATTGGAAATGTATGGTCGAAGATGTTTGCAAGGCTTGATGGATGAAATATATGGTTTTAAAGAAGGTTCATATAGCTGTGTGGGGGACACGCGTGATATCAATGAGATTAAAGGTGAATATGATTTTGTCGTTGGGTCTGAATATATATTTGATTGCACAGGTTGATCGTACGAATCAATCCTTTCGTATTTCGGATTTAAATCCTTATTGAGATTTATAAGAGGATTTGTGTAACATGGCTTTTTGCAAGGTGAACTGTAAGATAAAATGTTATCATATTGTACTCTTTGATCGATTGGCTTTCCGTAAGACGCAATAGTTTTATAAATTGGTGCAGCATAAGGAATGTTTTTATATATTTCTGTAGGTGGCTTCAGATATGATGCGATAGTGTTATACGCGTCTTTAAAACCCTTTGGATGGTTATTGTACCCTGGATTTTTGTAATCTGGTGACCTACTGTCGTACTTACATGGTTTTGAATAGTACATATTATCAAATACTCTTTCAGGTTTTGAAAATTGCCCTGAAGATGACTTCGATGGTACTTTAGTTTGTGAACCTGATACGCATGGTTTCGTATACGTTTTTATTTCATCGTATAGTGGTTGGGATGGTTCATATTGTCCTCGTAATATTTTTGGTTGCGAAGTTGGTGCAGAAGATAAACATGGTTTTGTGTAATACTGAATTTCATAATATGGCTGTGCAGATGTTAGACTTGATTTATAAGATTCACTCCTTTGTGAAGATGAGGAATAAGATGCATATGGATTGATTTGATTAAATGATTTTAAGGATGGGTTATAATAACCTTCATAAGTAGGTTCTGACAAAGTTATCTGAGGTTGAGAATATGATTTGGACTGGTAATAATCTGGTTTGATATCCTGACATATCCCATTCCCAGTTGTCCAGATTTGTGGATTTGTGGTATACCCTGGAATAAAATTTCTATTTTGGGAAGGTGTTGATTGATAGGGCGCTTCATTTAAGAGCGGATGATGAGTTGGTCGTTTTGTATAATATGTTATTACGTTTTGTTCTCGTGTTGGTTTTATATCACACGGGGATGTATCCAAAGATGATACACTATTTATATTATTATAAGGTTGCTGATTAACATCAGAATTTGTGGTAGTGTAATAATTGTTTGGACGTCTAGTGTACGGAGTTTCTAAACATGGTATTTTTAAATATTGTATTGTGTTATATCTTGGAGAAGTATTTTTTTGTTGTAAACACGGAGATGTAGAAATATAGTTTGGTGTAATAGTCTTTGGATCTTCAGTAAGCGGTTGTATCGAAACGTATGCTGGTGAAATTTTGGCTAGCCGTGGAGTGTATGGCGGTATTGTTACATATTGTGGTGCGATATTCGGCACATAGGGAACCGATGTAAGCTTTGAATTGGCATAAAACAGACTTTGGTATGGAGTTACAATATCACTTGTTTGTGGTATCTGATTTGTCGGCAATATATTGCATGGACGTTGAATATTTAGATTTTTATCCAGTCGTTTTGAATACCATGGTATTACAGTAAATTCTTTTGAAATACCACATGGCTGAGCTTGTAATTCTGGTTTATATTCAACTGGTTGTGTGAAAGATGATAATATGTTCAATTTTGGTCTCACGTCATACTGAAGTGGTTCTATATACGATGACCTTAGCTTTGCACATGGTTGGGTATAAGGATCAACAATTTTGCTTCCTGATGTTTGTCTGAACGGTGATAGTGTCACAAAATTAGGAGTTGGACATATTGTTTTTGCTGAATATGATGGGATTGATATAATATTTTGATCAGGCTGTTGATTAAATGAAAGTACTGAAACAACTTCGTTTGGACTTTTATATGGAGGTGGTTGAGTATGTGATTGTGTCGGTACTAAATCTAGAGTTTGACTTGATTTTTGTGTAGATGAATATATAGGAACAGCACAAGGTCTCGGCTTGACAGGAGGTGGTGTATATTCATTAATAGAGACATAATTTGTATTTATACATGGTGTTTGTGGTATATATTTGATATGTTCTGGTATTTCATTTGCTAAGACTTGCGAATATGGAGTAAGACTTTGTCTTGGATTCTTTGGCCATGCTGTATATGTGGATATATACTCAGGATTTGATGCATACTGTAAATTGTCAATACAAGGTATCGCGATAGATGGACGTTGTGTATTAGCAGGACTTGGGTCTAATAATTTAATTTGTTTCCTATTGTAGTTTGGTGATGGTTTAAGGTAGAAATAATTTGACTCATAAGGTGCTATCGTCGGTTTTAAAGAGCATGGTGGCATTGATACCAAAGAAGGTTGTGTTAAAGTATGTCTTGGTGTGTAAGATGGTATTGACACAATTGTCGGCATTTGATTCATTGGCTCGCTGTTTTCTGGTTTTCTAATATCGTGTTGCAAGTGAGTGCATGGTAAAGTTGAAACTGGCAAAGTTATAGTCGGTAGTGAGGTATATGACGGAATTGATACCAGGTGCGGTCTTATCAAAGTTGGTCTTGGTGTGTATTGAGATACGCAAGGAATACTTGGTTCATAAGATTTAGGTACAGATGGTACACATGGCTTATTTGATTGTGGCATGCTCGGTTGATTTGGTGAGGGTTTACAAGGCATGCATGGTTCATATGATTGAAGGACACAAGGTACACATGGTTTATAAGACTGAGTTACACAAGGTACACATGGTATATTAGGTTGGGGCTTGCAAGGTATGCACAGTTGATATGGTTGGAGCTTGCAAGGTATACATGGTATATTAGGTTGGGGCGTGCAAGTTATGCATGGTATATTAGGTTGGGGCGTGTAAGGTATGCACAGTTGATATGGTTGGGGCTTGCAAGGTATACTTGGTTGATATGGTTGTGGCTTGCAAGGTATGCATGGTATATTAGGTTGAGGCGTGTAAGTTATGTATGGTATATTAGGTTGGGGCGTGCAAGGTATGCATGGTTGATATGGTTGGGGCTTGCAAGGTATGCATGGTGTATTAGGTTGAGGCATACAGGGTATGCATGGTTGATATGGTTGGGGCTTGCAAGGTATGCATGGTTGATATGGTTGGGGCTTGCAAGGTATGCATGGTTGATATAGTTGGGGCTTGCAAGGTATGCATGGTTCATTTGATTGAGGTACCAAAGGTACACATGGTTCATAAGATTGAGGTACACAAGGTACACATGGTTTATAAGATTGAGGTACACAAGGTACGCATGGTTGTTTTGGTGAAAATTTACAAGGCATATATGACTGATAGGATTTAGGCACACAAGGTACACATGGTACACAAGATTGAGGAACCCAAGATACACATGGTTTATATAACTTGGGTACACAAGGCTCACATGGTTGATAGGATTGAGGTACATAACGCACACATGGTTTATTTTGTTGTAGCTCACAAGGTATGCACGGTCGATTTGCTTGGGTGTTGCAAGGTACACGTGGTTGATAGGATTGAGATACACAAGGTACACATGACTTATATAATTGAGGTATACAAGGTATAACTGAGAGTGTTTTTGGTGTTACAGATCTTGGAGTATAATAAGATGTTGAATCAATATTTTCGGGTCTTTTGCTTACTGTTTGTTGTGGCCATGGATTAGAAGAAGGTATTAAGACAATATCTGGTTTGTTAACTAGTGTTTCTGTTGGTATAGAAGCTGACTCTACTTTAATACAGCAAGGCTGTGGGGTATATGCTAGAATAGAGTCGAAATTTGATGTTCCGGATACGATTGGATTATTAGGTTCTAAGCTTTTTACGAAATAACTTGGCACAGAATTCTGTGATTGAGGATTCCATGAGAATCGGTTTTGATTTTGTTTAATAATACCTGACTCTGGCCATTCAGAGACTAATACGTTATTATCTTTTATTTGGGACAGACATATTGGTGTTGTAGGGTAAGTTCCAACTGATGGAAAAGTTTGTCTTGGCGTGAAATATGGTATTGTACAAATTTCATCTTTATTTGATGGTGTAGTTCGAAGTTTATTTAAAACATCTGAATATGTAGCCTTCACAGATTTATATTGTGCTGGAGTATATCCTGTTGGTAACATTTTTCCCGATGTCTTTAAATATGGTGTGTAAGATATCACCGGCCTTAAAGCTTGTGGTATTGAAGGATTTGATATGAAAACTTGATTTGTTGGTATATTTATATTATTTGGTGTATAAAACTTTATTTCGTCATAATATTTTGGTTTTGGGACTTGTGAAACCTTTGGCCAAAATAGTTGTAGTGGACGATTTGCCTGGCCACTTTGAGGTTTTGTATCTACGTGAATATGCAGTGGTTGAATAGGTTTTTCAACTGGATAACCTCTTACGATTGAGTTTGATCCTTGGTTTATAAATTGAACTGGTCTTGTATATTCATTGACTACGTCATAGTTAGGATGAACCATCTTCTGGTATTTGATGTCTTGTACTGGTTGGTAATTTGGTTCTACTCTCTTCAGAAATTCTGATTGTTGATTGTAAGCTTTGGCGTTTGAATATGAATTGATAACATTCAGTGGGGATGTTGTTCTTTCAGCCAAAGGCACAAATGTTTTCCAGTCATACTTTGGCTGTGGAGTATTCAATGAGTAAGGAACAATGTTGGGACGATTAATGTTTGCAAAAGGAGTGTAGGATAGTACATGCAACATATTTGGTTTAACCACTGAAATTGCACTAAAAGGTTGGTTAAATGCCTGTCCAGTTGTTATACTTGTCGGAGTATAGTATGTGCAAATACTTTTACTGTATTCAGGTTTTCCAGCTTCAGGCGGAACGTCAACCTTAATAGTGTCATATTTTGGTATAACAGCTTGTTGAGTATAAGCCACGGGTGTTGAATATGTGTTTATTTCTTGCTTAGGTTTAAAGGTAGAAATTGTATTATAATGCTGTCTTATTTCGTTTGCTGGAGCGAAAGTTATTGTATTGTACAATGGTTGTTTTTTAGAGTATACATGAATATCATTTTGGGGAACGTAGATTGGTGTTGATTTTGGTTGAAAATGCTCTTCGTAAGAATTAACAATATTAAGGTTAGAATCTGGAGTATACTTTTGTTTGAATGCATAGTAAGGAGCAATGGGTCTTTGACTTAATGGAATTTTATAAGCTAAGTAATTTTGATGTGGTTGGTTACTAAGCATATTATTATACAAATTATTTTGTGCAATGTATGGTGCCATTATTGCAGCTTGTTCATGTTTTAGTTGATTCCTCGGTGAAGCATATGCTGTTAGAGGTATTGCTTTAACAGTACTTGGTGAAGGTTTAAAGTATGCTAACGGCTGTCTTTGTAAAGGTACATTACTTTGATAAGGTATTTGATGTAAAGCTGCTGCATAATGTGCTTTATTATGTACTGTATTCCAAATGTTTTGTGGAAATGGGATTGATTCTGAACTAGGATTTATTACAATACGTGTTTGAGGTTTACTGTAACATGATATTGCATTTAAATTTGGTATTTTAATATCTTGTGAAGGTCCGTAGTTTACCTTTGTGCTGTATTTTTGTGTTGGGTGTTCGGGGAATATTACGGACTCAGATGTCCCTATAAAAGATGGATTAGATGAAGGATCGTATTCTGACACAAATGTGTTTTGTCTAGAATACGACGAAGGGATTTGATAAAGATTTGGTTTGTAATTAAGACATGTAGGTGATTTTCCTACAGTGGATAGTCTTGGTATTGATATTACAGATTCTCCATGGCTTGGTGATAATTCTGGTGAAACAACAAAGTTGCAAGGTTGTGTTTGAAATTTCACTGCAGGTGTATATAAAGAAATTAAATTAGTATCAATTTGAGATTGCGAATAAGGAGCTTGCGTTTTCATACGGGGTTGGTCATTGGACCAAATTCTATGATATTGTTGTCTTTCAGTGCAAGGAATTTGAGTATTAGATGGGATTTGGTATATTTTCTTATAATATTGCGGATTATAAGAACAGGGTGAGCTATTTATTGGAATTTTTGTGTTATACTCAAAGGATTTGAGTTCTTTTGCGAATGATAATGGCTTCAACCATGTTTGTTGATTCGATCCCGATGGAGCATACGAAACTAAATTGTATTCGGGACTAACTTCGCTAACTGGTCTATTTGGTGTGATTTTTTGGAGACCTGGGCTTTCTAATATTGGTATTGATGTGTAAGTAGAAGCAGTAGAGCTTAAGTTTGGTCTTTTTTGTGTGTAATATAAAATTTCATTAAACTCTGGTTTTGCATACGGGACTCTGTAGGTGGATAATGGTGAAGCTCTGCAATATTCCGGCCATAACCCCTTATTTATTACTTGACTATAACATGGGTAATAGTAAGGTGAAATGGTGCTATCAACATTCGGCAGCTTTATTTGAGAAGGGGCTTGAAAATAGCCTTTAGTAGATGGATACTTAACAAATGTATTTGGCCATATTAAACTTTTGTAGTCTGTATTTCCACATGTAATGATAGGTTCAAACGGTTTGCTTATTCCTGCAACTGTTTGTTTTACATTTTGATCAAATTTAACTTTATTGCTAAGAACGTTTTCAAAATTTTGTGAGTCACTTGTAGTAAGTTGTGGTTGTATAACATTTTGTGCTGTGTATTTTAAAATATTATTGTCTTTCTCATTATATTCTGCTTGAGATAGAACAAAAGGTTTTACATCAAGTAATCGTTGTTTATTACAATCAGATATGTCACTTATTTGATTGGAATTTATGGCTGAGTAGAATGGTATACGATTACAATCCAGTAGATTTGTATTATAAATCTTTTGGGTATACCAAGAAGGTTTGTTGGATACTGATTCCCCATATACATTAGGTTGACTTGGAAGAATTGGCACCGAAGGATTGGAATATTTTACAAATTGCACGTCGTTTTTGGGGATGTACGTTTTCAAAGACCAAATACTTGGAGAATAATGGGCATTACTAGTATCTAATGGTAGAAGATTTTGAGGTAAAGGAACAGATATTGGGGCATATGCTTGTGGTATATATTCTTGTGGCTGTATAAATCTGTTGTATTCTGCAACAATGTTTTTACAAGGTAATGATGGTGAAATATTTGGTGAAGTAACGTGACATGGTCTTTGCTGTGAAGTTGTTTGAATTAATTGTACCCTACCATCTGATGGGACAACATTTGTTGGTGGTGATATGCATATGGGCTGGTTTTGCTGAGTAAATATTTTAGGCTGTAGAAAACTACCGCATGCTTGATTTTGGATAGGTTGAGTGTATATTGGGGTATTATATACGTTTTGTATTTTAGGTGTACAGATATTAGCAAGTGGTATAGCCGGTGTATTTAACGCCTCCCCTTTGTTTGAAATACATGTTACATATTCTGGCCATACTTGTTTTCTAGGCCAACACGTATTTAAAACATATTTATTTTCAGATCCATAATTATTTTCTTGAATTTGAGTTTTTTGTTCAAGACTGCTGTATGGTGTTACAAATGAAGCGGTCGGACAAATTTGAACATTTGGACACGGCGTATAAGATGAAATTTTATTATAACTTTGTTGGTTAAAACTTTTTGATTTGCCGTAAAGGGGTGTAACATAGTTTGGATGGAATTTCTTTAGAGGTAAACTATATGATGCTAGGTCACTATATTCTTTACATACTGGTGAAAAAGTCGCACATGGTGAAGTCAAATATCCTGCTGATGCAATATTTTGATTTTTCCAATCCCCTCTAACAAAATTTGATACATAATGCGCATAAGACGCGTCTGCAGGGTTATTACATTGAACTTGTCTTTGACAATCGTCATAAACGCCAGATTTTAGCAATCGATTATAAACTTGGCGATTCGATAACGGTTGATAATAAGAATTTACATTTAGATTTTTCCTCGAGTCCGAAGTTGTAATCGATGAAGACATTTGATACGGTGAAGCTGTGTTTATAAATGGGCAACTTGGTACTGTATCATATGTTCCAATACTTAACGGAGGATTAACATATCTAGCACGTGCGTCTTGCGTGTAACCCTTTTGTGAAGTTCCAAACTCATTATAGAATGGGGAGCATATATAATTATTTTCCCTTTGTGTATTTATATATGATCTCCCTTGATAACAGATACTAGCTTGTTTTAAATATGCTCCAAAAGGATTAGGTTTTAGGCATATTTGATTATTAATTACATATTTCTTTTCATTTTCAGGTAAGTTCATCAACAATGGCTGTTGTGTGTTGATGGGAGGTGCATTAGGTATGTATGTTTTGGCAGCTTGTGGTAGTATCTTGTTTGAGCATATAGCTCTATTAGCATTGGCTGCGTTCCCACTTGCCAATCCTTGTAAGTCACTTAATGTTAACTCGCATTTATTCTCACACTCTTCAATCTTTTTAATATTTTGACCAGAACCTACCTTTTCTTCAATGTTCAGAAGCAAAGGTTTGAAACCTGCCATCTTTTTAAAATCCGGAATTTCTATATCCCGATCAAAAGATTCATCACATTTACTACTTGGTATCATAATTAGCTTCTCGATATACCAACAATGTTCCTGCGCCTTGTAAGTTTCAACATATTTTTTATTCAAACAAATATAATGATGAAACTTCGATAGGACATCTTGAAGGCCCTTGACTGTAGTCAAATGGCTTGACAACAGGTGGAATTTACATCGATGGAAAAGGTAAAAGTGTACCTCGATTTCGGTGCCGCTGGTTTCTTTGATATCCTTGATGATTTTAAAGATTTCGCCGTCGTAGCCAGCAAGGCATGCGTGTATGGGCGTCCTGTGTGGTTTAGGGATTTCTGGATACATGTAATTTCCTGGTGTCTTCTTTGAAGCGATTCTTTCTGTCTGTGTCATCGTCCTCTCCTCCGGTGATAGGCAGTATATATTCTGATTGGTGCATTCTGGCGGTGCCTTCGCTCTGTATAGAATGTTTGGATTCGTGAGGTACTGTTGGAGCCATGTGTTTGAAGAAGCTGTAGGTTCTGGTCCAGGGCATCCATAATTTATCTGAGAAATCAATAAAAATATAGTCTTTCGGCTGAAATAATTATGGTGATCAGAGAGTGTCGGTGGCCAAATGGTGGGCTGTTGGCTTCCATTCGGAAATTTGCGGGTTCATGTCTCGAAACGTACCAAAGTATATTCGATTTTCTAATTTATCTGTACGTTTATTCGACGCTCTTACGGTGAAGGAAAACATCGTGAGTAAACCTGCACACACCTGCGAAGTAATTCATAGGTTGTGTGTTCGTGACCCTGATTAGACTCGTGAAGGTAGGGTCGAGCCTTTAAGTGGGGACATGTTGTTAGCGAAAAAAACCATTCTACTTACATTATAGTTCTTTGGTATACTAGAGTAATATGAAGATGCACACTGCGATTGGCCAGAACTTATGATGCAACACAAAACTGAAAAAAGAAAATAACAATAAAAATCTATATAATAATAACTATAGAGGTCAAATGTCTGTACATAGAAAAAAAAAATGAAATCCGAGTCAGGAGGAGATGAAATAGAACATATCCAGACAATTTTTTTTTGTTATTTTAATTGAAATTTTGCATGGTTCTTTACATCCCTGGTCAACATCTTGGATACTTTTAAATTTGATCCCGGAAAATTAAAGAGTTCCCGTGGGATAGTTAAAAATTACTTCGGAAAAGTAGGAAAACAACGCGGGCGTAGCCGCGGGCAGACAGCTAGTTTTAAAGTAAAACAAAACCACGCCCAGGACACACCGTACAATCAACTCGTTTTATTATCTGCGCCATTTTGAATTCTAAACAACCTTCATGTCATGGCCGAGTGGTAAAACGCTTGCCTTACTCCGAGTTCCAATCCCAATGAGACGTTCGTTAAACTAAATATCACTTCATGAGAAAGGTCTTACGAACTGGGGGAAGCCCCAGTTTGGTTTGGATATTGATGATAATACAAATAGTATTTATTGACACCAGAAATAGGACAGTTATAATTTTCAGAAGTGTGAAACAAGGAGCCAATAGGCGGGCTTATTGCTAAAGTAGCAAACTCTTCCAGGCAACCAAGTGACCTGATTGTCCGTAAAGTAAGATGGTTCCTGGCTACTGTCTACAGATGTAGTCGTTACACGAGCTACGAGATGGCTCAGTTACATTATCATACAGAAAAATGAAAAAACATAATTGATCATATAATTTTTCACCATAGCAGCTTGCCTACAGTTAAAGTCATTTGGCCCAATCTTTGCTTACTACGAAAATGAAAAGACCCAAATAAGTTAAATAAATCCATACAATTTTATTTAGTCAAATATAAAAATAAAATGGAGCTGCTAAAAAAGTGCTACGAGGGTGCTACGAAATGCTACGAAACGAGGGTGCTACGAGCTCAACGTAACGCAAAAAAAACTGGTAAATAAAAGTAAATAAAATAACTGTGTGAGTGTGTATGTGTAATAAGTTATTACAGTTTTTTTTTGTCTTTCTAATAAATCGTTGCTTGCTGCCTTATGAAAAAAACGGTAACAAAAAAGATTATCCAAAAAGCTACTACGAGGGGCTATCAAATAACCCAAATAAGTTTATTCAACAGATATAATGCATGCAGGCTAAGTAGGAAACAACCAGCAAAATACTTTGAGTATTCACTAACGCTTCGCAAAATATAAATAAAAAACCGGCCAAGTGCGAGTCGGACTCGCGCACCGAGGGTTCCGTACAAACCTGCAAGGTTTACAAAGTTCGTTCATTACGACAATCGAGTCATAACTATGGTAATCTTATTGCAAAATGAAATTCATAACATTACAATGGGGAAAGATGGAGGAGCATAAATTTAAGACAAAGATCTCTTTATCGTTTAAGTAATCCTTTATTTTATATTAACACATATCATTTATCTATAATATAACTGAAACACTTATACTAGCCTTGCAGCAGACTTGCGAAAGTTCTTTTATTAAAGTTATTTATTTACTAAGATTAACTTAGAATTTTTTTTTTCACGGGTTAAAGGCAATTAGATCTAAGTATTTGATATGAATTTCAACTTGATAGCTCTACGCGTTCATGAGGAAAAAAGTAATAAGTTTATATTTATTAAAAAAGATGGAGGAGCATAAATTTAAGACAAAGATCTCTTTATCGTTTAAGTAACTAAGTACTAAGTAAGTATTTCAACTTGATAGCTCTACGCGTTCATGAGGAAAAAAGTAATAAGTTTATATTTATTAAAAAATATATATTTTGTAATGTAACTAAAAATTTAAGGTTTTCGGAATTTTTCCTTTATGTGTGCTATAAAACGTTGCTTCATGCCAAATTTCAAGATTCTAGGTCGACTGGAAGTACCCTTTAGGTTTTGATTCCCTTGCGAGTACTTGCGAGTTTCAAAATATGCAGCTTAAATTGCTGTTTCTTTTGATTGCGTTGACATAGAAGTTTGATTTTGTTACAGCTTAAAGGTATTATAGACCTGAGTATTTGGTATGAATTTCAATTGAATACCTCTACGCGTTTATGAGGAAATGGGTAGTAAGGTTAAAATTATTAAAAAAATATATATTATGTGATGTAACTAAAAATTTATGGATTTCGTAATTTTTCCTTTATCTATGCTATAAGACGTTGCTTCGTACCAAATTTCAAGATTCTGAGTTCACGGGAAGCACCCTGTAGGTTTTGATTCCCTTGCAAGTGTCGAAAATTTGCGGCATAAACGGCTGTATCTTTTGATTGCGTTGGCTTAGAAGTTTGATTTTTTCACAGCTTCAAGGGACAGTAGACCTGAGTAATTGATATAAATTTCAGCTTCATACCTCCACGCGTTCCTGAGAAAAAGGGTCTTGACAGACGGACAGACGGACAACAAAGTGATCCTATAAGGGTTCCGTTTTTTCCTTTTGAGGTACGGAACCCTAAAAAAACCTCGGGCTACGAGAAAAGAGCTACGAAATTGCTACGAGATCACATATTTTTACTTAAAATTTTACTAAGTAGTTGTTTGTCTACAAAAATAACAGTAGTGCTTACTCGTGAAACTAAACAACCTATCCCTAAGGAACATTATGTAGGTCAAAATCTCAAAATTAAAATTGAACTTTTCACACAAAATGGCCGGTCACATGACTGAAGTTTATATGAAAAGCTTGGATGGTTTTTTTTTTTGAGATTTCAACCTAAGTTCCTTAGGGAAAGTTGTTTAGTTTCATGAGTCCTACATTCTGTGGTACTACCACTATGTTGCAGATATACAACCAGTTAAATTTCACGGTGTGTAAATCGTTTCAATTTACTTTTGTCTTAAATGTGGGTTAAAAAGATAAACTCAAAAATATACTATGTCTTTCTTGTGTATTCGCAACAATATTATTTAGATGCTTTACTTGTAGCTTCGAGAAAGAGGTCAATCGTCGAATCCAACTCGGCTGGGCAGCGTTCGGGAAGCTGCGCAATATCTTTTCGTCCCAAATACCGCAGTGTCTTAAGTCTAAAGTCTTTGACCAATGTGTGTTGCCAGTGATGACTTACGGATCTGAGACGTGGTCGCTTACGATGGGCCTCATAAGAAGGCTCAGAGTCACCCAAAGAGCGATGGAGAGGGCTATGCTTGGAGTTTCCTTGCGTGATCGAATCAGAAATGATGAAATTCGCAGGCGAACCAGAGTCACCGACATAGCCCGAAGAATCGCGAAACTTAAGTGGCAGTGGGCAGGGCACATTGCACGTAGAACCGATGGCCGTTGGGGAAAAAAAAGTTCTTGAATGGCGGCCACGCGCCGGAAGACGTAGCGTGGGCAGGCCCCCCACAAGGTGGACCGACGATCTGATAAGGGTCGCGGGAAGCCGCTGGATGCGGGCAGCGCGGGACCGATCGTTGTGGAGATCTTTGGGGGAGGCCTTTGTCCAGCAGTGGACGTCAACTGGCTGAAATGATGACTTGTAGCTTATGTTTATTACTTACTTTTACTTAATTAACTTGTGTGAAGATATTAATATAAAACAATGAGTATAAAAAATGCCTCACCCTTTCGCAGAAAATAAGAAGCAGTTTTTTTTCTTTTAACCCTCACTAAGGTTGCCAGTTTGCCAGCCGGTCAGTATTTTTTTTTCAAATACGTTTATGTTATGTTATCACAAATTTTATATCGTGTTGTAACGTGGTGCATGCCACCTCGTTGCCTCATCCTCATCTCATTTACCATTTTCGTCTAAATTCGAATATATTTAATTTTGGAATTCAGTCGACAATCACCCGTCACTTCATTCATTTTTTTATTCACTTTTGGTTTACCTCTCGGCCAAGCTGGCCGAACAAAATTCTAGTGCAAAAACAAATCAAATTCTGTTTATTTTAATAAATCTGTAATCTGTGTTCAGTGTTTTAAGTTCAACTACGTCTCCAGTGTTACCTTCCTGTCGACGCCTTGCAGGCGTGCCTAAGTTTAGGGAGCGCCCTAGACTTAGGCGCGCCTGCCGCGGGTGTCACAGTGTTATAAAAAATCTTGTTTGAAAGAACCTATTTTAGACGGATGGTATTTATAATACGGGGCTAGGCAAAAAAAAACACAACTGCTCATCACACGAATGTTTACATTATTACAATTGTTTACGGGACACGAATGTTTGCCCTGGGCAGGATTCGAACCCGCGACCCTGTGCTTCGAAAGTAGACTTACTACCAATTAGGCTATGGGGCAGTTGAAGGCTTTTTCACGCTTTTTAAAAATAGCAAATAAAAAATAATAATTTAGTTTTAGAGACTTTAAACATCGATTCAAAGAAGAAGAAGCATTGACTTATTATTTTTTAATGCGGAAATCCTGAACAGATTCATAAAAAACCTGCTCTGGGAGCGCCACGTGTGTATTTTAATGTTTATGGCAACAATTTACATTATAAAATTAGTTCCACATAAATTCCGCAATGTGGCGAGGTTTTTTATTTTTATGGTCGGACTTTAATACCTTAATAGGTAGTTTACGTAATTGTTGTTTTATGTTTGTATTTTTGTTTGCAGTTTTCTGTGTTAAAAAATCATTAAATTCTGATTTCTGATTTTGTTTTCCAAGTACAAACTCGTTGGTTTTCGATTTTCAATGTGGCAGCCCTACGGCCGACCCTATGAAAGGGGTTGCGATGGATCTCCAAAGAAAAACAGCCGCCAGTAACTTTCCCGCACCTGAGTCCGCCCCGACGAACTTATTTACTTAATACCTCCTCTGAATTATAATTGGACTAATTAGCGCAAAAAAATTGCTTGCACTTTTTCTCTGTTAGGTATTATTCCGACGAGGGCGTGGTCGCCGAATTTTTTGTCAGAAATACTTAAATTCGAATAGGGAATATGCACGTGACTTCAAAATGAACGATTTTTTCTTTTTGTAATCTTTGTTGTTACACAAACATAACCTAATTAAAAATAATTATATATTTTTGAAATTAAATATAATTTAATAGTAAATTTAATCGTCAAAAATCAGCTATTTTAAAATTTCCTTTCAAAGGAGGATGGGTAAGAGCGTACCCAGACACAAAGTTAATTGTAGCATTATGAAATATATCGGTCTTTATTGCCCGTATGGAGTACTTTAATATCATTGATCTCAACTATAATCCTTATTTCTAAAACACACCCTGATTTAAATCAATGCGCATTAAGAATTCATGGAAAAATAAATAAATAACAATGAAAATCCAGTTTTTTTAATGAACATATCTTTTTTCTCCAATTGAATTCAGACATTCTGTCTTGGGTTAATCAAACTACTCCATTAGGGCTACAAAACCCGACATATCTCATAATACTACAGTAATGATTTTTTTTGGGTACGGGGCCCATACAAAATTACCCATTATCCTTTCAAAAACAAATTCTTTTGGTGGTGAAACAAAACGTGACGTCTTTCAATGTATTTTTTTTTATTGACCTATGCTCATCTTCGACGAATTACTTACTTATTAGTTACACTTGTAATACTTCCATGCCTATGCTTGAGTCGAAAAAAAAAAGACTCGATGTAATTCTGCTTTGACCCCTGACGTCACACCAAGCGCGCCAAATGGCCGCAATCAAATCGCCCGAAAAATCCGGATATGTTCTATATCACTTCTTAAATCGCTCTGACTTGGTTTTTAGCGTTATTTTTCTATGTACAGATTTTAGACCTCTACAGTTTTATTTTATAGATGTGCGGTTAGGATAGTGAATACGATACTCGTGCAATGTTTGTGCCTATTAAACGGATGACGACCCTTAATCCATGTATTTAGCTAATTAAACTAAACTTTTGTCGGAACATGGGGCGAAATTTGAGGGAAATATTACGGGGTGATTTCTGAATAGGATGGTAAGAGAAATATGTAGAATAATTATATTATGCATTTTGTATAGTAAATGGGGTGAAAATACCGAGAGAACGATTCTGCCGCTCTAGCATGAGTTTTCACACGTGACATACCTACATAGTTTTGTCGTGCATATACTCCTATTGGAGAATATTTCAATATGGCGGGTTCTCGCAGGTTTTTGACAGTCAAATGTGAGAAAAACTTGTCACAGTGCCTCATGCTAGGCCCACTGGTCCTAGAAGGATCCTTCACAGAAGACCTCTATTTAAGTGCGTCCGCTAAAAAATGCAAGGGCGCCCGCCCCGAGAAATTGTGTCACATACCTATCCACTTTTGTGTTTTGACGACAAAGCAAGTATTTCCAGGTCTCTTTTATACCGAATTAAAACGTGATGTTCGCGGTATTGTATAAAGTTTGAGTCTAAACAAAATTAAACATGCGAGAAAGCGAACTTCGCGAGTACGAGCATGCGGGAACGGCTCAACCCTAACTGCGCCAGTTCAGAGTCCCTAATAAGGACACAGTCGCGATATGCTTAAACAAGCGCTAGGGCTGCCACAAAATATAGTAGTTGGTAGCATGGACGCATGGACCAATATACTCGAGAGGACTGTCAATGCCCTAGAAAAAAACGTGCTCCGGAAAAAGATCAAATCCCGTATTAAAACTAGATGGCGCCTAGTTCCTCGCCCGAGACTATATTAAAATACACTAGTAAATGGCTATAATTGTGTTTCTTTTTACATAAATAATAACTAAAAGTTATTTACTTATTTTTCATCAGGTCGAGAGACACCATAAATATTTTAATTTAATATTATTTTACAATTATAGTTAGTTTGTGAATGGTAGTGACATCTATGTTTCCTTTTAGCACTAATTACAGCAGCACGCATTGTTAAGAGATTTGACAGTCCTCTAGAGTATATTGGTCCATGTTGGTAGGTATAATAACGAGTTCCAGCGCTTCTTGAATCAGATGCTTGTCCTCAAATAAGAAGTCTCCGTAATCTTATAACATCGATTTATTCCAGAATTTATGACTTCCACCTCAGATCATGCGACTAGCATGTACAAAGAATAGTATATCCATGGTCCAAGAAAACAAGGTCTAACCGTTAGACCACGGACTGACACAAGCCTACGTCATTTTGCGCTGTTCATCCTTGTCTATTACACGCATTCGACAAGGATGAATAGGCAAAATGACGTAGAAATAACGTAGGCTCGTGTCAGTCACGTGGTCTAATGGTTAGATCTTGTTTTCTTAGACCATGGTATATCTATCGAAGAGTCAATCAAGTATTCTAAAAGAATATATTTTTACTAATTATACGGCATTTCAGTCAGTCCCAAACCAAAGGAGTTGCATGTTCAGCAAACTCCACAGTATACACCGTGAAATTTAACTGGTTGTTAAAGCCCAATACACACGTAGCTATAATCTATAATAATATGCCCAGCTCTAACTTATATTACATCTCGCCACCACACACGGTAGCTATATTGAAGTATATATTTTCACCCTTACTGCGTCCACTTACGGAATACCTATAATATGTCGAGATTTATATTAATATGCCGTGCTATATCGGTCGCTTGTTGTGACGTCACCAAAATATGCCGACCGATATAGCAAGGCATAGGTATTAATATAAATCTCGACATATTATAGGTATTCCGTAAGTGGACGCAGTAAGGGTGAAAATATATATTTCAATACAGCTACCGTGTGTGGTGGCGAGATGTAATATGTTAGAGCTGGGCATATTAATATAGATTATAGCTACGTGTGTATTGGGCTTTATCCGCAACATAGTGGCAGTACTCGTAAAACTGAATAACTTTCCCTAAGGAACATACGTTGAAATCTCAAAATTAAAATTCAACTTGTTAAACAAAGTGGCTGGTCACGTGATTGAAGTTTATATTTATGTAACTTTCTGACGAATTTGCGCGCGCATTATAGTTAGGTTTAAGGAACAACAGCAATAGCAGCTAACAACAACTTTCTTAGAACAATTAGATAATTGATAGATATGGAGGGAAATAATTTATCAGCCGGCTGCAACATTGAAAAATTTTGACTATAAAATGTTTGATAGGATATTTTCGTCTAACTCTTTGATGATAAAAAACCTTTTATTATAAGCCGATTTGAAGGAAAGAGCGAAAATCCCCTTCGTCCACTTTACTTATTTTTCGTAAGTTGACAACTTTTTTAAATATCCGAAATTATTAACAGAGATCGAATCCCGCCCAGAGAAAACATTCATGTGATGATTACTTGTGTTTGCCTTGTATTTGGATGTTGCAAATTTTATCTGTCTGACACCCATAGTGCAGGCTTTGCCTAGTTTGGGGTCAGGTGGCCGTGTATACGTCTTTCTAATGGTGAAAGAATTTTTGAAATCGGTTTAGAAGTTTTTGAGTTTATTCATTACAAACATACACACACACAAAAATACAAATCTTTCCTCTTTATAATATTAGTATAACTGGTATGATTTACATTTCGAATCGGTGGCAGCCCTGACGTCGTATAAACAACTCGACTCAAAAAGTCGTTAGTGTGTGCGGTGATTTAAGAGTGTGTGAGTGGAATAATGTAACAATCGCTTGTTTCAGCGGAATGGCTGTTCTCCGTATTAACACGTTCGCTGCTGCGGCTCTTAATGCTTTTAATTTGAGCAGTTAAACTCAGCTGTGCCGGCCGAGTAGTTTTCGGATTACAATAGGTTGATATTTTTTTTTAGATGGGGCTTAAATGATTGACAATTGATTTTTAAGCCGAAAAATTATTATTATAAAGGCGAAAGTTTGTGTGTGAAAGTGTGTGTATGTTTGTTAATTCTTCACGTCTTAACGGCTGGAGCGATTTTAATAAAATTTGGTATGGGGTTAGCTGACGCCCTGGATTAACACATAAGCTACCTTTTACCACGGGAAAATACCTCGTTCCCACGGAAAAAAACTGTTAACGCGGGCGGTGCCGCTGGGCGGAAATCTAGTTGAGAACACTTTACTCTGAGTATAAATACCATTAAAAAAAACAACTAAACATGTTTTTTTCCTGTACCCTTATGTTTACACGTAATTATATTATACACCACCAACACCGCCATATTTTTTACGTCTTTTTTACACGCTTTATATTAGCTTCACTTGTAAGTAACTATGTATGTAAGAAAATCTTGGAATCTTAATTTGACCCACTTCCCGGTCTTCGATTAGGATGAAATTTTGCACACGCTCTGAGTTCTGATGACAATACATGACTACCTAAGAAACGTCATTACAAATCCAATATGTGCGGCCTCCCCATTACATGTATGTAAAAAATCTTGGAATCTTAATTTGACCCACTTTTCGGTCTTCGATTAGGATGAAATTTTGCACACGCTCTGAGTTCTGATGACAATACATGACTAGCTAAGAAACGTCATTACAAATCCAATATGGCGGCCTCCCCAAGATGGCGGACTGGCAGTTTGCAATCCACCCCCATGATATGGGTATCAAATGAAAGGGTTTGCTGTCAAGAATACGACAAAAATAGTCACGTGACTTTTGTAATTTTTATTGCGTGCTAAAAGCATTTTTTTTTTAGTTTTTTAAACTTTTATAACTTATTTGTTTTTGAGCTTGTGTGATTTGTGTATTAGTGTTTGTGTGTATTTGTGTTTTTGTTTGTGTAATATTACTTACATAACAAAAGTCCGGGTAGAGTGCAACTGGGGTCGGTCATAGTGGTGAATGCATCTAGACGACATTTATTATCTGTGAATGTTATTAATTGAAATTATTTCATTTGATTTGATAATCTGTAAATGTTAATAATTTAATTTAATCATCTCAGCCGGAAGACGTCCACTGCTGGACAAAGGCCTCCCCCAAGGATCTCCACAATAATCGGTCCCGCGCTGCAGGCATCCAGCGGCTTCCCGCGACCCTCACCAGATCTTCGGTCCACCTTGTGGGGGGCCTGCCCATGCTACGTCTTCCGGCGCGCGGCTGCCATTCAAGAACCTTTCTGCCCCAACGGCCGTCGGTTCTACGCGCAATGTACCCAGCCCACTGCCACTTAAGTTTAGCGATTCTTCGGGCTATGTCGTTGACTCTAGTTCGCCTGCGGATCTCATCATTCCTGATTCGATCACACAAGGAAACTCCAAGCATAGCCCTCTCCATCGCTCTTTAGGTGACTTTGAGGTAAAACACACACACACACACAAAAATACAAATCTTTCGTCTTTATAATATTAGTATGAGTATGATATTTTATTGATAACTAGCGACCCGCCCCGGCTCCGCACGGGAAAATGGTTATTGTGGGTTATCCATAAGTATATTATGCATGTATTATACATATAAACCTTCCTCTTGAATCACTCTATCTATTAAAAAAAAACCGCATAAAAATCCGTTGCGTAGTTTTCAAGATTTAAGCATACATAGGGACCTATGGATATAAGGACATAGGGACAGAGAAAGCGACTTTGTTTTGTTCTACGTACGAGTATGTAGTGATAATGATTATCATACATAATTACTTACATTTTTCGCTTTAGTGACATCTACTCATGTTGAAATGGCTACCAGGAGTGCATAAACACTAGAATTTTCAGCCGTCACTGTTATGTGTTGCGCGTTACGCATGCGCGGACGTTGGACATGGTATGAGAATGTCAGTTTACACAAGCTAATATACGTAAAAGGACACATGCCGAATATATATGATAAGAGGCACAGGGTGTGATATTGTGCAGCTTATCTCAGCTGGTGGGTTTCATTCAAGGTTAATTTACCTTACAAACTTTATGCCCCACTCGAAATTAACCGAAACCACTTTGGAATCTAGGGCCGTCCATTAATCACGTGAGGCCATATTATTTATTCTGTGGTGAGGCTTGAAAGGGGGGGAGGAAAAATCACGAAATATCACAAGGGCGAGGGAGAGGTGTGGTAAGATATCACGTGTATTTATTTTTTCCAATCAAAAACAACCTACAACCTTTCTGCCTAAGCATTTTTATCATAGTCCTTAATTTCAGAATAAAATAAGATTATACTTTAGACCTGTATTTATAGATAATAATCAAAAAGATTTAAGATTCTTTGCAGGTACTAAAAATACACGTGATGTTGGGTGGGAGGGGGAGGGGTAGTCTTAAACCTCACCAGGAGGAGGGGGGGTAAAAAAATGCTAAAAAAATGATCACGTGATTAATGGACGGCCTCTCTCCAAAAACGAACGCGATTTGGAATTTTATAAATCACCAGCTTTTCCCGTGGGAATGAGGCATTTTCCCGCGGTAAAAGGTAGCCTATGTTACTCAGGGTGAATATAGTTTTCAAATGGTAAAAGAATTTTTAAACTCGGTTCAGTAGTTTTTACACACACATACAAAATACAAATCTTTCCTCTTTATAATATTAGTATGATATTATGATTATTTTATTGCAAATTTCAATTTAGGTTAAATTGCAGATGTTATCTATATAATAAAACTAGCGACCCGCCCCGGCTCCGCACGGGAAAATGGTTATTGTGGGTTATCCTTAAGTATATTATGCATGTATTATACATATAAACCTTCCTCTTGAATTACTCTATCTATTAAAAAAAAAACCGCATCAAAATCCGTTGCGTAGTTTTAAAGATTTAAGCGTACAAAGGGAGGGACATAGGGACAGAAAAAGCGACTTTGTTTTATACTATGTAGTGACTGTAGAGGTCGAAAATCTGTACATAGAAAAGATATTCAGGGGATGTAAGAAACGATATAGAACATAATCCATATATTTTTTAATTTTTTGTTGCTCTGTT
Source organism: Teleiodes luculella (assembly GCA_948473455.1). NCBI lineage: Eukaryota > Metazoa > Arthropoda > Insecta > Lepidoptera > Gelechiidae > Teleiodes > Teleiodes luculella. The sequence goes on along the minus strand of OX419609.1, from coordinate 1,829,383 downwards.
TCTCTGTTTGTACGGGCTGTATTGTATTGTATTGTATAGTATTTAAAGTCTCACAAAGTGACATTTGTTCGACAGGGCCCCACCGGGATTCAAATCTGGAACCTCCGTAATAACGCATTCTACAGACCATAATCCCTATTAGGAGATAGATCGGAAATAGTAAGAAACTCCTCTTAGCGTGCTTTCCGAAGCAAGGAACAGTTGATTAGCCGAATGCTTTACTTTGACTAAATAAAGAGGGACGTAGAAATCGACTCATCCTGTACAGTAACTTTTTTATTTTTGTTATAATAAAAATATTCTATAGCCTGTACGTGAAAAATTTTAAAATATGTAATACTTATAAATTTTATTATAAATATTTGAACTGTACAAATCATTAATTATATAACAAAGTGTTATATAACGTGGTGTATCTAATTTTATTTGTTAAGTACTAGTCCGCGGCACTGCCCACATAAATTAACACATTTTTTGGAAAAAAGATGCTACGTTTTGACCAGGGATCGAAACCGGTTTTGATATCCCTGTTAATATCGTTCGAAAAACAGATATAATTCCGTTCCCCAATTAACCGGCAGTAGATGGAACTTAATGAAACAAACCAAAAATATTCTGGTTACCCGGTTTTTGATAAAGAACGGAATGAATCCGGTTTCAATCGGTTTTGTAATTATTAAAGTAATTTTATTTGCGGCAGGCAAAGGCCAGGGCTGCCGGTTGCTTTGCATGTTATGTTCCCCCAGAACTAAACCTACCTTCAGTGATCTTAGTTAGAGCTATAGTTGGATAGGGTTTGAACTAGCGTGATTTAACAAGCGTTTGAAAAACCGGTTCCGATCCCTGGTTTTGACCAAGTATTACCACGTATTACATGCCTTTCATTCAATCTCAACCTATGTTCCTTAGGAAACGATGTTCAGCTTTACTACCACTATATTGCGGATAAATAACCAGTTAAACACGGTGTATTGTATGACTATGTATGTATAATATAATATGACATCCATGATGGTAGACTGTTTTTCATATGAACTAACATAGAGCAAGAAATACGAGAAACAAGAAACGAAAACGGCAGACCCCACCATCATGGCAATAATAATTGCCCTGGAGAGAGAGAGAGAGAGAGAGAGAGAGAATATGGATAGAGATCATGGTCTAAAAAGGCAAGGTCTTCTACTCGGACTGTCAAACTTGACACAAGCCTACGTCATCATGCTGTTCATCCTTGTCGAATGCGTATTATTCGACAAGGATGAACAGCAGATGACGTAGGCTTGTGTCAAGTCACGTGGTCGGAATAATACGCATTCGACAAGGATGAACAGCATGATGACGTAGGCTTGTGTCAAGTCACGTGGTCGGAGTGTTAGACCTTGTTTTTTCAGACCATGGATAGAGAAGTAATATAAGGCCCGACCCTGTCAAGACATATGTGATTTGGTATTGATATATCTTTGTTTTCCGTCAGTTTCGACCAATAGAAAGTCACCAATAGAAACCTGCGTGCCCTCCGGAGCAATCACAATCTTGAAACAGCCCCCCGCACCTCAGCTAGTTGACAGAATATTTTTCTTAAGATTTACGTGTAGGTACCTACTATGCGTGCCAAATAAGAATAGGACTGTCAAGACGCCATTTTGACAGTCTCTCCTTTTCTTATTTGACAAATTAGAAAAGGAGGGACTGTCAAAATGGCGTCTTGACAGTCCTATTCTTATTTGGCACGCATAGTATTACGTCTATGGTGTTCAATACTTTGACGGCCCCGTAGCCTAGTTGGTAGTACGCCTGCCTACTGAGCACAGGGTCGCGGGTTCGAATCCCGCCCAGGGCAAACATTCGTGTGATGAGCACTTGTGTTTGCCTTGTGTCTGGATGTTGTATATGTGTATATGTATGTATATCAGCTGTCTGACACCCATAGTACGGGTTCTGCCTAGTTTGTGGTCAGATGGCCGTGTGTGAGATGTCCCCCCAATATTATTATTAATATTATTATTATTAATACTCTTTGGATGCCGTCATATCGCCCATGACGTCATTACTTTGATCACTCGCGATCGATCGTTACGTATTATAGACAAACAGGTGGAGTTTATAACGCATCAAATAAACGTACTGATGAATTCTAAAATTCTTGTATTTACTAACATTTATGGAAGTAAATCCGAAATAAATTATAATTATAATAATAATAATGTAATCGGAAAACACATTGGTACGTGCCGGGGCTTGAACCCGCAACCTTCAGAATGGAAGTCAACAGCCGTAGCCACTAAGCCACTCGCTTTTTTTTTCGTGCGAGTTAGTAATAAAACAACTTCTCCACTCCCAAATGACCTACAAAAACTTTCGATTGGAGCCCAATAAAACTCTGTGTTCATTTTCCTAAACTCGGACGATTGGATAGAAATAAAAAAAAGTTTGGGAATTTCGCGCGGAATTGAGCTAATTTTTTAAATATTTGTAGGGTTGCCTACCGCTACATTTTGCTACTATGGTCTGTTTCATATAAATCCGTACAAAAGTTCATTGATTTCATTCTTTTCTTGAAAATTATTAAAAATAATGCAACGGCAAAATGTCTGGCAGGTCACACGCTCACCCCGCCATCTACTACGGTATGCCAAATTACGTATTTTGCGATAATTTCCTATAGTTTTATCGTATCGTTTGAAGAAAATGTGCGCAATGTATGCAGGCGTCAATGACCTTTTGTCCGAATTAATATGAAACAAACCATAGTGGAGTAGTCTGTGTCCTTTAGAGTTTGTCGACAAAAAAATTGGATACAAATTGTGATAAAATTTTACGAAAATCGGTTGAGATATACTAGTAAAAGATAACAAGTTAGAAGTAGAAGCTGGCAACTCCCATAACAACACCATTTAAGCAAAATAAAAAAACTGATTCGACAAAACAGAAAGAGGCAAAGGTACGTCGCCCTGGAGCAGCGTTACCACTTCGTCCCGATAGCAGTGGAAACCATGGGTAGTTGGGGTGTGGAGGCCAAACGCTTGGTTGGGGAACTGGGACAAAGGCTAAGGGAACGCACACAAGACTCCCGCTCCGGTTGGTTCCTGGTGCAAAGGTTGGCCATCGCATCAGCGCGGTAATGCTGCTAGCGTCATGGGCACCTTTGCGCCGGGAACGGTTCGGGGCGGGTTATTTGATTGACATTTTCCTTTGTTTTATTTTATTTAAATTAATGTTTTAATTTGACGTTAGTAAAATCTATAATATATAAATCAGAGAGGTGGGAGCCGCTTTAGCGAAGCTGGCTTTTCCAACCTCTTTGATATAAATGAATCGCAAAATTCGACAAATATTTAGATTAATTCCAAGCCTTAATTGCACACTAGCTACACTGCCTCCGAAGAGCAAGTCCGGTGAAGCTTGATCCGCCGTCGTACATTTTCGACAAAAGCATAGGTCAATTAAGAAAAAAAGCCTCCGAAGTTCCGGGTTCGAATCCCGGTGGAACTAGGGTTACCATATGACAGGCCTGGGACATCTGACAAATACCAGTAGGTAATAAATATTCGTCTTCATTATTATCTGTTGGCTTTTACTTATTAGCACAGCGTTTTGCTTTAGTTAGACAGGCATTTTTCTGAAAATTCAGGCATTTTAGGTACCATAGACAGGCATCCCTCTATTTACATATGGTAACCCTAGGTGGAACACTCGCTGAGCAAAAATCACTTTCAAATTAGTTTAAAGAATTTATTTTTCACTTTAGAATATTTATATCACTTAGGTCAGTTACATATTCTTTTGTGGCGAGTTCAAAAATTTGGCTGTCTTCTGTGGAGAAGAACTCGCCGGAAGAAACTCCACAGACTTTGTGAGACTTTCCCCAGTTTGGTTAGGATATTGTAGGCTGAATTACCTGATTGTCCGAAGAGAAAGATGATTCCGTGCTTCGGAAATCACGTGTTGGTCACCGATATGAATGTAGTCGTCACACGAGCCATATTTTGTGCCTTACAATACTCAATCATTCTGAGGGTTATAACGTAGATTAACATTGAAACTAAGGGTAATTAGGATAAGTAAGGTACAGAAGCCGGCACATGCCGCTGGACACTCGCAGTACGATATACACCCCTACCGCTACGGAATACGGATGCTCTCAACTCTCAAGGCCACAGTGACCAGCCACATGTGCTGGCTATGTACATTACAGTATTAATTTACCAGAAAGCAAAGTGTAGTTTAGACAAAATTATAGAGCGTCGTTGGCCAAGTGATTGATGTCGTTGGCTTCCATTCGGAAGTTCACGGGTTCAAGCCTGGGCACGTACCAATGTGTTTTCAATTCTAGAGTTCATACGTTTATTCGACGCTCTTACGGTGAAGGAAAAATCGTGAGGAAACCTGCACACACCTGCGAAGAAATTCAAAGGTTGTGTGTTCATGACTAACTCGCATTGGAACAGCGTGGTCGACTAAGGCCTATTCACCCTGATTTCAGTATAGGCTCAAGCCCCTTATATGAGCTGTTAACGGTATTATTTATCGACTAGCTATACACCCTGCGGCTCCGCCTGGGTTAACAGTTTTTCCCGTGGGAATGAGGTATTTTCCCGCGGTAAAAAGTAGCCTATGTCACTATCCATTCAACTAACTCTATGCCGAAAATCAAGTTGATTGGTGGCTTAGTTAGGGCGTGAAGGAAGGACAAACAAACAAATACACTTTCGCATATAAAATACTAGTATGGATTACATTTTTGGTCACTGCATGCCCTACCAAAACATTTCCTATCATTCTGAATTTAGCGGCGATTGGACCAATTTTACACCAGCAAAACGCGGAATTTATAACCCAATTGATTACTCCTCTTCGTAATTTAACTGTGTTTTTACTGAACTTTCCTTCAGTTACAGTTCCAAAAGCTATTCGGTTAGGATCGTTTTGTAACTTTTAAATGACCGAGTCGAATGGACAGGGGATTTTGTCTTTTCAGTTTAACATAGAGTTACAGAAAAATAATCATACTCGTAAAGAGGAAAGATTTGTATTTTTGTGTGTGTGTATATTTGTAATGAATAAACTTAAAACTACTGTACCGATTTCAAAAATTCTTTCACCATTAGAAAGCTACATTCACCCTGAGTAACATAGGCTAACTTAGCTTAGGAATATGCCTCATTCCAACGGGGAAAACTGTTAACGCGGGCGGAGCCGCGGCGGAAAGCTAGTAAAATAAAATATTGTGGCATTGGTCTGGTCATGCGCATCTCATTTGGTTGTCGGCCTGGCTGCAAGTACATTTTAAACTAGCTGTTAGCCCACGGCTACGCCAGAGTTGTTTTTTATTTTATTTTTTATTTCCAGTGGTAAAAAGTACCTATCTAAGATGTTGACCGGGGATATACGGTACCACCATGCAAAATTTCATTTAAATTGGACCAAAGGTTCTAGAAATTAGCGTGTACAAACAAACAGACAGACGGACGATTTTTCAAAACTTGTATTTTTGTGTTCAGCTACACTCCCTTTATCACCTGCAATCAGTTTTTTGAAAAACAAAATTAATGTAACATACATACCTACAGATACGTCGATCCATTAGATTTAATATACACTCAACGTCAAAAAAATCGCACCTTCTCGAATATCATATTCATATCGTATTCCACAGTCTCCTGTACACACTTGTGCTTATTTCGGTGGTAAAATTGCTAATTCGGTTGTACATTTTTCTGGCAGGTTTTGAATTGTTATATGGTTTGAGGTATTGCGTGATGTGTTGTGAAAATAATGAAAACTATAAAAACCTGCTAGAAAAATGTTCCACCGAAATTAGTACCTAATTGATTTACGGAGGTGAAAATAGGTTATCCGCAGCTGAATGTAGGCACCGGTTAACTCTACCGTCTACTTTAACTGTGTAAACCCAGCTTTAGGGTCAGTTTAGACAAATACTTAGTACACAAAGTAGAAAATGCACGCGAAATTAACTGGTACCATTGAAAATCGGACTGTAATACTATCGCATTAAAGTAGAAAATCGTATTTAAATCACCATAGACGTCAAGCGTTGCCTCACGCCTACAATTTTATATTTTAGGATATGGTAATAGAGTTCGATTTTCCATGGTATCAGTAAATTTCTGAGCCTTTGCCGAAAATTTTGTATACAGGAGGGTGAAAAAAAAACAAAACTATTATTATGTATATAATATTCTTATGTAATTAATCTATTTAACAATAATTTATAAAGGCAAGCTTTCCCTCTTACTTGTAATATACATACATAATAAAAAAATCTCATCTGATAAAATACATATTAATTAATTTGTGATTTATAAAGAATATTTCTTTTAAATATTACAAAATATTTGTTAGAAAAAACACAATGCAACACTAGAAACGACAATAAAAATCATAAATAAATAATATGAAACAATTAAAATAAAATAAAAATGTAACCCAAGTGTTCGTGCGCAAATTATCTATTTCAGTAAATACTATTACAAATATTTAATTATACACATAAAATATGAATAAATTAACATTACATTAAACACTATAATTTTAAATTAATCAACTTATCCTAAATACTGCAAAAATGTAAAGGAATTACTTACATTTACATACATCAATATTATAAAGAGGAAAGATTTTTTATTTGTTTGCATTGTTTGTTTGAGGCTTTCGCGCAAAAACGGTAAAAAAACGCGCGAAATATCGAAAAATAAGGAAAGCGAAAAAAGCGTAAAAGGTATCGTTTCGTGAAACCTATTTAAAATTATCGCGTTAAGACCCGTAAATATACAAAATAATGTTGTTTGCATTGAATAGGCTCCGAAACTACTCAACCGATTTTAATAGATAGATAGATAAAATCTTTATTAATGAAACTTGATTGATACTATAGAATAAACCTTGGGGAAGGACATAGGACATAGGACATCCCGCGGGAATTTTTTTATAGTCCCACGAGGTAAGCTATTAACGCAAGCGGAACCTCGGGGTGGAAAGTTAGTATAAATAATTAAACTTCAATCAAAAGAAGCGAGTAAAGATTGTCAGCTTTGTATTTAACACGCCTAGGGTACATGCGTTGGCGGGGACGAGGAAGAATTGTCTTACTCTTAGCCCCGAGTTCACTAACAAACATATTAACCAAGACATGGTGTTTAAACGGCCATTTAGACGTTTGATTTTCATTCAAAATTTGTGCCAAACGGCCGTTTAAACAGTAACCAACCGTTATGTTTGTTGGTGAACTCGGGGCTTAGTCTCTAAATCTTAAAGGTCGTCGTTTTCGAAAAACGATTTTTTCCGAATGTTTATCTGATTCATTGACTGAGTATGTCTTTTAAGGTTTTTTCTGATTTGAATTTCAATAAAAGAATTAATTTAAAGATAAGCGTCCACTTATTATTGAATCGGCTATCACTCCAGGTATACTTGACAGGCTCGCGAAGAAATTTGGTGCTATTCGGTGACCAGACCTGTAACTAACGGATACATAAAAAAATAGATAAATAAAAAAATAAAAAAATCTTTATTTCAGACCAGCATAGTCCATAGTGATTGATTAGTGTACACTTAACAGTTAAATAAAAGAAGCAAATTCCATTCAGAAGTTCGCAGGTCAAGCCTTGGCACGTACCAATGTGTTATTGATTTTCAAATTCGTATGTATACGTTTATTCGACGCTCTTACGGTGAAGGGAAAGATCAAGAGGAAACCTGCACACACCTGCGAAGAAATTCAAAGGTTTTGTGTGAAGTTGGCCAACCCGCACTCTGCTGTTAAAATCTATCAAACCGTGTAGCCTTTCAGCGCAGGTAGTTTCTATACATTTTTCCGAACCAGCGCCGATAAGCGCCGAATGTCGCTGACAGGTTCCGACAAGCGCTGAGGCCGCCGCCGACATTTTGCACGCTACTGAGCCATTCAGCCAGCAGCGTCAACCCGCTTCCTTTATGTAGAGGTTACCTGCGCGGATCTGTGCCGGTAAGCGCTGGCAGATCAGCGCTGGCAACCAGCTTTCTACGTGTATACGCCCTTACAGATTGCGCGAGCGTAGCACAGAATCATAAATACACACAAACATACACATATACTCGAAAAACACAACCGTTCTTCGGTAGTCAGGTAAAAATTCTCTGGTTTTACTGACCTTCTAGTAGCATCATCATTTGATGTTTCTTCAGCTGGTTCCTCGTCATCACTGGGGGGGTTATTGTTTGGTGGATTGTTTGGTTTCGGTGGGTTATCATTATTATTTTCGGGTGAACAGCAACCTGGGGAAAAAATATTTACACCGTAGAAAAGAATACAATATTTTTATATATTTGGCATACGTTTATACACTTCAATTCATGTGTTTTTATTAACCTATTTTTAATCCTGATATTTGTGTTGTACGTATCAAGATTCAAAATAGGTTAAAAAATACAGTTACTTATAGAAGTTTAAGCTATTCTCAACTAAAAAGTGGCATTCGCAAATAAGAATGCTTAGAGTCTGTTCGGAAAGAGAATGGGCGTGGCGAAAAACGGAACTAACATAGATTTACAGATTTAGTAACATTTAAACAAAAGATAGACAGGCAGAATTGGAAATCATTAAAAGAAATGCTCTGTAGTATTCCGTATCGTCAGCACATATTACTTTATTATAACATTACCTGCGCGCGACAGCATTACTCAAGTTAGATAGCACACAAAAAAAGTGTTATTGTTTAACATGGTTTTATTCAAGTATATAGCCAGTATGACAAATACGGTAGAAAAACACTACTGCGCCCTCAAATCTAAATCCTTTTTCTTTCCGCACAGACTCTAGCTTAGTATCGTGTGGATTTCGAGGTTAACCCACACGAACCTGGTCCCAGAATTATTGAGGCGCCTAGGGCTTCTGACTTAACTGGTTATTGCTTGCTTATCGTGTGTGGGCTTCCCACATAGAGCCTATAACGACTACATCTGTAGATAGTAACTGGGACCAACGGCTTTAGGTGCCGAAGATTTATTAGAGAATCTTTATAAAATAATTGTAAACTTACATTTTATTTGTAGTATAGGTGATGGACAGCTCGAATAGGATGGATTAATGGGCATTGGCATGGGCATGGGCATGGGCATGGGCATGGGCATAGGGAATGGTGGGGGACCTTGGCAGTATGGAGGAGGTGACGGTGGATAGCAAGGGGTTGGTTTTGGGTATGAAGGAATTGGCTGCGGATTCGGATATTGGCAATAAGAAGGTGATGGTGGGCAGAAATTTTGGCATGGATCTGGGCAAGGATTGGAGTATTGTGGAGGGCAAGGGTTGGAGTATTGTGGAGGGCAGGGGTTAGAGAATTGTGGACAGCAAGGATTTGAGGGCTGTGGTGGAGGGCAAGGGTTGAAGAATTGTGGACAGCAAGGATTTGAGGGCTGTGGTGGAGGGCAGGGGTTGGAGAATTGTGGAAGGCAAGGGTTCGGGCATGGAGGGCACGAAGGTAGTGAAGGTGGACAGACGTTTTGACACGGATCTGGAAGCTGTGGAAAACAGGGGTTCGAAGGCTGTGGAGAGCAAGGGTTTGAATACTGTGGTGGGCAAGGGTTTGGATACTGTGGTTGGCAAGGATCCAGACAACAAGGGTTATATTGCGGTGGATTTTGGCACGGATTTGAGCATGGATTTGAATACTGAGGTGGAGGACATGGATTCTGACAAGGATCTAAGCAAGGGTTGAAGGGTGGAGGGCTAGGATTATAGCACGGAGAGCTAGGATTATAGGGTGGAGGGCTTGGGTTGAAGTTTGGAGGCCCAGAGGTAATGGGAGTAGGGCTTGGGTTAAAGTTCGGTTTTTGCGTAGGACTTTGGCGAAGAGAACAAGGTTTGTTTGAGGTTTGACCAGAACTCGAGCATGGGAAATTATATGATGAATATTGCGGTCGAGTCGTTACCAAAACTGGGGCTACAAAAGAAAAAATTTTTGTTAATATCACAGTTGAGGTAAAAATTAAGTATGTCCATAAAACAAAGGGTAGAACTCATAGATAGACGGTTGAGTGGAGCTAAAGTCGCTTTCTCTGTTGGAGATAGCAGCAGCTTAGAATGATCGTACGTTGGGTCAGGCCCGGCGCACTTCGCGCCAGAGCTCCAGAATGTACCTACGCCGGGCGGTCCCCCTTTAGGCGGATATTACTAGGAAAAACGCGCGCGCTTGTGAAGACGCTATTATTTAGTCTGGGGTAATACGAACTCTCGCGGCGCGGTCTTAAGGTGCGTTTTGTTTTGATACGAGCGCATCGACAAACGGTAGGCTATTATAGCCAGGGTCACGTTCGACGCGTTCAATGTAATTTGAACGTTAGTAGCGTGGTAGCTAGAATTAAATTCGCACGTTTGCTATCAGAGAGTGCGCCTTCTGTACCTAGTACTATTATTTATTCTGTGGTTGGGTGAAGATCATTTGTAAGGAATTTATGGATTGCACAGAAATTAATAGCAATTTATAACCTCCACATCATCGCCGGCGCTGCGAATTGTATTACTGTGTGTTGATCTTATATTAAAATTTCTGGTATTTTTTGGTACTAGTAACTGAGTCAAATTAAGATTGGGATTACTAATTTTATTGAGATCTACTGTAATTAAATATGAAAAGATACACCAACAAGAAGTTACCTATCTTTTATTACAGTCAGTCAAAACAACAAAACAAACCCGAAGGGCATACCCACAATAGTAATAAAAAGTAAGTAACTGACCTATAGCAACTGGGTATAATCTTGTAATAGGGCATATTCTCATAATACTTGGGTATCGTGTGACAATCAGCCTAGGAACTCCGTAGATAGACGAGGGATGACCTAGATTTTCACATTAAGTTTATTAACCTCATACATAAATTATACTTAATATTTACTAAAGATTGAACAGAATTTAGCCTAGTTCACTTTGTACTACTCGCTTAAAGTTACATGTCCTTACAGAATGCCCTTACTGAATACAGTATCAAAAGAGCAAGGGGTAGGTATTCCCCTTATTAATAATTTCCCTTTATGGATCAATGCCCGCAATAGTAAAAGCAAGCGACTCAATTCAATATAGTTTAAAGAGGAAGAGCATCTCAAGCGAGACGTCTCCTTGATGTTTTCTGTTTCAAATCTCTCTCCGCCCCTGAACGCGTTAGTATATGACAACTTTTGTTCTAGAGCCCTATGCTCTTCGCAAGTCCAGTGAAGCTTGATACGTCACATGTTGCGACACAAACAAATTCAGTGTCATTCCTCTCATACTTTTGTTCAATTCCTTCAATTAATGTGGCCGTATTATCAGCTGTAGGGTTTAGCCACCAGATATACGAGCACCTCATTTTGGGGCCGAGAGTCACATGATCTTTCTATTTCTGTGTCTTCTTTTTAACTGTCAGTCAATGCATTTGATACCATGTTTAATATTATACATTCCAATTATTTTAACAATAATTGTCATTGAAAGGATTTTTAAAACCTCTTTTTCTCATTTTGGTGTCTAGTTTTAGTGTTTGTTTCTCATTTTGACTTAACGCATGCGAGTAGTGTAATTTTTTCTCTCCACATTTGTTGAAATTCACCTGTATATTTACGATTGATTGATTTTATTATGCGATTGATGCGATGCGATTAAAATGAACCACAATGTATTTATCCACCTAAATTAAGTAAACGAACATACTGTACTTCTGTGTAGATAAATAAATTATGTGATGTGTCTGACGTTCGACAGCTCGGTCAGACACGTTTTGTACCTACTTATATATAATACGTAGGTATACTTATGTTCTATACGTACTTATATACGTAAGTAGGTATATGTTTTTTTTATGTTTTATATAAATGTATTGTATTATTTAGTTATGGTATTGGTATTTTATTTTTATATGTGTATGTATGTATGGTATGCAGTACAACAGTTTATACTAATTATTATTTTTCTCTTTGTTTTAGTTTTCAAGTCCGGTGAAGCTTGATTCGTCGTAGGTACCTTTTCGACACAAGCATAGGTCAATTCAGAAAGAAAAAAAAGTTTTAGTTTTTTTTCTTTTTTTGTAATAGTCATAGTTAGTGTGCGTGCACCCCAAAGAGGTTGGAAGAGCCAGCTTCGAAGCTGGCTCTTCCAACCTCTCTGGTGCACCCGCTTTGATTTTGCTCTGTTTGCCTTGTGGTTGGCCGATGGAGAATGCCGAATGTCATTAGGCCCGCCTATTGTAGGTATTTGTGCAAAGAAGCTTAATAAATACAAAAAGTAAGTATACGCATTGTTATACTCGTATATAAGTAGGTACGAAACGTGTCTGACCGAGCTGTCGAATGTCAGTCGCATCACATAATTTATTTATCTACACAGAAAGTACACTTAATTTAAATGTGCACTGTCACATAAGTTAATGGCTGAAAATCAGCGCTGGGTTAAAGCACGGTTTATGTCACTCAGCATAATACCTGACCCATTTCCATTGTCTAAACACTACAACATATACCTACCTATTTTTTTTGTCATATACGGTATATTTTTGTATGGCAATATATATGATTTCTTTTTTTCTTTGTTTCTCTCATTTCTTAAGGCTACAGCAGAATATCAGTGACCAGCGTTTTAAGCAAAACATATGCTGAGGTGTGAGGGTGGTCTACTATTTTGTATTCTGTGGCTGTAGCCTTTTAGCACTATTTGGCACTGTGTTTTAAAAAGTTATGATTTCCTTTTCTTTTTTAAGTCTGTATTATCAATGTATTTTTTTATAGCGTGTCTATTTGCAATTTTTTAAACCTTAACAATATAGAGGTGTTTTAAGCAGGGATCGGAATCGGTTTTTCATACACTTGTTAAATCACGCTAGTTCAAACCTTATCCGACTATAGCTCTAACTAAGATCACTAAGGGTAGGTTTAGTCCTGGGGGAACATCATATGCAAAGCAACCGGCAACCCTGGCCTTCGTCTGCCGCAAAAACAATTACTTTAATAATTACAAAACCGATTGAAACCGGTTTCATTCCGTTCTTTATAAAAAACCGGGTAACCAGAATATTTTTGGTTTGTTTCATTAAGTTCCATCTATTGCCGGTTAATTGGGGAACGGAATTATATCTGTTTTTCGAACGATATTAACAGGGATTTCAAAACCGGTTTCGATTCCTGGTTTTAAGTTTGACGTGTGTGTCTGTTTGTCGTGACATCGTAGCTCCTAAACGGATGCGCCGATTATGATCTTGTCTTTTTGGTTTGGTGTTTACAATCGAGAGTGTTCTTAGCTATGATCCAAGAAAATATCTTCAGCCATTTGAAGATTATCAGCTCTTTTCTAGTTGTTGAAAGGATCAAGTAACGGTTTTGGTCCGGGGCTTTTAATCTCTTAATTTAGTGTTGTTTATCTATATATTTTAGTACTGCTTGGCACATAGGCTTTTATTTTTTAAATTTAGTGTTATTTATCTATATATTTTTGTACTGTTTGGCACATAGGTACACTTGTTTAAAAAGTATTGTTATTTTTGTAGTATTATAATTAATGACGGATTTGATAAGTACCTACTTATACCGTTTTTTTGTATCGTGTGTGTCAAATTGCTAGTTTTTTGTATTTTACTTTGGTAGAGTAAGATTCACTATTTATATTTAATATTATAACTTACCAAATATAAATAAACAAACTAATAACTTCAAAATCATTTTGGAACTTCACTATAAATCGCTACGAAGTGAATATCTCAATTATAATATCTGCCTTTACTATTTATACGACTTGCATTAAAATTATGATACAGTCCAGTGCCAATCAAGCAAATGTTTACAATTATATCCTATAGATTACACAATTCGCACTACCGTGGCGAACGTTTATACGAAGCGAAGTTCCCAAATATCACACGAACTGTTTAAAAAAAGCTAGTTTTAGGTTAAAATACATTTAATTCTCATTAAAGACAGTCTCTTACATGAGAACAAAATTGAAATATGAAAAAATACACTGTCGTTTGCTTTGCATAATACAGTTTATAAAAAAATGAAATTCCACATTTTAGATGATCACCATAATTTCCTTTCAATACAAATGAACAAATGGTCGGATGACATTGTTGTTGTTGCGGGCAAACAGTGGCTCAGGGTAACTCAGGACTAGTGCGAATGGCGCAAAAAAGAGGTCTATGTCCTCGAGCGTAGTTGGCTGGTTAGAATGCCCTTTTGGTAGGGTTACATGGGAAATATCCTTCAGGTAACCTGCTCCTCCGCAAGAACGGTGATGAATTGATGATACGTCGACTTTACAAAGCCAACATTTCTGCAGATTTAGATGACCAGTGTCTTACTACTTGTAAGACTTGATCCTCATATCACCACGTGTTTTTTTTTCATTTTAGGTATTTCGAAAAACTAATTAAATAGTTTCATTGTCTATATCATTTATAACACTATTATGCAACAGAAAATTGTAAACTTACACCATATGTGGAAAGTAGTGTTGCCGATCGATAGTCCTACTATCGATTGTCTATCGATAGCAATCAATAGTTGGCCAAAAATCAATAGTATCGATTGGGATTGGCCTATCGATATTATTGATAGCATCGCAATACTATCTATAGTATCGATAGTATTGTTCGTCAATAGCACCAGAACCTATCGATAGTATCGATACCATTATTGTTCTGCTTTCCTGTTTTTTTAAGTTGGCAAATTATATAAATTGGACAGCGGTGCTGTAGTCCAACTTTTTTCAAATTTGGACAACTGCCAATCCAATTAATTGGTCCAATTAATTGGACTAAGCAGTTGGACCAGTGCTCTGGACTGCAATCGATACTATTGATTTTTCAAGGTCAACTATCGATAGTTCGGCAACACTAGTGAAAAATGTTCAGCATTGGAACAGCACAATTTTTTCCATTTAATTCCCAGTGGAAGTAAGAGGTCTCCCGTGGGTTATGAAATCCACTTAAATAATAGTCAATTAACTTTAAAATATTTTAATTTACCAATAGACAATTCAAACTTAAATGACGACACCGCGATAGTTTTTGCTGGCATATTTAGCTAAAGCGCCCAGTTCCTCTTCAATCCTCAGTATCTGGTTGTACTTCCCAATGCATTCAGATCTGGCTGGCCCTCCGCATTTCACTTGACCGGCAGACAATCCTACAACCAAATCAGCTAAAAACAGATCATCGGTATCACCCCAACGGTGTATCACACATGTCCCGAAGTTGTTTGCCCTTATCACTTTGAAGACCTCAATAAGTTCTGTGATTGTGCCGGCTTGGTTAATTCGAATGGCGAATCCGTTGCCAGCTTTTCTTTCTACAGCCATGTTCATCCGTCTAAGGTTGGTTTGGGTCAGGTCGTTGGCCAGTATTTGGTTGGATGTGCGTGGGGTTAAAAGCGACCAGGCAGCCCAGTCGTCAGGGTCGAAGGGATCTTCTACTGAAGTCACAAAGAACTCTTTCATGTTGTCCAGGTAGATTTCAGCGATTTTGTCGGAGGACGCGTATTCTTGGGGATTCGAATTGGGGTTTTTGAAGTCTAAATCGTACGCTCCATCTTTAAATATGTCTCCAGCACATGCGTTCAGGCACAATTCTACTTTGCCAAAGTACCCACACTGTTTTATGGCGTCGGTTATGAAAAGCAGCGCGTCTCTGTGGTTTTGCAGGGGAACGGAAAACCCTCCGTTGTCCGCTTGATACGTAGCATCAACGCCGTACTTGTTTCTTATTATATTCTTCACGTAAGTATAAATTTCTGTGCCCATTCGCAGAGCTTCACCAAATGAGGAAGCCCCAGTAGGCATGATGGAGTATTCTTGAAAGGGCAACCCGTTGTTAGCAAGGATACCTCCTGTCAAAATCACGAAATGCGGCACGGGTAATATTATAGATGTGATCCCAGCCATGTCTGAAACATGTCTGTATAGAGGAACCCCTTTTTTAGCGGCACCGGCTTTAGCTACTACCATAGACACAGCAAGGATAGCATTAGAACCAAGCCTGGATTTGTTCTCAGTTCCGTCAAGGGATATCATGAACTGGTCGATTTCTTTCTGCATGGTGACTTCTAGACCTTGCTTGATGAGTTCAGGGGCTATGATAGTGTTTATGTTTTTGACGGCTTGCGTGACCCCCATGCCATGGTATTCTCCAGGAATGTTGTCTCTAAGCTGGACGGCTTCTGCGGTCTTCTTCAGGTCTGTAGAAGGTACTCCGACTCTGAAGAGCCCCAATTCAGTTACCATATCAACTTCAACTGTTGGTATCCCAGTCGAATCGTATATTTGCCGAGCGAGGAGAAATTTGATAGGCATTTTAAACTACTTTATTCTTTTACTGTTGTTAATCACTTCAATAAGTTAAATATGTATATAAAATAAATATATAAAATCGGAAAAATATATTTTTTATAAAATTTCACTATTTCCACGGTGTGACATTTTATTTTAAATGAAAATAAATGAGTAATAAAGCTGTTGTCAAACAGTCAAAGTGATTTTTTTTCGAAGCTTAAAATTTTATTAACGTCCAGTTGGAAATTAAAATGCAATCTTTTTTTTTATTTTTGACTATAACATACTTTTTCCTTTCAGCCGTCTACGAAACATCAGCTTCGTAACTAGTTTCGAAGTAAACAGAGTACTTCTTTATACGACACTGGTTTAGATATAAGGAGTATTATTTCCTATTTGAAACCATGGGTTAGGAGCAGAAAGGTGTGTCTAAAGTTAAATTACTCCATTGAGGTAGAACATTTTCTTTGCTTTACTTATCCTGAGTTTCCCTTAGTCCCATAATTCCCATGTCGTAGGCAGATTTCGTAGCTGGCTTCGATAAGGGAAATAAAAGTTCAATTTCGAAGCCGGCTACGAAATGGGATTAAGACTGTACCATTACGAAGCTGACTTCGAAATAGCAACAAATTCGAATTATTTCGTTGCTGGCCAAGAAATATTATGTTGAGGGAATACTACTGTACTTAAGTAGTTAAGAAATAAATATGTGGGGACATCTCACACGGCCATCGGACCCAAACTAGGCAGAGCCTGTACTATGGGTGTCAGACAGCTGATATACATACATATACAACATCCAGACACAAGGAACATCCGTGCATCAAGGCACTGCCTACATCCGTGTGGCGTTCCGCGGCTACACTCTCAGGGTATGAGTTAATTATTATCTCATAAATGAAATTAAATGATTGATTTATTTGCTACTAGCGACCCGCCCCGGCTCCGCACGAGAAAATGGTTATAGTGGGTTATTCTTAAGTATATTATCCATGTATTATACATATAAACCCTTCTCTTGAATCACTCTATCTATTAAAAGAATCCGCATCAAAATCCGTTGCGTAGTTTTAAAGATTTAAGCATACATAGGGACATAGGGACAGAGAAAGCGACTTTGTTTTATATTAAGTAGTGATATAAATGAAATTAAATGATTGATTTATTTGCTACTAGCGACCCGCCACGGCTCCGCACGAGAAAATGGTTATTGTGGGTTATTCTTAAGTATATTATCCATGTATTATACATATAAACCCTTCTCTTGAATCACTCTATCTATTAAAAGAATCCGCATCAAAATCCGTTGCGTAGTTTTAAAGATTTAAGCATACATAGGGACATAGGGACAGAGAAAGCGACTTTGTTTTATATTAAGTAGTGATAAATAGTACAGTACTATTAATTTCTAGCGTCAATAAAGAATATTTGTATTGTATTGTATTGTAAATAGGTACAAAAGTAATAAAGTAGTTTTATTAACGTAATATAAAACTGAATTTTTGTTCAATTTGAAAGTCACACAGACGAAAGGAAAGACACGAACTTTATTTATAACGAAACGCGCAGATTTTATTTGCTCTTAGGTGTATTTACAAAAAAAACCGTATTATTAAAAAATAAAAAAAAAAAAAAAAAAAATGAAAAAAACCAGAATGAGGGAGATAAAAGGGGGGGGAAAGGGGGGAAACAATAATTTATCGAAGTGTTTCCATATCGATATTGAAGCACATATATGACAGCTACATTCATGCCAAGTTTCGTACTTTCTGCCAGATGGGACCGATATCCTTATATTTTTTAGCTAGCAAGCCGTACTATATTTAAAAATAACTAACCAATTTATTTTTCTTTCAGGTAAGGCTCTCTATATGACGTAACAACTACTTTGTCTTAAAGTAAAGTAAGTTAACTCGCAAACTAAAATACTTGCGTATAATAAAGGCTTTGTAATTCTTATCTAGTTGTAAGAATTAATTAATAGAAATTTTGTGGTAATATTTAACGTATATGTATATATATATATAGCATGTCTGTGTAAATATTATAATACCAGTTGTCCGCCCACGGCTACCCCCGCGTTGTTTTTTTTTATTTCCCGTGGTAAAAAGTCTGTGTTGTTGACCGGGGATATACAGTACCACCATGCAAAATTTCATTCATCATCGGTCCAATAAGTCATTAGCGTGTACAAACAGACAAACAGAGAAACAAACAATTTGAAAAACATCTGGATAATGTTCTATATCACTTCATACGTCCCCTGACTCGGTTTTAGCAAAAAATTTCTACGTACAGATTTTCGATCTTGTAAAATGATTTCTAGATTTTTCCAGTACAGAGAAAAGTTTCAGTACCTAGTACCTACCTACCCACAGAAAATTGTTTTAGTATAATACAGTTTTAGTGTTATTTTATTCTACTTACTTCTAGAGTCACTATGATCCTAAATTTTTATGTAATGGTTTTTGGAAAAGATATGACAATAGAACCGTTAACTTACCAAAACGCGTCGTTAAAGAATGCCTTAAAAAGAAATAGAGCGGTGAAAGAAAACATTATTTAATCATTTTCTTACTCAAAATATTACCAGTTGTGGCATCTGTTACGGTGACCGCAATATCTTGTGACGAAATGAGTCGATGAAAACATATGAAATTAAATTTTTTAATTAGATTTTTTGGTATAAAATGTGTGTGGATTTCGGAGTTGATCACAGACCACCGACGGAAAAGCCAAAACATGGCTTACAAGGCACTTAAGACCGGGCTCTTCATCTTTGGTAAGTCAACATTTTTTTTTCTTGATACTCGTACATACATAGTGCTATACTTACTATGGTTTGTCTCATATTAATCCGGACAAAAGGTCATTGACGCCTGCATACAATGCGCACATTTTTTTCAAACGATACGATAAATCTATAGGAAATTATCGCAAAATACGTAATTTGGCATGATCGATGAATTTGGCATACCGTAGTAGAAGGCGGGGTGAGCGTGTGACCTTGCCAGACATTTTGGAGTTACATTATTTTCTTATATTAATAATCTTTAAGAAAAGAAAGATGAGAGCAGGCAGGCAGACGTACTGCCAACGGCCTCATAGCCTAGTTGGTAGTACGTCTGCCTACGAAGCACAAGGTCGCGGGTTCGAATTCCGCCCAGGGCAAACATTCGTGTGATGAGCACATGTTTGCCTTGCGTCTGGATGTTGTAGCGGTATATTTATATATCAGTTGTTTGACATCCATAGTACAGGCTCTGCTTGCTTATCGTGTGGTTTCGAGGTTAACCTACCTCACAAACCCTGGTGTCGGAATTATGAAACCGCCTTAGGCTTCCAACATAGCTCCTGTAACGACTACATCCGTAGATAGTAGCCGGGACCAACGGCTTTATGTGCCTTCCGAAGCACGGAATGCTCTTTCTTTTCGGGCAATCAGGTGATTCAGCCTGCAATATCCTAACCAAACTGAGGAAAGTATCACAAAGTGATATTTTTTCGACGAGTCCCTACCGGGATTCGAACCCGAAAGCTCCGGTCTGGGGTCAGATGACCGTGTGTGAGATGTCCCACATATATATTTATTTAATGAAATTTTGTCCGGATTTATATAATAAAAAAAAAAAAAAACATTTATTTCAGGCAATATTTACGTAAAGATGTTAATTATGTAAACAGAGGCCCATATCATAAATACCTTACAGACTATCATACATATTTTATACTATATCTAAGCACTAATTCACTTAATCACACTAAGCTTCGGCGTGTGCGGGTTATATGAAACAGACCATAGGCAAACCTATGTATGTTGAAATAAATATTTTTGTCTTTGTCTTTGTCTTATTTAAATTACCTAATTTAATTTACAGCGATATGCAGCGTCGCACACGGCAACCCTACCCCTATGATGTCGACAGTATGCGAGTCTGTCCCAAATTACAACCCCTTCATGGGGGCTGGAATGGGGATGGGAGTGGGAGTCCCGTCTACCACCGTCTGCGAGTCAGTACCTAACCTGGGCATGGGAGGGATCGGCCTCGGAGGGCTTATGGGAGGGATGGGGGGCCTAGGACTTGGGGGCTTAGGATTAGGAGGCTTAGGACTTGGGGGCTTGGGCGCTGGAGCTACTACTGTCTGCGAGAGCGTACCTAACTTTGGCATCGGTATGCCTGGTGTAGGGTTAGGTGTAGGAATGGGTCCTATCGGTGGTGCTACCACGGTTTGTGAAAGCGCGCCGAATTTGCCCTTGGGTTTGGGTGGATTAGGAGCCCTTGGTGGGATGGGTCTTGGCGGGTTGGGTCTCGGTGGGTTGGGTCTGGGAGGTCTAGGGGGTCTTGGCGCCGCCACGGTTTGTGAAACTTTGCCCAATTATGGTCTCCCGTTAGGATTACCAGGTATGGGATGTCTAGGAGGGTTAGGTGGTTTGGGTGCTCTTGGAGGGTTAGGTGGGTTGGGAGCTTTGGGTCTCGGAGGAATGGGCGGTCTGGGTCTCGGAGGAATGGGCGGTCTGGGTCTTGGTCTTGGAGGTTTAGGTCTTGGAACAGGCACTGTCTGCGAAACAGTTCCTAACATAGGCCTAGGCGGATTAGGTCTTGGGGGTCTTGGTGGTCTTGGTGGTCTTGGGGGTCTTGGGGCATTAGGGGGTCTTGGGCTTGGCGGCCTCGGAGGTCTCGGAGGTTTAGGAGGTTTAGGCCTTGGATCTGCCACCACTGTGTGCGAATCAGTACCCAACTTGGGTCTAGGTCTTGGTGGTCTAGGCCCCATGGGAGGGTTAGGCATGGGCTGCCGCGGTCTTGGCCTACCTTTTTTCTAACTGACAACCATTCTTCACGATCTTCAGAATCGAACTCAAGTGTTATGAATTTTGGCATGGGGTCCTACGAGAACCATGATTGTAAGAATTCGTTCACTTCTAACAGCAAGGTCGTGAAGTTTGGGCGTTAAAAAATTAATAGTATCAAAAGTTATATGAGACACTGAGTAATACTTATTTAGGTATAAAAAGATGTTTTTGGACTACTGTCGAAACAAACATATTTTGCAGTATATTTTTATTCGAAAAAAGAAAGATACAGACAGGCGTTCAAAAACCAAATGACGCTGTAAAAATTATAATACAAAATTGATTTATCGGAATTTATTTGATTTAGTAAAATATTTATGTGTACTATTAGAAGCTTTATTACCTAAATATTGATATTTTTTTGCAAAATCTTATCTTGGTTATTAAATATAAATATAGTATTTTGGTGTCTCATAATAATATTAAATTGTTTGACTAAGGCTTGGAAACTGGTATTAAAATAATTGTAACAACGAGCAGAATGAAAAAAACCTTCAGGCATACTCAAAATATTTATAAATAGATGTCTTTGTATAAGTATTCAGTAATAATCCATATATTGTAACATAATATATTAAAACGATATCTGATTGGCTTATTGATCTCAAATGTTTGGAAAATATTATGCTAAAGTATGCTTGAAACAAAAAAAAATCTAAATTTTTCTCTTTATAATAATATATATTATATATGTATTTGTTTTGATTCTCTTAATCTTGTTATATATCTTAAAATTCAATTGGCTTAATAAATGTATGTATATCATTAAAAATTGTTTTACTTGTATGAATACCTATTCCTGAATCAATTTTTGTTTTTCCATTGGTTTAATGATCCCTGATTTGAAGCTTTTTCTTTGATGCAATTTATACTTTACTAGCTTCTGCCGCGGCCCCGCCCGCGTTAACAGTTTTTCCCGCGGGAATGAGGCATTTTCCCGCGGTAAAAGGTAGCCTATGTTATTCAGGGTGAATGTAACTTTCTAATGGTGAAAGAGGTTTTAAAATCGGTTCAGTCGTTTTTGAGTTTTCATTACAAACATACACACAAAAAAACAAATACAAATCTTTCCTCTTTATAATATTAGTATGATGACAAAATAAAAAAGGTTTAGCGTCACTGGCTTTGTTGTTATTGTATTTTGTACCTTCGTATAGTAAACATTATGGAATAATTCATATCAAAATAAATAAAACAACTTTTCAATGCTTAAAAATACCCGTACTGTATTATGGTCATTCACACACATACAAATGCAGTCTTATCAATAATATATACACATAAACAGAAATATACTATATAATATATACTCATATGAAGGAAAAGAAGGATTTTACAGTTTCATTATCTCACGAGTGCAGGCTCGCCTTACTTGTAGTTGTGTGCGTACAGACACGCGCTCTTGTGATCGCGAGATAAAACATTTGTTTTATGTTCTTAACATCCGCATGGTGGGGGCTCGCAAGGACAAGGGGGTGGGGAGCAAGGGCAAGGGGGCGGGGGGCAGGAGCAAGGGGGTGGGGGGCAGGAGCAAGGGGGCGGGGGGCAAGGGCAAGGGGGCGGGGGGCAGGAGCATGGGCATGAGCACGGTGGCGGGGGAAGCTGGCATTTCAAGACGTTTATAACAGCGGCACCGCATGTCCTGAAGCATTGCGGCGGGTCGGGTTGGAAGACCAGGGTGGGGGGGCTCGGAACTACGATCCTGGGCGGGCGAACCACCAGGATTTCTGGCGGCGGTATCGAGATCTGTGGCGGCTGGATCTGTGGGGTTGAATATGACGATTAATATACAAGTCCGGTGAAGCTTGATCCGTCGTACTTTGTCGAAACAAGCATACATCAATTTAAAAAAAAGAGAGATCAGTCGGTGGCCTAGTAGTTTGTCTAGATGTTGTCTTTCATTCGCGAAGAACGAGTTCAACCTTTTTATCTTCATTGCGAAAAAAGTATTTTGTCAATATTTTTTTTTACTGAGTGGTTCTTATGCTAATTGCATGGTGTATAAAAACATGGTCTTCTATTCCCAGAGTGACACAAGGCTACGTCACAATAACACAGCGAGAAGGAAATAACAATTAACACGCATTCGACGAGGATGAACAGCATGATTGATTACGTAGGCTTGTGTCAAGCCACGTGGTCGGAAGAGTACCTGGCGGAGTATAATATTATTATACCATGGCTAATTGTTTGAATCTGTTGATCAAAATTCAAGTGAAAAACTCTTTTAGGTGCTCAACTGTTCTGTTGCACACAGTTTCAAACTGTTTTGTTTTGTATCCAAGTGTTAGTTACTCAATGCTTTGTTTAGAAATGTTTATCAATATTTTTCAATTGTTTGGAACAGTTCTGCACTCTAGATCATTCCAACCTTTCCTGTCTTCTTAATGTTTTGGATTGTATTTGATTCCTTTCTAAACGTTTGGAAACATTTATATTATTGCTTCCACATTAGATTAAAACACACAGGTTTCTTTTCCCTGATTGGCAGGTATAACTTTTTTTAAACTATTTACGACTCTGGATACTAGTTAACTTACCTTCAACGGCGCGGGTCTTGGCGGATACACGGGCGGAGGTCTCACTAGTATTGGAGGGGGTCTTGGCACATGCACCGGAGGGGGTCTCACGGTGAACGGTGGCTGTTCCGGGGGCTGCACGGGGGGCGGGCGGACCATGATAGGCGCGGGAGGCGGGGGAGTCACCGGCGCCGGTTTCACCCAGATCGGTGGCGGGCTCGGCAGGCGGATCGGGCCAGGTTTCACTACGATCGGGCCGGGGGGCGGGAAACGGATCTGGCCTGGTTGGACTATCACGGCGCCTGTGGAAATAAAAAAAGGTAGAAGAACTGTTACCGCCTGGTCACAGCTTCGCGCGAAACTTGCCAGAACGTTAGTATTTTAACATTTTACGATATTTTCAAGCACTTGCGTTACATGACTCAAATGGTTACTTTTACGTATTTTGGAGGAGGTAGGTGGTACCTGGAGGTCCTTGACCGTAAAGCAACCGTGGAGGTCCAGCTCCACTGATTTGCATGACTCCGCCGTCGCCGCCGCTATAACCGCCTCCGTTGTACAGTCCGCCGTCGCCGCTGCCGCCGCCGCTATACAGTCCGCCTCCGCCGCCGCCGCCGCCGTACAGTAGACCTCCGCCGCCACAAGGGTTACACTAGAATAGAATACAAGAGTGAGTTAATAGGTATAAACCTTTCTCTTGAATCCCTCTATCTATTAAAAAAAACCCCATCAAAATCCGTTGCATAGTTTTAAAGATTTAAGCGTACAAATGGAGGGACATAGGGACAGAGAAAGCGACTTTGTTTTATACTATGTAGTGACTAACTAACTTTACATGGCGACCCTGCCAGGATCTTAAAGTCTGCAGTATAAAACGATGATAGCTTTTATTTACTTACCGGATTCGGTTCAGAGCATGGTTGGGGGCAAGGTGGGGGCGGGCAGGGGCAGGGGGAGGGGCAGGGGCAGGGCTGGGGCGGGCAGTCACACGGGCACTGGGGCACCGGCAGTGGCTGCGCCAGTGCTGACCCAACCAGTAGAACTGCAAACAACGAGGACATGCATTTAAAACACCCTTATTGGTCTGTAAAGCGAAGTGGGATGAATCTCTACGGCGTAGACCTTCCGTAGACCACTGCTACGGCGTAGATATTACGTATCAGGAGCTACGAGATGTAGTATCACTTGGTTATACATTCCGTGGCGGATCTAAATGAGCGTGTCTTCGGGCGCTGCTCGCTATACAAGAGACTGTCAAACATATAGTGAGCAACACGCAAGGCGCGTTAGTTCAGCCACAAGTCACGTTCATTTAGATCCTTGTCGGTCTGGAAACCGAAGGAATCTCTACGGCGTAGACCTTCCGTAGGCCACAGCTACGGCGTAGCAATTACGTAGCAGGAGCTACGAGATGTAGTATCACTTGGTTATACAGTCCGTGGCAGATCTAAATGAGCGTATCCTCGGGCGCTGAGAGCTATACAAGAGACTGTCAAACATATTATAGTGTTCAAGTTCATTAAGATTGTTGTTGGCTTGTGGTGTTCAAAGCGCGATGGTCGTATGCCGTAATGGCGGTAATGGTCTACAAGGTTAGTAAGTCAAACGATATAATCACCGGCCCGCGGTTAACCCACAGTTAGTTAACCAAACTATCACAGGACTTAGTTAACTTTGTTTGCATAGGACTTTGAACGGTTTATTTAACTTGCACCGGAATTACCAATTTCGAGTTAATTTAAAAATATAATAGGCAGGGATGTTTTTTAACCCCCGACGGAAAAGAGAGGATATAAGTTTAACGTGTGTGTCTGTCTGTGGCATCGTAACTCCTAAACGGATGCGCCGATTTGTTCAATTTTTATTTGTTTGCAAGGTGTCACAATCGAGAAGGTAAGAACAGCTATGATCCAAAAAAATATTTTCAGCCATTTGAAGATTATCAGCTCTTTTCTAGTTGTTGTAAGGATCACGTAACTGTTTTGTGGCGGGAGATTTTAAAATTACACAGTCAGACAGAAAGATACACACGTCAGACTTATAACACCGCTCTTTTTTGGGGGTTAAAAAATAAATACCTATAAATGTTACCAGATATGTATATTTATCTTACCAGATAACCATATGACTTTGCCCCTCGCCATCTTCCGGTCGTCTGATGAAGTTGGCGCGAATATTTCTACTTATATCTGAAAATGTACAAAAAGTTCTGATAACACATTCTCACTTCACCTATTTAGCAAAACGTAAACAAAAACCCACCATCTGCATGTGGACTTTGAGTTCAGTTTACAATAATCGAAAGAGTTAATGCGTTTATTATTGTTTAAAACTATTATCATTTTTTTTAAACTGTGACAGAATTAGGTATTGGAATTAGAAATTTTAAATATTTACAAAATCAAATCAATAATGGAACGTAATTTGAATAATATTTCACGTTTATATCTCGCGTTTATAATTGATTAATGAAATTTAATTCTATTTAATAACATTAATTGTTCAAGTTACATAATTGTAAACATTTTTCGCTATGACTTTTAAGTCAGACCAAAGTTAAATAACCTGTAAATAAAATATAACACGTTTTTTTGATGAAACGTTGAAAATTTTCAATAAAATTTTGTTCATGCAATTTACAATTTTCCTTTACTCGTAGTAGCGGCTAAGAAGTTACTGCATTTCTCAAAGAAATATTTAATTGACTTATTTTTCAAATGCTAATTTCAACTTTAACATTATCTAATAGGTTTAATACCTAAATTGACAATGTACAATTTTATACTTATACCTAAAAGTTATTACTTTATACCTAGTGCCTACCATCTTATCTATTTACAAAGAGATCACGTTTTTGACTAACTTGCTTCCCGCCCTGCGGCACCGCGCGCGTTAACAGTTTTTCCTGTGGGAAAGAGTTATTTTCCCGCGGTAAAAGGTAGCCGATGTGTTATTCTGATGTATAAGCTAAATTATTGTAAAGTTTCCTAATTATCCATTCAATAGTTTTAGCGTAAAAGATTAACAAACATCCATCCAACCTCACAAACTTTCGCGTTTATAATATTAGTAGGAATTGTAATTGTAATTAATGTAAGTATTGTAATCTAGGGATACTTAGTTAGAAAATAATTTATTAGTGAATTTTATAGTAATAATAATATTATCATATTACGCATGGATAGTGGTGCTATAAAATTATTTTCTAACTAACTATCCCTAGATAGTGTTATTTTCCAAAAAAGAAAAAAAAAAGAAAACATTGATATCTGCATACTAACTGCCCGGTTAAAAATAAAGTTTCTTATAGGTCATTTTTTATCATTTTCTAGGTGAGTTTTTTTGTAAATCTTGCTGAAAACCATTCATCGAGCATGTTCTTCCAGAATTCAGTAAATCCTGTATCACCGAGGGGCTCGAGCCTTCCTTGGATTATAATAAACTAGCTTACCGCCGCGGCTCCGCCGTTTTTCCCGTGGGAGAAATTTTCACGCGGTAAAAGTTAGCCTATGTTCTTCCGCAAGGTCTATTCTATCTTTGTGCCAACTCATCTCACCTCGCCAATATAAAGGTCTTATTTAGACAAATCAAATGAGCCCAAATTCGGGGGGTTTACTAGCAGCCGTTGAAGAGTTCCACTATCCACCTTCCGGCTCCAGCATCAGATCAGCTTGTTTGTGTCAAATTATTGTGTTGTCATCGGAATTACGTATACATTCCAAATTTCAGTAGGTACGCTACGGCCCTTGGAAGATATACAAAGTTACATACAAGTGGACCTAATAAAAGCGTGTTAAAAAACTAGATCATAACCGGAGCATCCGTTAAGGAGCTACGATGCCACACACTGATAGACAGACACACACGTAAAACTTATAACACCCCTCTTTTTCGGGGTTTGTCGGGGTTAAAAAGAAACATAGCTTTTTTGTTATTTTCAATAAAAATAGGTACATATATTTGCCCATGGATTAGTTACATAGGTAAACTATGTAGGTTCATGCATTTGCCTACATCAAGCTATTTAAAACCATGTGAGAACATTGTTATAAAATTCTAGATTTAATTTTTTTATATAGAAATATCTCTTTTCATTCAGTTACTTACTACCAACTTACATTACACCATCATCATCATCATCTCAGCCTGTAGACGTCCACTGCTGGTCAAAGGTCCACAATGATCGGTCCTGCTTGGCCCGCATTCAGCGGCTTCCCGCGACCCTCAACAGATCGTCGGTCCACCTGCCCACACTACGTCTTCCGGCGCGCGGTCGCCATTCAAGAACCTTTCTGCCCCAACGGCCGTTGTCGGTTCTACGCGCAATGTGCCCAGCCCATTGCCACTTAAGTTTAGCGATTCTTTGGGCTATGTCGGTGACTTTGGTTCGCCTGCAGATCTCATCATTCCTGATTCGATCACGCAAGGAAACTCCATGCATAGCCTTCTCCATCGCTCTTTGGGTGACTTTGAGCCTTCTTATGAGGCCCATCGTTAGCGACCACGTCTCAGATCATAAGTCATCAATCACATTACACCGCTTTTAAAAAACGAGGTAGGTATATAATGTTTGTTTGTATGTAAGTAACCATTTTTGTTGCCTGGTAGAAATTTCTACTCAACAATAAGTCCGCCTACATTAAATTTCTTTTCTTTTAATAGTCCAGATACAAATATTTATTTGTCTTTCCTTTTTGTGAATTCTATAGTACAATATATTTTCAAGTGAGTAATGAAAAATTGAATATTTAATTTTGTTTTAACCTTTCGAAATTAGTGATATTATATACAGCTATCTTTTGGCTCATATATTTCCCAACCGATGGGCTAGAGCTGACCCTGAATTCAGGGTGAATAGGCCTTAGCGGGTCACGAACACACAACCTTCGAATGACTTCACAGGTGTGTGCAGGTTTCCTCACGATGTTTTCCTTCATCGTAAGAACGTCGAATAAACGTACAGTAGCCACCACATGCGACTGGACATGTTGACGCTCGTATTCCGTAGCGGAAGGGGTGAATATCGTAGCGCAAATGTCCAATCGCACGTGCTGACTTCTGTACATATAATTCGAAACTCGGATACGCATTGGTACGTGCCGAGGCTTAAACCTGCGAACTTTCAAATGGAATTCAACCAGCCACTTAGCCAGCGACGCTCTACAACTCGCTCTATATTTTATTTACTAGCCGCCCGCGTTAATAGTTTTTCCCGTGTAAATGAGGAATTTTCCCGTTGTAAAAGTTAGCCTATGATCTCCCGCAAGATCTATTATATCTTTGTGCCAACTTCGCCCGCTTTAACATTTTTTCCCGCGGTAAATTGTAGCGTTTGTTCTTTCCCATGGTCTATTCTATCTCTGTGCCGTGTTTCACCAAAATCGGTTCAGTAGTTTCGGAGCCTATTCAATTATTAGGAATATTTTAGGTATTTTTTTTACACCTTGGGTTACATTATTGAAATATTGGAAAGGATCCCTATTTTTTTGAAAATAAAATGTAGCCTATGTTACTCAGGGATCATGTAGCTTCTCAACAGTGAAAGAATTTTTAAAATCGGTTCAGTAGTTTCGGAGCCTATTCGATGCAAGCAAACAAACAATCAAACCTTTCCTCTTTATAATATTAGTAAAGCCTGACCAAAGAAATATGACACCTGCTCTGGGGGCGCCACGTGTATATTTTTACGACTATGGCAACAATTTCCCTTATAAAATTAGTTCCTCTCAAATTCCGCAATATGGCGAGGTGTCATATTTCTTTGGTCGGGCTTTAAAGACAAGTATTATCAGAATATGGTAATAGTCGCTAACGAATGCGACTGAATGATTTCCGATGCACAATGCCCCCGCCTTTCCCATGTTTCGCTGCACTTTATTTGTGCGCAAACTTTTCCACAAAATATAAATTGAATTTATTGTAGCTTCTACCAACTTTTAGGGCCTTATAGCCTACTAGCTTTCCGCCCCGCGGCTTCGCCCGCGTTAACAGTTTTTCCCGCGGGAATGAGGTATTTTCCCGGGGTAAAAAGTAGCCTATGTCACTCTCCATCCTTTCAACTAACTCTATGCCGAAAATCAAGTCGATTGGTGGCTTAGTTAGGGCGTGAAGGAAGGATAAAAACAAACACACTTTCGCATTTATAATATAAGTACGGATTTGGTAGTAGGTATGCCTGCCTTTGAAGCACAGGGACGCGAGTTTGAATCCCGCCCAATGCAAACATTCGTGTGGTGAGCATTGGTATTTGCCTTGTATCTGGATGTTGTATTTGATATTGCTTTTCGCCGCGGCTCCGCCCGCGTTTACAGTTTTTCCCGTTGGACTTAAAAGGTAGCCTATGATAAATCCTAACGTCTATTCTATCTTTGTACCAAGTTTCATCAAAAACGGTTCAGTGGTTTCGGAGCCTTATCAATTAGGAAGGGAATAACAAGTTCAAATTTAGTTTTTTAGTCACATCCGCGGCTTGGCTGACTGTTAACCGCATATATGGGGGGGTGGGGGTTCGGGTCTACCGAGCTCTCTGCAACACGCAAGACCCTCCAAATAAATGAGTTTGCTCCGTCTGGGGTTGCCAGATTGTATTTAAGGAGCTAATGCGTTCCTAATCTTAAATTTGTCCTTCCAATCTTAGATAGATAACGTTAATTGCCTTTATCGCACTACACAAGAAAATATCGCTAAATACAAACAAAGAAATTTCACTTTTTTCTCGGTGCGGGTTCGAGTCCCTGACACGAGTTAATTTTTCGTTTCGATAAAAAAATACACTTAACAAACATACAAATAGACATGCCTACAAGACAGATAAGACCTATAGATAAGATAGATAGGCTTTTTCAATTCCTTTTAATGCAAAAAATTATATAGAAAAATCGCCGATATTGTTGTAATTGTAAAAATATTTTAATATACAACGCCTGTGTAGTTTCTTCCGGGCGATTTCTTCTCCACAGACAGATCAGACAAATTTTTTGAACTCGCCAGAAAAAAAGTGGTTTGACGAAGTGATATAAATAATATCCTAATGCTAAAAATAAATATTTTGACTTAGACTTAAGCACAAGTGTGTGCTCCGATACAGATGAATATACAATTAGAGAAAGGCAGTAAAAAAAAGAAACTTTAAAACCAATCCATGGTCTAAGAAAACAAGGTCTAACCGTTAGACCACGTGACTGACACAAGCCTACGTCATTTTGCCTATTCATCCTTGTCTATTACACGCGTTCGACAAGGATGAATAGGCAAAATGACGTAGAAATGACGTAGGCTCGTGTCAGTCACGTGGTCTAATGGTTAGACCTTGTTTTCTTAGACCATGAACCAATCCTATCACAACTGGCAATCGACTAGAGCAGACCAGTCCTCCCAAGCAGCACCCGTTCACGAGTTTGACGCGGGTCAGCCATTTTGAGACGACCACCAGATATCTCTGTGCAATATTTTTTGTCCCATAACAATTAAACCTTATTCTATCTAGAATCGAAGAATAGAATGGAACATATTTTGCAACACACAATATGAAAAAAGCAAAATTATACATTAAAAATTAGTCTGTGTTGTTGAAAAATGACTTAGCCACACTTTTCCACATCTACCCTAAGGCCTTCTTTTCGCTAAAATGGAATTAAATATGACCGTCTGGCAACCCAAGACCCGACACACCCCATTAGACTCATTTACCAAGTACTCGCGGGGCGAAACGGGATTCGGGGTGATTTAAAATTTGAAGTGCGCCTCGTGACTTACCTTCTGAGTATTTTTCTCACTTCTCGTTTTTCTAGCGAGATATTTATCTCAAAGTCGAATATGTAAGTAGGCAGCACTCCGTGGTCGAGTGGTCAAAAGCTCGTCTGACGTTACGGAGGTTCCGGGTTCAAAGCTTGGTGGGGAACTAGTCAAATAAATATCACTTTGTGAGGCTTTCCTCAGTTTGGTTAGGACATTGCAGGCTGAATCACCTGATTGTCCGAAAAGATAGATGATTCTGTGCTTCGGAAGGCACGTAAAAATCGTTGGTCCTGGCTATGATCTACGGATATAGTCATTAGAGAAGCCATGTCAGAAGCCTTAGGTGGCTGAATAATTCCGGCACCAGGATTTGTGAGGTAGGTTAACATCGAAACCCATACGAAAAGCAAGCAAATACATGTGGCTGGACATGTTGTCCTTATGAGCGCCTGTATTCCGTAGCAGTAGGGATGAATTCCGAAGTGCGAATGTCCAAACGCATGTGCTGGCTTCTGTACTATAAAGAGAAATTAAAATGAAAAGCATTGATGGCCCAGTAGCTGCGACCGTTGACTTCCAATCGGACGGCGTAGATTCAAGTCTCGGCATAATCATTCACTACGAGTCAACTGCACCGGCCTAGTGCGGATTGGTCACGAACACACAATCTTTGAATTTCATCGCATATGTGTGCAGGTTTCCTCACGATGTTTTCCTTCGCTTCTAATAATATACATTCAAAATTCAAAAATGTTTTATTCATCATAGGTTTCTTAAAAAACACTCAATGACGTCATATAAGAAGCTAAAAAGCTTTGCTCAAACCAAGACCGGGTCTCGTCTCAAACGAATGTCTAAAACAAGTCTAAGCAAAAAAAAGATATCAAACAATCTAGAAGAGGCGATGCGATATCAGTTGTTCACATAACTGGCAGGTTCGCGCAATGTGTGCGTCATGTGGAGAACAACCCAAACAAGAAACTCCACAGGATCGTTTTCCTCTGCACTACATACTACATAGTATAAAACAAAGTCGCTTTCTCTGTCCCTATGTATGCTTAAATCTTTAAAACTACGCAACGGATTTTGATGCGGTTTTTTTAATAGATAGAGTGATTCAAGAGGAAGGTTTATATGTATAATACATGCATAATATACTTAAGGATAACCCAAAATAACCATTTTCCCGTGCGTAGACGGGGCGGGTCGCTAGTTTTGTAATAAGATTAACCTTAGTACCAATGTGTTTTCAAATTCATAATATTACCTACTAAGGTTTATTCATTAATAGGGGCATTTGCACTATTAACGTAATTAAAATAAAGTTAAGTTAATAACTTTTTATTTAAGTCTGCATACAATAGTAGTACATTTACTTCGATCAACATAAAACTCCGATTAAAAATACCTATGAATGTTAAAATTTTAAAATTATTTGATTCCAGTCCAGCTGTCGCTTCTACGCGTTGTATTTTGACTTTTCTGTGCTATTTCCTGGAGATATTTTGCCATCTAAGATCTTGACCGGGGACCACTACCTATGCAAAATTTCATTCCAATCGGTCAGACGGTTTCGACGATTAGCCCGTACAAACAGACAAACAGAAAAACAAAAAACTGGATAGTTTCTATATCACTTCTTACATCCACCTGACTTAATTTTTAGCAATTCTTTTCCATGTATGGATTTTCGACCTCTACAGTTTTATTATACAGATTAGGCCCGATTTTACGTATTACGCTCTAACTTAAATTTAAAAACCATAATATGTCCCTTTAACATTCTTGAGAAGGAAAAGGAACAACAATTTAAATTTAGAAACGTCATACATCGATATTACGCATAGTTCGCACTATAGGGCGGATATTTGAGTTCGCGCATATTGGCCGTCCTCAAAGAATCTTTTTTTTTTCTTTTTGTAAACCGTTCTTTATAGGTTTATTGTATTCTATGTATCAATTTACATAGATTTGTGCAAAAGGGGTATCAAAATACTAGATAGTTTTCCAGTAAAAGCGGTTTGTTTTTCATCATGAAATGGTAATGATATTGGTACGAATGGTAATTTTTATATATGAATGGTAATTATATTTCCAGTATAAACTATAAGAAAAAATACTTGTAAGTGAAATATGTGAGGCGCTGGATAAATAGAAACTCACAAGTAATTTTATAAATGTGGACTGTATTAAAATTAATAAAATATATTGTGACAATAGCTCACACGCGACATAGGTCGGTCTATAATAAACACAATGGTGGGCAAAAGAATGCGGAAATACGTCATACAACAATGTTGCTATATGTTAAGAGCTAGGAGCTTAACATAAGTGGGGCCTCAGCAAAAACATGTAAAGCATTTTACTGAAATTAAACAATAAAAAGGTGCTCCTATGAGCTTATAAAATAAAGAACTACGTAGGATTTACATACCTAATAAGTAAATACTCTTTTAATCATTTATAGGAAGAGCACATACTTTGGAAATGCTAGTTTTCATAACTAACCCATTTCTAGTTTTAACATCGATAGCTCGCACCCTCCCATCTCCCCCCGGGTGCACCGCCACGACGCGAGCGACGGGCCACGAGAGAGGACTGACATTGGCATCCCTGACTATGACCATAGCACCCATCTGTAGGTTGGGACTAGCCGTGCGCCACTTAGGCCGGCTCTGTAGGTTCACAAGATATTGCTTATGCCATTGGCGCCAAAAACTTTGTTGAACCTGGGTACATTGTTCCCAAAATCTCAACCTATTGGCAGTAACCTTATGAGACTTGTTAATCAGCGTGCAATCAATCTTATCAGCTATTTCTTTTGTGATCATTGATACCTCACTGCCAGAATCAAGCACCGCTCGGACAGATAACATACCCCCCTCCCTTGTAAACAGCTTTACTAAAACTGTACTCCTTTTTTATTGAGAGATTAGCCGCCTCATCGTGAAGCTAACTATTATGGTTTCCCTTGCATGTAATGCACTTGAATTTAAATAACACTTGTTTGGATGACGATTGAAACATAACTTGCACCTATTCAATTCATTTATAAATTGCAATCTTTGATTTAAAAAAGCTGTCTTAAATTTTGCACATTTATGTAGCTTATGTGGAGAAGAATGACAATACTCACATGTTTCCTTGGTAGTCAGAAGGCTTGTCCTAGCAGCGCTTCGAACAGGAACGTTACTGCCACTGCTCACACCTGCCGGTCGCTTTTCAGCCGAACCAGTAGCCTCTAAGGCTACTGCCTTTTTTTCTAGAAAGGCGAGGAAATCATGAAGATTAGCGGGATCGTTCTTAAAATTCTCCTGCTCCAGATAATAAGCCCTAACAGTGTATTGATCAACCTTCCTGGTTAATATAGGAACCAACAAAAGCATCCCAGTAATTGACTGGCTGGTTGAGACTTTCTAACGCACTCAAACTCTGCTTTACAGAAGAAATTAACGACCTTAATGCTTCAGCAGTACACTTAGTTAAAATAGGATTAATATCTAGAATACAATTAACATGTTGTGCAATTACTTTGTTTACATTGTCATACCTATCAGTGAGAATTTTAATAGCCTTTTCATAGTTATTATCCTCTAAACATAGATGTATGATACCTCTAAAGTAAGGTTTTTTATTAAATCATGTGGCTCGCCACTTAAATACATGCAAATAGTACAGTTTTTGTAAATTTGACAAAGATTTGTCTACATGTATCAAACTACGGAATAAGTTTATGAAAGGATAGAACTCACCTTCTTTCCCTTCAAACTTTTTTATCTCAATTTTAGGAAGCCTGGCACAAACAGAACTTTGTTATTGTTCAGATGACTGGCTGCGCGAAACTTGTTTGCTGGCAATTGCTAATTAATTAGGTAATTAATGAAAAATATATTTAAAAAAAAAACACTTTTGTAGCCCAATAGTAGGCTTCTTCTAGGCGAATAGCTGACTAAGAATAAAACAATTATTCGCACGCCGCCGCCGCCGCAATTCCAATAGCGAATTGGACGTTATACGTAGCGCACGTAGCACTAGCACTCTTGCAGGTGCTTGTAGCCTAATAGCAGGCTTCTCCTAGGCAAATAGCTGACTAGGAATAAAACAATTATTCGCACGCCGCCGCCGCAATCCCAATAGCGAATTGGACGTTGTACGTAGCACTAGCACTCCTTGCTGGTGCTTGTAGCAAGCTTGTAGCCCAATAGCAACGGCCGTTGTTTAGATTTGGTGCTATCTTCGACCTGTAACATTGATGTACACAGAGAAGATGCTCTGTCACGAGAGGATAGGCACCATCCGCCTTTAGGTATTGAATATGACTATATTTCGATTCCTGTGCATAATATTAGACCTAACAACAAAACGCGTCTAAATTTTCACAAGGGTAATTATGATAAGATCAGAACTGAATTAAATGAAATTGATTGGAAATCGTTACTAACTGGCCACGCGAATGTGGATCTAGCTGTCGACTCATTTTACGCTCTGTTACATCAAGTAATAGCTAAAAATATTCCAAAATGTGGTAATAATTCGCCGAACTACCCTATATGGTATTCTTATAGTCTAATAAAATGCATTAGTGAGAAAAGGAAATACCATAAACAATATAAAATGTATAATAACCCGCGAGATTATGATACCTTTTCTTTACTCCGTGCTAGGTCTAAAATATTGATTAGAGATTGCTATAATGAGTTCGTGCGTTCCTCAGAAAATATGTTAAAAATAAACAACAAGGCTTTTTGGCATTTTGTGAACCACAGAAGAGGTAAAAAGGGTAATCAAATGCCTAATGTTATGAGACTGGGAACTGAACTTGCATCTGACGGGCATGGTATTTGTGAACTTATGTCGCAATATTTTGGGACTGTTTTCGAAAGTTCAGACACATCTAACCTCGTTACGGAACTTGGAGATCTCACTTGTGATCCACTATCTAAAATTAATGTAACAGAGCAAGAAATTTTATCCACGCTTAAATCGTTAGACCCTAATAAAGGCGCCGGACCTGATGGTATTCCGCCAAAGTTTTTAAAGGAATGTGCCCGTGAGCTCTGTACTCCCCTACGTATTATTTTCCAGTGGTCGTTGGATTCCGGACATTTTCCTCAAGAATGGAAAGTCGCCTATGTAGTACCTGTTTTTAAATCTGGAGATCCCGCATTGTGTAGTAATTATAGACCGATTAGTATCCTCTCTACTTTAGCCAAAGTCCTCGAATCTCTTGTTTACGACCACATCTACAATCAAGTGAAGCCATTCATCTCAGATAGGCAACACGGGTTTGTAAAGAAGAAATCAACTATCAGTAACCTCTTAGTATATAAAGACTATTTATGTTCAGTTTTTGCTAAACGTGGACAAGTTGACTCAATATATACCGACTTCAAAAAAGCATTCGACAAAGTCAATCATGATATTCTTTGTCGTAAGTTATCGTACTTCGGCATCCATGGTACCCTCTTAAGATGGATAAAATCTTACCTTGCTAATAGGAGTCAACTAGTATCTATGAAGGGCTTTATATCTTCACCTGTCAACATTGTTTCTGGTGTTCCGCAAGGATCCCACCTTGGTCCCTTATTTTTCATAGTTTTCATTAATGATTTATATTATATAATAAATAAACTTCACTGTCCATGTTTATTATATGCTGACGATTTAAAAGTGTACACGTCAATCTCAGACATAAATGATTCTATTAAATTGCAATCTGATATTAATACTATAGCTCAGTGGTGCAGTGATAACAGAATGTACCTTAATATTGAGAAATGCTTTGTCATAACTTTTTCTAATAAATTCAACAAAACGCTATACAAATATACTTTGTTAAATCATGAACTGGAACGTAAGAAGGTAGCCAGGGATTTAGGTATAATATTTGATGAAAAAATGACTTTTCGTGAACATTACGACTGTATCACAAATAAAGCGTACCAACTTCTGGGCTTTGTTCACCGTACTACTAAGGAATTCAAGAATCCCCTAAGCTTTATTTATTTATTTAACACACTTGTCAGAACCACACTGGAGTATGGAACAGTAATCTGGTCCCCACATTACGAAGTTCATTCCAGTAGTATTGAATCTGTTCAAAAGAAGGCTTTGAGAATAATATTTTACCGACTAGGTTTTACGAGACGTCAAATGCCGCCGTATTCGGATAGACTTGCAAAGTTTGGTTTGCTGCCCCTCAGTACGCGGCGAAAGCAATATGATCTCATCTACCTGCACAAAATCCTACATTATGAACTTGATTCACCTTGCCTTTTATCTAGAATTGACATAAACATTAGAATTAATTTACGACACTTGAGACCATTTGTACTTGGAGTTTACAAAAATAACACCTCTTTTTTCAACCCGCTAACCAGAATGTGCCGACTATACAACGACATGATCAAGGATGGTATTTCAATAGACATCTTCAATTCAAACCAGAAAATCTTTAAAAAATCTGTCTCAGAGATCCTCAGGTTACTATGAATTTTACTTATAACTTATAATTTTATCTTTTATCTTTTGTATCTTTAATCATAATTTACTAGCACAAAATTTGTTTACAAAACATTAGAGCTGTTTTTTCATGCTGTACATTCACGCTTATGGTTTGCAGTCTGGACCTGAACTATCTTGTTAAGTTACTCTGTCATGTTATGATGATTGTAAGCTGTTGTGATTGTCAATAAACAAATAAAAAAAAAAAAAAAAAAATAGCAGGCTTCTCTTAGGCGAATAGGTGACACTTTTCCTCGGAGAATCACTTTTCCCAGAAGAATCACTTTGTGAGGCGCTGCGCTGGTTAAATAGAAACTCACAAGTAATTTTATAAATGTGGACTGTATTAAAATTAATAAAATAGATTGTGACATAGGTCGGTCTATAATAAACACAATGGCGGGCAAAAGAATGCGGAAATACGTCATACAACAATGTTGCGATATGTTAAGAGCTAGGAGCTTAACAAAATCAAAGATTTATTAAACTGAAATATATTCATATTTCTTCTTGTTTTTAACGCTCACGTCCATATAAAATGATTAATATACTTTAATTTTTTTTTTGTGTAAAAACGAGTACCACTTATATATTAATTTTATATTAATTATTACTATAATAGAATTATACCTATATTGCTAGAGGACACCTGTTATATTGCTACTATGTACAGGAATGCAAATAGAAAGAAGATTTCGAGGATATATTTATTATAAAATAAATCTCAGTTGAATTATTTGTAAATGGAGGGTAGATGGTTATAATCTAAGCAGTTTAAAGTTGGTGTAGTAGGGTAAGCAATCAGTAGATCTGTAGCAGCCATAGTGATCGGTTGGCTGTCTGATTGATTGTGATTCTGGATGAATATTCTAGTCCGGAGAGAGCGAAATAGTCACTGTCCGGAAGGATAGTGTTATTATAACGTGATGGTGAATACACCAATAGGTTGTACCACAGTAGGTACCATCGAGTCCACGTGAGACTGTAATTGTTCAATGTATTTTTTTTTTTATGGAATTGCTGTTGTTCTTAGTCAAACCCACATAGCACGAGAGCGAGCCCGTTTAGAAAATGCCTGTTTACACTGGCTTTAAAAAGAGTTTGTCTTTGAAGGCACTCGGCAATGCAGACGCTGCTAGCCAATCGTTCCACAACTTTGCTGTGCGTAATCTGAAAGATGAACCAAAGCGCTAAGTGACTTAGTTTCTTTCCATGCTAATTTCCCTTTATGGCATATTGATTACGTTTGGATGTTATACTTGAATAGATCTCGATCGACCATAATAGCATCTAAGTAGTGTTTTGAATTAAGATAAGCCTGGTAAGATTCGGAATCCATAGTGAGCAGATTTTAATCCATTCTCAAT
This sequence comes from Teleiodes luculella, assembly GCA_948473455.1. Lineage (NCBI taxonomy): Eukaryota > Metazoa > Arthropoda > Insecta > Lepidoptera > Gelechiidae > Teleiodes > Teleiodes luculella. Next base: position 1,790,119 of record OX419609.1, on the reverse strand, counting down.
CACAGTTGGTATTCACCAAGGCTCAGCACTGAGTCCTTTCAGTATGAGCCATCTCTGTGACTTGTGATGTATTCTGCTGATGAATAACATTGCAATAACGGATGAGGACAAACAGAACAGTTTCTGTATAAACATAAGGTGAACCAATGAAAGAATGCGCTAGACAACGGTGGTCTAAAACTAAATGTTGCGATAATACCCGGCAAGAGTGGCAGCATAGACCCCGACTCCAAGTCAGAGTCGAATTTGTAGCGGAAACGAACAATCTTCCTTAGTGACACTAATATACCGGTGAAACTAAAGGGCCTTCTGTAAGAGAATCACTCGAGCAGTCTTATTATATGGCAGCGAGACCTGACTTGTCATCGGAAGACATGTTGTTTGATTGTTATGATTTTGCGCTGGATACGTTTCGTAACGCAAATAAATGTTGTCCATAATGTGCACATCCGTGGCACCCTCGAAGTCTGTGACATAGCGGATTGGCTGATGGCTGCAAGAAAGTTGTCTCCGATGGTTTGGTTATATAAAACGCATTTCGTAAAACTATTTAGGGAATAGATGCCTCGAACAGGCAGTGAGATTACTGTTCAAGACCCTAAATCTCGTGGCAGACCTAAGAAATTCTGGCTGGACGTCATGAAAGTGGATGTGAAAGAAAACAATCCCATACCAGAGGATGCTGAATACCGGGTAAAGTGGAGGAGATTGAGTAGCCGACCCTGGCACTAGGCCAGGAAAAAGAAGAAGAAGCCCTGGCAAAGGTGGGCTTATCACAATAAGCCCATACGTCATATTTATTTCTTTTCTTCGACGTCAGAAGTGGGATGACGTATGCTCAATAAAATGGGATAAATACCTGTAGTTTATAAAAAATCTTCTGGATTAGAAACTTTTTAATTAAGAAAAAACGTTTTTATGTGATTTTGATTATGTTATTCTCAACAAGTCATCAATGCTTATCATAACCATTCATGTAGGCTCATCACCGTTCGCTAATATACGAACGGTATAAAACGGTAATTGCCTAATATGGTAATTATAATTTAAACATTTTATTTTTTTGTAGCTTTATTATAATAAACAGAAATTACTGTTACGTCTGTACTGAAAGTAAACACTAAGGAGATTATAGTAATAGCAAAATAAAGTGAAATATGTTAATCCACTAACCACAAACAGAGAAATGGGATGAAGCCGTCCAAAAAACAAAATCCTCTCAGCGCGTGAAGATTGTAATTTTGGAACAGCAAAACCGTTCTTTCACACATTTGTTCCAGCTGACTAACAAGTAAGGTCAACGACCCATCCGATGAAGTATTAAGAAGAAGTGTAGGACCGTTATAAGCAAATTAGTTAAGGTGACAATCTTATCAAATGGTAATTAGGTGGTAGCCTTTGGACATTTTTTAGAGTACATTAAATTAAGGAAAATATGATCTTTCATTGCCTGCTTTCTGTTATGTAGTAACATCGAACATTATATTTATGGAATCTATTCGTTGAATTGCATTCTTCAAGGTGTTTACTGAGAAATTTGATAAAATAGGTCAAAATCTGGGAAAAGGGACACGGATGGTAATTAGATTTTCGGCGTTTAATGGTAAAATTCTTATAGAATTTAAATACATAGTAAAGTAATAACTATTGCGCCATATAGAGTACACATGTGTGCATATGAAAAGTGATACATATTCTGTAAAATGTAATTTCCAATATGTTATTTACGTCCGAAACAGTGATTTGCACATTCTCAAATAATCGCCCTATAATAGTTTAGCAGGCGTACACACACTTAAAATTAGCTGTAGATGTGAAACGTTGAAATTTTGAAATAAGATAATTATATGTCATCGCTTTACTTTTTTAGTTCTGAACGAATACAAACTTTATTTGTGGTACTTAGAAAATAGTTTTCTTTAGTAAATACTTATAGTGTGGCGGCCGATCACGGTTGGTTCGCCACGGTCGCCACGCCAATAATCAGTTTTACCCCTCGGCTGTTTGTCATCAGAAAACCGATGTGGCGGAATTCTCACAGCACTTTGATAGTTTACAGTGACATAATCTCTTGTCACATTAGATCCTTTACTACCAAAACTGTTCTTGTACGTTATCCAGTCAAGTCACGTACCAAACAGTTCGTTAGTTCACCTGGCTTCACCTACTTCGGTTCGTCAGTTACCAAACGTTCAAACAAACCGTAGATATGTTTGGATACCTTTACTCTTGTAACCTCCACTGCTGTAGCCTAGTTGGTAGTAATTCTGCCTTCAAAGCACAGGGTCGCGGGTTCGAATCCCGTGCGGGACAAACATTCGTGTGATGAGCACTTGTGTTTGCCTTTTGATTGTTTTTTTTTTCTTTCCGCGGTCAAAATTACGTTATTTTTTCCCGTGGGAACAAAGAGATAATAAGTTAGCTACTTTTTTTGAATATTTTGTGTAGGAGTTTTGAACCCTCTTCTAAAAGTTGTTTCTCAATACTAAGATTGCCTAGATAGATCGCCATGACATGAGATAGCCTTTGATCTTCAAAATATTATTTTTATTTCGTTACTAGCTTTCCGCCCCGCGGCTCTGTTCGCGTTATAATTTCCCGTGGGAATGAGGTATTAAAAAAAACTCTGTAAGAACCATCCTTGGACTTCAAAGAACATAAAAAAAAGAATTGATAAAATTGGTCCAGGTGTTGTTGAGTTATGCGCTTACCAACACATTTTGCGATTCATTTTTATATTATAGACTAGCTTTTCGCCCCGCGGCTCCGCCCGCGTTAAAATTTTTTCCCGTGGGAATGAAAGTTTTTTTTAAATTTCTCTCCGTAAGAACCATCCTTGGACTTCAACAAACATAAAAAAAAAGAATTGGTATAATTGGTCCAGGCGTTGTTGAGTTATATGCGCTTACCAACACATTTATCGATTCATTTTTATATTATAGATTAACTTTATGTCACACGAACACATCTTTCAATATTAAAAAAAGAAAAATACATCTATATATTTAAAAATACATATTTAATTTATATAATGTATGATAATATATTTTTATATTATATAAATACGTACTTATATTAATAATAACAATAAATACAATAAAATTAAGGCTACATTTGCAAGCATACATCACAACCTAACACAGTACGAGAATTTAAATATATAATATGTATTATAAGTGATATATACATCGTTTCTAAATCCATTAAACATAGCTAAAGTTGTCTTACTTGAGATCCTTTAAAATAATGTCTAGATATTTTTGTAGTGTATAAAAATAATGAATAACGAGCATTTAGTCCGATTCCAAGTGATGATCCTAGCTGCTCTTGTCGTCTTCTGATGCTTTGTTATCTTGTTTCTCACAGATCTATTTACATCTGAGCTAAGGTAAAGCGTATGTATCCTAGATCCGCATAGATCTTAGTCCAGATTCGACTCTTCATATCATCAGTCAACTTCCACTCCCCAACTCCTTACATTTCCACATGCTTACTCATAATTTTCAAACACTACGCAGCTTTTTTAGCTCTTGATATTTTACGAGCAAGGACAAGAACAAGGGCATGGCGGTAATGGCTGCGGTTCTGGACAGCCACAGCCGAAGCCAGATCCATAACTCGATCCATATCCCGAAGATAGGGAGGAACCATAACTTCCTGAACGGGACAAGCTCGATAGTGGTATGCAGATGTTTGGCGGCTGAACAGGCGAATGAGTTGGAGGCCTTATTGAAATCGGTGGCAGACAAATTGGTGGGGGAGTGGGCGGTCGCACGTTGATTGGTGGGGGCTGAATCGGCGGCTGTTGCGGAGGCTTGACGCAGAGCGAAGGTACTGGCACAGGGCAAGGTCTGGGAGGCCGGACTGCTAGCGGAGGGACGCACACTGGTGGCAAGGGTGGTGGTCTCACGCAGATTGGTGGTGGCTGTATTGGAGGCAGAGAAGGCGGCTGAGCTATAAGCGTTGCTGGCTGCACCGCGATGACCGGTGGAATCGGGCGCACCAAGATTGGTGGCGGTTGGATGACCACGTCCGGGTTCTTACGGATCAACAAGGTGCCACCAGGGACCCTGAGGGATTGGAATCCTAGAGGGCTTAGGTTTTCAACCAGAGAGCTTCTTGGGATCAACACTTGGATGGGTCCGTCTCCTGCCGGATCTGAAAGTAGACATTAATTTGTTTTCAAATCGTACTGGTTTATATAGTTGATGACAAAATACAATACAACAAATATCCTTTATTGCACAAATAATATGTTACATATAAAAAACATATACAGCAAATGACGGCCTTATCGCTTTATGCGATTTCTTCCAGGCAACATAGACGGTGACTGATTTAGCAAAAAAATTAACAGAGTGAATAAAAGATTGACATTTTGAAATAGGAGATGGTTGAAGATGAATATGAAGCATTGTGGCTTGCCGTGTGGTTCTTGACTTAGAACAAGACTAACCTAGTACGTCGCTAGGAACATACTCAGGAAATGGACAGCAGCACTCACTAAAACTGCAATCCCCAAAATGGCTGCCAAACGTCTGGATTACGGCATGGCATCACCTAGTTTCCTTCCATATTTAAATATTCTTATTCTTATCTAGCCTAAGCTGTCCCACTGCTGGGCAAAGGCCTCCCCCTTTTTCTTCCACTGCTCCCAATGCAGACACGCAGACAATTTAAATGCGGACACAAAAATTTGTGAGGTAGGTAAATATCTACTGCTCAACCGACTTGTGCGAAAATGGTTGTCGTTAGTCTGAAATGATTAATAAATATATAATTAAATATATAATACTCACTAGGGTTGATCTGTCCGGGTCCAGGAGAGTATGGTGGGTACCCTGAAACCATATTAAATAAATTGAAACATGATGTATTTGATGAAATTCACTGCAAAGTTGCAAGCAAGGACGTGTGTGAAGTGAATTAAAATTCAACTTTTCATATTAACTTCAGTAATGTGACCGGTGAAGCTTGATTGGTCGTACCTTTTCACCACATGCATGACAATTTAAAAAAAAAGACCGGCTACTTTAAGTATATGACAAGTTGAATTTTAATTATGTGATTAGGTACATCCTATGTTCCCTAGAGAAAGTGGTTCAGTTTCATTAGTACTAAACAATCAGTTAAATTTCACGGTGTGACGTGGTCCAGGACTTCAGGTTCCGCAATTTTTGCACTTCCTCATCCGCTACCGCTTCTCCATAAATAAAGTTAAAGAATTCTTCTTCCTCTTCCGCTTCCTCATAAATTATGAGGAATTTAAGAGGAATTAATTTTTATTAAAGCTAATCTTCTAATAACTAAATTATATTACTAGAAGATAGTAAACATTTAACGTTATTAATAAATACTGCTTCTTTTATTTTATTTCCAACAAAAGTTAAAAAACAGATATCACTCTGTCTGTATATTTTTTTAAATTCCTCATCCGCTACCTTTAGCACTTCCTCATCCGCATCCTCTTCCTTTTAAAAACTTTCTCATCCTCATCCACTTTCTCATCCGCCTCCTCTTCCTTTTAGAAAATTCCTCATCCTCAACCACTTCCTCTTCCTTATAATCAACTCTAATATGTACGAGTATGAGGTGTCTCATCAACTTACGGTCTTGGCAAGGGGCTGGTATAAGCTTGTGGTCTCCGCACTGGCTGACGCGGCACGGGGCTACGGGCTGCTGCGGGGGCTCGCAGGGAGAGGGGCAGGGGCAGGGGCAGGGATCCGGGGGGGGCGGACAGGGGTCGCAGGGGGGCGGCTCACAGGGACACGGGTACTGCGGCGCCGCCAGAGCCGACGCTAACAGTGCTACAGAGAAAACAAAACACGTTAATTCCAAATTTAAACTTATGGTCATTAAAATGTTTTAATGACGTCAGTTTTGAAAGAATTTATTTAACTGACTAACTGACTTTATTTACATTACCACTTAGTTTAGTCAGTTTCAATCGTAATGCCTATGATGAATTCCTATTATGATTTGTTATTATAAATAAAAATAATAATCGTACATCTCGTAAATCGTAAATGACAATACAAGCTTGTGACGTAAGCTAGTATTCCCATAAATTTTTCAAACAAGCCTTTGACATTTAATAAGAAGAAGCTGTTTGGCTAGCCAGTCAACAACCCTATTAATTAATATATTATATTGTTTAAAAAATACTCACATATGACACCCAATGCTGTCAGGCGCCCCATGTTGACAGCTTCTGTGACCCAATGTGTAAATGCACCACATTTTTATACAAAATATGACAGAATGACGTCGATTCGATATCGGTTAACCGCGGATAATTGCGATTAATTTGGTGCATTTCGCCTCAAGTTAACCGTTAATTAACAAGATCAAAGTTATGTTTCGGTTAACATTTTTGATGTAAACTTTTCTGTGCGTGTTATTTTTTTAACGGTTTGATGGTGATATTTTAATAATATAATTTTATTTTAACATCTATGTATAGTGGGGTCTTTATTCTATTTTACGGAAATAAAGTATTTGTTATTTAAAATAATAAAAAAGGAGGAAACAATGAATTAAAATTAATGTTTATTAATTTTTTGGTAATATTACTTATTTATACTAACTAATATTATCACAAAGTTTTTTTTTTGTAATTTTACGACTATTTCAATTAATATAAAGTTATTAGCTTTACGCCCCGCGGCTACGCCCGCGTTGTTTTTTAACTTTACAGTGCAGTTTCCCGTAGGAATGAAATATTTTCCCGAGGTAAAAACTATCTATGATGTTGACCAGGCATAATTACCCCTTATGAGGTAGCACCATGCAAATTGGTTAAATAGTTTTGGAGATTCATCATCATCATCATCTCAGCCGAAAGACGTCCACTGCTGGACAAAGGCCTCCCCCAAGGATCTCCACAATGATCGGTCCTGCGTTTGGAGATTATTCTGTACAAACAGATAAACAGAGAAACAAAACATTTGAAAAAAATCGATATATTTAGTACTGTATCACTTCTTACATGCCCCTAACTTGGTTTTTAGCTCTTTTTTTCTATGTACAGATCTTCTTCTTATCGAGTAGGTTGCGAGGGTGACCTACCTCACAAACCCTGGTGTCGGAATTGGTGAGCCGCCTTAGGCTTCCGACATGGCTCTTAAAGCGGATACACCCGTAGATAGTAGCCATCGCCGATAAATAGAATAGAATATACTTTATTGCACACCAGTAATAAATTACAAACAATGCAGTTACAACAATAAAAAAAAATCAAAACAAATGAAAATGAAAAAAAAAAACACCATATCACCACATCTCTCTCTCTCCCTCTCTCTCATATCACCTTTCTTTTCGGACAATCAGGTGATTCAGCCTGCAATGTCCTAACCAAACTGGGAAAGTCACAAAGTGATATTTGTTCAACGGATCCCCAGCGGGATTCGAACCCGGAACCTCCGTAACGTCAGACGAGCTTTTGACCAATCGACCAAGGAGGTTGTATGTACAGATTTCCGACCTCTACAGTTATACTTTACTAATGATTTCTTCTTACTTTTTTATAACTGTGAAGAGACCCGTTATTCCACCATAACATTTTAACAAACTTGATTTCCGCTTTATTATCTTGTTATCAAGCGTGATTTGGTTTCGTCATTCGATTACCACGTTTATTATACAGAGGCGTTATATATATAGCGATGTGTCAGTTGGTCTGAGTACAAATGGGCAAAATGGGGTTGACCATCCTCATCTTGGCTTCTGGTAAGAATTTTATATTCTTTTTTATTTTACTTTTTTATTCATCACAAAGCATATGTCAATTATGTTTTATATGGTCTAAGAAAACAAGGTCTTGCATTCGGACCACGTGACTGACACAAGGCTACGTCATCATGCGCTGTTCATCCTTTTCGAATGCGTGTACTACACCTGATTAATTTGAATACGGCATACGGCTGAAAGGACTTGGTTCCAGGACAGAAAAAAAAGTACTACACATAGAGTTAAAAAGACACAAGTTCACACCTCTGTGATTTGTCATCTATACTAATATTATAAAGAGGAAAGGTTTGTTTGTTTGTTTTTTTGTTTGTTTGTTTGTTTGTTTGTTTGCATCGAATAAGCTCCGAAACTACTGAACCGATTTCAAAAATTCTTTCACTGTTGGGAAGCTACATTCACCCTAAGTAACATAGGCTATATTTTATTTTCAAAAAAATTAGGGATCCTTACTAAAACTTCAATAATGTAACCCAAGGTGTGAAAAAAATACGTAAAATATTCCTAATAATTGAAAATGCTCCGAAAGTACTGAACCGATTTTAGTGAAACTTGGCACAAAGTTAGAATAGACCTTAGGAAAGAACATAAGCTACAATTTACCGCGGGAAATTTTATCATTCCCACGGGAACAATTTTTAAAGCGGGCGGAGTTGGCATAAAGATAGAATAGACCTTGCGGAAGAACATAGGCTAACTTTTACCGCGGGGAAATTCCCCGGTCCTACGGGAAAAACTATTAACTATTGAGATATATTTTCCGTCAGTTTCGACCAATAGCAATTACAATCCCGAGACACCCCCCCGCACCTCAGCTAGTTGAAAAAATTTGTTTATTTGCACGTCTTACATGAAAATATAGCAGTCTTTTTATTTTTCCATGTCTATTTATATCTTAAAATATTCGTACTGTTTCCGAACTGACGTAGTATAATAATAACTGTTATATTTAAGTATCTTTACTAATATTATAAATTTGATTGTTTGTTTGCATTAAATAAGGCTCCAAAATTATGGAACCGATTTTAAGAACATTGGTATAAAGATAGAATAGAAACATATGAAAATTCCTCATCCCATGGGAAAAACTGATAACGCGGGCGAAACTGCGAGGCGGAATGCTAGTATCTTATATTAAAAGGGAAGGAAAATATCGTAGAAACCTGCAAACTCCTGCGAAGAAATTTAAAAGGTTCCGAAAACAGTAATTTATATTATAACTAGCTTCCCGCCGCTTCTCCGCCCGCGTTAACAGTTTTTCCTGTGGGAATGAGGTATTTTCCCGCGGTAAAAGGTAGCTATGTTACTCAGGGTGAATGTAGCTTTCGAATGGTGAAAGAATTTTTGAAATCGGCACAGTATTTTTGAGATTATTCATTACAAACATGCACACATACGTGCACAAAAATACAAATCTTTCCTCTTTATAATATTAGTATGAGTATGTAAAACTATTTAGCAAAGTGGCCCACCACCCACCACTAAAACCATTAGTGGCTTTACATTTCCCAGTCTCCCCACTGGACATCCGAACTTTAGTTTATCAATAAACTGGGTTCACCAACTTACGTCCAACTTGAGGATGGACGATGTGAGCAGAAATTGTTTGCGTCCAAACCACAGATGGATGGACAAGACCGCAAACTGTAATTTAAATTAAACAAGGATTTGTGATATACTCACTACATTACATCTTACATACATACAGACCGACAAGGATCTTTATGAACTAACGCCTTGAGGACACGCTCATTTAGATCTGCCACGGACTGTATAACCAAGTGATACTACATCTCGTAGCTCCTGCTACGTAATTGCTACGCCGTATCAGTGCTCTACGGAAGGTCTTCGCCGTAGAGATTGTTCCCACTTCGCTTTACAGACCGACAAAGATCTAAATGAACGTGGCCTGTGTCGAAACTAACGCCTTGCGTGTTGCTCACTATATGTTTGCCAGTCTCTTGTATAGCGAGCAGCGCCCGAGGACACGCTCATTTAGATCCTCCACGGACTGTATAACCAAGTGATACTACATCTCGTAGCTCCTGCTACGTAATTGCTACGCCGTAGCAGTGCTCTACGGAAGGTCTACGCCGTAGAGATTGTTCCCACTTCGCTTTACAGACCGACAAGGATCTAAATGAACGTGGCCTGTGTCGGAACTAACGCCTTGCGTGTTGCTTACTAATGTTTGACAGTCTCGTATATCGTATATCAATTACGACTCATGTAAATAATAGTACTAAAAACTTATACGTTCGTTAACAGCCCATATATGTCCCCACCGAGGGGCTCGAGCCTACCCTGATACCAGGGTGAATAGGCCTTAGTCGACCACGCTGGCCCAGTGCGGGTTGGTCAACTTCACACACAACCTTTGAATTACTTCGCAGGTGTGTGCAGGTTTCCTTACGATGTTTTCTTCACCGTAAGAGCGTCGAATAAACGTACATATGAATTCGAAAATCAAAAACACATTAGTACGTGCCGAGGTTTGAACCCGCGAACTTCGGAATGGAAGTCAACGGGCCTAGCCACTTGGCCACCGACGCTCTAAAACTTATTAGAAGTGTTTATTATTTCACTAACGATCTGGCGAGAGTCGCGAGAAGACGTTGGATGCGGGCAAAGCAGGATAGGTCATTGTGGATAATATACAAAACATACATTGAGAATTACGGTACCAGAAAAGACCCCTCGACTCGAATACATTCAATGCGCCATTATGGCGGCGGCGGGAGGCGAGCGGAGTGCGCGGGGAGAAGAAAAACAAAAGACAAACGACATAGAAGTTGGAGGTCGCGTGTGAAATTTCTATGTACGCCAATACATACAATATTATTTCAGTGACTTGTTATGGTTCACAGCTCTCGTCTGCATTTCGGAAGCGGCGCCAGCGGCGTGGAAGTGCTACAAGAATCCTGAAGCGACCATCTGCTTCGGACAAAGCTGTGAGAAGCCGACCTCGGAGCCCCCATGCGTCATCCCTAACTGCTACGGCCGCCCCATCTCGGGTTGCTCCAGTGTCCTGTTGCCGCCCATATGCCCGTGCCCATGCCCGTGCCCGCCTCCGTGCAAACCGTGCAATCCATGCGATCCGTGCAACCCTTGCAACCCTTGCAACCCTTGCAACCCTTGCAATCCTTGCAATCCTTGCAACCCTTGCAATCCTTGCAACCCTTGCAACCCTTGCAACCCTTGCAACCCTTGCAACCCTTGCAATCCATGTGACCCTTGCCCCCCCCCGCCTTGTAACCCCTGTAACCCCTGTAATCCGTGCCCATGCGATCCTTGCAACCCTTGCCCTCCGTGCAATCCATGCAATCCTTGCAACCCATGCGATCCTTGCAACCCATGCCCCCCTAACCCATGCGATCCGTGCAACCCATGCAATCCGTGCAACCCGTGCAATCCATGCAACCCATGCAATCCGTGCAACCCATGCAATCCGTGCAACCCATGCAATCCATGCGGCTACTGATATAGATGACAACTTCTTTTTTTTTTGGAAATCTAGGAGTTTTAAAAGTTGTTCAAAATTATTGTAATTGGTCTATTTAATTAATTATGTTTTATTCCTATCTTTTATGCAATTGTTTTGGATTCTGACTGTAAGATTGTATAAAATATTAATATAATTTTTTTTATTCAAAATTGTGAACGTGAATAAGTAAATTAACATGACGTATATTTTTAGGAAACTGGTAAAAAATTTAACATACACTTTACTCGTACTTACAACTATGAATTGTATTAGATTGTACATCAATTATTTTAGCGAACGAATTTTATATTTTGGAAACATTTTTATGTTTGAATTTTACACATTTATTATACAAAAAGTATATCTGTAAAAACTATAATATTCAAATGAAACTAAGTAAATTTTGTATTGAAAATTAAATGCCATTGGTAAATATTTTTTTAAGTGAAACCAGTGCTCCAAAATAATATTATATGTAAATAAATTATTATGTATAATTCATATTGCAAAATTACAAAAACTTTGGTTTATAAAAGACTATCGTTTATTTATTAAATTCTTGTTCATTGTTAGATTCCCATTTTATACCTCTTTTTTACTAATATTATAAACGCCAATGCTTGTGAGTTTGGATTGATATAAGGATGGATGTTTGCTACCCTTTCACGCAAAAAATACTCGGTAGATTTTAATAATAATAATAATAATAGTCGCTTCTTCTCCTTCTGAGAAGAGGTGTGAAATAAGCTTTATGCTCATAGTATAAAACAAAGTCGCTTTCTCTGTCCCTATGTCCCTATGTATGCTTAAATCTTTAAAACTACGCAACGGATTTTGATCCGGTTTTTTTTAATAGATAGAGTGATTCAAGAGGAAGGTTTATATGTATAATACATCCATAATATACTTAAGGATAACCCACAATAACCATTTTCCCGTGCGGAGCCGGGGCGGGTCGCTAGTAATAATAATAATAATCCATACACAAACACACTCCTACAAAAGGCCGTCATTCTAAATACCTGCCGAATCGTCAGAAAATTTCTTACTATAACTTCATAACGTCCCGTCAAGCACTTAACTTGGGCCCGTGCAAAAAAAAATCCTCTTCGGAGAGAAAAGAAGAAAATAATTATAATAAAATTTATTCACTAACTAGCTTTCCGCCGCGGCTCCGCCCGCGTTAGCAGTTTTTCCCGTGGGAATGAGGCATTTTTCCGCGGTAAAAGGTAGCCTATGTTACTCAGTGTGAATGTAGCTTTCTAATGGAATCTTTGAAATCGGTTCAGTAGTTTTTGACACTCACACACAAAAATACAAATCTTTCCTCTTTAGAATAAGTCAAGTAAGTATGATAAGTACAATAATAAACTTAGATAGTTAATTATACATAACAACTATTTGCATTCTGTACTATTGGCAAAAAGGACAGACTCTCAGAACAAACACAAATTTTCAAATTTCAAAATTATTTTATTAATTATCGGTTCCCTTAGAACACTTAATGATATCATTTCTAAAGTTATTAGTAGTTAATGAAGTTATTAGTTAGCTTTGCTCAGACCAAGACCGGCTCTCGTCTCAAACAATGTAATGTCTAAGCAATAAAAAAGAGATCAAACAATCTAAAAGAGGCGATGCGATATCAGTTGTTCACATAACTGGCAGGTTCACGCAATGTGTGCGCTGCTGTGGAGAACAACACAAACAAGAAACTCCACAGGATCGCATCTTTTGTATTTTCCTCTCATTTTTAATAAGCTAAAAAAATATTGCAGTATTATTATAATACTAGCCTTTTTTACAATATTATTAATTTATCAAAGAGTGCAAACGAATTATTCAATTAGAGGAAGGCAATCAGTCAAATTACTTTTGTTAGTATATATTCATATTCATTTATTAGCATTCAAATGGTACACCAAACATCAAAAGTATAGGGTTTAATTTTTAACTATAAATTAATATTTTAATGAAACCTTACAAAAAATATAGCTTATTCATCAAAAAAATACATAGGCTACCTTGTACCGCAAGAAAATCCTTTAATCCCCCGGGAAAAAACTGATAGCGCGAGCCACAAGCGAAAAGCTAGTTTTTTTTTTTTATTGAGGTACTCAGACAGATCATAATAAAAATTATTATTATTATTAATTATTATTACACTCATAACAAATATTTAGTTTTATTAGATCCAGATTACAATCCAAAATAGAGTACACAGCTAGATAAAATTTCTATATAAGCAGTAGGTATGTAACTAAAGCTAACAGAAGTGTGGCAGGTAGAAAAGCCAAGTAAATCCAGTCTCGTAATGTTATATTTCTGCACCAGTACTTTTCTACCCCGGACCACCCCGGACGAGGCGGCAGTAAGACTTGGTAGTAACACGGGTAAAAAAGAAATTCAAATTCTTTTTCTTCAGGTGCAATGTCCTAACGGACTTTGATATCAAGCTTCACGGGACTTGCGGGGGAGCGGATGGCTCTACCCCAGAGTAGTCATGTACCAACGCGTCTAGGGGCGGGGAGAGGGGGCCTCGATATCAGCGCGTTGATACTGAAAAAAATTGTGAAGGAGTGAGGGGCTCCGTCTTTGATTTATTAGTTTTGATTTTGGTTTTGGCCGCGCCCCCGCCGGCGGGTACGGGCATTGTTACCTGAAGGGTAATTGTTACCTGAAGGGTGTCCTAACGGACGTCAGCTACCATCATCGCCATTTCACATAAAGTTAACTACTGATCTCGACTATTTGAAAAAAAAATAAAAAAACAAATTTATGTTATCATTACCACGGATTTTAAAATTACCATGCTATAAATTTACAATGTTTTTGTGAAAAAATATAGAAAAATTAAGTCGCAAAACAAACAATGAATTTTTACGATGTTTTGTTACATGGTATAATGTGTTTTGAAATAATACAATATTTAAATTACCATTTAAAATTTTAAAATAAATAATATTTTCATATTTCACTGTACACTAGAGGTATAAAAGTGTCAAAAGTTGTTGTTTTGACACACTCCTTAAACTATGAAGGTGCTAGGTGCAGTTTTTTTGGGTAAGTAGAACAATAATATCAAGTTTTTTTAGCCCCCAACGAAAAAGAGGAGTGTAATAAGTTTGACGTGTGTGTCTGTCTATCTGCGGCATCGTAGCTCCTAAACGGATGCGCCGATTTTTAATTTATTTTTTTGGTTTGCAATGTGTTACAATCGAGAGTGTTCTGAGCTATGATCCAAAAATATCTTCAGCCATTTGAAAAATATCAGCTCTTTTCTAGTTGTTGAAAGGATCAAGTAAAGGTTTTTTGGCGGGGGTATTTAATTTTTTTTTAATTAATGGTATAGTTTACAGACTTACTATAATAGTGAGAGAACTTCCGACATCTGTCATATCTTGCTGCGAATTTGGCAGAGCAGGTAAAATGACACTAAATGGGCTAAAGATTGCACTGAACTGTCCACTACCGAAACAGGAGATGTTTGTTAAAAGTTCTTGCAATGAAGGAAAACATCGTGAGGAAACCTGCGACGGAATCATAAAGTTGTGGTGAACTTTGTCAACCAGCACTGAGCCAGATGGTCGAATAAGGCTGGTTTTCTCATCCTGGCTTCATGCATGGCAGGCTCTACCGAGTGGCTCGATTGAGAGCAATGGAACTGTGTAATATGAGTATAGAATGTGCCTCTCCCGGGAATAATCCCACCATTAATTCCCGTTCCCAGGAATATTCCCAACAAGCTGTTAAAGCTGGCTAGATGTGGTAGATAGAGTTGGTGTTTTCCGGTTAGGTACTGTGGCATCGGTTATGCCGTCTCTTTTACTTTAGGTACTGGCCGCATGTTTTTTCGAAATTTAAATCATTTTCGAGTAGATTGACTTTGATAGTTTCAGTCAGTTATAACGTGATTCTTCCCTGGAGCTGTTATAAAACGCTCCAGAAAATATCCTTCCGGGTATTATAAAGTAAATCGGGTTTTTAATGTGGAGCTGTATTCGTCGATCTGTCCGCAGCCTACGATACAGTCAACCTGAGGCGACTGTTGCGGAAAGTGGAATCCATGACTCATGACAGTAAATTTGTCAACATTCTCCGGGAACTTCTCCACAACCGTCGGTTCCAAGTCCACCTTCTCTCTGACAAAACTCACTGGAGGGCTTAGAAAAATGGCCTGCCCCACGGTAGTGTTCTGGCCCCTATACTGTTTAACATCTATACCAACGACCAACCGTCCAGCCTCCATACGTCCCGCTTTCTCTATGCTGATGACTGCCAAGCTGGCAGTTTTGAAGAGGTAGAAACCAACCTGTCAAATGCGCTCACTTGCTTGGGTCGGTATTATGATGCCAACGCATTGAAGCCAAACCCCAGCAAAACTCAGTCGTGCGTTTTTTCTTCGCAACAGAGAGGCGGGGCGTAAACTGAATATCCTTTGGCGTGGGGAGCAAATTGAGCATAATGATTTTCCTAGATACTTAGGCGTTATCTTGGATCGCTCACTAACTTTCAGGAAAAACTGCGAACATCTGAAACTGAAAGTTCACTCGCGGAACAACCTGCTTCTTCGACTAGTCTCTACAAAATGGGGGGCTTCGCCTGAGGTCATGCGGACTACTGGACTGGCCTTGTCCTTCTCGGCAGGCGAGTATGCCAGCCCTGTGTGGAGTCGTTCAGCCCATGCAAAGTTGGTGGATACTGCACTCAATGAAACGTGCAGGATAATTACTGGTTGTCTTAAGCCGACACCTGTACAAGTGCTTTATCCACTGGCTGGAATATCACCACCAGAGGTCCGCAGAGCTGTGGCAAGCTCCCTGGAAAGAACCAAAATGGAGAGCGACACGCGACACCCTATGAACGAACATTCGTCCGTTCCACAAAGGCTGAAAAGTCGCAAAAACTTTTCTAAGTGTGTCGTTCCCTTAACAGTCGACCCTGCAGAGGCGAGAGTTGAGCTTTGGCGGAATAGTGTCTCCCTCCCTAACCCATTTGTCCCGATAGCTGAGGGTCTCCCCCCTGGTTATAAACAGTCATGGCCTATCTGGAAATCCCTCAACAGACTCCGGACCCAGGTGGGTCGGACTAGGGATAACTTATACCGATGGGGTTTCATAGGGGACTCTAACTTGGAGTGTAGGTGTGGTATGGTTCCCCAGAAAATGGACCATCTCATTAGCTGCCCATCTTGTCCTGTCACCTGCACGCGAGAGGACTTGATGAAGGCTACTGACGACGCTATTCGTGTGGCTGATTTTTGGGCCGAGACTGTCTGAGTTTGCTGTCGACTCGAAAAGAAGAAGAAATGTGTTGTGTTGAAGTATTTAAGTGAAATATATGTTTTAGTGCAGTTTTTGTGACTTTAATTTATAGTGAAGACCACGTCGGTCTTACAGTACCTAACGACCCGACTGACCCTAAAGATCTCACTAACTCGACCTAGTTGACCTCAAACGGAAAGTAGCATTCTTAGTGTGGGAATATTCCCGGGAACGGCACATCTATATAAGTTATCAGGTGATATACATAGGCCCAGATGACAAGATTTGTGATGCTTGCTTGCTTGTTGTGTAGTTTGCGAGGTAAATATACCTCATCAACCCTTGTGTTAGAATTATTGTCAGCCTCGTAGCTTAGTCGATAATGTGCTTGCCTTCGAGACAAAGGATCGTGGGTTCAAACCTCGCCTAAGCCAAATATTTGTGTGATGATGATTATTCTTTATCTGGATGTTGTATATAAGTATGTATATATTTAAGATGTAGATATATATCAGCTGTCTGCCACCCGAAGCACAGGCTCTGCCTAGCTTGGGCTCAGAGTGCCGTCTTCTTCTTCTGTCGTGTCGATGGCTAGTTTTAAATTTTTGTTGCCCAATATCCTGCCGTGTGTGAGATGTAATATAATACCACCCCACATAATTTTTATTATTATTGTACCTCCTTAGTCCTCTGACTTGGCTCGTTAATAATTGTAAAATTAATGTATTTTATATGATTTTTCCAGCTTTACTGAGCGTAACTACAGCAGCACCATGGGGGGGCTGTTCGAGAAGTCAATACGCACCAGTCAGTTACGGCTGTAGCAGCTCCTCTGCTGGCTCTTACCTAGGATCGACAACTGTCATATCCAGCCCATTCACATTACCGTTACATCGTTCAAACTTCATCTCATACAAAAAGAATCCTTGTTTCCCGACATCGCCTACTCCCTACGTTGTTCCACCATGTCCACACTTCAACCCGTCCCCCCCTCCTTACGTTTGTCCACAGCCACAACCGTATATCCCAGTGCCAGTTCCTGAACCATGCTACCAGCGTCCTTACATACCAGTACCTGTGCCAAGTTGCCAATGCTACAACCCTTCACCAGTACCTGACCCCTGCGATTTACCAGCCCCTTACGTGCCTGAACCTTGCTATCAACCTTGCTATCAACCTTGCTATCAACCAGAACCAGAACCTTGTCCCTGCCCTTGCTACCAACCATCTCCCGTCCCAATATCAATTTCGCAACCTTGCTACCAACCATCTCCCGTTCCAATACCAGTATGCCAACCTACACCGTACATCCCTACACCTCCACCAGTATGCCGACCTACACCGTACATCCCTACACCTCCACCAGAATGCCGACCTCCACCGTACATCCCTACACCTCCACCAGTATGACGACCTGCTCCGTACGTCCCAGTGCCAGTTTCGCAACCGTGTTACCAACCGTCTCCTGTCCCAACAACAGTTACAAATCCCTGTTATGAAACATCCCCCGCCCCGTACATTCCAGATAACGGTTGCGGATGCAGTTGCAATCCTGGATGTTAAAATACCACGTCTCATACGACAAAGCAAACGATTAAGGACCTTGTATCATGATAATATAGAGCAGAAACCGATTGTGTGTTTTTGAATAAAAAATTAAGCTGACATATTATTGCATGCAAATTTTTGACTGTACTAATATTATTAGCACTGGCCATCTTGACAACTGCAAACATAAACAAGGATAACCACCAAAAATGGACCTAATTGACCCATGAACTCCTTACATCCACCCTCATTTTGTATATTTTCTTCTACCAAATAGGGCTCTTTCAAAAAACGGCAAGAAAGTTGAAATGTTTTTATAATTTTAATGTTAAGAGTCGCTAATCGCATCATACTGAAGTTAAAATCCACCATGGTTTTTTTTTTGTATTAGTACCTATTCAAAATATATTTCAGGCGAACAAATCACTCCTAAATAATTGTATTCTTTTGCTTTGGGGTTTTATTTGAACATTCTGTACAAATAAAAAATATTGTTTCTATACATAAAGTTTCATAATTAATATTAAATTAGCAATATTTTCGTGACATTTAAAATCTGTTTGAAATCTAGATAAAAATATCAAACAAAATAATTAAATTTCAAGTCTTAATTATGTCTATTTACAATGTCCTCCAACATTGCAGGGTTGCCTAGAAGAAATATCTTTGAGGTTGGTTCTATTTTGCCTAAGTTGTCCATAAACTGTGTTTAATTTGCGTACAATAAAGTATTTACATTTGTATTGATATCTTAATCCTAGACTTTACAAAGTTTAGGCTATATTCTCTTATTTGATTTTTTGTAATTTTTTCGTGTGCATATAATTATTTCTGTTCTAGCCTTAGTTTTCGTTTTTGATCTCTGTATCTTTATTTTCTGTATTGAAATTTATTAATTATCAATTAAATTGTATTTTGAAGTGATTTTTAATGTTTATTTATACTCTTATCCTGAATAAGGTTTACAACTCAGTCGCCGTTTGGGTCAGGCAGCTTTAAATAACTGTAGGTATGCCTGGCGCCACTTATTCACAAATATTAAATAAAGTGTTGTCAGCACGGTTTCTAGAACCAACAATATTAATTATAATGATTGGAAGAAGGGAATACGCTTCAAAAAAAGATATTATAAAATATTTCTCTGGTTTAAATTCCATACAAAATGTAACTAAAGTTATTTTATTCGCATTTCCCTTCAGCCAGACATTATCTCAAAATGAGAATAATAAAAGACATTGTTTAAATAATTTTATTCATACATTGACATGTCGTCATTGTGAAAAATTTAATTTTATTGATACCAATGTATGCATTGGAAAATATTTATATTTGACTAAGGATAGGTATTATCTATCTAAGTTTTTTACAAGACAGATAGCAGAGTTACTATCTTATTTTATTTTAAAGTTTAGTCAACATAATATGACTAACCGGACATCTGCTTCTATTGAGCAGAGTAGTAGCATAAATAACCAATACTTGGAATCTATTCCTAGTATTTTAAACTAAACCATACGACAAAAGAGAGTATCTCTGGCACTGACTTGGGAAACAGTAGTGTAAATAATGTAAATTCAAATTACCCAAGCTTTAATATTTTTCCAAAAAATATATCACGCAGTAAAAGTAAATGTATTTTAAACGTGGTGCATCAAAATATTCAGGGAATGTTAGGTAAAGATTTAGAAATTGAGTTGTTCGTTAACTGTAATAAAATTCATATTTTGTGTATAACAGAGCATTGGCTTAGAAAGCATCAGTTAATGTTCAACTTTAGCAATCACCACGTTGCAAGTTCGTTCAACAGAGAAAAAGCAAAATGTGGCGGCTCCTTAATACTCATTGACAATACTTATACTTTTAAAGAACGAGTAGATATAGTGAGCCTATCTGTTGAACAAACTATTGAAATTGCCTGTATAGAACTCGAGCGGCTTGTTGTAATGAGCGTATACAGACCCCCTACGTCATCATTTGATTTATTTGAAAAGAAAATGGATGAAGCTTTGTCTAAAATTAGTGATAAAAATAAAGGAATCATTGTTTGCGGGGATTTTAATGTAGATCTGTTGGAGGTAAATAGCCTAAGTAATAGAATTAAATCGTTATTTTTGTGTCACGATCTTGTGAATCTTTTCTTGGAGCCTACTCGAATTACCGCTACGTCTAAAACTTGTATTGACAATATTTACTCGAATGTTCCTTACACTTACAAGTCAGTTTTAAATAAATTGGGTTCAGATCACTCCGGTGTGGTAGGATCCTTCAATATCGAGATTAAAAAGGAGCAAAGGAAAGATGTCACATGCGTGCCTATTACTGAAAACAGGCTTATGCGTTATAGGGAAAATATTATAGAAAAGTTGCCGAAACTACTTTATTGTGAGGATCCAAATCAATTATATAACTCGGTATTTAGTTTAGCAAAAGACGAATATGATGCTGTGTTTAAACCAAAATTATTAAAAGTCGGTAATAAAATGTCATTTAAAGATTGGGCTACAGTGGGAATTCACAGAAGCAGACGAAAATTGTATGATCTTTATGAGGAAAGATCATATAACAAAAATACTGCTTTTCTCGATTATGTTAAAAACTATTCAAAATTATTTAAACGTATTTGTGCCGTAGCTAAATCAAATTTTATTAACAATAAAATTCAATCGAGTCAAAACATAATGAAAACTACTTGGCAAATTATAAATAGTGAAACTGGAAAATCCAGGCAAACAAATAATAATTTTAAGCTAAAAATAGATGATCAAGTTTTGAGTACAGACTTAGACGTAGCAAAAGCTTTTGAAAATTTCTTTGCGGATATTCCTGTTTCAACTACTAATTGTTTAAACTCGTCTCCTACTGCAGCTGAATCTACTCTAAAAAATAATGTAGATAAATGTACAAATCATTTTAAATTTAGGCACGTCACTAGTGCGGATGTTATAAAAGCATTCAAGTCTTTAAAAATGAAAAAGACTCCCGATGTCCATGGCCTTTCAGTAAAAATTGTAAGTTCTGTAATAGACTGTATAGCACCTCACCTGAGTTTTATATTCAATCAATGTATAGATAGTGGCGTGTTTCCTGACATGATGAAGCTAAGTAAAGTCATACCTTTGTTTAAAGCCGGCAGCACATCAGACCCCACTAATTTCAGACCCATTTCGATACTGCCGACTCTTAGTAAAATATTTGAAAAGCTTGTGTTAAACCAGTTGCAGGGTCATTTTTATCGTAATAATTTGATGCATGTAAATCAGTTTGGATTTACACGGGGTCGCTCAACAGCTGATGCTGGTGTAGAGCTTATTGATAAAATTTTTGATGCCTGGGAAGACTCAATGGATGCTATAGGTGTCTTTTGTGACTTATCCAAGGCTTTCGATTGTGTCGATCATGGCACCCTTGTCAGGAAGCTAAGTCACTATGGTGTGAAGGATCAGGCACTCGGTCTTCTGAAGTCTTATCTTACGGATAGGGTTCAGATGGTCGATGTTAATGGACAAATGTCTCCGGGGTCTAAAATAGGTATGGGTGTCCCGCAGGGTTCCATTCTTGGTCCTTTTCTATTTTTAGTATATATAAATGATTTACCGTATCTTATAAAGGAAAAACATGGGTTAGTATTGTTTGCGGATGATACATCTTTGATTTTTAAAGTTAAAAGGCAACAGTTAGACTATGACGACGTAAACCATGCTATCCATGACGTAGTTAACTGGTTCACAATTAATAATTTGCTTCTTAATGGAAATAAAACTAAATGCGTGAAATTTGTACTACCAAATGTTACTCCAGTAACAACTGATATATTAGTGAAGGGACAGAGATTGGACCTTGTGGCTTCCACTGTGTTTCTAGGATTTACTTTGGATTCTAAACTACAATGGGATCCTCATATAACTAAATTGTCGAACAGACTGAGTTCGGCAGCGTTTGCAGTAAAGAAAATTAGAGCTCTTACAGACATAGACACTGCAAGATTAGTGTACTTTAGTTATTTTCACAGTTTAATGACCTATGGTATTCTCTTATGGGGTCATGCTGCAAATGTAAATGATATATTTACTCTGCAGAAACGGGCTGTTCGAGCAATTTACAGATTAAAGCCTAAAATGTCATTAAAAGAAAAATTTAAACATATCGGTATTTTGACATTTGCATCGGAGTATATATATTATAATAATCTTCTGCATGTGAAGAAAAATGTATGTAAATTAAAAAAATATAATGACTTACATAACTTAAATACTAGAAATAAAGACAAATTGGCTTCTTATGATAGTAGACTGCAGAAAATTAAAAATTCTTTCAAGGGCAACTGTATACGCTTTTACAATAGGGTCCCAACTGATATACAAAATTTAACACTAGAGAAATTCAAAATTATTGTTAAGGAGAAATTGATTAAGAAAGCCTATTATAAAATAACAGATTACTTAGAGGATAAACATCCATGGGAATAGTTGCTTGGGTGACAGGCTTTTTCAATCGTACTTTACAAAACATTGTTATTAGTAATTATTATCATAATAACTGTAAAAATGTGTTTAAAAGATGCAACGCCTGTGGAGTTTCTTCGGCGAGCTCTTCTCCACAGAAGACAGCCAAATTTTTGAACTCGCCAGAAAAGATAATTTAAATTTAAATGACATAACTAAGAGATGTAATAATGTCCAAAAGTTAAACAATAAATTCTTTGAACTCTTTGAACTCTCTTTGAATAAACCTATAATTAAGTGTTGAGTTCACCAACAAACATAAACTAAGACAATACGCATATGTTAACGGCCATTTGACATTTGATTTTCATACAAAATTGATGCCATAGTGTTTGTCACTACAAAAACCAAAGAATTTTGAAGAGCCGCTTCGCTTGAAAGCGGCTCCCACCCCTCTGACAAAAACAAAATATGAAAGTCAATAATAAAGAAAAGTAAAAAAAAGACAATATGCAACCTCAGCAACAGCAAGTTACCGCTACTTTGACGGCATCGTAGCCTAGTTGGTAGTACGTCTGCCTACGAAGCACAAGGTCGCGGGTTCAAATCCCGCCCAGGGAAACCATTCGTGTGATGAGCACTTGTATTTGCTTTGTGTCTGGATGTTGTATATTTATATATTTATGTATATCAGCTGTCTGACACCCATAGTACAGGCTCTGGCAGGGGTCAGATGGCCGTGTGTGAGATGTCCCGAATATTTATTAATTAATATTATTATTTACTGCAACCAACAACTAGCAGCAACTAGCTGTTGCTTGTTATAACGACGTTCTTAGGAAACTTTACTAAGAAACGAATAAAAAAATAGCTTCTCGACATATTCAAACGAAATAAAATTAATACATTGAGTACGATCCTACGTATTACGCTCTAGCTTAAATTTAAAAACCATAATATGTCTCTTTCAAGTTTCTTAATAACAGAAAGGTGATTAATCAACTTAAATTTAAAGACGTCAGACATCGATTTTACGCGTTTAGCAAGCATGCGAAAATATCCCATTTATAAATTAAGTTGAATTTGACAGCTGCGCTCTTATTTTTATAAGCCATCTAAAAAATATATAATCCATTCAAAATTAGATTTATTCATCTCCCATCCTTTCGATTCTCATAGAGATTTTAGCGGCCACGCCGGAATCGAGACCATTTGGAGTGAGGTACTTTTTTTTAGTTTTACGAGAAAACCTTTTGAGAAAGTTGGTCGAAGTTGACCTTGCATTTTTTTCAAATACTCACAACCTGTATAATAAAGCTTTAACGAAAATGTATAGTTGGCAAGTTTCCAAGAAAAAAATATGCACATTTGAATTTTAATCATGCACAAATAAATAAAAGCTTATTGACGAATCGAACGCAAAAATTAAAACAAACCTGTGAAACACAAGAACAAGTCCAGATTTTTTTATTTTTTTTATTTCTTTGTTTGTCTGTTTGTACGGGCTAATCCGAAACTACTGGACCGATTTAAATAAAATATTGTATGGTGGTACCTTATATCCCCGGTATACATCTTAGATACTTTTTATCCCGGGAAATTAAAAACTTACCGTGGGATAATTAAAAAAACTGTAGTAATTAACTTATTAATACATTGTACGGTCTAATCTCCGATACTACTGCGCCAATTTAAATAAAATTTTGCATAATTTTGCTAGTTTTTATAAAAATTACTACTTTTCTGTGTATTTTTATCTGTCCCACGGGAACACTTTGATTTTCCGCAATTAAAAGTATCCAAGACGTTGACCGAGGATATTACCACTATGCAAAATTTCATTCAAATCGGTCTAACAGTTTCGGAGATAACAATGTGCTGAGCCGACTTACTATAATTTTTAACTACCCCACTGGAACTTTCAATTTTCTGGGATTAAAGTATCTAAGATGTTGACCAGGGATATAAAGTACCATCATGCAAAATTGCACTTAAATAGGTCCGACAGTTTTGGAGATTAGCCATTAGCCCGTACAAACAGACGAACAGACAAACCATGAAACTAAAAATTTTAAAAAATCTGGATACGTTCTACATCCCCCTGAATTGGATTTTAGCATTTTTTTTTTCTATATTCAGATTTTTGACCTCTACAGATTTATTATAATTATGTATGTGTAGATAGACATAGATTATGAAAAATAAAAAAGACCTGGATTTTTATTTTATCAAGTTTCATACAAATAGATTGAAATATCGCCAATTTAATTCGCTCCAATTTTCTTGAAAGTTCGTGTAAGCACTCTTCGACATAATTAATTTGACCCAAACTTTGGCGTTTTTTAAAAATTCTTTCCCTTAAAAGGGTTATAAATTGAAAAGGTGTCCAAATATGTAAAAAACAAAAAAAACTCGTATTTTTTGTCTAATGTGATTTAGTAACGATTTTTTTTTCTAGCTCGTATCGTCCCACTGCAGGGCAAAGGCCTCTCTCATTTCCTTCCACTTTTAAAAGGTTATCCTCTCCAACAAACTCCATAAACGACGACCAGTGACGATACCGTAATTAAACGATAAAATACTATACGCATTGCGCACTGATTAAAAATTAACCTTATATGTTTAGCTGATGACTTCTTTTCAATTCTTCCCAAGATGATAATGAATAAGATTATTTTTACTGTGGAGAATACCACAACCAGACTCACTTTGCGAATTCATGTTTAATGCTGATAACAAACATGGTAATGTAACTAAAATATGACTTTTTACTTATTTTTTACATTTTTACTGCCGTTTCTAATTTGTATCCTCTGAATGTTATGGCTCGTGAAATTTGTTGAAAATAAACAGAAAATATTGACTTTACTTAAACAATATAAAAGTGATGAGCGTTTGCGAATGTGGTATACTTCTGACATGGGGACTCTAGGGATATTCCTTCTGGGTAAGTAAATGAAAAAAAAACACAATGTTTTATACATACTAAAGATTTATAAAATAACATTTTACCCGCAAGTAGGTCAAAAATGTTCAGGGTGATTTTTAACCCCCGACAAAAAGAGGGGTGTTATAAGTTTGACGTGTGTGTCTGTATGTCTGTCTGTGGCATCGTAGCTCCTAAACGGATGCGCCGATTTTAAACTAGTTTTTTTGTTTGCAAGGTGTCACAATCGAGAGTGTTCTTAGTTATGATCCAAGAAAATATCTACAGCCATATGAAGATTATCAGCTCTTTTCTAGTTGTTGAAACGATCAAGTAACGGTTTTGTGTCAGGGGTTATTAATTTTTTTATTTAATGTTATACCTACTACAAAAATATGACGTAGTACTTATTACGAAAGAATGTAAAATTATTAGAATAGAATGGATTGAGCAAAATTTATTGCACACAAAAATATTTAAAAAACAATAAAAGTGTACAAAAAAGTAGTTTAAGTTATTTTATTTATTAAGGAAAATTACCGTTGAAGACGGACTTTTTCCATTCATTCCAGCATTTTTTTTTATTTTCGTTTAGATTTACCGTTCTATAAACTAGACTCGGCGCGAAATATACTTATTTCTCCTTTTTTGTTGTCAGAAAATCCTTCATAATTATCACTATTCAATCCTTAATTCCCAGAAAATCCTGAATAATTATCACTATTCAATGCTTAATTCCCAGAAAATCCTTCATAATTATCACTATTCAATCCTTAATTCCCAGAAAATCCTTCATAACTATCACTATTCAATCCTTAATTCCCAGAAAATCCTCCATAATTATCACTATTTAATAATTAATCATTCAATTATTATTACTATTCACATTATTTTATTGCAGCGTTACTCAGTCTGGCTTCAGCCGCTCCTCAAGGATGTTGCAAGTCAAACTGCAGACCAGTCAACAGCGACTGCCCTGCCCCGGCCCAAGGTCCCTCGGTCTCCTTGGCACAACCCTGCGGTTGCAACAACCAAATCGCCGTAGACACCCGCTGTCCTTCCTGGGTGCCTAGACAACCATGCATACCTTACTCTAGGCCCTTAATACCTGTACCATTCAGTTCAGGTAGTGGTGGAAGATTCATCGATCCTAGATTTAATAGGGGATGTGGACAGTCAGTTGTTGAAGTAATCCAATCTAGACCAGTACAATCCTGTGGGGGAAGCTACGGTTGGGGAGGTTTCGGTGGGGGAAGCTGTGGAACTCAACCAGTAATTGAAGTTAATCAACCTAGACCTTGCGCCCAGAGAATGCCAAGAATACCTTTTCAAATTCAGCCCAGGCCTCAGATAATAATGCCCATACCGATTCAAACCAGTGGGGGATGTAGTTGTAGTGAAGGAAGCTTTGGTTGGGGCGGTTTCGGTGGGGGAAGGAGATATGGATCTCAATCAGTAGTTGAAATAGTTCAACCTAGACTATGCATTCAACCTGTCCAAGAAATTGCAGTCCCAGTACCAGTGCAAACCAGTGGGGGTTGCAGTTGTGGTGGTGGAAGCTTTGGTTGGGGAGGCTTCGGTGGGGGAAGAAGCTGTGGATCCTTCTGCCAGACAATACCATACAGCTATGGTGGGGGAAGCTATGGTGGGAGCAGCTGTGGTTCCCAATCAGTTATTGAAGTAATCCAACCAAGACCACGCATTCAACCTTTCCAAGAATTTGCGGTCCCAGTACCGGTGCAACCCAGTGGGGGATGCGGCTGTAGAAAGGGCAGATGTGGCTCCCAGTCAGTCCAACCAAGACCATACGTTCCAGTCCAGGAAATTGATGTGCCAGCTTTGGCACCAAGTGGGGGATGTAATCCTTGCCCCTGTCCTTCACCATGCAATTCACGTTGTCGCCGCAGCGCAAAACCTACCCCAGAAGAAGTATCTGACTCCAGACCCTTGCCTAAACTCACATTTTTGTCATCCAACTGCAAATATAGCAAGAAAGCTCGTTGTTGTGAACAATGTGGAGGAAACGGAGGTTATGGGAATTCTGATGGTCAGTGTTCTTTGAGTGGAAGGCGATTCGAGAGCCCTCTTTATAGAACAATCTTTAACCCAGCCTGTTCCAACGTTAATGAAAAATGCAGACCATAGTGTACGCATAACTGCCATGCAGAGGCATATTAATGAGTGTCCGGGTGTTTTCAGATTTTATGTGAAATCAAAAAGTCTTTAATTATTAGGGAAATAAATTCTGCAAACAAATTCAATTTCATTATAAAAATATTTCCGAAAATCAACATTTTTAGACATTCATTATTACAAAAACTTGCTTCTGTGTGGCCGAAATCTCAAATTTTAAAAATGTTTAGTACAAAAATAATATTTGCTTGGTTTTTTTTCTTATTTATTTATTTCATATATTTAATTTGTTACATATGTATCATTTTTTATATTTATACACATATTTAAAATATAATTTAGATTATTTTATGATTTTTTATATTAATACATTTATATATAATACGCTAATAATATATTCATAAATTTTTTTATTAATAAAAACTGTATTCTGAAATGAAATGTTGTTTTTTATACCAAATAGATGCAGCTTTCTGTAACGATCTCATTAAAAATTATAATTATTACATTTCAGTTGTTCTTATTTTGTGTTTATAAAAAATCCTTACACTTAATATAATTTGTAACACAGAGCCTCTACTATCAGACAGCTGATAATTTATAAGCATACATACATTATATACATGCTTAATTTTATAAAATATACATCCAGACGCAACGCAAACACAAGTGAAGTGCTAATCACAAGAATGTTTGCCCTGGGCGAGGTACGAACCCGCGACCCTATACTCTACTCTTTAAAATCAATATCGATCCCTATTTCAACCCAATGCAATACCAAAGTCAATTTTAATACCGCTACTCTTGAAAATCTGCCCGCCAAGGTCCGATTTCCATTTAGTTCACCCAACATCCGCCCAATATGAAACCAAGGTGACGCTAGTGTGGCATTCGAGAGTACGAAACGATTTCAATGTCGACGAATCGAAATTAAATAAATTAATTAAATCGCCGTCAAGAGAAGAGTTTCTTGAACGTAGACGGTCCAGTAATTTCGGTGACGAGTGATCTTATAAAGAAGCGAAACCACAGTTTATGTAATATAAACTGTGGCAGCCTGTAACATAACTTCGTGTGTAATTTTAAATTGAGAGATTTTCTGACAGCTTGAATTTAAAAAAAAGACGAGCGTTCTTTAAGATTACCATAGATGACGCTAGTAGAATAATGAGAACATGGATTTATTGTAGAATGTTTTTTTTTTTGTCGGATTGGACATGGTTCTGAATGAGATTGATTTTAGGACAATTAGTTGATTAATTAATACTTCTGTATTTTACCTCACTATTTATTATTGCCATCTGTTGAGCTGTTTTGTAAAGTTTTTTTTCTTAATTTTCTACTGGAAAACTTCCCGTTATACTGCCATTAGGATTGATTTATAGGTTACCTCAATAATAAACAAGCAAGCATAAGATTCCGCAATATTACAAGTTTATTTTTCACAAAGAATAACTAGTGCCATAATCACAAAAAATATAAAAATAAAGGATTAATTTTTTTTTACTATTTTTTTTGTGTGCATGGGGGGTTTTGAAGTCAGCTGAATCCTTTCATGAACGACGAGAGGAAGTTCATAGGCATCTGTGGTAGGGATGAGAGGGACTGCATTGACGAGCCGCCATTTTGAGGCGCCGGCGGCTGTGGCGGGTTGTTTTGATGTGGCCTGGCGTTCACTATTAACACTGAAATTATAAAAAATATAGGTTACTTATATTATACCCGTAGGGGTATGTTTTTTTTTATATAATTCGAAAGAGGGTTAAAAGTAACCTAGGGATAGCCCTAGGTTACTTTTAACCCTCTTTCGAATTATAAAAAAAAAAAAACATTTGGTTTTCAACCACTTAATTTAGTTAAAGATTAACTTAAAAGCAAAACAGCACTTAATGTCCAGAATTTTTGTATATTATTATTTGTTGTGGCGTCATTAATAATAAATGTTTCTTTCTTTCTTTCTTTCAACTTTTACCGCAGGAAAATACCTTATTCCCACGAGTAAAACTCTGTATAAATAACATTCTTTTTTAACTAGATCAAAAAGTAATAAGCATTTGCATATTAAAATTCAATACCATCATACTAAAATGTTTAAAGACGTGTAGGTACTTATAACATGAGAGTATGAGAAAAACTGTTTTAACTAAGAGAAAGAATAATATAGTGGTGTACCCATGAAACTAAACCACTTTTTATAAGGGACATAGGCTGAACTCTCAAAAATAAAATAAAATTTTCATATAAACTTCAGTCACGTGACCGACTACTTTGCATGACAAGTTAAATTTTAATTTTGAGATTTTGTTCTGGGAAATTTGTTCAGTTTCATGAGTACTACCACTATGCTGCGAAAAAAACTCCAGTTAAAATTGTAGGATGCGATTATAACGTAAATATATGTCGGCGCGAAATCTGGCGCCTCGCTTCTCCTATTGGAATCTTAATTACCCAGTTCTCACGAACGATTTGTTTAAGTTAAGGGCTTATCGCCACCTTATCGCACAGGACGTGTGGACGTACAAGGGTCGAACGTACCCTGGGAACGGTGGTGACATCACCAATTTGGCATGTCGCTGAACGTAGCCGTGGGCCGGCTCTCTATGTGGGTGATAAAATTCCTTAAGTTATGAGAGGGGCTGCAAAGCTAGTCCCCGCACTCTGTTCTTAGCCTTTGCCGAGCGCGGCCCACGGATTCGTTTACCGTTCTTATATTAGAAGTTAAAACAAAAAGACTTTGTAAAATTAATTGTGTTACATTTATTTGGACATTGTTACTGTTTAATAAGTTTGGACAATATTATAACCACATTGTAAAATTGCCTTGCGCGTTTTCCTTGTCGCCTACAAAGTGAAGTACTATAAAATCAATCATAATGCAAAACCCGTCTGATGACGATCGGGGCTCGGCCGCTCCTACATCAGAAGCGGGGTACACGTCGCGAGTGCAATGTGGGACTAATTCGCGAGTGCGAAGTGATGAAAATCGCGAAAATTATCAAGAATGGAAGAGATTGTTTGAGGCGCAAAATGAACATTTGCGTACGCTCATCTGTGCTATTCAGTCCCCGTCAATGACATGGGCGGAATTTAAAACAATTTTCCTGAGCCGATTTTCAACTGTTGAAACGCATGCCGCAACACTGATGCATCTCTATGGTGAGAAAATCAAAGAAAATGAAAATTATGGAGCCTATGCTAGTCGTCAGGTGAACCACTTAATTAATCGATGGAAAAATGTAGACGTCGAGCACATTGCAGTTTCTACAGTGCTAGCTGTATTGGCACAACAAGATCCAAGACTGCGACGTCTTGCATGCACTACAGAAGTGAAAACACGTCACGATCTGCAAAAGGAGCTGCAAGCGTATAGCTTTTTAAAACGCCGAAATGAAGAGCCTAGAAGTGGTCAAGAGGCGTCGAAACGTCCTAAGATAATGGATTCAAAATGTTTTGGCTGTGGGAAAATTGGCCATAGAATTCAAGACTGTAATCGAGAGAAGATGAGACAACTTATGCAAAATCCAATAAGAAAAGACATGAAGAAAGAAGACCCTAAGAAGAGGCCTGTTCCACAATGCTACAAATGTGGACAGATGGGCCACATCTCTACGCTGTGTGCAGCGAAGGCGGCTACTGGTGGCGGCGCTGGAGAGTCCCCGGCGGCGGCGGAGCAGCGGCGTCGCATCAACCTCTGTTCTGTTGGCACGTCTCGCCTTACTCACAACGGTCAGTCGTTCTATTTTTATTTTGATTCTGGGGCTGAATGTTCTCTGATTAAAGAAAGTGTTGCAAATAAGTTTATGGGAAAACGTTTTTCATCTGTGGTCACTTTAATGGGCATTGGGAATGGCGATGTATGCTGTACATGTCAGATACTGTCGCAAGTTTCCATTGATCGTTTTGTTATTGAATTGCTTTTTCATGTAGTGCCAGATGATGCCATGCAATACGATGTATTGATTGGACAATATTTAATTAAACAAGGATTTTCTGTTGAAGTTTCCAGTAACAGTCTTATCTTGAAAAGGAATCATGTAGTTAATCTAATGACCGACTTCAGTCAAAGTGTTAAAACTTTTGAAAATATTAACACAGACATTTCCGGTTGTTACCGTGACAAAGTTATTGATTTATTGCAAGATTATTCGCACGTCGTAGCTTATTTTAGTAAAAGGGACCCGTCGTGTCCCGAGTCTCGTTATCACTCATACGAGCTCGAAACATTAGCAGTGGTCAAGTCGATTAAACATTTTCGTCATTTCTTACACCGTGTTCTACCGTGTAGAACATTTACTGTTGTAACTGATTGTAACTCTCTTCAAGCTACACGTAACAGGCTTGACCTCACACCACGAGTTCATAGATAGAGAAGCCCACCGTCTTTCTTACAAGCATTCGATTTTGAAATTGTTTATAAAGATGGAAAGAAAATGTCTCACGTAGACTTTTTGTCCCGTAATCCTTTATCTAATGAGAACTTGTTAGAAA
This sequence comes from Teleiodes luculella, assembly GCA_948473455.1. NCBI lineage: Eukaryota > Metazoa > Arthropoda > Insecta > Lepidoptera > Gelechiidae > Teleiodes > Teleiodes luculella. Next base: position 1,758,088 of record OX419609.1, on the reverse strand, counting down.
AAGTTCAGGAAAAACGAATAAACTTATTAGAATTGTCTAAAACGTGGTTAAAAGCTGAACAGCAACGTGATCCTGAATTACAAATGATTGTTTCGAAATTAAATGAATATGATGTTGATAGTGAAGTGTCAAGTAATTATAAAATTATAGACGGTATTTTACATAGAGTTCTACAACGTAACTCTAAGACCTTATGTTTGCCTAGATCTAGGCACTACACTAGATCTTTCAAATGGTCTGTAATTAATAATATTCATGAGTCTGTAATGCATCTAGGCTGGGAAAAGACTCTAGACAAAGCGTATGAATTTTATTGGTTTCCAAAAATGAACAAATATGTTAGAAAATTTGTAGAAAACTGTATAACGTGCAAAGTTTCAAAGTCCAGGGTGTTAACTCTGTAATTCGATACACGAAGCAACGACAATCGAATTGGCTTCGTTTCGGATTTTGCTTACTCTGAACCACTTTCGATCGATCTTCGAATTTTCGAAACGAAGTTCGTTGTCCGTGATTCGCAAAACGCTACCGCGAAACCTCAAACGACAGTATAAGCTGCGGAGTTTGACATCATTTTGATCGGAATATAACCTCAAATTATACGATACCAACTGAGCTATCGTTTGTGTTTCGTTTTCAGTTCGCAAATGGTTCGGAGCTTAAATTATAATAAAATGAGTAGATATCTATTTATTAAAAAAGCTCTATTATATACATAAAGGCTGAATTAGAGCCTAGAGAGCTGTCCGAAAGGGGATAATTCAATTAAAAGCATAATTAAAACAGGAAAAGAAACAATGCAAATGGAGTACTTATCGCTTTGAGCGATTTCATCCGCGCAACATTTAGGTGAGATTATGGGAAAGAAAAGGCGGCTGTGTAATAAAATACTAGTGGATAGAAGCTATTAAATTATAATGAATACTAATTAATAACGCATAAATATGACAATAGGTATACATTGATAAAACAATTTGAAGATTATCAAATTATTGTACTTATAAATTACAAAGTACTAAAAAGTTCAAGGATTTACTTTTATCCTCTGGATATATACACAACCCAAATGAAATCTACATTATCAGTTCAAAAATTTTGCTGTGTTCTGTGGAGAAGAACTTAAATAAATTCAAGTACTGCACTTTAAATGTAACTCCAAAACAACTGCAGCAACTGCGTCTGTCTTTATTTTTCCATCGCTCTTCTTAGTCTCACAATCTCTGCTTTTTTCCCCTTTCCTTTTGATAGGTTTTTTCTTATGTCCTCTTGAATCCTTCTCTTGTAATCTATGGATAAATAAGTATTATATTATATTCATTATGTTTCAATTTTCATTTTCAACCTACAGATAAATAAATACTTAAGTATATTCATTAATTATGTTTTAAACTTTAAAATAAATCTAAAAATAAAAATGTTACCTTTTGTCACTGCTTATTTTGTATTCACAACCACCCATCCCGTTTAATAAGGTGATGTCAGGTGGTCAGACTACAATTAATTGCTTGCCCGGGCCTTCCCTTCCATATTCCGTAGAAGGCGACCACAGGCCAAGTCTTCATGCTCCTGCATGAAATCCATATACAAGATTTCTTATTCGGTAGTAGCTAGCAGAGACATTCTACGACAAATAAATAAACCTCTTTTACTGTTTACATATTATGAAATAGATAGTGACTAAATTATTATTAAAGATTTATACATACTTACTTTCAAATAACATAGCTAATCGTTAAATTAAACTATAATTTTATAATAAATAATTCAATTCAATTTCGTAAATAAAAACAAAGTGCTCTGACAGAACAGCTGCTTTTTTTTTTCATTTTGACAAAGTATATTTCAACATACTGCCACTAAGAAATAATTATTCAAAAATAACTATAAATAGAGGTTTTGGCTTCATCAAAATAAGGAAAAGGTTAGGTGATTACATAAATTCAAGTTATTTGTTATTTATTTCACATATTTCTTATTAAATTGCAAATTTAACGAAAAACCGATATTTGTAAAACATAAATTGTAGAAGGGCATCACTAATTTCTTTAATTCGTTCAATCAGTTCATTCACGATATCAATCCGTCGGTGTCTAGGGATTCGAAGAACGGCCGTCGCTTTTCCGAAACATTTCGCGGTAGGTCATGCCGTCGATGATCGGACGAATTGCGTGAACGGATCGAACATCGGTGACGTTTTTCCCGGTAGATCTCCTGATCCGGTAAAATACAAGCTGAACTTCATCCTATACCTAAAGTTTCTGTGCCCTGGCATACAATTCATATTGACATTACTGGTAAATTGAGTGGTACAAACCAAACAAAAGAATACATCATTGTAATGATAGATGCATTTACTAAATACGTTTTGTTGCATCATTCCACTAAACTTGATACGCTTAACGCCATTAAAGCTTTACAATTCGGAATCGGTTTATTTGGTGCTCCAATTAGAGTTATTGCTGATCAAGGCAGGTGTTTTGCAAACAGACAATTTCGTAGTTTTTGTGATTCCAATAACATACAGTTACATTTGATTGCTACTGGAACATGTAGAGCTAATGGTCAAGTGGAGCGAGTTATGAGTACATTGAAAAATATGCTTACTGCAGTCGAAGTAAAAAAAGATAAAACGTGGCAAGACTCTATTCCCGACGTTCAACTTGCCCTTAATTGTACAGTCAATCGCGTTACTAAGGCAAGTCCATTAGAGTTATTTATTGGAAAAGTAGCGAGACCGCTTTCTTTGTTAGCCCTGGGTGACCAAGATGAAACTGAGGTAGATATTCGTGAAATCAGAGAACGTGCAGCAAACTCCATGAATCAAAATGCAATCCAAGATAAACGCAATTTGATAAAACCAAAGCGAATCTAAAGAAATTTGCTGTTGGTGATTTTGTTTTAATTGAGAATCATGAAAGAAATCAGACTAAACTTGATTCTAAATATCGTGGACCTTTTAAAGTCATTGAATTACTTGATGGAGATAGATATCTCTTGAAGTCATTGAATAATAATCGAACGTTTAAATACGCTCATGAACGTTTGCGAGCAATGCCAGAGTATGACGTTCCCCCTGAGTTGGAACAGCTTTTAACTGATGATGATGACGATGATGAAGAACAGTCAGTTTCGACCGTTGTCGGCGGAGAACAATATTAATGCAATTGGAGAACAATAGTAATGCAATTCGAATGGACATATTTAGTTCGCGACCTGTTCTTGTTGCCGATCACAAGGCCAAGTCTGTAACCCAGTTGAGCTGGTATCGGAGGCCGCGGGCGGCGATGAGCAATGGGTGCGCGGGCTTAGTGGAGTGCCCATGTGATGGGTACTGTGGTATGCTCAGTGATGAGCGATGCGTTGCGATATGAGACCTGGACTGGTGTGGCTTGTGACACCACTAGTCATAACGTTATGCCAGCTCCGTGGACTGGTGTGGCTTGTAACACCTCTAGTTATAATGTCATGCCGGCTCCGTGGCTTCTGAACACATTGTTCTTAATGTCACACAGGGTCGTCGCTGTTGGGTTATGGCTTGTGGACACGTTGTTCATAATGTCATAGTGTGTGTCAGAATTGCAGTTACGTTTGTTGATTTATAATGTGATTAGATCAGTTCTTTGACTTGATCTGTTGTTGATTTATAATGTGACTAGATCTGTTCTTCATTGTTGAATTCTAACATAACACTAAATGTTAACACTTAGTTCTCATTTGTGGAGACCTTACACTCTGGTACTTGCGGTAGTTTGGTAGGATAGCCGAACGGAAGCTTTAAGAGGTGTAATCTTTGCAGGTGGGGTCCTGCCTGGATCACACGAGGACGTGTGAAAGTCAGGATCGCCGTGTCGGCGCGAAATCTGGCGCCTCGCTTCTCCTATTGGAATCTTAATTACCCAGTTCTCACGAACGATTTGTTTAAGTTAAGGGCTTATCGCCACCTTATCGCACAGGACGTGTGGACGTACAAGGGTCGAACGTACCCTGGGAACGGTGGTGACATCACCAATTTGGCATGTCGCTGAACGTAGCCGTGGGCCGGCTCTCTATGTGGGTGATAAAATTCCTTAAGTTATGAGAGGGGCTGCAAAGCTAGTCCCCGCACTCTGTTCTTAGCCTTTGCCGAGCGCGGCCCACGGATTCGTTTACCGTTCTTATATTAGAAGTTAAAACAAAAAGACTTTGTAAAATTAATTGTGTTACATTTATTTGGACATTGTTACTGTTTAATAAGTTTGGACAATATTATAACCACATTGTAAAATTGCCTTGCGCGTTTTCCTTGTCGCCTACAAAGTGAAGTACTATAAAATCAATCATAATGCAAAACCCGTCTGATGACGATCGGGGCTCGGCCGCTCCTACATATATATGTTAACGGAAATGTATGAAATCCGTCATTGTATACAATTCCTAGGAAATGTATACAATTCCTAAAATCGCCCGGAAATGTGTGAAATAAATTATATTACACACATTTCCTAGGAAATGTATACATTTCCTAAATAGCAGTCGGAAATGTAATACATTCAAGATATCACTGTGTGAGCGTGGATAATGAAGCGAGAGGAAGGTATTGCCACAGTAGTATAGAATTGTACTACTCGTATAGGAGGACTTTTTAACTCCCCGCACCAAAACGACTTCCCCGCCCGATATTCTGCGCCGCCAAACTACCAATATTTTATATTTTGCGATGTGATTGTTACATTGTCTTAACGAGAACCTTGAAAATCATTCTGACTGTAAGTTTAATAATGTGTTTCATTTATTTTATTCACAAATAACTCTGATTCTTAGTTTAACAGCGGGTTTTGTTAATTTTATTCACAGAAAACATTTTTTTTACACATTTCCTAATACAAGTTCGGAATTTTATACAATTCCTAGGTATTGTATACATTTCCTAGGAAATGTGTGTATTAAATATTCTTTAAAATATTATTTCACACATTTCCTAAAGAGCTCCGGCATTGTATACATTTCCTAGGAATTGTATACAATTCCTGGATTTCATACATTTCCGGTAACATATATATCTTCTATTCATATTATAAAGAGATTTTAATTGTTTGTTTGTTGGCATTGAACTGGCTCCGAAACTCTGAATTGATTTTAATAAAACTTGATACTTGGCGAAGGTCATAGCTTTTATCGCGGTAAAAGTCCTCATTCCCATGGGAAAAACTGTTAACACTAGTGTAGGTAATGTTTAAACAATAATAGGTACCTAATCGAAAATCAATAAATGTTGAACCTGATATTGTATTATTTTAAGCAATCAAAGGATAGTAAAATAAGTAGGTAAATAAAATAAAAAAATATCAAAATCTCCGTGTTATATACATTTTTATATATTTAGTATGATTTTACTAAATTTTAACATGAAAATGTTTATTTACTTTTATGTTCTAATTAGAAAAAGTTATTATATAGCTTTACTCTTTGGTATTTAAAAAAAACCCTAAATTAATAAATAATATAAAATATACTTACACAGACCGAATACCAGATGTAATATTAATTTCAATTTTATTCTTTTCATCATCTTCACTTGTGAACAGCAACTAGATAATAAAAGAATCTTGCATTGTATCCCTGTACTTATAGTTTATGCAAAAGTATTTTTATACAATCTATAGTTATTATACTATGGTAAATTTTGCACGCGAGGTCTATGCAAAAGCGTAGCAAATTTTAAAGTGAAACATAATATTTTCCTAAAGTCAAACAAAAATACATAACAATAGATATACTTGTAGATGTTTGTAAAATTTGTTCAATATGGATTTGTATGTATAGGTATGTTACGGCTAAAAGCCGAAGTGCGGGTGATCCTAAGTTTAGCCGGTGTACATACACATACATACATAAACTCACGCCTCTTTCCCGGAGGGGTAGGCAGAGACCACTTCCTTCCACTTGCTACGATCCAAACATACTTCTTTCGCTTCATCCACACTCATTAATCTCCTCATACATGCTCGTCGGTGTAGCCTGGATAAAACTAGAATTGACCAATCTCGTTTTTAGCTACACCTAATTTTAGCCGTTATCATATAGGCTAAACCTAGATGCAGCCAAATCCTAGTGGCTAATGTTGGTTATAAAAAACATATTATTATATACGGTCGAACTGAGAAACCTCCTTTTTTGAAGTCGGTTTAACAAGTTTCTGACGTAGATGGAGGTAGAGGAGACTTTCCTAATGTATTGCGGCGGCGCGCCACATACTACGTCATTAGAAGAGCGACCAATCAGAAGCCAAGGCCTGAAACGCGCTATCAGAGTTTTCGCAAGACATTGAACAAATACAAGTTCCAACGAAGTGCGCTCAGTTTATAACGCACACAATAGCTCATGTCTATACGCACACAACTACAAGTAAGGCTCGCCTGAACTCATGAGATAAACTGAGGCCAAGGGGTAAAAACCCGCCCAATTTTGGTGGTCCTTTTTTTAATCAATTATGTCGACAGAGCACCAAGAAGATTTCCCTCTGTTCCGAGAAACGTTTTTCAATATTCTTCGTGCGTTTTCCATCGACTGAACAAACTTTCTAAAATACACAACAAAACCTCCTTGAATACATAAAGATGAAGTAAAGTAGATTATTCTTTTTTATCTGATTATGATGGTGTAAAATTATTACTCGTACCTACTAGCTCTCCGCCCACGTTAATAGGTTGTCCTGTGTTGTGGGAAAAACGTATTTTCCCGCGGTAAAAAGTAGCCTATAAGTTATTCTGATACTAGCTATATTATTGTAAAGTTTCATTAGAATCCATTCAGTAGTTTTTGCGTATAAGTTTTTTTTTTTTTTTTTTGAATTGACCTATGCTTGTGTCGAAAAGGTACGACAAATCAAGCTTCACCGGACTTGATCTGCGTATAAGAGTAACAAGTATACATCCATACTCACAAACTTTCGCGTTTCGCCGTTTGTGATCAGTTTTTTTTTTTCATATTTCGGCCTATGTTCCTTAGGTTTTTTATGTTCCTTAAAAATTTTGTGCGTTAATTTTGTTATAGGCCTCATAAGAAGGCTCCGAGTCACCCAAAGAGGGATGGAGAGGGCTATGCTTGGAGTTTCCTTGCGTGATCGAATCAGAAATGATGAGATCCGCAGGCGAACCAGAGTCACCGACATGGCCCGAAGAATCGCGAAACTTAAATGGCAGTGGGCTGGGCACATTGCACGTAGAACCGATGGCCGTTGGGGAAAAAAGGTTCTTGAATGGCGGCCACGCGCCGGAAGACGTAGCGTGGGCAGGCCTCCTACAAGGTGGACCGACGATCTGGTGAGGGTCGCGGGAAACCGCTGGATGCGGGCAGCGCGGGACCGATCGTTGTGGAGATCACAGGGGGAGGCCTTTGTCCAGCAGTGGACGTCCACTGGCTGAAATGATGATGATGGATGATGATGAATTTTGTTAGACCCTGTATAATGTAACTATGTTGCTAAGTCAATGGCAGGATAAGATAAGACAAGTGATTGTCAATTTAGTTTTAGAAACGTCAAACATCGATATAATGCGCCGTCTCGTCCACCGCAATGGTTAAGGGTGTAAGCGATAACAACCGACTTAAAATAGTTAAGCCTCGGTCACACACAGCGATTAATCGCTGTGAATTGGCACTCGCAGCGAGTATTCGATCAGTGTGACAGGGCTATTCGCTGCGAATTCCATACTAACCGTGTTCGTTTTTAGTCGCAGCGAATGCAATCGCAGCGGCTACTCGCTGTGTGTGACGGAGGCTTTAGACACATAATTTGATAGCCATGCTCTTATTTTAAATATCATTAATTCGAAATTTGATTCAATCATCTCCTGTCCTTTCGGTTTCCATATGAATATAAAGACCAGTGACTTTAAAAAATTAATAACCCCCGACACAAAACCCCTACTTGATCCTTTCAACAACAAGAAAAGCTGATAATCTTCAAATGACTGAAGATATTTTCTTGGATCATAGCTAAGAACACTCTCAATTGTTACACCTTGCAAACAAAAAAACCTAAGTATATCAACATCGGCGCATCCGTTTAGGAGCTACGTTGCCACAGACAGACAGGCACACACGTCAAACTTATAACACCCCTCTTTTTCGTCGGGGGTTAATTAAAGTTTAATGGTTTTTTTTATTAACCTACGCATGTGTATAAAAGGCACGACCAATCAAGCTTCACCGGACTAGTGGTTTAGTGTGTTATTTGGGAGAATGAATACCAATTTTCTTTTTATATAGACCCTTCCTTTTGGATACACATTGGTGGCGATTCTTCCAAGTCACTGTCTGAACTTAAAAAGTCCTTGGTCTTTATCGTTCATATGGGAATGGGAATCAAAAAGGGGGAGGTGAATATATCTAATTTTGAATGAATGATATTTAAAATAAGAACGCAGCTGCAACTTTTTTCATGCAACTTAAAAAAAAGAAAAAAAACTAAGTACTTAGTGCGATTGACATGTTAAATCAATGTTCGACATTTCTAAATTTAAATTGACAATCCCCTGTCGCTTTTCATTCTTAAGAGCGTGAAAGGGACATGGTTTTTAAATTTATATTAGAGCCAGAGCATAATACGAGAACCAGAATCATCTCTATTATTGCACACTCTTATACTTATGAGTTAGACAAGTCAACAATCTTGTACCAACAAAGTTTTGTCCGGCGTGTTTTCGTCCAACTTTGGACGAAATACAGTTGCCGTCACGCCCACTGACACGGAACACTATTGTTACAGAAAACAGCTCTATTTACTTTTTACCCGACTGCCGGAGGACGGTTATGTTTTATGAGTGTGTAGTTTTATGGTTGTAGTATGTATATTTCTTTGGCACTGCATTTTAACGTAAGAGGTATCATTATATTCATCTTAATGGTGATAGTAACACTGGGTAGGTATATCAAAATTATAAAAAAATAGCTTTCCGCCCCGCGACTCCGTCCGCGTTAAAAGTTTTTCCTGTGGGAATGAGGTATTATCCGCGGTAAAAAGTAGCCTATGTGTAAATTCAGGGTGTTAGCTAACTCCATAACAAATTTTATCAAAATCGCTCCAGCCGTTTAGACGTGAAGAAGTAACAAACACACACATAAAACTTTCGCCTTTATAATACTCGTATTAGTGTGATAATATGGCGCATTCCTCACGGCAAATATGTTTCTATTTTTTTATTTAGAACTTATTCTTAATCTAGAGGATGTAATTTGTATTTTTGTACATATTGCAGATAAAAAAACGCCTAGAATGAAGTTCATACGTAAAATCATTTTAGATAAAATTTCAAGATGGCGGCCATTTTAGACAGTTGAATGTGCGACGAACTCTTGTCACAGCGCTTCATGCTTCGGGGGCAGTATTATAACAAAGATTTGGACGCAGTCGGGTATTATGTTTTTTACATTAGTCAATATCATCTTATTAGTTATTTCTCTTTCATTTAAGCTTTATGTTTCTACTTGTACTTGATATAATTCGACTAACTCTTGGTATTCTCTGATCGCCTGGTACTTTTTCGTCGATTCGTCGTCGTTATTATTTCATCTCAGTTTCGCCAAGTAGGCATTTGATCTAAATTGCGTTTAGTCCAAAAGCGCAGGCGGAGCCGCGGGCAGAATGTTAATATGACGGTTCAGTAATTTCTAACTCGCATAAAAGTACCTTGGAGCGTCGCGTCGGTGGCCTTGTGGCTAGGATCGTTGACTTTCATTCAGAAGTTCGCGGGTTCAAACCTCGGCATGTACCGATGTCTTTTCGAATTCATATGTATATGCGTTTATCCGACGCTCTTACGGTGAAGGAAAACATCGTGAGGAAACCTGCACACACCTGCGAAGTAATTCAAAGGTTGTGTGTTCGTGACCAACCCGCACTGGGCCAGCGTGGTCGACTAAGGCCTATTCACCCTGATGTCAGGGTAGGCTGGAGCCCCTCGATGGGGACATATGTGAGCTGTTAACGACGATAAAAGTACCTATGTTTTTGCCTAAAGACTGTGACAGATGGCTTTCGACGCCTCGTGGGATCTTTAGACAATTAAGAATAGTTAGCGTCTTTCCTATTGACTATGATAAATTACTCTAAGAAAGATATTGACTGGAATACGTAAATAGTAGATTCTACAACGATTGCACAAAACGAACCATTTTTATCCGAGACTTGCTGATAGTAATGTCGAGGATAAAGTGGTTTTTTGGACGAGCTATAAACTGCTTTTCATTTCGATTGTGAGGAAATAAAACAGTAGAATTTAACCGCTGAGTCGACTCGCAAAGAAGAAGAAGTAGATAACATTTATTTAATTAATATTGAGAGTAAAATTAGTACAGTATTGAATACGATTGCTCAAACCAAGACAGGCTGTCTCAGCACAAGTCAGCAATGAAAAAGAGATCAAACAATCTTAAAACAGGCGATGCAATATCAGTTTGAACATAACCTGCCAAAAGCATTCTTATACCACCGCACAATGAAGTCAGTCTTTGAACAGCTGATAATAATATAATAAAATATAATTGAACAGGTGTTTTGTACGTAAGAGCAATTTCATTATTTACTTTGATTTTTTTTTCTGAAACTTCTTTCTTTTATTTTTTTGTGTTTTACTATAATAATAAATAATATTATAAAGAGGAAATATTTCATTGTTTGTTTGCATTGAATAGGCTCCGAAACTACTGAATCGGTTTTAATTAAACTTGGTATAATAATAGAATAGACCTTACCTTAAGGTAGCCTATTTTACCTTAGGACCTTAGGTAAAATAGGCTACCTTTTACAGCGGGAACATTCCTCATATCCAAAGACTCGAGGCTGAAAGCTAGTATTTAAGTACATAAATATATCTAGGATACGCTTCATTTATACAAATACTAGCGACCCGCCCCGGCTCCGCACGGGAATATGGTTATTGTGGGTTATCCTTCAGTATATTATGCATGTATTATACATATAAACCTTCCTCTTGAATCACTCTATCTATTAAAAAAAACCGCATCAAAATCCGTTGCGTAGTTTTAAAGATTTAAGCGTACAAAGGGACATAGGGACATAGGGACATAGGGACGGAGAAAGCGACTTTATTTTATACTATGTAGTGATTTGTGTGATGAGCACTTGTGTTTGCCTTGTATCTGAATGTTGTATACTTATATATGTATGTATATCAGCTATCTGACACCCATAGTACAGGCTCTGCCTAGTTTGGGGCCAGATAGCCGTGTGTGAGGTATCCCCACATATTTACTTAATCTGTCCGCCCACGGCCAGGTTCTTTTTTATATTTCCCGTGGTAAAAAGTATCTATGATGTTGACCGGAGATATGAGGTATCATCATGCAAAATTTCATTTAAATCGGTCCAACGGTTCCAGAGATTAGCGTGTACAAATAGAGAGACAGACGGTAATTTTTTTCAATACTTGTATTTTTGTGTTCAGCTACACTCCCTTTATCACCTACTTCAGTTTTTTTAAAACAAATCAATGTTTCAGACAATTTCATACAGATACGCAGATTCTTCAGTTTTATTATAGTATAGATAAACTTGACTGTACCTTATGTAAATTTTATTTTATTTGCTGTACACAATGACTCGTGCTTAAAAATTGTTCCTTTGACATTGTATTCGTTTTTAAAATTCGCACATTTACATACCTGTTAGGTTGTGTTGAGTTGCGAAACGCTTCGCCAGTAGATTTTTTTGTATAATTTAAAAAATCCAAGATTTCAAACCAAATTGTAATTGGAAAATAATTCAAAGGGAAGAAAAGAAGAAATTTAACATAGTTCTCTCTTGAAATGAAAGCAAATTTGAAATATAAATGAAAAAATTAAGAAACTCAACAATTCGTGTGGAATTAATACGCAAAAAAAAGTCTTTTTAATAATTTAATATTACGCTTAGCGACCCAATCAAGAATTGTGATTTGATCAAAGTAAGTAATAACATTAATTATAATTTATTTATAACTAGCTTTCCGTCCTTGAGCACTGCTTACTTCAACAGTTTTTCCCGTGGGAATAAGTTATTTTCCCGCGGTAAAAGGTAGTCTATGCCTTATTCTAATGTAAAAGCTACTAGCTTTCCACCGCGGCTCCGCCCGCGTTAACAGTTTTTCCCGTAGGTATGAGGCATTTTCCCGCGGTAAAAGGTAGCCTTGTTAATTTGGGTGAATGGAGCATTCTAATGGTGAAAGAATTTTTGAAATCGGTTCAGTAGTTTTTGAGTTTATTCATTACAAACATACACACAAAAATACAAATCTTTTCTCTTTACGAGTAATTAGAGTAGTATGATCAAAACTTTTAAACCAAGGTTTTAATTATCTTCACCATGTTTATGAAGAATGAAACGTATCAGATTTTTAATGAAAATTTGCTACTTTACAATATTCATTATTATTCTTTTTATATTTTTCAGGAGTAGGTATCAGAAAACCATGATTGCACTGGAAGGAAATACAATAAAGATATTATTTATAACGGCACTATTATCTATCTTTGATGTCAACCACTTCGACATCAATACATGTTTCCAAAATGCGCAAAGCGCAAACAAAAGCGATTTTGACTATTTCGAAAAGTTTTTTGAAAGGGTTTTGATGTTACAAGTGTTGTACAAAAATATAAATAATTTGAAGAAACCTCTGTATAACGATAGTAGTATCCACTGTAATTATTGTTATAGTCCGTCAAACATCACTACATAGTATAAAATAAAGTCGCTTTCTCCGTCCCTATGTCCCTATGTCCCTATGTCCCTATGTCCCTTTGTACGCTTAAATCTTTAAAACTACGCAACGGATTTTGATGTGGTTTTTTTTAATAGATAGAGTGATTCAAGAGGAAGGTTTATATGTATAATACATGCATAATATACTGAAGGATAACCCACAATAACCATTTTCCCGTGCGGAGCCGGGGCGGGTCGCTAGTCTAAAATAATTTAAATGAGCGTATCCTCGGGCGCTGCTCGCTATACAAGAGACTGTCAAACATATAGTGAGCAACACGCAAGGTGTTAGTTCCGACACAGGACACGTTCATTTAGATCCTTGTCGGTCTGTAAAGCGAAGTGGGAAGAATCTCTACGGCGTAGACCTTCCGTAGAGCACTGCTACGGCGTAGCAGTTACGTCAGCTACAAAATGTAGTATCACTTGTTTCATTTCTTTTTGCACTTACTGTAGGTATTATAAAATAATATGAGGCATAATCTGTGATAAAAGATCACAAAACCGCCCGAGCGCGAACTTACCGTTTTGCTGAAGATCGCGAGAAACCTATTTTTTGACCTTGAATAAAAAGAAATCCATGCAGGGGAAACAGTGGGAACTTTCAAAGTTTACTTTTAATCATATTTTAAACAATCTTACCGATTTTCAGCTTGATGGGAATTTATGTAGCTTCGAATTCTAAATTGTCCGGACTATAGTGAACTCGGGGCTTAGTGTACGTACTTAGCAAAAAACTATAAATAGACTTTTTTTTTCGTTGAATCGTCCTTTTTACAGAATCTGTACACTACCCGGTTTTCTATTCAATTTAATTCAGAGAATCTTCTCCATAGACATAAACTTAATTATAAAAGTCTGACTGAATGCATTTAGGGCAGCGCTTCTCAAATGGAGGCCTGTAGAAAAAAACTAATAAATAAATTAATGAATTTTTGACATTTGGAAGAAATTAGTATTAGACTTAAGATTTGTAATTTGCATTTTTGATTAAGTCAGTTTGTTATAATTCATAACTATATGATATTATTTTTATTTATTTTTTGTACAACTAACCTATTAAGGTGCTCCCTCACCGGGAGCATTCGCGTGTAATGTAACATTATAGATTCGTCTTTGAGCATTACATTACAATAATACCTCCCTGACTGACGAGCATTCGCGTGTAATGTAACATTATAGATTCGTCTTTGAGCATTTCATAGCGGCGGGGGGCTAGGGGAAGTGAAGCGCATTGATGTTACAAGTTGTATCAAGATATTACACATTGTATCATTACAAGGTGCGCATTGTAATGCTCGGTTCTCCTCCTTCACTGATGTATGCCCGTTTTGTATCATTACAAGGTGCGCATTGTAATGCTCGGTTCTCCTCCTTTACTGATGTAGGTAATGCTCAAATCTGTAACGTTACATTACACGCGAATGCTCCCGGTGAGGGAGCACCTTTATAATGTATTTGTAATTTGTATGTTCAACACAATGTAAATTGTTCAGAATAAATAAATTGAATTGAATTGTATTCAACTTATTTCTATAATTACTAATAATTACTATAAAAAATCGTAATATTCAAATTTATAAAGAAAACAGCATTCCACCCCGCGGCTCCGCTCACGTTGCCAGTTTTTCCCGTGGGAATGAGATATTTTCCCGTGGTAAAAAGTATCTAAGATTTTGAAAGGGTATACATAAGGTACCATCATGCAAAATTCCATATAAAGTCAAGTTTCGGAGATTAGCCCGTACAAACAGACAGAGAAACAAAAAAAATCTGAATATGTTCTAATTCACTTCTTATATCCCCTGACTCGGTTTCTATCATATTTTTTATTGAACAGACATTTGACTTTTTCAGTTTCTCTATATTATTATAGATAGGAGATAGATCTTAAAAAAAATTCGAAATAGTTGGGAATGACTGAACTTGTTAGTGAATAAATCCGTTTAGCTCTGCTTTCTCCTTTTTATTTTTATTTCTCTGAATGGATGTCAGTCTCAATGTTTTATGCGTTTTTATTCATGTAAATAGAGAGAAGCTTAAACCTTAATAATCTCTGGCTATGATTGTAAAGCAATAATAATAATCTTTATTTCTAATCTCACTGAGCTTTGTCGTAATATTCAAAACAAAAGACTTTAAATAATGTTTTTAGGAAATTTAAATTTTTATGCAAATATTAAACCTACACTCAAAAAGTACTAAATGCGCACCAAAATAACTGGTTTGCACACTAAACATTGGCTAGGCTAGGTTAGGTTAGGTTTAAAGGTAATTTTTTCACATAAAAGATCTGCGGTCACTTACGTATGAGAATAGGACTTAAAAGATTTCACTGTCGTTCACATTGCGTAGTAATTGAATTATTAGTCCGGTCCGCGCCAGTACTAAATGAAAAAATTCTATCTGTCACTCCTCTAAATGGCAACGACTCCTACATAGGTAAGTACAATCAGTGTATCCAAAACTAAAACCAAATCAAAGTCAGCAAAAATACAATCGACAAAATTACACTCCCCTAACCACCTTTCCTGCAACGTAAAATAATTTTATTGTATTTAAGAAGTATTTTTTTATTTTTCTAAAATGTGCTCAACCAGTTTGCATTTAAATATATTGAAGGATTGTATACTTTTAATTTTAGAGGGTAGACTTATAAATCTTTGCTCCTTCGTTAAGTTTAGTGTGCAGACCAGTTATTTTGCATTAGATATTTTTTGATATCGATTTAAATACATGCTATTTTGAACTATGGTCTGTTTCATATAAATTCGGACAAAAGTTCCTCTTTCTTTTCTAGAAAGTTATTAAAAATAATGTAACGCCAAAATGTCTGGCAAGGTCACACGCTCACCCCGCCTTCACTACGGTATACCAAATTCGATAAAGTTGTATGCAGGCGTCAATGACCCTTTGTCCGGATTAATATGAAACAAATAATAAAACATTTTAAGCCTGTCATGGAGCATAAATTGTAACTATGTTTTTATTTGTTTCAGTTTTGCTGTGTAACGCGTCAAACTGGACCCAAATAAGAGGTAAATAATAATTAATATTCTTTGTGGAACCGACAAATACATTTTCTATTTACAATAACAATTTACAACAAAGCATGTTCCTTCTCGACTTGTATTTGTTCCTTGTACATTCAGTGTTACGCATAATTACTTTCTAACTAGAATTTATGTATTACAAAGAATAATAGTTTATGTATTACCTAGCAGACACAGTTTGTAAATATAACGAAAGCGAGATGAGCTTTAAACAACTGTCAGCAGTAACATCCGAATTACTCCAATTGCATCAACAGGAAACTGGACTACTGTGTTCTCTACTGAGCGACGGCGAAGTGAACACAGTCTTAGGCATATCTGGTACCGACGCGGACCTGGTGGACGACTCGCAGATGTCTACGGACGTCAGCTCACCGAGGACGGCGCCTGCTCCAGCAGATGACGCCGGTACAGCTGGAGCGCCGCAGTCCGGTGCGCTCCCAGATCCGGCCTCCACATCCATCCAGACAGACGAGAGCGCGCCGCCGCCGCCCACTAGAGCGCGGCGAGGGCGCCGCGGAAGGCGAGGGAGAGGGGGGAGAGGCGGCCTGAGTGCGCGGCCACCTGCGGCAGCGGCAGTGACGTCACCAACAGCAGCCAGCACTGCGCCCGCGCCGCCGGCGGCGCCATCTCCCGCGCAGCCCTCCCCTACACCTGCACCAGCCTGTGTTCCTGCCTCTCAGGACCCTCCTGTGGTAGTGATGCGTTCGCCAAGTCGTTGTGTAGTAGACAGAACACCTTCTCCGAAAACCATTGTATATACAGACCAAGTAGGAGTAGGCCTAGGTCCTCTATTACATAAATGTTTAACACAACAAGTAATTAATATTTGTAGTCCTAATGCTAGTTATGTGGACATAATAGAAAAAATACGTGCTGAAAATTATGATGAACACACGACTGTTATTATTATGGTTGGCAGTCACATAGGTGTAACTAGGAATGTATTGGAGTCTAGTATACAGAAAATAGTTGAGATCAATAAAACTTCTAAATGTAAAGTTATTGTCAGCTCTTTCCCATACTGTTCTAACTTGACAGAGGAACATAATAGGTGTATTTATAATATAAATTCATACTTATACCAGCAGACGCGTCATCATAGCGATGCAATTTTATTTTTTGATATTAATAAATTTATACATAATTTTACTTTGACTCAGGATACTATGTACCTGTCTAGGAAATTTAAACGACACATAGCTACTTTGTTAGCCTTTAATATACAAGACTCAGTTATAAAAAATATAACGCAGTCACCTCTGATTCAAATTAGTACAGGTACTAATAATAATTATTATTATTTAAACTACTAGACTCGACAAAAGAAGATCTCACTCAAAACATTGTTACCAACAGAGCAGAACAGAGATTTTCTCGCAGAGAATTAGGAATAAAACAGACAAAAGAGAAGCCTGGTCTCCTAAAAATTTTTCATCAAAACATTCAAAGCTTCTCCAGCAAGTGTCTAATTTTTGAATTATTTCTAGAAAAAAATAAATATGATATAGTATGCATAACCGAGCACTGGTTCTCAGAATGTAATATGTATATTAACTTTGATAATTATTGTGTTGCCAGTTCGTTCAGCCGAAGGCCTAATAAAAATCATGTCGTGGGTGGCGGATCCTTGATATTATTGCGTAAAGATATTAAATTTAAAAATCGTAAAGATATTATTGGACTTACGGTTGAGCGAAGTGTTGAGGTATCTTGTGTCGAGTTGAATAATCATATTATAGTGTGCGTATACAGGCCGCCATATAGTCAAAATTTTGACATTTTCGAAACTGTGTTGGAGGACATTTTGAAAATCACCTCCAACAGTACAAAACAAGTAATTGTATGTGGGGATTTTAATGTGGATATTTTAATTTCAGGCAACTATACAGATAGAATATTGAGTTTATTTCGGTCATTTAAATTGGAATATGTTTTTCTTGAACCTACCAGAGTGACACCCACCCATCATCCACTTGTGTCGATAATTTTTTCTGTAGTTGTAATTACACCAGTAAGTCAATTTTAAATTCATTACCATCTGACCACTCAGGTCAAGAAGTAGTGTTCTCCGCTAATCGATCTACTGTAAATTTTGAAATAAAAACTAGACCGATTACTGCTGGTCGTGTGGAAAAATTCAATACCGTTTTGACTGAGAAATTGCCCAATATTGAATGTCTTTCTGATGATCCTAATGAATTATATACAAATTTCTTCACCGTTGTATTTGATGAGTATGATAGAATCTTTCAAGTTAAAAATAAAATCATTGGCACGTCTTTCAAATTTAGTGATTGGGCAACAATTGGTATAAGGAAAAGCAGAGACAAATTGTTTGAGCTGTACGAAATAAAAAGCTACACTAATAGTGACACATTTAAAGATTATGTTAGGGATTATTCAAAAACTTTCAAAAAGGTCTGCTTAGTCGCTAAAGCCAATTATATAAGTAATAAGATTAAAAGTGCGGACGATAAAATAAAGGCAGTTTGGAAAATTATAAATAACGAAACTGGAAAAATGAAACAACGCGATAATGATATTGTTCTAAATTCAGTCAAGGGACCTGTTGCTACTGACATAGAAGTAGCCCAAGAATTTGAGAACTTTTTTTCTAATATTCCAATAAAAACGACAGAACTTCTTAATTCTTCACCTTTTGTCTCTGCTTCGATACTTGAAAAACACATAAAACCTTGTAAAGATGAATTTAAATTTAAACATGTAAATGTAAACACTATTATCAAAGCTTTTAAAGAAATTAAAGTAAAAGGAACAGAAGATGTATGGGGAATGTCTGTTAAGGCTTGTAGTAAAGTAATTGACACACTGGCTCCATATCTCGCCGCCATCTTTAATACATGTGTTGATGAAGGGGTCTTCCCAGACTTAATGAAATATAGCAAAGTAATACCCTTGTTCAAAGCTGGTGATAAAAGTGATCCTAGTAATTTTAGACCTGTATCTATTTTACCAGTCCTAAGTAAAGTTTTTGAAAAGATTATACTCAACCAATTGCTGTCTCATTTTAATAAACATTGCCTACTTCATAAACAGCAATTTGGATTTACAAAAGGACGTTCTACCACCGACGCAGGTGTTGCGCTCATAAAGCATGTCTTTGACGCATGGGAGGATTCTTGCGATTGCATAGGTGTCTTCTGTGACCTTTCAAAAGCATTTGATTGTGTTCAACATGAAACCCTATTGCTTAAATTAAAACATTATGGGGTCAAAAACAATGCACTTAAACTAGTTCAGTCCTATTTAGAAGGCAGGATTCAAAAGGTACAAATAAATGAAATAAAATCAAAGGGGTCTTTAGTTACAATGGGTGTGCCGCAAGGTTCTATATTAGGACCTTTCTTATTCTTAGTTTATATTAATGATTTGCCATGTGTTGTACATAATCTGTCAAACATTGTTTTATTCGCGGATGACACTTCTCTTATTTTTAAACTAAACCGAAGATCACCTCAGTATAATGAGTTAAATAGCACTCTTCAACAGGTTCATAACTGGTTTACTGCTAACAACCTGGTATTAAACGCAAAGAAGACTAAATGCATTAAATTTACCTTACCAAATGTAAATAGCTGTAGGGGTGACATTGTGTTAAATAGTGAGCGGCTTGATCTGGTAGACAGTACAGTCTTCTTGGGTATAACTATTGACGCCAAACTGCAATGGAGTCCTCATATATCTTCTCTGTCGGGGAGGCTTAGCTCGGCTGCGTATGCAGTGAGAAAAATAAGACAGTTAACAGACATAGCAACAGCTAGGTTAGTTTATTTCAGTTACTTTCATAGTATAATGTCTTATGGTATCTTGATGTGGGGCAGGGCATCCGATATTAACACAGTTTTTATTTTGCAGAAAAGAGCCATTAGGGCAATATACCAACTTCGCTGTCGGGAATCACTTAGAGAACTGTTTAAAGAAATAGACATCTTGACAGTTCCGTGCCAATATATTTATGCAAATATTATGTACGTTAGGAAAAATATCCACGAATTTAAAAAGAATTCTGATATTCACAAACGTAATACTAGAAATGGAAATAAACTAGCTCGTGATAACTATAGATTGGCTAAAGTCAGTACTTCTTTCGTGGGGCTCTGTGTACGCTACTATAATAAAATACCTGATGATATTGTAAATCTTCCAGAAAAAAGGTTTAAATGCCACGTGAAACGGCATCTATGTAAGAATGCGTACTATGGATTGGATGAATATTTGAATGATAAGAAAGCTTGGTGTGTAGAGACTTCAGCTCGACACGAGAAACGCTGTGCTTAATCTAAGGTAATATTATTACTAAAATTTGTTTGTAAAAACCTACGTAATTGTGCAACATTGTAGTGCGGTCGACTATGCAATTGGGAAGCCATTAATTAGATTTTCGTGATAACATCTGGCTGACTGAGTATTCATGCTCACTAAAGTGTCCTGACTTGCGGTGGCGTGTGGGCCGGGTCGTTGGGTTCCCTCTAATATGGTTGAGCCCGGCGATGGCTGTCCCATACGTCAAACCCGTGAACGTGGTGCTGCTTGGGGGGACTGGTCTGCTCTAGTCGATTGCCGATTGTTTTATTGTTTATATAGTTTAGTTTTTCTACTTTGACTGGTTGCCTTCCTTTAATTTCATATTTCGTCTGCACTCTTTGTTATATTAATCAAATTGTATAAAATAATAATTACCTATGTAAAAATATTTTGAAAAGATGCAACGCCTGTGGAGTTTCTTCCGGCGGGTTCTTCTCCACAGAAGACAGCCAAATTGTGAACCCGCCTCGACGTCAAAAAGTGATTTGTGAAATCTTACTTTGAATAAACACTATTTGACTTTGACTTTGACTTTAATATTACTTCAGCATTATAGAACTTTTTCCATTGTTCGATTTTTAGTATGAAAACTGGGGTCATAAACCGTAATTTACCTAAAAAGCAAACAAAATACAAATACCTATTTTAATCAATAATCTGCAACTTTCTTTTTATTTCATCAAATACGAGTTTAATATAGTATTTGCAGAGTAACCTTGGTTTTTGAAAATGTTGTAAACGGCGGCCATTTTTCTTCCCTGAGTTACTGGAAAAAACAATATTTGCGCCTTCCTGAGCTGGGAGGGTTGGGAACCTGTGAGCCTTCTTTCCGTATATAATAATAATAATAACAATAACAATATGTGGGGACGTCTCACACACAGCCATCTGACCCCTGCCTAGGCAGAGCCTGTACTATGGGTGTCAGACAGCTGATATACATACATATAAATATACAACATCTAGACACAAGGCAAACACAAGTGCTCATCACACAAATGTTTGCCCTGGGCGGAATTCGAACCCGCAACCCTGTGCTTTGTAGGCAGACATATTACCAACTAGGCTACGCTACGGGGCCGTCAAAGTATTAATTTTATTTTGATATTTAGTATAATCATAATTGAGTTAGATACAAAATTCCTTTAAATGTAGCAATTGCAATGCCTAATTGACTTTGTCGGTCTGCATATCAGTTTTTTTTTAATTCTAAATCTACAATTTCTCAATATTTCCCTTCACCCCAATATTGTAAAGGTTGCGCTAGGGAGGGCGATACCCAGGGGAGGCAGCATAGCGTCGCGGTACTATTTGAGGCACAAATTGATATTTTATTTAGAAATATGGTAGGGCTAATGCGCACTCTTGTTGCTCGAGTAATTTATCATTATTTTTGTTATTTTGTGATAGAAAAATTGGGGGAATTGGTAGTGAAAATGATTATAGTGATCTATTATTTAGATGACAAATATCTTTGAGTGAAATTGTTACTTCGTTTGTCTTTGAAGAGCGTCGGTGGCCAAGTGGCTAGGACCGTTGACTTCCATTCGGAAGTTCGCGGGTTCGAACCTCGGCAAGTACCAATGTGTTTTCCATTTTCGGATTCATATGTACGTTTTTATTCGACGCTCTTACGGTGAAAAAAAAACAGTGAAGAAACCTGCAGACACCTGCGAAGTAATTCAATGGTTGTGTGTGAAGTAGACCAACTCGCACTGGGCCAGCGTGGTCGACTAAGGCCTAAGGTAGGGACAAATATGAGCTGTTAAGACATTGATTTGGTAAATAAAATGCCTCCTTTCGCTTTGGTTCTTCTTTTTCGAAGGACTTCCTAGCTCAGAAAGTAAATACAGAAACCTTTCACAATTACTCGTATGTCCGTCCGTCCGTCTATCTACGCAGTGTCAAAGTTACAGTCTAAATAATGAATTTAACGTGTAGCCCAATTTTAGGCGATAAATTACACGTTGGACGTGAATGTACGCATGTATATTTGTCATGTTTATAATAACTATAAATAGCTGAACTGATTTTGATTTTGTATCCATCTTTCTAGTGGGTACGTCTAAGCGCGCAAACTCTTGAAATCAATATCGATCCCGATTTCAACCCAACGCAATACCAAAGTCAATTTTAGACCGCTTCTCTTGAAAATCTGCCCGACAAGAGTTGACAAATGTCCGATTTCATTTAGTTCACTCAATATCCGCCCAATATGAAACCAAGGTGGCGCTAGTGTGGCATTCGAAAGTACGAAACGCCCGATCTCAATGTGAACGGATCGGAATCGCCGTCAAGTAGCCCCAAACGCTCTGTAGGGTGATGTCGGTAGATTTTGACCTTCTATCTACCTATCCACCCACAGTATTTCCAGCCCTCACACAGTAGTGCCCGGTACTCCGAAGGGAGCGAACGTGACTTTCCCGCCATTTTTAGATTTTATCGTGTTCGAAAAGTGCGAGAAATAAATGGCAGCGAAGTTCTAATTTTGAAAAAGTAAACCGTCATTTATTTTTTGTGTAAATTGTAAGCGAAGTTCTATATTTGAAATAGTAAACCAAAGTCATTTGTTTTTTGTGTTAATTATGGAATCTATTTAAAAACTTTTTTTTATTATAGAAATCGTGACAAAAGCGAAATCTTTTAGTATCTTTTTTTACATAAATAAATAAAGTTATCATTACTTTAATAAAATAAAGTTCAAAGAAACTTTCAAATAGATAACAGATTTTAGGTGAAACAAACAAGACAATTTTATTTATATTGAAATTATTTTAGCTTTTTCAAATAGTGTTTTTTTAAATTATGGGAATGTGTAGTATGGTGTTATAAGAACTAATAAATATTAAGTGTACTTGGATCATAACTTGGATTCTTCGGATGAACAATTTTGTTTTCTTTGGGATGTTATTTATTATGTAAGTATAGATCTATTAAATCTTAAATCCTTTTGGTAGTTCTATAATATTTTAAACAGTTTACTACTTTTTGAATAAATGACTATTTACATTTACGGTTCGAGTCACCACCGAAGGACATTTTTTTCCCTTTTTTTTTCTTCAATTTAAATTTTTGTGGACGTCTTTCGGCTGATGATTGACGGCCCCGTAGCCTAGTTGGTAGTACGTCTGCCTACTGAGCACAGGGTCGCGGGTTCGAATCCCGCCCAGGGCAAACATTCGTGTGATGAGCACTTGTGTTTGCCTTGTGTCTGGATGTTGTATATTTATATATGTATGTATATCAGCTGTCTGGCACCCATAGTACAGGCTTTGCCTAGTTTGGGGTCAGATGGCCGTGTGTGAGATGTCCCACATATTATTATTATTATTATTATTATTATTATTATTATTATTATTATATGATGATAGTTTTGCATTTCAGAGTATTAATGTTGACAATTTTAGTTTAATTAAGTAAAGTAAGATAGATTACTCGTATGTACATAAATCACTATAAAATAATAATAATAATTAGACATCGGATTATATGCATTTTTATAGCGTTATTGCATATTTCGGTACTTTTTCGTTTAGTTACTATATTATCTAATTGGTGGAAAAATTATTTAAAAAGCCCTCCCCATTTGGTTGCTTGCAAGGTCCTAGAAAAAATAAAACTATACAACTATCGCTCGCTTATAAATGATTCCATCAAATCACAATTTCACGAGAAAATGTGTGTTTTTGTTTCTGACGGTGCGCCTTATATGATGAAAGCCGGTCAAGCTCTAATCTAAGAGTTTCTACCCAAAATTGCTAAATAAATAAAATAAACGTAAATTGTAATAATAAATGGTTATTTGACTGTGAATATTTTGTGCATGTTTCGCCCTTTTTAATGCATATTTGCATGCATATTATGGCATTTTGATAGTGCATACAATGAAATACATTCCGATAATAATAAAAATTTACAAAGGAATCAAATTTTAGTCCTAAATAAATTAATTATTATCCAAATGCTAACGATAACTCAGCAAGATTCGAACCCAAGTCTTCTAAGCAGTCTTACTTTCGCCTCTTCCAAAATTCCGTCATGTCGTAACATAAGTTACCTCAAGTAAATTTCCAAATTCTTAGCCGCCAACTTCAAGTTTTATGCTATCGAATACTTGATCGGAATTCCGATATTAGTTTGACTGTGTACAGTAGCCAGCACGTACGCTGGGCATATTGACCTTGAGAGCGCCCGTATTCCGTAGCGGTAGGGGTGAATTTCGTAGTGCGAATGTCCTACCGCATGTGCTGGCTACTGTACAATCTGACAGTTCCCAAATTAATAGCCTTTGGAAATCTATAGCTTAATAAAAGTCTAAAGTTTTGAGTTTAATGTCATTCTCTTCTGGTAGGAAATTTTAGAACCGTACTTGGGGAACGCTTGCGGCTACGTTATTTATCAACCATTCCCGCGGTTAAAAACATTTCCTGCTGTAAAAAGTAACTGGCGATTGTGAACGCCAGTTACTTTTTAACGTGAACGTGTAAGTTTTCATACAAAAGGAGATAACATTTTGCTTCCCGTAAACGGAAGTGCTGTAGATACAACCAGGTCTTCAAAAAGTTCGATTAGTAGTTCAATTCTTGTTTGATAATTAATTACGAAAAAGGAATATGTTTGGTAATTAACTAAGAACGCGGAAATACAACTCGATTTCTAATAATGAAAATCAATTCTTGTTTGATAATTAATTACAAAACAGTGAAAAATAATTCCTCAATCAATCAATAATGAAATTATAATTACGAAAACGGACCAAACGTGAAAAACTAGGTTTGTACAGTAGTCAACACCTGCGGCTGGACATGTTGCCAGCACGACCGCCCCGTGTAGCCTAGTTGGTAGTATGCATGCCCACAAAGCACAGGGTCGCGGGTTCGAATCCCGCCCAGGGCAAATATTCGTATGATAAGCACTGGGTATTATTTAACGTGCTTTGTTTCCCTACCTTTTACTTACCACTGGCACAAAGCTAAATGTTAGTGCTACAAAAAAAAAGTGACAAAATGGTAGCCAATCCAAAAAAATCAATATGAACAAAAATGGAATGCGTGTTGTTTTGTAAAGCGGCCGGTACAGTCGGCTACAGTTCAATTTAGCCCGGATTGGTCTAGTTAACAACAGGGCAGATTGAAAATTGTTTTACTCTGCAGCTTAAATACTGCTGTGATTCGTTTACACCTGTCACGCCCGCGGCTCTCCAGGTCTTTGGCAAGCCGGCAGGAGTGGCGGGCGAGAGGGTAGAAAGAAAGAAAGAAAGAAAACTTTATTTGTTTTAAATGTGGTAAATAGAAGGTACGATTACATGCACTAATAAAAGTATTACACATTTAATTTAATCAATGTTAAATTGATATACAACTAGGGAGATAGACAGACACAATACATTATACATATACATTATATGGTAGCAATAAATTAAAAAAAACTAACATACACACGCAAGCAACCTAACTTTTAAATCTATACGAGAGAAAATCTCGTACAATATAAAATATATTATCGGACAAAAAATTATACAGAGCACTTTTAAAATTGTTGACAGGCAAATCCTTCATACCAGCTGGCAACTTGTTGTACAGTTTAACGGCCATATTGTAAGAATTGTTCGAGAAACATGCTGTGCTAGATGGAAGAAGGAGTAGGTTTCCCTAGCAAAACACACGAAACTCGGCCCAGCACTGTTGTTATATTTATTTACTTACATGTATGTGTAGCTCAGCTGTATAAAGAAGGTTAAACTTTACATAATTACAAAATGTATTACGAAATACGGCCATCCAGGCCAAGGTCAAGGAAAAAACTGAAGAACTAATGGACGATGATGACGTGTGAATGACGAATGAATTCCAAAATTGAATGTTTGAATTTAGACGAGAAATAAATGGAAAATCAGGTGAGAATGAGGTTACATACATATAATAAGTATCTTACATTAAAAAACATAGATCACCTTTTTATAAAGCAAAATAGGGGATTGCCACTACGGGACCTAGTACTATTATTTATTCTGTGCTACGGGTTAGGGGCTGATATTTGTACTATTTGTTGCCAAATAAACAAAAGTAACTTACGCGTAGAGTAAGTGATTCTCTGCAAATACGTCAACCTATCTTATAAGTACTTTAACTAATTGAGCACTGGATGAAACTGCACTAGAGGAATTTCAAGGAAAATTATTTTTTTATTTATTAGAAAAATATAATCAAACGCGTTAATAGACAAAAAAAAACAATTTTTCGTTTTTAGTACAAAAAAAAACTAATTGTCTATAAAGATCGTATTTTAAATCCAAAACAGTCAACAATCCTAATATTTTTCGTGCACTGTCCCGATCACTAGCCCGCCCACTGACCCGGTGAGGACGAGGCATCAATTTGCATGGTTTAATTTGGACCGACGAGGTATTTTGATGAGGAAATACACCAGTATCACCGAATTAGCCCGCTCTGCGTCCGATGCCACTCTCCTGGTCAATGTGCGTTATTGCACTAATCAAATTCAAGTGTTTGTGTAGGTTACTACAACATTGCTGTATAAATAACATAAAAGGGAATCTGTAAAAAACACCATTTAACTCATAGTTTTGAATGAAATTTTTTTTAATACCTCATTTGTTTTAAAACGCCAGCGTGTCCGCGTCCGTCTTTTGTTTCACTCACCTTGCTGTCTACTTGGAAGGCCGGCGTTGCTCTAAGGCTGTCTATGATTGTACAGAAGCCAGCACACGCGGTTGGACATTCGCACTACGAAATTCACCCTACCGCTACGGCATACGAGCGCTCTCAAGGTTGACATTTCCAGCCGCATGTGCAGGGCTACTGTAGGACGCGCGACGGCCAGCGCTGGCACGACACCGCCGCTCTCTCTCTCCTTTTCCCTCCTTTTTACTCTCAGAATAACGAAGAGCGAAGCGCGCAGATTTTCCTAGCTCTTTGGATGGACTAACCTCTAATTTTATGCAATTATTTTGGATTCTTTAAGTAAGATTGTATTATATATGTCAGAGATTGAAGCCAGATTGATCGTTTAAATCGATTGTAAACATCGATGACAGTTTTTATTTTACTTTCTCGAGTATCAGAGGGTAGAATCGATATAGTTGACCGGTGTGAAGTTGGCGCGGTGACGTTTGACAGGAGGCCCTACTACCGGGAGTGGGACCGGGTGGTTCACTCACATAAATAGCGATGCTCAGTGCGGGCGAATCCCTTTTGGTAGATCTGCAGCCGCGGTGATAACTTTGTGTGCCAGGGATATTGTGTGATTCTGGTGGACGTATTAGTCCGGTGTGTTTTGTGATGTGAGATCTGGATGTATGTTGAAATAATGGTCGTTGGAATATTGTTTGTACCACAGTCCAGTGGTGTCTGTAAACCGTGAGTAAAGTGATCTAATTATCGTGTCCCTAGCAAGGTTGGCTAGGTTATGTGATATTCGTATGGTGTTAGCTATGGCATTGTTATCATGACCGCGGGTAGAGTAACTGTAATATGGTCGAGTTACATAAGGTCCGGGCGGGGAGGCCCCTTGGTTGGCCAGTTTGTAATTGTTCAGTGTTTTCCATGCCAGTTTCCCCTAATGGCATTTTGATGGTGCTCGGATCTACCTAAACCCCTTTTAGGGATTGATTAGGTCCCGATCGTTCATGATAACAAGCAACCGAGTCTATGTTGGTATAGTGTGTTCTAATTGAGATGGAATTCGATATAGTTGGTAAAGTCTGTTTCAATAGTGATGACAAATTGGGGTAGTCCTGACAAAGATAGTGTACGATGTTCCCTAAAAGTTATTGTAGCATACGCCCACGCTTAACGTATTTCCGAGTGTAGCCCTTTTCGGGTTTTCTTTATTTATTTGCTTTCCCCACCACTGTTTTGTCTCCATTTCCGACATCAGAAGTGCGATAAAGGACCCTGTATTGTAAAGAATTTTCGGGATTAGGATCTGCAGACTACGGGATAAAGGATCTGTAGCCTACAGGGTTAATGATCGGCAGTTTATAGAACGTTTCTTGTCTTGATTTCGTTGGTAGGAAGAAAGTGTGCAGAAACCCAATGCAAAAGTCGTTAATTTCCCAATTGATTAGATTTGCAATCGGAGGATGAGAATAGTTTCACGACTGAAAGATTTTAATTGGTTTACAAATTTTGTGAGACACTATAGGCCATAGTGTTTGAATTTCATGTGTAATTTGTGATCTTCTTCTGGATTTCAATTTTCGTGAGTCTTTGTAAGTACTAGTTGGGAATTTGACGATTTATGCTAACTTAATTTAAATTTTAAATTCCATTTCTTACAAGTTTATTTTTCATTCGATCTTTGGAACATTTTTATTGTGGGTAGAATAAAATTATTATGCTGTGTCCGAATTGTCGATAAGTCAAGATTTTTGAGTATCAAATATTCGAAGTGATTGATCGGATGGATTAATTGAGATTTTTCTGATTGTAAAACGAGTGAAGTAAAATCGGTTTTTCTCGTGGTAGTTAGAATCAGAATCAATCAGTGTTCTTTCTTAACGATATTCTGGGGTAACGTACACGCCGATTTATACTAGGTGCGGTAGTATTTTTTGTTTCATTTTAATAAGATGTGAGTGCGTCAAGTTTTGTTGTGTTTGTGTACCAATCGTTATCGTTAACGTAGTCATGATTTTGTACGCCAAATAATGCGCGCCTAGTTTGACATTTGCGGAAGATAACCCGTTGCAACAATAGGTCTTTGCGATTGTATTTTGGCTTAATTTTCGGAGATTATTGGTTGAAATTTTTAGCAGTGTAACCTATAAGACCGTGCGTGATTTAAGTTTTGTGATTTATTGTTCGTTTTGCTACGTGGTTCGGAAACGTGATTCTGGCGCAAAGTACCCACCTCGCTCGATTTAATTGGGAAAATTAGTTTGTTCACTTCTTTGAAAAAAAAATACGGAACGAAATCTGTTAAAATTGAACGAAGATTGAAATTTTTAAAAAAAATGACAGTTCGTTGTATTTTAAAAGCGGTGTATGAACTTACCTGCCTATAGCTACTAGTCGCTCATGACAAACTTTTTGACGAAGTTTAACTGACTTAGACAGTGTGTTTACCTGACTATGATAATGAAGATAATCGGATAATCGAGTGGTGATTTTACTTTGTTTTTGTAAATAGTTTTTAAATCTTGTGATGGGGGTTCTGTTTTCATGATTAATGTTGTCCGCCGGATGGAGTCAATGATTTAAGGTTATCCGCTGGATAGAGGCGATGATTGTAGTTTGAAAGCGATGAGTTTGATTTGTTGGCAAAGCGTTGTTTGTTTTCGAGATTTGAAGTTTGGAGCTGATGTAGTTTGGGAATCTTTACTCGACATCCCTTTTTCAAAGTATTACCGAAGATTGTAGTTTGTTTTTATTTGTTTCTTTTTGAGTTTGAAGTATTCGAACAATGACTAGTTTTGCTTTCTTTTTTTGAGAGTGTTTTCTAATATGTGGTGTAGCGATGGTGCAATGACTCTGAAGACGCGACCCGATGGACTGGGCCTTATCTAGTAATCGCATCAGAGGTTCCGGAGCATGTAAGAGGTGCAAGTTGACTGCTTTTTATGCGCAGTAACTCTTTGCGAGGAGTAGCACTTACGCAGCTGAGATGGTTAACTTCTGATAGGTTGCTAGGTTCTAACAAGCTGGATGGAGGGTTGTGTTGTCGTGACCGGATAGAGGTTACGTGATGTGAAAAGCCGGATGGAAGCTTGTGTTGTTGTGACCGGATAGAGGTTACACATGTTATGTGACGAGATGGATGTCACAGATGTATTAAGAGCCTTTGCAGTATTATTGCATTTGATTGGGGTCGTTTAAATCTGATATTTTTATTATCGGGTTTGTATTCGATAACTGAGCAACTGACGAAGTAGATATTCATGGTCCTCGTCGAAATCGGGAAAATCGTTTAAAGTTTTGTGTTGTTGAGGGATTGAGTACCATTAAAGTTAGATAGCTAAGATTATGAGAAGTTTTAAAACTGGAAGTGAGGTTCTGAGTTTCATTTTACTAATTGAGGTTATGTTGTGTTTGGGTCTTGGAGAGACCATGGAGTCATGGAATTGACTTGTTGAGTCCAGGAGATGGACATTGAGTGTGGCTATGTGATAGCCGTAGACCGCGAATAAGATACCTCATGTTTGACTTTTAAATTGTTTACTGTTTACGACTAGTGATGTCACGGTGATTGTAACTGTAATGGTACTTGATCGCTTTTACCTTAACCAGTCTGTGTGACAACAACCTGTCTGTGTGACAACAACCTGTCTGTGTGACAACAACCTGTCTGTGTGACAACAACCTGTCTGTGTGACAACAACCTGTCTGTGTGACAACAACCTGTCTGTGTGACAACAAACTGTCTGTGTGACAACCAGTCTGTGTGACAACCTGTCTGTGTGACAACCTGTCTGTGTGACAACCTGTCTGTGTGACACCCTGTCTGTGTGACACCCTGTCTGTGTGACACCCTGTCTGTGTGACACCCTGTCTGTGTGACACCCTGTCTGTGTGACACCCTGTCTGTGTGACACCCTGCCTGTAAGGCAAAAGATGGCCTGTGTGGCAAAAGATGGCCTGTGTGGCAAAAGATGGCCTGTGTGGCAAACGATGGCCTGTGTGGCAAACGATGGCATGTGTGGCAAACGATGGCCTGTGTGGCAAACGATGGCCTGTGTGGCAAACGATGGCCTGTTGTGTGGCAAACGATGGCCTGTGTGGCATGATCAGATTGTCCAAATGTGGTCAGGAATAGCCGAGCGGTATTAAATGTTGTTTTAATTAGTTTCGAATCGGACACACGAGGACGTGTGTCAGCGCAGGATGGCCGTGTCAGAGATTGAAGCCAGATTGATCGTTTAAATCGATTGTAAACATCGATGACAGTTTTTATTTTACTTTCTCGAGTATCAGAGGGTAGAATCGATATAGTTGACCGGTGTGAAGTTGGCGCGGTGACGTTTGACAGGAGGCCCTACTACCGGGAGTGGGACCGGGTGGTTCACTCACATAAATAGCGATGCTCAGTGCGGGCGAATCCCTTTTGGTAGATCTGCAGCCGCGGTGATAACTTTGTGTGCCAGGGATATTGTGTGATTCTGGTGGACGTATTAGTCCGGTGTGTTTTGTGATGTGAGATCTGGATGTATGTTGAAATAATGGTCGTTGGAATATTGTTTGTACCACAGTCCAGTGGTGTCTGTAAACCGTGAGTAAAGTGATCTAATTATCGTGTCCCTAGCAAGGTTGGCTAGGTTATGTGATATTCGTATGGTGTTAGCTATGGCATTGTTATCATGACCGCGGGTAGAGTAACTGTAATATGGTCGAGTTACATAAGGTCCGGGCGGGGAGGCCCCTTGGTTGGCCAGTTTGTAATTGTTCAGTGTTTTCCATGCCAGTTTCCCCTAATGGCATTTTGATGGTGCTCGGATCTACCTAAACCCCTTTTAGGGATTGATTAGGTCCCGATCGTTCATGATAACAAGCAACCGAGTCTATGTTGGTATAGTGTGTTCTAATTGAGATGGAATTCGATATAGTTGGTAAAGTCTGGTTCAATAGTGATGACAAATTGGGGTAGTCCTGACAAAGATAGTGTACGATGTTCCCTAAAAGTTATTGTAGCATACGCCCACGCTTAACGTATTTCCGAGTGTAGCCCTTTTCGGGTTTTCTTTATTTATTTGCTTTCCCCACCACTGTTTTGTCTCCATTTCCGACATATATAAATAAAGTACACAACAGACGAGCTTATTAGCCTTTTTGAACCTTTGGATAACCTTTGCATAAGTAGACAGCCAACAAGATAAGAGTATTGCGGGTGAAAACAACAAAACAAAAGAGCACTAACACACATTTTCACGGGTTTTTCTCCACGATTTCGTTTTAAATTGAGCTTACCGATATTCCGCGAAAATCTAAGAATGTTCAAAACAAAAGAGATAAAAACGCCAATGAGAATAAAAAATATATATTATTCTTAACCCTTCTCAACGAGGCAACAGGATTAAAAATCATGTACACGCTCACTCACAATATAAATGTTATAATCATCATGGGAACATTGGCTATAGTTTACCATAACAAAAAGGGTAGCTGTCTAGCCAACCAATGAATAGACTTTTAATAGTCTATGAAAAGCGCGAATAGACAATACGCTTTAATAGCTTTTGATTAATTGAAAGAGAAAATACTTTTTGTGATGGATAGAACAATTTTATAGATCTTTAACAAGCTTTTGATACTGTTGATCCAAATATTAAGTACTACCAATTCATTGCAAATATTTTTATGAGGGTTCTTTGGCCTTCAGAACGATAGGAGAGCTTGAAAGTGAGAAAGAGCTATTTTTTACTGCGGGAAATGGGAATGTTTCTTTTCAAATTCTATATAAAGAAAAGTAAAAAAACACACAGGCCTAGCCGTGGATGAAAATGTAGTTAATAATAATATCAGTTACGAGTATTAAAAGTTTGGAGCAATTCCAACGTGTACAGTACAATTATTTTTAAGTGTAAATAAAGGAATTCCATAAGGTAAATTTTTAGGCCCTCTATTTTATTTTTGATACACGAATGATTTCGTGCAGATTTTTTTAGACAATTATGGTAAGAACGCTAAGGCATTCTTTGTTTATATTTTACTCATGAATAAAAGCTATTCCTAATTACCAACTAATTATTCTATCGCACACGAAGCTTGCTAGAGTGAGTGGTCCGATGCGGGGTGTGATAGCCTTGACGTTGACGTATCGCGGGCGAGCTCAAATTAATTACTGGTCTAATTCTGATGGGAGTCTTGTTAATGAAATTATGGTGTGTTTTTTTCATAATTTCTTAGTTTCTGATTGGAATTCGATAAGCGAGTATATTTATTTACTTTTGTCCTTGTACTGTGTTGATAGGCTATTCCATAATTTCTTCTAATTCAGGACAGGAGTCTACTTCGCATTAGTCCTGCTAACATTATACACTCTAGTTGCCTACTCTATGGGCACTAATTACTTTATGAGCTGAGCTGTAGCCCTTTCACGTGTGCAAAAAATTGTGTAAGAAATTGTATTGTTTAACGTTTCTTATATCTGTTTGTCCTGTATGTTATGATCTGTGATAATTTGAGAGAAATAAAATGATATTCTGAGTTGGAAGATTATTTAGCTATCATTTAAATTGACGACGGTAAAGGTACCGTCATAATTATCTCCTATGTGGAGACTTCCCGCTAAAATATCGTGATTATGTGCACAATCACCAATAAACACAATGGCATGTTACATTAACTCATGAAGATTTTAATATTTTTTACGAAATCGACTTTTCTCCACCTCATTACCTAATATAGACTACGTCATGCATATTAGTTGTGCAGTATAGCTACCGAAATAATTACTTATGTCACAGAATATATAATATAATAGTACAGGTACAGAAGGCGCACTCTCTGATAGCAAACGTGCGAATTTAATTCTAACTATCACGCCACTAACGTTCAAATTACATTGAACGCGTCGAACGTGACCCTGGCTATAATAACCTACCGTTTGTCGTTATGCTCGTATTAAAACAAAATGCACCTTAAGACCGCGCCGCGAGAGTCCGTATTACCACAGACTAAGTAATAGCGTCTTCACAAGCGCGCGCGTTTTTCCTACTAAATGGCCGCGAAATCGGGACCGCCCGGCGTATAGTAGGTACATTCTGGAGCTCTGGCGCGGAGTGCGCCGGGCCTTCTTATGTCGAGTTTGCTCATTTTTAAATTTAAGTTAGAGCGTAATATGTAGATAGAATCGGGCCCAGTGTCCATGTCTGTTTGACCTGTCCGGTATTGTGACTCGACGTCAGGTTTGATGTATTATAATTATCAATCGCAGGGCTGTGGCTGTGGCTAGGGGTGCGGCCGCAATTTAATTGATTTCACTTTTCCTAATGTTCTTACAATCAACCTGAACCCTCGTCCGTATTTTACCTTGGAAAAAACTTACTGATTGTTATATTTTTTGAGCTGCAAAACATTGAATTAGGATCTTATATTATTTTTATTGTAATCAATAGGCGAAATTTATAATCTTCACAACGTATTTAAAAGTTTTTGTTTTCTGACTAAATTGAAATAAAAAACAAAAAAAAGCTTTGTTCCTGGACATGACAATACAAAAAACTACAAACAGAAACATAAACGTAAAACAACAATTAGGTACGTAACGTCTCTCTATCTACCAAGAAAATTGAAAGTTATTTTGTTGAATTCTTTTGAACTAAACTATTTAGCTATAGCTATTTACTATATAGCTATAGCTTACGTTCCTATTTATCGGGGATTATATGGTGACCCTAAAGCACTATACAAGTAAGAGTCATAATACAGTCAGACACGGTTCTTTCGCCTCAGTAACTTGACTATAGCGTTAGTTAGTATAGATCACTATAGTAGATCGCGTGCAGCTCGTTATCAGAATAGATCGTGATCTATGAGCCTTGCTACGGGTGAGGTGGCTATGATTTATCGTTGAAATTAGGACGTTTTTACATTGAGATAAAGTAAATTGCTTTTTTAGTTACTAAAACTTTTACTTCTATACGAGTTTATTTAGTTAGTGTTGTAATCTTACTCTGGTTTTAATACAAAATTTATTTTATTATCAAATATGTATGTTACCCGATAAAAAAAACATGTCACTTTTATTTCAAAAACCTAAACCCTTTCATAAGTTTTTCATCATGTTATTACAAATATGTATGTACAAGACAACGTTAAATTAAAACAAATTGTTATAAAACTTAGAATAACAATCTTTTCTACATATTTTCCTCCTTTTCTTTTCTCTATAGAAAATTATTCTCAATTCCTCTATGTTTTAAAAGCACCTATGTTTATTTTTACGAGTACTCTGTGAAAAGCAGTTTCAACTTCTCAAGGGGTCAACATGTCCCGAATTATCCTAAAACCCCCCACCCCATGGTCACCCTACAGTTATCCCATGACATATCTTCGCCACGTGGCCACAGTAACGGATATGGCCACGCTTCGCTCCCCAGCAGCGAGGGGGAATCCCCGCATGGGAATCGAACTGGCGACCTCCCGTTAATTTCCATTCCATTTTGTTATTTTTTATTGAGTTAAACTTGTTATTTGTTATTTTAAATGCGATTATGCGATTGCGTTTGGTGCGCAATTTTTTGTGGGTGTGGTTTATTTTGGAAGATTTATTGCTTTGAACTTGATTGTAGAGTCATTAAAAAATATTTTATGTATAATTTGGGTTAGTCAAACATATTTTAGTGCTCCCGGGAACAGACTTAAGCTCTACTCCCCCATAACTAAATAGAGGAAAATAACGGTAAATTTTGATAATAATGAATTTCGAACGATTCCAAAAACCACCCAAAGCGGATAATAATTTTCAATTTCGTATTACAATAATAAATTAGGGCATTTAATATGAAACAGTATTTATTATATTTTGATAAATTGCCCGCCCGTTGTTTACCTTTAGCAAAAAGCTGAAATAAAGTTTGCCGACATGGTGTACGTACAACCTTTGTCTGGGTTGTGCCCATAATCAACACATTCCATTGTTAGTTGGATACTACTCGGAAGGCGAGCTAGGGTGGGGAACGAAACAAGTCTACTAAACCAAAATGCCCGCTTTTTCAAAATGACTTTATCCCGAAATGTCTTCTTTCCCGAAATGTCTACTTCCATAAAATTAAATGTCTACTTTCCTGAAATGTCAACTTTCCCGAACAACTGATTTATTCAATGAGTTGACTCATTGTTACTTACGAATGCTTTTTGAGTAACGAATGAACGAATGAAATATTCTTTATTGCACACAAGCACAAGTACAGTAGCCAGTACCTGCGGCTGAACATGTTGACCTTGAGAGCGCCCGTATTCCGTAGCGGTAGGGGTGAATTTCGTAGTACGAATGTCCAACCGCATGCCACACATTCTGTACATAATAAATCAGAGAAAATTTTGTACAATAGACGGCGTTATTGCTTGAGCAGCAATTTCTTCCAGTCAACCAGCTCGGTGGAAACTGAAAAATGGATAGAATGGGGGTGGGTGCGCCTAATTCAAACTTAATCTTAATACAATCATAAGACAATGACTTTGAATGAGTGAGTGAGCAATGAATGAATGCATGAGTGGTTTTTGCTTTGAGTGACTATTACTCGACATAACACTAAATTTAAAAAAATAATAGCCCCCGACACAAAACCGTTACTTAATTCTTTCAACAACTAGAAAAGAGCTGATAATATTCAAATGGCTGAAGATATTTTCTTGGATCATAGTGAACACTCTCGATTGTGACACATTGCAAACAAAAAAAACTAGATCAAAATCGGCGTATCCGTTTAGGAGCTACGATGCCACAGACAGACAGACAGACACACACGTCAAACTTATAACTTTTTCGTCGGGTGTTAAAAATCGTCGTTGCCAAAACAAGACCTCTTATGTGACGCCCTGGACGAAAATCACTTTTTTACACCATGTTGTAAAAAAACAAATTCTCCACCTTGTACAAAAACTCCCATGTCAATATCTTATATATTCGCAGAGCTACAGGCGACGATAAATATCTCCCATGTGGCACTCGAAAATAATTGACAATCAAAATATCTCATGTGGTGCAACTGTGCACATGAGATATTTTAAATATCGCCAAAATGATATTTTGTGCTAATGATAAACACTTGCGAGGTTTTGACTTGCATAGGTGCTTTCTTATTCAAGTACAAAAAAGATGCTCTATACTTATTAGGTGAGACAAATAACTACACAGATCAGTGAAGATGACGAAAACCTTGATAGTAATCTGAAATCTATAAATATTCCCCAGACGGGACAATCCCTACTATCCCTACTATTATTTAATATTATAGATGCAAAAGTTATTGTCTGTCTGTCTTTCTGTTACGTCCGCTTTCACGCCAAAACCACTGAACCGATTTTGATGAAACTTGGTACGGAGGTAAAATAGACCTTGGGGCCGGACATAGGCTACTTTCTACTGCGGGAAAATACCTCATTCCCACGGGAAAGACTGTAAGCGCGGGCGGAGCCGTGGGGCGGAAACTTGGTATCTTTACCAATCTAACCTTGATGTATAATAGAATAGACTTTGCAACCTTCATAGTAATAAAAAAATTTGGCACGAAATCATGTTTTTTTATCACACATCAAATTTCAACGTAGGTAGGTACGCAACGAAAATGGAATTAAACCGAAAATATTTTAGAGCATGAAGAAAACAAAAATTACGCGCCAAAAATAAAATAAAACTTTAAAATTTCTTAATTCATGTTTTAGAGCGATGATTTTTTATGATTTTAAAAGTTCTCTCTCTCCGCAAGACTGTGCCGCTTGTCATCAAAATACTTTTGTGGGAGAAGCACCTTGTTTGAGCACCGTGAGGCGATGGTTTGCTGAATTTCAGTGAGGTCGGGTTTCTCTACGTAACGAATTTCGTGAAGGGCAGCTTTGAACTGCCGTCAAAAAAAAAATATGGCTACTGTTAAGCGGCTAATTGAAGAAAACCCGCGGATTACCTATGAGACAATTCGAGGACTATTGGGGATTGGCGTGAGCCAAATTCATAAAATTTTACACGAAGTATTAAAAGTTTGGAAACTTTGTTGTTGTTGGACCCCCTCATAGAAAACATATCTTCAGATCAGTGGTCCTCCTGTTTTAAAAATGGTTCGATCTCATGAATTTTATGTATAGGAGAGTATTTTGGAAAGCAAGAAACATAATACTTTGGTTATAAAATGATTTGTTTTTTTTTTAAGTTACGCAAAACATTTAGTGTGACCTAGCTATGTAGACCGACTACTTATCATCCATTTTATTTATTTTTGTGCCTGGAATTTAAAACTGATTTGTGACTGAACTGAACAATTTCTTTTATATTTTGTATTTTTGAGAATGTCGACTTAAAATACGTGAGATTATAGAGGTTGATTTTAAGTAGTCTTTTATTTTTAGTTTCATAAAACCTCTTATGTTTCTAAAATTAGCAATTAAAACCTCTCATGTGCAGCAGTCGTCAGAAAAATTAAAAAAAAAGTGGATTAATGTATCGGTATCGATACTGTAATAACTATAAAAATTGTCTGAAATATAGATACATATATAACAAAAATAAAATTGACATGCCTCCATACATTTTTTTTTCACGAAGAAGTTTTTTTCGATTTTCTCAAAAGTACCATCTGTGCACATACAAGGTCTTGTTTTGGCAACGACGAAATGCAATAGAATGTGTCAGCGCGAATGAAATCTGTTTAGGCCTGACAGGTCTTAGTCGACCACGTTGACTCGGTGCGTGTTAGTCATCTTCTCACACAACCTTTGAATTAATTCGCAGATGTGTGCAGGTTTTTTAACGATAGTTTCCTTCACTGTAAGAGCGTAGAATTTAAAACT
Organism: Teleiodes luculella; assembly: GCA_948473455.1. Lineage (NCBI taxonomy): Eukaryota > Metazoa > Arthropoda > Insecta > Lepidoptera > Gelechiidae > Teleiodes > Teleiodes luculella. The sequence goes on along the minus strand of OX419609.1, from coordinate 1,719,500 downwards.
GAAAACACATTGGTACATGCCGAGACTTGAACCCGCGAACTTCCAAATGGAAGTAAACGGCTCTTGCCACTTGGCCACCAACGCTCCTTAAATGGTGTGGGTTTCGATGTTAACATACGTCACGAATCCTGATGTCAGAGTTATTGCCTACGGGTTTTTTTCCTCGCGGCTCCCTTCCGCGGTGTCTTATTCCCGTGGGAATGAGGAGTTTTCCCATAGTAAAAGGTAGCCTTTGATATTACCCAAGGTATATTCAAGTTTCATAAAATCAGTTCAGTAGAGCAGACTCTCCTATCAATGACTGAGTCAACTCAATCGTGTCCCATCCCTTCGCGGTGACCGCCTAAACAAATATTGAGCTAGTTATACGATCCGGCGTTTTGTTTGCCTACCCCCGTTTGTTTTGTTGCGTGTAAGAATTCCGGCCAGCGTCGACAGAAAATAACGACAAAATACACAGCGACTTAATCACGGCCAGAATTGGGCACTTTGTGCTTTTTCTGTAATCTTTCCTTCTCATATCGCTGCTGACGAAAGAATATAACTACTCACAATCCAAGCTCACAATATTATTATTAATAATAATAATAATAATAATGTCTTTATTTCAGGCAGGTACCCATAGTGCAAAACAAACAAATAAAAAAATAAAATAAAACATTGTTTGCTTGCTTGATAAAAGTGTTGTTTTTCATAATGGTGTGGTTCTTTAACAGCTCATATACGTCCCCACCGAGGGGTCGAGCCTACCCTATAGTAGGCTTTAGTCAACCACGCGGACCCAATGCGGGCTGGTCAACTTCACACACTACCCTTTGAATTACTTACTTCGCAGTTGTGTGCAGATTTCCTCACGATGTTTTCCTTTATCGTAAGAGCGTCGAATTAACTTACATTATGAATTTGAAATTTCGTAATCACATTGTATGAACTCGAAAATTCAAAATAACTTTGGTACATGCCGAGTTTTGAACCAGCGAACTTCCGAATGGAAGTCTACGGCCCTTTCCACTTGGCCACCGAGTCCTTAAATGGTGTGGGTTTCGATGTTAACATACGTCACGAATCCTGATGTCAGAGTTATTTCCTAAGGGTTTTTAGCTTTCCGCTTCTCGGCTCCCTTCCGCGGCGGATTTTTCCCGTGGGAATGAGAAGTTTTCCCATAGTAAAAGGTAGCCTTTGATATTACCCAAGGCCTATTGAAGTTTCATAAAATCGGTTCAGTAGTTTCCGAGCCTATTCAATGCAAACAAACAATATGGACTGCAGCCGTCACTTTTTTTTTTTTTCAAGAACTTATCAATACACAATGTAGGTGATGACATAATGCCTTATTGAGACACTATAATACAATTATGTTTTTGTGCCTTTAATATTTTGTAACCTGCTTTGTAATCAACAAATGTTTGTCTAGGTCTAAGAGGTACGACTTTTATGAATTAGTTATTAATTTACTATTTATAAACGTTGTAAAACATTTGTGTAATCTTATTTAAAATAAAAATTTTGCTTTGATTTAGAAACTGTATTTTTCATTACGACGGTAAAACTACAGATAAAGGTAATACTTATACTTATGCGTTCAAGAAAATGTACTTTTTGTGATTACAAATAAATTGTTTATAACGACTTCCAAAATCGAATAAACATCTACTGTATAAGCAGCGAGAACCAAACCCGCATCTTCCGTACGCTTGGGGTATTTCACTTCAAAATTGTATTAACCAGGGCTTCCACAGATATTCCAAAACAAAATAGGGACGATAAACAGGGGTGCCCGTCCGCAAAAATTTCGCTACCTGTATACGTTTAAGGGTGGCAATCCACAAGAGTTGAGCGAAAAAACGGAGCGAGGATATGCGTATGATATTATTGATAACGGCCTTGTTTAAAGCCAGTTAAAAGATTATTCAGAATAAATCCTGTTGGAATGAGATATTTTTCCACAAGTAAAAGCAGCACATGTGTCAATCCAGGCTAACAACCATCTTTATTCGAGGAGACTGACGTTTCATCCGACCGTACCGCAAGGAAGCGTACTAGGTCCTATGCTTTTTCTTCTTTATATAAATGACTTTATGGAAATAAAGTTGAATTATATTAGAGTTCTTAAGCCGGTGATACAGTCATATAGAAAAAAAGAAAAACGTTAGCTAGTCATATAACTATTTACTGGTGTCTTCAACCAAATCCGTTCAGGAATTAAAATGGAAGAAACACACAAACTGAAATACTTTCACATTTTTATATTATCGCGCAAAGCTAGTGGGAGACTTTGTTTAAAATAGGTGTTTCGCACCTTCCACGTGGCTTGTCAATTCAGAATTAGGTGCCGGTAGTTTTATAGCCCAGGACCCTTCACTTCGGGGTTTTGATGACGTGGGTGTGGGGTGATATTGACAATTGTGGGTAGAATGGCAATGGGGAAAAACAAGCGACTTTTGCAGGTTCATTTCGTCGTTATAAAGAATGAATAAAATATTCTTTTCTACAGTCCGACAAAATAATCTACATGAGCGTGTCCTCGGGCTCTGCTCGCTATACAAGAGACTGTCAAACATACAGTAAGCAACACGCAAGGCGTTATTTCTGCGACAGGTCACGTTCATTTAGCTCCATATCGGTCTGTAAAGCGAAGTGGGAAGAATCCGTAGACAACTGCTACGGCTAAGAAATAATAATATCTTCCTTTACTAAAATATAAACTTATTCTAAACCATGTTTGGATTAAGGTAAAATCATCAAAATTGACAGCCAAGCTGGTAGCTAGATGCTCAGATAACACAAAAGCCACGAAACAGACAGCTAGTTAAAAATTCAAAAAAAAATGTTAGGTTAGGATGGATAGGTGGGATAAGGCTGGGAGGGTTGCATTCGGATAATATCTTATTCTGAAAGGGTTACCTGACCCCATTAAGAGGATCGGGAACCTGTGCGGTTTCATACAAAAGGAGAGTTTTGCTTTCCGTAGGCATAATAGCGCAATTTTCATATTATCTTTTGTAAGTGTTGTAAATGTCGTTGGCAAATTGTATACTCGTAATTTTTAACCCCTGACTAAAAAGAGGGGTAAGTTTGACGTGTGTGTCTGTCGTCTGTGGCATGGTAGCTTCTAAACGGATGCGCCGATTTTGGTCTAGTATTATTTGGTTTGCAAGCTGTCATACCTAATCGAGAGTGCTCTTAACTATGATCCAAGAAAATATCTTCAGCCATTTGAAGATTACCAGCTCTTTTCTAGTTGTTGAAAGGATTAAGCAACTGTTTTGTGTCGGGGGTTATTAATGTTTTTTATTTAGTGTTATTAACATAGGATTTGTTTTCCATTTTACCTCCTACCTTCTCATTCAGGCGACCCGTGACCCTTGGGTAAATTTTATTTAAACAGAGCCCTTTTTGATCACTGGTAATATCAGGCGGTGTGTCTGTTTGTCATAGTAATTATTAATAAGGGGTGCCACGGCCTTCCCACAAAGATTATCGTAATCGCCCTATTGTCATTGGAGCTTACTGACAAATCCGTTCGGATAAAAAACTTGGCAAGACGTCCTCAACGCCGGTTGAATTCGTGCTTCGTAAGGCACGTTAAACCGTAGATGCCCTGTTATAGAAAAAAATATTGTTTAAGAGCATTGTCTACCAAATAAATGCAATACAATGCCTATTTATTTAGTTTATTTGAAGTAACATATTCAACACAAAAATTGTGTTTTAAATTACATGTAGGTAGTTAAATTATTATAATTTCGCCGTGTGGTTCACCGATTTCAAAAATTATTTCACCATTTGAAAGCTGCATTCTCCCTGAGTAACATAGGCTACCTTTTACCGCGGGAAAATGCCTCATTCCCACGGGAAAAACTGTTAACGCGAGCGGAGCCGCGGCGGAAAGCAATATTAGTTATATTTGACTATGTCAAATTAATAAAATTATATTTACAGCTTATACTCCCTTTTTTCTACCAAGCCCCAACCAGTAGCTACTGCAAAGCCAAGTCAAAAGCTTTGTCAAACGGCATAGGATCCCAACACGTGACTTGGCCCTTTGTAGCAAAATTAGCGAGATTCCCACGTAGGGGTGGCACAGGGTTTAGCAAAACAATTATTAAACAAGCCGGGTTAATAGGTCGTCAGAGGATACTGGGCATTGAAAGGGTTAAATTTAAAAAGTGTGTTTTAGCTAGTACTAGCGACCCGCCTCGGCTTCGCACGGGAAAATAGTTATTGTGGGTTATCCCTAAGTATATTATGCATGTGTTATACATATACCTAAACCTTTCTCTTGAATCACTCTATCTATTTAAAAAAACTGCATCAAAATCCGTTGCATAATTTTAAAGATTTAAGCATACATAGGGACATAGGGAAAGAGAAAGCGACTTTGTTTTATACTATGTAGAGATTAATTTGAAAAATGAAGGCCACTTTTGGATGAGAAATTAAATATATATTTAAAATACTCAAATAATAAATATGAATATAATATTGGTCCACAAAACAGCGTACAATCAATCACACTATAATTATCACATGATCCCCTGACAGGAGTCAGTAGTAATAGCAGTCTGTGGGTAGCAGTAACATAATAGCAGGAGCAGGGTAGGGTAGGTAATACAACGCGTGCCCCCTAACTTGTGTTCCGAGCAATTGGTTCTAAAGGGTGTTAAGGGGAGGACCTCATGCCTATAAACGACTAGCTGTCCGCCTACGGCTATGCCCGCGTTGTTTTCTTTTTCTTTTTTATTTCTCGTTGTTTAAGTTATCTGAGATGTTGACTGGGGATATAAGGTACCACCATGCAAAATTTCATTTAAATCGGTCCAACAGTTCTAGAGATTAGCGTGTACAAACAGATAGACAGACAGACGGATTTATTTTTTAAAACTTGTATTTTTGTTTTCAGCTCCTTTATCACCTACAATCAGCTTTTTGAAAAACAAATCAATGTACAGACACGCCGATTCTTCCGCTTTATTATAGTATAGATAGATAGATGTAAATGTAAGTGATGGCTCAGCGAAAAATAAATATATTCTTGTTTATCAAAACTTGACTTTGCGCTCTATCACCTAATAATTTTTTGCAAACTATTCTAAGGAACAGACAGGTAGAAAAAAAGAAATTTTGGATAATTTTAAAAAAAGACTACTTTCTTTTTCGTAAATGTCGCGGCGCCCTCGGCTTCTCCTTAACTGCATTAAGTTGAGCGTGATTGATTCCCCCGGTGGGGAAGTAGGGAAGTGGGGAAGTGGGGAAGGTGCGCCGAGGGGGAACCGCAACGTGTCTGCTTGCTACGACTTATTGCATTCCTTACTATGTTATTGTTAAAGACATCAAAAGGTTGTTTTTTTATTAATACCAACAAACTAATTCTATTTTCATTTGACGAGTCCGTAGAGTTGCTGGTAGCAGGTTCGAATCCCGCCCAGGGCATTTTTGTGTAGAGCACTTATGTCTGCCTTGTGTCTGGATATTATATTTACAACTAACTGTCCGCCCTCGGCTACACTCGCGTTGTTTTTGACTAACAAACAGAGGAACAAAAATATTGAAAAAAATCTGATATGTTCTATATCACTTTTTACATCCCCCTGAATGGGTTATTAGCATTTATTTCTATGTTTACATACTTTCGACCTCTGCAGTTATATATAGACTAGCTGTATTTTGACTTTTCTGTGCAGTTTCCCGTAAGAATAAGATATTTTCCCGCGGTAAAAACTATCTAAGATGTTTACCGGGGATATTTCTAAATTTCATTTAAATTGGTTCAACTGTAAGTAAAACATTATTCTTTTTTTAATTCTGTTTTAGTATATCAATAATTTGTTTATTTATCAGGCATTATGATAGGTCCATTGTGCTAGTACTCGTAAAATTACTTAACTAGTAAAATAATAAATAAATAAATAAAAATAATAATTAATAAAATAAATATATTTGTTTATAAAATTTGTGTAATTATGAAGTATTCGTAATTTTTGTATAACTTTTTATCGTAAAATAGTAGTCTAAAACCAAATAAGCTACCCCTTGTCAAAACATCCAAATCTTAAGTGCTTCTTTAAATTAGGAATGTAAAAAGAGGGCCCGCCACAAAATATGCCTCAATCTATCTTATTTGTGTTTACATTGCATGTTTATATTAAAAAATGCATTTTATAACGCAGAGGGGAAAACCAAGGTTGAAATGAAAATCTTTCATTTATTCGCTTCGATTGTTGGTGGAGAGAAATAAATACAATTTCCATTATTTTCATTTTCATTTATATTTTGCTGTAGGAAAGAGATTTTTTGCTACTGCAAAAAGTCCATCAAACCTAGGAGAAGGCAACAATAATGATAAATTACAAAAAAACTAGTGACAATGTGCTAGTAATTAATAAAATCTCGCAATCAAGGGTTTGACCTAGAAAATCGATATTTTTGGCTATTTTAATGATAAGTAGGTAGCTGAAGATGATGATGATGATGATAAGGTAGCTCTTTCCGGCTTTCTGGTTACCATACTTACCAAGTTTCACACCTCCGTGTTTCGTTATTTCGTATCCAGTCGCTTAAGGCTGTCACGCCTGCGACCCACCAGGACTTTGGCGAGCCATCAGAAGCGGCTGAAGATTGAAGGTTTCCTCAGGCACTAGTAGTAAAATACATGAGCAACTGTCTGGGTCTGGCACTGGTCTATTAACATTTATTTACATGGAAACGGAACAGCCCCCGTAACATGCAGTGCTATGACAAAAGTTTGTCGCGCGAGAAACCAATAGGATAAAAGAATACGGACGACAAGTCACACGTGGACCGTGCATGTTAGAGGGGGTATAAACTCGGCAGTATAAAGCAGTACAAAATTACACACATTTCTAGAAATTCGGCCGCCAAGGCTGGAAGTCAAAGGGTAAACTGAAGAAAAATGGACAAGGATATCGTATGAATGACGAAGGAATTCCAAAATGGAATGATTGAATTTAGACGAGAAAGAAATGGAATATGAGGTGGAAATGAGGTTGCAAAGCACCTTTACAAGGCCACATCCCATGAACAGTTAAACGGCCACTTCCCAAAACAGCCACTTGCCACAACCAATAGGTGTTGGAAAGGCAATTGGTGTTGACATTTGGGTTGCAATTGTTTTTTTCTTTCTATTAGAAGCCACCAAGAAGCCACACTGTCAAGTATAAGTTGGCGTGTGGCGAAAAACGAACAACGAACGATTTTTATAACACATTTTCAAAGATGATGAAAAAGTACTCGATACCAAGTAGTATCGATACTTTTGATTCGATACTTGCTGGTATCTGAAAATTTGCGGATCCCCTAACAATAGAACTGAGTGTAGGAGGCGCCGCCATTGGAACGCCAAGTTATACTTGACAGGCTGTAGTCTTCTTGTCGAAAATAGACCGAAGCTTTAGGATTTTATTTTTAAAAACAAATAGAGAATTAAATTTAAAATCACATCAGATTGAAAACGGGGCAATGGCGAGGGGAGGGTTGTTCGTAATCGCATTGTACACACCCATACAAAACGACATGCCCTCTTTAGCCGAAGTTCAACTAAAATTGAATAAAACTGTCAAGAGCGAGTCAAACTCACAATTTAACGGTTCTGTAGAGTTCTACAAAATTGCTCTGATTTTCTACTGTATCTCTCAACTCCATTGATATATAATAAACACTGTTTTACTCTTTTGATTATTTTTTAGTATGAATAGATGGATAAGACGTTTATTGCATTTACATAAAATATTACAAAAATTATCGCTAAATACAAACAATATAAAATAAATGTTTGTATAAAAATTATAGTTTGAACTAACTTAATGTTTTGATGATAGATTAAGATCTAATCACCTGACACAAGTAGGTATTATCATTGTATATTTACTAGGTGATCCCACCCAGCCTAATGTTCATTGTTATAATGTCTAAAGAAAAAATGAATAACGATATTTATATTTATATATTTCTATTGATGTAATGTTTTATTGAAGAAATCGATGTTTTTTCATGGTTGTGATCGAGTATCCTGGCAGACACAATTTATTCTATAAAGCACTAGCTTCCCGCCGCGGCTCCGCCCGCGTTAATAGTTTTTCCCGTGGGAATGAGGCATTTTCCCGCGGTAAAAGTTAGCCTATATTCTTCCACAAGGTCTATTCTTTCTTTAAGCCAACTCCGCCCGCTTTAAGATTATTTCCCACGCGATAAGAAGAAGAATTATCATATTAAAATTCTCTTTTGGATTCCCAGAAAAGTTTCAAATCGTTGACTTAGCAAGTCCTTTCAGCGATTGATTAGTCGCCACTTAGGTACACCCTTTATTTAAACTACCAAACAGTCACCCTGCTGAGAAAACCACTTAAATGCTTTCAACAAAACTTTACAGGAGACACAAAAAACTATCTACTGAAAAAAAGTATGATAGGTAAATATTAATTCTGTTGTTTTTTAGTTATTAGGCTCAATTCTGCCGTGGCCGCTAAAATCTCAAAATTTAAGTTGTTGATCTTCATATGGTTTCATTCATATGGGAATCGAAAAGGATGGTGAAATGAATGAATTTAATTTTGAATGAATTTAAAATAAGCAGCGCAGCTGTCAAATTCAGCTCAATTTAGTCAGGATGTTTTTAATTTCCTGCTAAATTACGCGTAAACTCGATGTTTGACGTGTCTAAATGTAGGTTGGCAATCAACTGTCCCTTTTCGTTCTTAAAAACGTGAAAGAGACATAACAACTTAAATTTAGATATTTTAGCGGCCACGCAGAATTGAGCCCATTATATGATTATCTTTAGAGCTTTAAAACAAATGCGTAAATTTTATAGTGCAAATACTGCGCGTTTTTAGCCCAATTTGTAAAAAAAAAGAATTAGACAAAGCTGTCCTTTACGAGGTTTTCTCAGCAGGGTGACGAAACGGTTTTATCACTGCATGCGGAACCCTAAATCCATTGGCGTGTACCGTGCACTCTAAAACGCATTGGGATGTGAATTCGGAGGGTAGACGTGAAATACGAAATGAAAACCAGCGTGAAATCTCCTCAACAATCAGAACGGCGAACATGATCTTAACAAATTGTAAGTGAATAGTTAGGGGACAAATACCTACTTCAATTATGCTAATTGGTTTAGAAGTCGGCGTAGTGGCTAAGAATTGAATTCATTCATCTCCCATCCTATTCGATTGCCATATGAATGAAAATGACGTGAAAATGACTAAAAACTTAAATTTTGAGATTTTAGCGGCAACGCCGGAATCGAGTTCATTGTTGCTCAGCGGCTTTTGTAAAACTTGTGGCAATGGGCTCAATTCTGGCGTGGCCGCTAAAATGTCTAAAAATGTGTTGGTCTCTTTCATTCATATGGGAATCGAAAAAGATAGGAGATAAATGAATTCAATTTTGAATGAATGATATTTAAAATAAGCTGCGCAGCTGTCAAATTCAGCTTAATTTAGTCGGGATGTTTTTAAATGCCTGCTAAATTAGTGCAAACTACGCGTAAAATCGATGTTTCACGTCTCTAAATTTAAATTGACAATCACCTGCCCCTTTTTGTTCTTAAGAACAATGGGAAATTTAAGTTAGCGTAATATTATGTAGAATCGGGCTCAATGTATGCGTTGAGTGGATTTAATTATTAACTCAACAAGTTACGCTGTGTGCAAGTTTGTATGCAGCGAAGCGAAGTTTTGTATTGTTGCCTTTCTATGGAAGGAAAAATGGCTTTTTACCTATAAATTACATTACTAAATTGTCAGACATTATTCTGACGTCAAAAAATCCCCCCATAGCAGGTAATTTAAATTTCTGGACAGGCTTTTTTAAACCTAACTTGCGGATAAACAACCAGTTAACTTTCACGGTGTACCTATATTGAAGAAAGATAATTAAGTATTATGTTTTTGCATCACTTCTTATATTTTATTTGAATAATTATTTTTTGTTGTGCTCGTTGGTTCGTTAGACAATAAAATGAGGGCTAAGCGATAGGGTGACCCTAGATTGAGAAAAAAACGACAATTTCTTACACGTAAATCCCAAATAGCAAATGCTAGTAGGAAAATAAACAAAATTGTGCAAAAAAAACTACCATTTGTGAACAGTTGCGCAAGGATTCTCAAGTATCATCGACCATCTGCGTTAGTTCCAATAACATCACGTTATAGAGTAATGGTGCATCCACACCGGCCGGCCGGCATCGCAACGCAAGGGCCGGATGCGAACGCATGCGGCCACATGCCGTCGCGTCCGGCGGCATGCCACCGCACGTCTCCGACCGGCTTCGCACGAACGGAGCCGGCGGCGGCGGTGTCTCGCTCGCGCACGTATCTATTCAACGGAGCCGATCGCGTGTCGCGGCCCTCGCGGCATGCCGCCGGCTTCATTCGCATGCCGCCGGCTGCGTTCGCCGCGGACGGAGCAGACCGCGCGTCGCGGCATGCCGACGGCGACGTCCGCCCGTCACGCACGCACGCGCAGTCAAGCTGCTGTGCGTGACTTGGTAATATAGACTTTAAATACTGTATACAAGGTTTAATTTAGTTTAAAAATTGTAAAATCCGTTTCGATACGATGCGGTGCCGGCCGGCCGGTGTGGATGCACCTTTAGGAAATCTTTTTTTGGGTCGATGATGATGCATGCAACTGCATCGAAAAATCGGGCACTCGCACAAAACAAATACCACGGTAAATATCCCGTTTTTAATCTTAATAGTTATGAAAACAACCGTGAAAGTTTTAAAAAGTATATTGTGTCTCGATGTTATACATACATATATTTATTTATTTACCTATTATATTCATAATGTTAGTTGTATAGGTATCTATGTCAGTCCGACACCCGATTTTGCCTATTTTTGGAATCAAATAGCCGTGTGTGAGATATCCTATATTGCCGCCTTTTTTCTGCTTTGTAAAAGAAAATACACTTGACACTAGCGCCAAAACATCGACGACATAGCCTTACCAAAATCAGAAAAAAAGTAAAATACGCCAAGTTACCTGTAGCAGGCTATTAATAGCACATTAGCTCCACAATAGCTATTGTGTAGTAATGAAGTATGCTGGCACAAATAATTTCAATCTAGCCGAGGGACCGGCTGCGAAAAGGAGATTGTGAGAAAATGACCCACTGACAATATAGGCAATTTGCACGATGTTCGTCATTTCGCCGATTATATTACACATGTATTTTATTACAGGTGGCTTTGGAATTCTTGATTGAATATAAACTAATAAATACTCATGATTTACAATATTAATATTGTGCGAGAATACAACGTATTTCACAAAATATCTAAAGAATTGAAATTTTTGGTGGTGTAGTAGTATAAGGTAGAGACGCTGCTTTGCTTGCTATCTCAGAGATGCTGGTTCATTCCCATGTTGTAACATATGAATATGACACTGGTTCGACTTTATTGTACATTTATACAGATGTACGTTTATTTTCATTAAAACGTACACAGAGTAATAAAGTAGTATCTAAGTCATTCTGTAAAAGTAAATAATTTTTCGAATATAAATTGTTTTTGGTACCGAATTATGTAATTGAATATTGTATCTTTTTCCAAAAATTATATTACTATCACTGTGAAATTATTATTTGAATGCCTAGTAAAGGTGAAATACTGCGACGTAACATCTGAGATGTAATTGTATTCTGGCAAATAAATATATTTTGTTTCATTTTTATATAAATTGCTAAATAATATTTATTAATTAAAAGCGGGTCCAAAATGAACCGTCTCCTTTTTAGTTTCCTTGCCCCAGTCGATAGAGGCAGCCATGTTGGCGTTGATAGATCGCTCCCGTAACTAAACGCGTTGGAAAAAGTATAAGCCATTTATTTTAGTTAGTTGGATTATTGAAAATTGAAACATTTTATTATGTAGTATGTGTTAAATCTTTAGTTATTTTTGTACTACTTACTTACACTTTCATGCGCGTCGGTGGCCAAATGGCTTCGTTCGACGTTGATTCCATTCGGCAGACGCGGGTTCGAATCTCGCCACGTACCATGTGCTTTCGATTTTCGAATACGCTTATTCGACGGTCTTACGGTGAAGAAAAACATCGTGAGTAAACCTGCACACACCTGCGAAGTAATTTTAATCGAGTATGAACCGTAAGCACGGATATGAACAGTCCGAATATCTTCAGCGCGTTCGTTTAGTATCAAATGGTTATCGGAGCTGATTGTTTTTCCCGATGATATTAAGTTATTTAATAGGAGAACATTTTGAAATGTGCAGTGATAAGTTGCAAACATAACTCGACGGATGAATAATTTTTTTTTTATTGATTTCGCCGCCCGTACAACATCTGCTTACGCTTGGCATAAAAGCAGCGGAGCGATGCGCGTGCTCTATGTACCTATATTTATTCTCTACTAGCGACCCGCCCCGGCTCCGCACGGGAAAATGGTTATTGTGGGTTATCCTTCAGTATATTATGCATGTATTATACATATAAACCTTCCTCTTGAATCACTCTATCTATTAAAAAAAACCGCATCAAAATCCGTTGCGTAGTTTTAAAGATTTAAGCGTACAAAGGGACATAGGGACATAGGGACATAGGGACGGAGAAAGCGACTTTATTTTATACTATGTAGTGATGGTTTCGTTATTTCCAGATGAGGCGGGGAAGTGAACCGGTGACGGGCGGGTGAAAGCCGGCATGCGGCCCGCCGGTTGGCTCGCGCTGGTCGCGGCGCTGGCGACGGCGCGCGCGCAGAACAACAGGAGTAAGATCTACTTATTTATGTAACTAGCATTAGCTTGGTCCAAGAAAACAAGGTCTAACAAGAAGACCACGTGACTGACACAAGACTACGTCGTATCCTGTGGAGTTTTTTAGTTTTTCATTTTCTGTGCTCACAGGAACGCAATCAATACAAATATTATCATAAGCAAGTAATAATGGATACATTAATTAACCCACGTGTTTCATTTACGAGTATTCATCAAATTATCGTCAGGCAGTTCATTATATCACTTTTACCGAATTCAGTTCAATAACATTCTGTATCATTATTTATTAATTCAGTAACATTCTGGATCATTAATAAAATTAATTTGACTGTTTTATTATGTTAATGTAATTTTGGTAGATGTTGTTAATTTGCTTTTAATTGGATAACAGCTCATATAAGTCCCCAACTCCCCACCGAGGAGCTCGAGCCTACCCTGAAATCAGGGTGAATAGGCCTTAGTCGACCACGCTGGCCCAGTGCGGGTTGGTCAACTTCACACACAACCTTTGAATTTCTTCGCATGTGTGTGCAGGTTTCCTCACGATGTTTTCCTTAACCGTAAGACGTACATATGAATTCGAAAATCCAAAATACATTGGTACGTGCCGAGGTTTGAACCCGCGAACTTCGGAATGGAAGTCAACGGGCCTAGCCACTTGGCCACCGACGCTCTTATTGTTTTGTTTAATTATTTTGGTACACATAGATATTTTTAACCCCCGACGAAAAAGAGGGGTGTTATAACTTATAAGTTTGAAGTCTGTCTGTCTGTCTGTCTGTGGCATCGTAACTCCTAAGCGGATGTGCCGATTTTGATCTAGTTTTTTGTTTGCAAGGTGTCACAATCGAGAGTGTTCTTAGCTATAATCCAAGACAATATCTTCAGCAATTTGAAGATTATCAGCGTCCTATGTCTTTTGGAAGAATTATTTTTTTTGTATCGTGACCCGGAAACATTGTAAGGAACCCATGAATTTTTTCGTCAAATCAAAAGCAGGCACTATACCGACTAGACTTAAGCTATGTTTATACTATGTTTCAGCATATTATAATCTTATTATTTTATTATATAATACTTATAGGCAATTTGAGGCATGAAATAAATTATTTTTAATTTACTTTATTGACACCAAATACGGAAATACAACACATAATACAGAAAAACAAAACAAAACTGAATAGTCAAAAGGTGGCCTTATTGCTAACGTAACAATTTCTACCAGGCAATCTACTTTTTTTATTATGCCATTAAATTCTCAACCAGCCCTATGAAAAATATTTTCCAAATACCCACTAAGCACAAAATAGATCCATCAAATAAATTCAACGGACCGTTCCGATTCGATATCAATCCACAACATAAAACATAAACAAAATCCACTTTCGCGTTCACTTCCTGCAATCAAAGCGAAACTAAATGCCAGCCAATAAGAATGAGACAGGGCTGCCAACCGCGGTTCACGGAAATGTTTGTTGGCAAATAGTATTTCGGCAAATTACAAACGGCGCTATCATTTTAAAAACACTAGTAATTTAACAATATGTTGAAAACACTTAACGAAGTTGATTGATCACAATAGGCTTGAAATTTTTGAATGGAAGACGCAGTTTACATTTTACTTCAAAATGACGAGCGCAATAAAAAATATAATACTTAGTTTAGTACACATGAAAAACTTGAAAAATATACAGTACTCAGTTTCACAAACTGTCAAGCATTATATTAAGCTTTTCGACACATAGAGGTAGTTTTTTTTTGTTTCAACAAGATGCCTCAACTCAAAAGCACTCAAAAGTATTACTAATATTCCTTTAAATATTCATACCTTTAAATGCAAACTTAACCTTGTAAGAACTATTGTTGAGTAAATATATTGCAGAAATAGTTTATGTTTGTAGTGTTATTGATAATATTTAGGTACTAAATAATATTGTATGATTCGAACACAATTCTAAAATTGTTTGTGAATTATTCTTAATAAATAAATAAAATATTACTAATATAGATATTAGCAGTAATTACTTTGTAGTTTTTCAGTTTTCCGATGACATATAAAAATCTGTTTTTTTACGTATCCGTTATCTTGATTTATCCGAAAATTTTACCATTCTGTCTGTTTTACCAACTTTCAGTGTAAAAAATCACAATTCATAAATCAAACATTTGTTTATTCGTTTCGGTGCCGTAGTAGCCTATGAACGAGCCATCACCGGAAGTCGTCTCGCGGCGGCGGCATTACGTCACATCCGCCCGCCATTTCGTGCCGACAGCTTTATAAGATGGCGTCTTCCGATATGAGCCTTTTATTAACCGTTCGCGTTACTTCGCTTTTTGTTGTTTGAAAATAAAAGCAAAATATCTTATGGTGTTTAAGAGTGCTTTAAGTGTCTTTAAATTATGTTAGTTTACTTTGTTACGATAGAATTCAGTGATTGTAAAGTAAGTGTATTTCGTTTTGTGGCGCTATCACGCTTATGCTATTCAACGGATTGGGATGAAATTAAGAATGTAGATAGTCTGGATTAACAAATAGTTACATTGCTACTACTAACTTACGGTTATAGTATACGAAATAATTTAAAGTTAGATTTAAATAATACGATCAATAATAAATAAATACCTAGATTTAAAGTGTAAGTATAAAACGTAGAGTCGCAGTGAGCGCATTCAAAACTAAAAATCACGGAGTCTTAAAACAAATAGTGTGAAATACTCCTATAAATTGTCGCAGGCCATTGCATTCCGTAATCGCTAACAGATGGCCAAAGTTTTGGCGGCAGTTTTCAACTTTTTTTAAGAAGTTCAGGCATTAATACTCGTACTGCCACACGCATCAGTAGACGAGAATTTTAAGAGACGGACTAGAAATTTTGGTGATTTCGCCACTGTCAAGTATTAATAAAGTTTGCATATTATAATAAGGGGACAGCTAGTGTTAAAGTACGAGTATTACATTATCCAAAAATTAAATGCAAAAAAATCATTTTTAAAAAAAGCTTTAAACGCTCTAAAAAGAAGAAAATATTTTTTTCCTTAAAAATTTTAACTATCAACTTGTAACCTCATTATACACAATTCATATGATCATAAAAGCTTGTCGCGAGGTTTTATTACCTATTTACTTAAATTGTAATTGAAAATAAAATAAACTTAAGTAACTATAGTTTATTTACAAATCGCACAAAACAATTATGTCACTCGCAAACCGTCAAGCTTACCCCTCAGCCGACAATACTATACAATTACTTAGACGACAATACTATACAATTACCTACACATATAACACCACCTACCCCACCTACCTCACCTACTCTAGCTTTAACCTATTTCCCATGAGAATAAAGGATTTTCCCTCGGTAAAAAGCAGCCTATGTGTTATCCTGATGTATAAGCTAGCTAGATTATTGTAAAGTTTAATTTTTGCGTGAAATAGTAACAAACATCCATCAATCCGTACGAAAATCCATCCTCGCAAGCTTTCGCGTTTTTATTAATACTCGTAGGTTGATCGTATCGCACACACGTGTTTGATCCGAAAGTTGTCATTGATGTTTTTATTGGATAACTCGAATCCAATCGGGTGGAAAATTAAAGAGGTTGGCTAGACAGGAGACGGCTCGCTTCTCAGAAAGAAAATACAATCAATTCTGCAATCCAGAACTGAACGTCTATTTCTGCGAATTCCTAAATGTTTGAATGGCCAGATCCTTGAATGACCGTTTCCTCGAACGGCCACACAATCTTGAAAATCAAAATGTTTTATTGAAATAAGATTACCTACACAAATCACTTTTCGACGTCAAATTCTTATGAAGTTACTAAGTTTTGCTCAAACCATAAGGCTGGCTCTTGTCTCACATTAATGAAGAATAAACTTATTACATAAAATGTGGATGAAAAAAGGCGATGCGATATTAGTTTGAATAGAACTGGCAGGTTCGCGCAATGTGTGCGCTGCTGTGGAGAAGAACCCGCCGAAGAAACTCCACAGGATCGCATCTTTTATTCTTTCCTCTGTTTTTATTATTAAATATATATTTATCATTACAATATTGCTTATAATATTGCTTATAAGATACCAATTCAGAAGGAGAAAGTATCAGCTGTTCTAGTGTGTTTTACTTGGGTACTTATTTTTTTTACAAATTATGTGAAACGTCCGACTAGTAGGTACCGACGTAGCCAAGTGGCTAGATCCGATGGCTTCTATTCGAAAGTTCACAGGTTTATTCAAGCTTCGGCATAGAATAGATCAATGTGTATTCGATTTTTTTATTCGACGCTCATATGGTGAAGGAAACCTGCACACACCTGCGAAGCAATTCAAAGGTGTGTAAAGTTGACCAACCCGCACCCGGCCAGCGTGTTTGACTAAGGCCTATTCACCCTAATTTCAGTGCGGGCTCGAATCACCCAGTGGCGTGCCTAGGGTCTAAGATAATACCTATTATGTACATTTTTTTACCTTATATCATCATGGCCTCTAAAGTCTAAAAGGCAGTTCTTGTTCTGCTAAAAGACAGACACACGATATCAACAAATTAGTCTTTGAAAAACAAAGCGATTGCTATCCACGCGCGAATTATGCTTCGATATTTCATCGGATAACTGGCGGAATGGAAGTTTCTATATGTTGTTTATTACACGGTACTAAATCGACACTCATTTTACCTAGGTTAATAATACAAGAAAAGAAAATTCTTTTTCATTAGATACACGTTTCGTTAACAGCTCTTATGTCCCCACCGAGGGGTTTGAGCTTTCCCTGAAATCAGAGTTAATAGTTAGTCGACCACGCTCGGCCTAGTGCGGGTTGGTCAACTTCACACACAACTTTTTAATTACTTCACGATGTTTTTCTTTACCGTAAGAGCGTTGAATGAACGTACATGAATTCGAAAATCAAAACATATTGGTACGTGCCGAGGTTTGAACCGGCGAACTTCTGAATACTTAACTTACACGTAAAAACAAATAAAAAATATATATTTCAATCGACCAGACAAAGTTACAGATACTTTGAATCTTCCAAACTGTATGGCAGTACATCACACTTACCATGACGGCCTAGTATATCACTCCTACTTGCGTTGTGGAATTTCTATATGTGTAAATTAGATTCCGTGTTTTCAGACGACGGGCCCAGGTTCCTCTCCCGGGGACACTCGTTCAGGACTGTGGTCGGAGACACCCTGCTTCTTCCCTGCCAGGTGCAAAACTTGGGTGAGTACCTATCTTGTGAAACTTACTGTAGGCTCTGATAAATCGGGCTCATAAAGATAAGCAGTTTTAAGAGTCGGGCGCTGGATGCGGGCAGCGCAGGACCGATCATTGTGGAGATCCGTAAGGGAGGCCTTTGTCCAGCAGTGGACATCTTTTGGCTGAGATGATGATGATGAAGAGTCGGCCTCGTAGCCAAGTTGGTAGTACGTCAGCCTGGGAAGCACAAGGTCGTGGGTTCGAATCCCGCCCAGGGCAAACATTCGTGTGATGAGCACTTGTGTTTGCCTTGTGTCTGGATGTTGTATATTTATATAATTATGTTTGTTTAGCAGCTATCTGACACCCATAGTACAGGCTCTGCCTAGTTTGAGGTTAGATGACCGTGTGTGAGATGTCCCACGAAAAAAATGTTTTAAGATAAGTGCAAACCAGCATTAACAGTCACCTAAATACGTAAGGCATCAATTTAGGCGATTCTCAAGTTTAGTGCAAACGGGCATTAGAGGCTAAATTCGTTAAGGCCTGTATTCACTTTGATTAGTGCGAGTGCAGGTGATTAGTAATTGCGAGTTATACAACAGAATTGGACACTACTCGCACTACACACCTGTGCTAATCACTCGCAATTACTAATCACCTGCACTCGCACTAATCAAAGTGAATACAGACCTCAGGATGTTTGAGAGCTGTTATTAAAGATATGATTTGTCCAGGGTCGCTGGTGCTGCTATGGCGAAGAGGCCCAGCGGTGCTGACTGCAGCCAGCCTTATGGTGACCAGGGATGAGAGGTTCCGGTTGGTGGACGGATACAACCTTCAGATCACTGACGTTGGCCCACAGGTGCGAAATGTCAATAATTATAGCCTGGTCATGGTCCAAGAAAACAAGGTCTTGCAATTACCTTGGCCTTGACGGTCGTATTTCTTCAAAATTTGTGTAATTTTGTAAAATCATACTAAATATTATAAAGAGGCAAGATTTGTATTTTTGTGTGTATGTTTGTAATGAATAAACTCAATAACTACTGAACCGATTTCAAAAAATATTTCACCATTAAAAAGCTACATTCACCCTGAGTAACATAAGCTACCTTTTACCGCGGTAAAATGCCTCATTCCCACGGGAAAAACTGTTAACGCGGGCGGAGACGCGGCGGAAAGCTAGTATTACCACAGGTATTACTATAAGTATAATTTAAACCGCCGAGTTTGTAGCGTTTTCCATGTAAATAAACGTAAATAATTAGTGTCAGTTCAGCGTTCTTATTATTTCACCACTAATATTTTATCGTTCCATCTCTTGTGAGGCGGCACAATAATTTGACACCTGTAGGCTTACTACGTAAGAAGCGACAAGCTCGAACGCGACATATTGGCAGCTTCTCGAGCTTAACACGATAAAAAAAAATGTTGTGTATAGTTATAATTGGACAGCAAAAACTTATATTAGTTCCTAATGTGTTTGTTTGTATTGTGAGAATTAGTTTGTAGTCTGTTACTATACCTATTAAATAAATAAATAAGGTTAACACGATACACAATATACAAGCAAGCCGCACTAACAGACAAAATTAGTTTCATTGGCAAGTCATGAAACATTTTAACGGGCAGTTTTTTTTTACCAAAGCCGGAGTTATGACGGCATTTAAAGATGGCTATGCTATTCATATGGAAGAATATACTTATACAAAAAGCTGTGTAGGTCTATGGGCCATAAACCGTAATAATAACACTGGCTCCGTTCTGAATGAAAACCTCATAACATCAATAATTTCATCACTTCTCCCGCGAGACAATTGGCGAATAAAAACCAAGATGGCGACTGCCATAGCGCGCAAATTTTGGCGGGAAACGTAGCTTAGAGCTCGAGCAGACGAGCGACAGCGTAATGTTCATAGGCATATCATGGTCTTGAATAAAAAAGAAAATTACTTATTATTTTTTTATTTTATTATATACATACAAGGTTATAGATGAATCATCGTCAATGTATTACGAAAAAGGTTTTAGTCTCAGCAAATGCTAGGCTAGGCATCTGTGCATTACGCTGGTTTTTAGATCTAGCTTTTCCAATTATTAACCCCCAAAGAAAAAGAGGGGTGTTATAAGTGTGACGCAGAGAGGTGGGAGCCGCTACGCTTTAGCTAAAGCCACCTCTCTGATTTGACTTGTGTGTCTCTCTGTCTGTTCGTCTGTCAGTCTGTGGCATCGCAGCTTCTAAACCGAAGCGCCGATTTTGATATAGTTTTTTTTGTTTGCAAGGTGTTAGAATCGAGAGTGTTCTTAGCTATAGTTCAAGAAAATATCTTCAGGCGTTTGAAGATTATCAGCTCTTTTCTAGTTGTTGAAAGGATCAAGTAACGGTTTTGTGGCGGGTGTTTATATTTTTTTTAATTTAATGTTATTTCCTATATTTCTTATCACTGGTCTGTACAATCCCTTAGTGTTGCCACACATAAAAAATAACGAGCAAGGAACCACCAAAAACGGTTTTTATGTTGCAATTATCATATTTTTCCCCGCCAATTACCATTTAGGGTGATGTTAGCATTTTTTGATGTTCCCTGCGAAATTGGCGGCGGGTATTGCCTTGCAATTACGTATTTGGTTTTCAACTAAGTGGAGTGGGGGAATGGGGAATTAATTTAAATTTTCACTTCATAAATAATACAAACTTATATCCATTCTTTTTACTCATAAAAATGTACAGTAAACAACACATGCGGCTGGACCTTGAGATCGCCTTTATTCCGTAGTAGTAGGAGCAAAACCGCATGTGTTAGAAACTGTACAAACCAACATGGGAATGGACAGCAACACTGTCCTCTGTAACCATTATAAATAATTAGAGAAGAGAATGAGGAATAAACCAAAATAATTTTCACTGATAAATAAAACAAATATATCAAATCTCTTTTTTCATCTACAGGGCGTCCCACGGCTATGCCACATGGAGGGGAAGTACCTTAAATTTTGTAGATAGAACATTTTACTGAAAGAAGACATTATTTTATTTCTAAAAACTATTAAAACTACATTCATACATTTTTTAATAATAACATGGTTGAAC
Source organism: Teleiodes luculella (assembly GCA_948473455.1). Lineage (NCBI taxonomy): Eukaryota > Metazoa > Arthropoda > Insecta > Lepidoptera > Gelechiidae > Teleiodes > Teleiodes luculella. The sequence goes on along the minus strand of OX419609.1, from coordinate 1,698,443 downwards.
CGGGAATCGAACCCGCTATACGAGAAAACAATATATCCTCTAGTTTTATCAAACCAATCGAAAGGCTTCATCATAAGGGTTATTTTTTGCTAAATAACATAGTGTCAGAAATAAAAGGAAGACTATGTATTTTAACATTTTTAATACAAAATTTATCAATTTTTACAATTGCTCAAAATGACCCCCACGTTGTTGAATACAAAGTCACACTCTTTTAATTATTTCACTCCCTGTTGATTTTTTTATTTTGTTGTGGTGGATATTTAGAATAATACGTCTAAGTTCTGTTTGTAGCTCGTGGACACTTTCATAAAAAATATGTAACGGGGTTAGATCTGGCCATCGACGACATAGCCCAATAGACGCCTAATGTTCACATTTCTCCAAACAAATAATTCTGTCAAAGCGTTGAGGAATGCGGATCGGGGGGAGCGGTAAATAGTGCAAGCTGATTGGCTCACGCATGACATGCGCATGACGTAAATGACAACTAGTGTTGTGTAGTGAAGAAAGTTACTGCTCGTATACTGATACTAGTAATTATTGTAACTGTTACTGATACTAATGGTTATAAATGTAAGAGGCCGAGTTTTATCTTTAAAAACATGAACAACTTAAGGAACATGTAGCTATTGCACGTATTTTACTTTATAAATTATTTGAATACTTGTTAATTTTTATTTATACATTTAGGTACTCTTTTAAAATTATACTATTTATTATAAAACTAGCGCTAACAGTTTTCCCTTTTTTCTTATTTCTTCTAATGTGGAACCTTCCGCAAAATTATGAAAACAAATAATTAGGTATATCAGTAAAGCTTTTCTCAACCGAGAGAAATAGGGGTTCATTTATATATATATATTTAAAATAACTTGCGTTAATTTATTTGTAATGTACATTTTTTTTATTATCAGTAATTACGTAACATACTGCTACTAAATACTTGTACTAGTTACACCGCGCATCCGTTGAGTAGTGGTACAACCCTATTTACAAGTGACAGATGAAAGAAAAGGATGGCAATAACAATTTACTACTTGAAAAAAAGAGACGGAGTGATAAACGATATCAACGCCAACCAGTTAAGTTTGACCTTTGAATTCTATTAAGATTGAATCTGTAATAATGAAATCAATTAACTTACCTATGCATTTTATGCCGTCTGTTTTAAAATTAGAGGTTTGGTTACATTTTCCACACCATCTTATATAACAAGGAGCCATATTATTGTCTTAAGTTTTTTTTGGGTTATAAACGCAGGAGATGTTCACGGGTCACGGAAGTGGTCGGTACTAAGGTAGATTTTGTTCGCGGTGTCTTATGTAAGACTTATAAGTCTAACGTGTTGCCAGAAAGTGTTCGCCTTGCATTAGGCGTCTATTGGGCTATGTCGTCGATGGATCTGGCGATCTCGGCGGTCACATCAAATGTTAAAATTCATAGTCTTCCTTTTATTTCTGACACTATGTTATTTAGCAAAAAATAATCCTTATGATAAAGCCTTTCGATTGGTATGATAAAACTACAGGGTGTTTTTTTTTCTCGTGTAGAGGGTTCGATTCCCGGTTCAACCAAGTAATTATTAAAAAATGTATAAATGCAGTTTTAATAGTTTTTAGAAATAAAATAAAGTTTCCTTTCAGTAAAATGTTCTATCTACAATATTTAAGGTACTTTCCCTCCATGTGGCATCGCCGTGGGACGCCCTGTATACTAATTCTAATACTAATTTCTAGTTTTAATTTTATTGGATCTGGTAATTCACTAAGTATACATGTATTCCTATATAATTTGTATTTCTTCAAAATTGTATCTTATCTATGTTTATTTCTAAATTAAAACATGTTTAATGTAGGGAAGTAGCGAGCCATTCCCACTACAAGTATCTCTTGATTACTTACTCAACACAAATTATTGTAAGAGTTAATTTGGAAATAAATAACTTTTTTTTTAATTTATTTTATTTATTTATTACTAATTTAAAGAGGAAAGATTTGATTGTTTGTTTGCATTCCGGAACTACTAGGTTCCGAAACTACTGATCCGATTTCAAAAATTCTTTCATTGTTAGGAAGCTATACTATCCTCGCGTAACAAAGACTATAATATTTTCAAAAAAACATTCCTAACCAAAACTCCAATATCTGAATGTGACCCAAGGTGTAAAAAAAATAACCAAAATATTCCTAACAATTGAATAAGCTCCGAAACTACTGAAGCGATTTTGATGAAACTTACTACAATGATAGAATAGACCTTGGGAAAAAACATAGGCTACCTTTTACTGCGGAAAAATTCCTCATTCCCACGAAAAAAATTCTTGCCGCGGCGAAAAGGTAGTAAAAATATGCGTGGGCAGTAGCCATGGTAGCATTCACTGGCGTAACCAAAACCACCGGGGGATTATGTCAATACCTTACGGGGAAAAGGGTTTTGTTCAGTAGTAAACTTTTATAGCCTAAGGTACTTAGAAAAGTGACCGTAAAGAATCGTCGTAGGCATGTGCTACGAACTCGTAGTAATTGCTACGATCTCTAAATAAAAGCTACGAAAGAAAATAAAAATATAGACACATAAACTTAACTCTTATTGTTAGAAAAAAACTACAAGCGTCTAAAAAAATTAATGAGTTCCAACATTACGATTCTATATTGTCGTAGACCTTTTCGTAGGCATTTGCTACGATTTCGTAGTAAAGGCTACGACGAAATATATTCGTAGCATTTTAAGTTTTTTTGAGTCAGGAAATGGGACATTTCCTAGTTGTTTGTTATTTATTACCCTTTTTTCGCAAAAGGACAGATTCTCAACAGGTCAGATGCTCATAAAGACAAAGTACTACTTCTGTAGTTTTAAGTTAGAGATCAAGCGCGGCGCGAACTTCATCAATTTGAACTTCAAATCTATCACCATAAGGTTCCAATTTCTTTCCCTTGGCCTTGGGAATGGTAAATCGTGTGTGACCAGCGTGACCGACACGGTTGACGCAAAGACACGAAAATTAACATTTAAATACCTTCGTATTCAAAATCAGGCCAGAAATGAGAAGTTTTCCAGTAGCAAATTAACCTTACAAAACGGCTCAACAGATGGCTCTAGTAAATAGTGAGGTAATAAAACTAATTATCCTAAAATTAATCTCAGTCAGAACCATGTACAATCCGACAAAAAGAAGTCAAAAAGTCTACAATAAATCTCACTGCTTTCATTATTTTACTAGCGTCATATCATAATATATGAAAATCTTAAAACACGCTCGCTTTTTTTTTTAATTTCAAGCTGTCAGAAAATCTCCCATTAAGCCTCGGTCACATTTAGCGAATAATCGCTGCGATTGCATTCGCTGCGACTAAAAATGAACACGGTCAGTATAGTATTCGCAGCGAATAGCCCTGTCACACTGACACTGGTCGGTCACTCCATACAGAAAACGCGTTTTGACAAGCTACTTCTTTTTAAATAACAACTGAATATCCACTACAAGTCAATGGTGCTAGGCGCTATGTAAAACACCCCCGAACACCACACGGGCGGAGTCCCGCGGTGCCTGCGGGGTGTGGGGCGCTATATCGGGCGGGGAACTCATCGGCGCGGGAGTGGGGGTGAATATCCGCAGCGACTAATCGCTGTGTGTGACAGTAGCTTTAAAAACAATGTATTCCAAATTCCAGGACGCCGGCGACTACGTGTGTCAGATCTCGGACCGCGTGGCGCGCGACCAGGTGCACACAGTAGAGGTGTTGGTGCCGCCATCTGTGCGCGCGTCGCCTGAATCACGGCACGCGGCGGCCAGGCGCGGCGGCGCGGCCGTGCTCGAGTGCCGCGCGGCTGGCAACCCCGTGCCTACTGTCACTTGGCACAAGACTGTAAGTACAACCCGTCGGAAATATCTGCGCACCTGGCTTATTGGCTTACTGGCTCCATCCGGGTTAAACTGGGATGACCGAAAGGAACAGATGGATGTAGTGTTAAATCTGCCACGATATTTTAACGCATCCCATTTCTGATGTCAAATTTATAGTCCGTATAGTCCGTCCAAAAAGAGTAGAAATTAAAAAGTAGCAACACTATAGTGTCGTCCCTTTCCAACAAAGTAATAGTGAAAATGAGGCGACACTATGATATTGCTGCTTTTTAATTTGTACTCTTTTGAACAGACTGTAGCTATCATCATTTCATCCGAAAGACGTCCACAACTGAACCTCATCTTCAGAACGACCGGTTTTGTGCTGTTCGCATCAAAGTTCATTCATCTTGTGCGGGGCCTGCCTATGCTACGCCTTTTAGCACGCGACCGCCATTCAAGAACAAGAACTAACCTTTCTGTCATCGATTCGACACGCAATATCCCCACCCCTTAGAGTATAAATAGAAAAATTTGTAGGCCCCACCCTCTGCAACTTAAAGGAATATTCGATAGATTTTTCAACGTGTAATCCTTCTATATTCCAGAACGATTCAAACACCCGGCTAGGCGAGGGTCCACAGCTCCAGTTGTCTCGTCTGGAGCGATACCACAGCGGCAAGTACGCTTGCACCGTGGACAATGGCGTCGGCCCGCCCATAGTCACCGAGTTCCACGTACAGGTGCTTTGTGAGTATCTGCTGTCTCTTTTCAGTGTCTGCTCTCTCCCTCTCTATATCTTATTAGAGGTTCACAGCTCCAGCTGTCTCGCCTGGAATAATATTGAAATGTATGTGTCTGTTGCTTTTCAATAGTATCGTCTGAGGTATCGTTACTAAGACTACGGACGGGTGTATAAGTACTTAAATGTAGATATTTTAGCGGCCGCGCCGGAATTGAGCCCATTGCTTTTTGTTCAGAGTTTACAACAATTTATAGTTTGTTCATATGTCACTAGATGGCGCGGTACTAAGTAAGTTCTAAAACGCGGTTACGGTTGGTGTTTTGCGAAATATAAAGCATAAGTTTGACTTTATCAATATACGATCTCATCTTTACCGCAACATTGTGTTTTATTTATTTCTATAAATAAAATAAACCGATTTATTGTGGGTTTTTTGGACACTGAACACTTTTGTTTCAGACCCTCCGGAGATCACGGTGGAGCGCCAATGGGTGCACACTGGGGAAGGGTTCCGGGCTGAGCTGCTGTGCACCGTGCTAGCTGACCCACCTGCTGAGGTAAAGTATGATGAGGTTTTTTTTTTTAATTGACCTATGCTTGTGTCGAAAAGTCGAGCTTTACCGGACTTGCGGGGGAGCGGAAGACTCTACCCCAAAAAAAGTTATATACCAACGCGTCTAGGGGCGGCTCGAGGGAGCCTCGGACCACGGCCTAGCGCGTTGATATTGAAATACATCGTGAAGGAGACGACGCCTGAGGGGCTCCGTCTGTGATTTTCAATTTTGATTTTGGTTTTGGCCGCGCCCCCGCCGTCGGGTGCGGGCGTAGTTACCTGAAGGGTAATTATTACCTGAAGGGTATTCGCTACCAGAAGGGCATTCTGTTAGGTGTAATCTAAATTCTTTGGCTGCTTTAACTGCATCAGTGTTTTCGTCGTCACGTTCGGAAAGGGATGATGATGTATGATTGGCATAGGTAGGAATAACCCACGTCGGGCGCCATGTTTACCCCTGCGGCAGTGGTCGGTCACTCCATACAGAAAACGCGTTTTGACAAGCTACTTCTTTTTGAATAACAACTGAATATCAACTACAAGTGAATAGCGACAGGCGCTATGTATGCACACCCCCTCCACCACCGGCGGAGTCCCGCGGCGCCTGCGGGGTGCGGGGCGTGGGGCGCTATATCGGGCGGGGAACTCATGACGGCGCGGGGGGGTGAGTGTCCTGCAGGTACGGGTCAGTACTATTATTTTCTTCTGTGCCTGCGGCTCACCAGGACCTTCCCGACAGGAGCAGCAAAATATTGAAGTTCACGCACTTTTGGTGTACAAATAGCGTAGGTAAAAGTGCAGTTTGGTGGTTTATACACAAAATAAGGAGTAGGTTTTAATTGGTTGGTTGTTCTGTTTTGCATGCTGTAAATACATGTCTTCTATCATCTCAGCTGAAAGACATCCGCTGCTGGACAAAGGCCTCCCCCTGTGATCTCCACAACGATCGGTCCTGCTTGGCCCGCATCCAGCGGGAAACAACACCTGAACCAGATCGTCGGTCCACCTCAAAACTAACATGTCTTCTATATATCAATGTCTATTTCTTAACCCCCGACGAAAAAGAGGGGTGTTATAAGTTTGACGTGTGTGTCTGTCTGTCTGTCTGTCTGTGGCATCGTAGCTCCTAAACGGATGCGCCGATTTTGATCTAGTTTTTTTTTTGCAAGGTGTCACAATCGAGAGTGTTCTTAGCTATGATCCAAGAAAATATCTTCAGCCATTTGAAGATTATCAGCTCTTTTCTAGTTGTTGAAAGGATCAAGTAACGGTTTTGTGTCGGGGCCGTCGGGGGTTATTTTTTTTTTAATTTAGTGTTTTTTTTTTGTCGTTAAGTTCTAATAGTATGTCATTGTTTGTTCCAGGTGTCCTGGTATCAGAACTCGTTCCCTCTGAGCGCGTCTGAGAGGATCACGATGTCGGCGCGAGGAAATAATCACACGCTGCAGATCGCTAACGTACAGCCAGAGGACTTCGGCAACTATAGGTGAATATAATTATATTCATCATCATCATCATCATCATCATTTCAGCCAGTAGACGTCCACTGCTGGACAAAGATCTCCACAACGATCGGTCCTGCGCTGCCCGCATCCAGCGGCTTCCCGCGACCCTTACCAGATCGTCGGTCCACCTTGTAGGGGTCCTGCCCACGCTACGTCTTCCGGCGGCGCGCAGTCGCCATTCAAGAACCTTTTTTCCCCAACGGCCATCGATTCTACGTGCAATGTACCCTGCCCACTGCCACTTAAGTTTCCCGATTCTTCGGGCTATATCGGTGACTCTGGTTCGCCTGCGGATCTTATCATTCCTGATTCGATCACGCAAGGGAACTCCAAGCATAGCCCTCTCCATCGCTCTTCGGGTGATTTTGAGCCTTCTTATGAGGCCAATCGTAAGCGACCACGTCTCAATTACTGGCAACACACATTGGTCAAAGACTTTAGACTTAAGATACTGCGTTATTATTGGGACGAAAAGATCGCTGCCCAGCCGAATTGGATTCGACGATTGACCTCCTTCTCGTAGTTGGATCTACCTAACCTAGTTCTCAGTATCCAATACTAATTATTAGATTTTTAGAGATTTTTGGAAAATGTTATTATTTTGCTTTCTCCAAGGATCTTCCGCCAAGGAACAGACCTTCCAAACTTTTCATCGTTATTGTAGGCTAGGCCGGGTCGTTACATTACTCTGTTAATAATACCTAATATTAATTTCACATTTTGTTCGACATAACTAAATATTTGCATGCTGTATAATAGACATAGCTAAATAGAGAAACTGTACTATGAACTAGAATTAAGACCTTTTGTACCTATTTAACGCAAATAAATCAATCATTTCATTTCATTTCATTTCATTTGGTCGTTTTATATTGATTTATCGTAAAACCTAGCTTTTTATATACTTGAAATGAAAATGATAGTAATCATTTTCATTTCAATTTATGAACTGTAATTTTATCTTTTACTCTGATGCCTAAGATACAAGTAAATACATACTTAGTTTAGGCATCGTGTTATATTTTAGTCCAATTATATTTTATATTATACCTTATTCTGTGTTTTAGATTAAGTTTTTTGAAATAAAATTTATCTTATCTTATCTTATTGACGGCGGGAAGCTAGTTTAAAATAAACGTTGTGTTTGTCCAGCTGCGTGGCCGACAACAGCCTGGGCCGAGCGCGCCAGCACGTAGAGGTGTCGGGCCGGCCGGGCCCCGCGCGCTTCACCTCCCCGCCCCTCGCGCGCCGCCCGCACTCGTACACTCTCGCCTTCGCCGTCGACAGCTACCCGCCTCTGGACGAGCTGAGGCTGCTGTACCGGCAACTGGCGGTGAGATAACTATCATTTCACTCATGGCCCAAGAAAACAAGGTCTTGCAATTAGACCACGTGACTGACACGAGCCTACGTCAATTCTACGTCTTTTTGCCTGTTCATCCTTGTCGAAGGTTACGTATTACAATCTCTAAAGTTCATATATCTAACGTCGTAATGCCTACGGACGAAAGGCCTAAATTTCAAAATACCTATGGTCAGAAGGCCTAATTTTAAAACATCTAATAGTCGTTTTAGCTAACTTTTGTTATACCTAAATTTATAATGTCTAAGTTTAAGTAATCTAATGGACAAAAAGCTTAATATTATAATATCTAATAGTCGTTAACTATAAGTAGGCGACCGGGTATTTTAAATAAAACAATAGGTATGTAATGCGTTTTAATCATAATGTTTATGTCAAAGGTGCAATTTACCTAAATTAAACATTTAATTTTTTTTTATTCATACTTTTAATTGAAAAATTATTAAGAAATAAAAAAGGAAAAATGCCCCCCTTTTTTGTTTTAATATTATTTTTTATATGGAATTCTAGAAAAAAAAATTAGCGCCCTTTTTCAATTTTTTAATAATATTTTTATTTGCCCCCCTTTTTCATTCTTTTATTAATTTTTTTTATTTATTATGATAAAAAAATAAAATTAAATGCCCCCTTTTATATTATTATTTAATATTAATTATAATTTGGACTTTTTATAAAAATGAAATAAATTGCCCCTCCCCCTTTTTTTATTTTTTTTATTAATATTAAATTTGGAAAAAATATTTTAAAAAATGCCCCCTTCTTCATTTCTATTATTTTATTACAAAAAAATAAGAAGGGGTGCTTTACTATAATCTTTTTAAATATTATTAATAAATGAAGTAAAATTAATATAAAGGGGGGCTTAATTTTTTATTATTACCCATAGTTTATTTATTTTTGTATTATTTACTTTTTCACAAAAAAAAAACAAGTACCAATATTTTAAAAACAAGAATGTTCGGTGATTCACCAGAAAGCTGAATTCTAAGTGAAATGTAATAAGGATTGACCATTTTACGTTAAATACGAATCGGCTCGCGGTTCTCTTAGAATTCAATTTATAAATCCTTTCGCAGTTCACTTTTCTTAAATGGCGCTTTTAGGCCCCCAGAATTATCAGCTGTCAGTTATTAAGTCGATAAAATATTTTTCATTTTCAGTGTGTGTGTATTAGTAATTTATTTATTCACAACCACTTTGCTTTAAAATTAACTCTTTCAAAGTCTTTCGTTTATGAGGTTATTTAACTTTAGGCGTTGGAAACGTAGGTCTTATAAAGTTTAGACCAAACAATGCTTAGTTGTTTTAAAATTAGATCTTCTGTCCATAGGTGTTTTACACTTTAGGCCTTTCGTCCAATAGGTATTTTAAATTTTAGGCCTTTCGTCCGTAGGCATTACAAAGTTAGATATATGAACTTTAGAGATTGTAATACGTAACCTTGTCGAATGTATGTAATAGATAAGGATGAACAGCTCAAAATGACGTAGGCTCGTGTCATTCACGTGGTCTAATTGCAAGACCATGTTTTCTTGGACCATGATTTCACTAAAGTCAGGTTTTTTATTCGAAGTAAGATTTTCGCCGTCAAATTTAGTGATGTTATTAAGTTTTGCTCAAACCAAAGCTGGCTGTCGTTTCGCACTAATAAAGAATAAATTCTTAAAAAAATTAAAGTGTCTCCTTACCTTCCTAACCTCCTTCCTTCGTGCGGCACTCCTACACAATAGGAAAGTGTCCTGGAGAAAATAAATCGATTCTAATTAGTCCGTCAGTTAGATTATCGAAAAAAATTTAACACGTTTTTTTTTTCAATTTCACAATGATATATCGCATCAAAATGTAGGAGAAGCATGGAAAATGAAAATGAAATATGTTTTAATCGAAGTAAGATTTTACAAATCACTTTTCGACGTCGAGGCGGGTTCACAATTTGGCTGTCTTCTGTGGAGAAGAACCCGCCGGAAGAAACTCCACAGGCGTTGCATCTTTTCAAACTATTTTACAAAAAATATTATTTATTCAATTTGATTCATATAACAAATAAAATATAACAAATGGACTTAGTAACATAGGTAATCTTAGAGCAACGCGGTACGGAAGGCCGGCGTTGCTCTAAGTAGGTAATAGTGTAACTATGTTAATACTTCCATGAGGAGAAGAGTGCTATGACGTCACTAATTGTATGGCGGCGTGTAGTCACTGGAAATTTCAAAGTGCAGTATCTATCGTCACAGAAGAAAATATAGTAGGTACTACCCGTAGTATCGTAGTCGGCATTTTTCGTTTGCCAGACAAAAAAATACGTGTACATTATTTTTTTGTAATTTGACTGACGGTCTAATTTGATTTTTTTAGGACACTTCCTTATTATACGAAAGCTTTTGTTGAAACGCACTCGCTCGAAATAACTCGATTTTTTAATGCTGGCAGATAAACGAGTCGTTCCAGCAGCCGGGGCGCTGGCACGACGTGGTGATCCCCGCCCCTCCCCCCGCGGGCGCGCTCACTCACACAGTAGAGCACGAGCTCAAAGGGCTAGAGGCCGGAGCCTTCTACGAGGCGATAGTCCAGGCCAAAAACAGATACGGATGGAACGAGGTGAGCCCTTTATGAAAAACAATTTAAAAAATATGCATTCGTTTTGAGTTTATAAGGTTAAAATTAAGGCGGCAATATAGTGGCCACTGCCTTGTAAAGGTTTAATAATGAATACGAATACAAACAAACTAACGAATCCTTGTCGGTCGGCGAAGCGAAGTGTGAAGAATCTGTACGGCGTAGACCTTCCGTAGAGCACTACTACGGCGTAGCAATTACGTAGCAGGAGCTACGAGATGTAGTATCACTTGGTTATACAGTCCGTGGCGGATCTAAATGAGCGTGTCCTCGGGCGCTGCTCGCTATACAAGAGACTGGCAAACATATAGTGAGCAACACGCAAGGCGTTGGTTCCGATCCGACACAGGTTACGTTTATTTAGATCCTTGTTGGTCTGTAGAGCGAAGTGTGAAGAATCTCTACAGCGCGGCGTAGACCTTCAGTAGACCGCTGCTACGGCGTAGCAATTACGGGGCAGGAGCTAAGAAATGTTGTATCACTTGGTTAAATTCAGTCTACAGCTGCTGGTCAAATTCCTCTCCCAAAAGTCTTTACAGTCAATCAGTACAACTGAGCTAGTTATCCAGCGTTTTCCCGCATCAATAACCAGGTCTTTAATAATCCACCAAGTTAAGAGATGAAAGTTAAGTATGTCTACAAGTATGTAAGTCAAACTGAGCACTATTCAACCAAAACTTACTTCTTCACAGGTGAGCGACATCTTCCAATTCAACACGCTGGGTGCCATGCACACAGTCCACGCAGACGAGCTAACGCCATTCTTCGGCGCAGCGTCCGAACTACGACTGACCGCAACTGCCGCCGCGCTCGCCTTATATACGCTGCGAGCGCTCGCCTGATTGGTCGAGAGATAGCCTATCGGGTGGCCGAGGATAGACTAGCGGTAAACTATCATGCTATCAGACAGCTGGAAAAATAAGAGATTTTGGTGTGTCCAACATGCCAATTTGAAATTGATCAAAAGAGCTAACCTTTACCTTGGATATTTATCTTGGTTTAAAATTTAAATTAGAAAAAGATTTAATCCACAGAACAGACGACATTTGAATAAATAGCGACTTTGCTCTAACACAGTAAAGTGCAATTCAGATCGCACTGCGCCATTCGCCTCCCTCCCCTACTAGTTCTTTCTCTTTCTATCTTGCTATAGCTCAACTCTTCTATCTACCGCTACATGCTTACTGTTAATGAATAACCCCTGGATAAGACTTGAAAACTTAAAACGAAAATGTCTGCTAGCATGATATTTTTAAATCAAAAGCACGGTTTGTCCGTCTTAAAAGTACCTACCTTAGATTTTTGAACATGTTGTCGATATCGACTCTAACGCCCAAGTAATATTATTTTTGTAATAGTATTTAAGTTTTGTTTTCTCATTTTGATAGCAGTGGAGTGACTTTTTAAATCAAAACAATCATTTTTGCTGCTGGAGCGACAAATATACAGACCGAGAAAGATCTAAACGTATGTGTCTTGTGTCGTAACTAACGCCTTGCGTGTTGCTCACTATATGTTTGCCAGTCTCTTGTATAGCGAGCAGCGCCCGAGGACACGCTCATTTAGATCCGCCACGGACTGTATAACCAAGTGATACTGCATTTCGTAGCTCCTGCTACGAAATTGCGTAGTCGTAGCAGTGGTCTAAGAAAGGTCTACGCCGTAGAGATTTTCCCATTTTGCTTTGCAAGGTACTGTGCAAAGATATTTAAAGTCACGGCCATTTGCGTTTGTTTTTTTTTATATATTATATCGTAAAACGATTTTTGAAACACCAAAGATTAATTTAGACCCTAATTATAAGAAATGTTGTGAGTTTAGACTGCGCTTTGATTTATTTATATTTTTGTCTACTTTGTTTAAAATTAATACTACACAGGAGAGTAGAAAAGTAAATAACGATGCATGGGACTAACTTCATCAAAACAATCAATGACAAAAAACTTAAAATAAACTTTTCTTCGAACAGAGGGCGCTAATAGCTTATTGCAAATACTGCAGGTTTATCACTACATAAATAAAACAAAGTCGCTTTCTCTGTCCCTATGTCCCTCCCTTTGTACACTTAAATCTTTAAAACTACGCAACGGATTTTGATGCGGTTTTTTTTAGTAGATAGAAGGATTCAAGAGGAAGGTTTATATGTATAACACATGCATAATATACTTAAGAATAATCCACAATAACCATTTTCCCGTGCGGAGCCGGGGCGGGTCGCTAGTAAATTATAATAATAACCTTCTAGCGCCATCTGGTGTGGTTGCCATTTGATTTCTACTCTCTTGATGAAGTAAAGCATGACCAGAAAAAACCTGCTCTGGGGGCGCCACGTCTCGTAAAACTTTTTGGTAACAGCAACAAAAAAATATGTTGCATTAAATTACTAATATGGCGGGGAATTTTATTTTTCTTGTCAGGTTTTACATTATCCGTCATTGTAATAACTCAAGTAGACATGACGTGGGTAACATGCAATGCTTTAGAGTCCACGTTCAGTTAGAACTTTGTCGGTCTGTAAAGCGAAGTGGAAAACCTCTACGGCGTGGATATTCCGTAGACCACTGCTACGGCGTAGCAATCACGTAGCAGGAACTATGAAATGTAGTTGGTTATACAATCCGTGGCGGAACTAAATGAGCGTGTCCTCGGGCGCTGAGAGCTATACAAGAGACTGGCAAACATATAGTGAGCAACACGCAAGGCGTTAAGTTAGTTCAGACACAGGACACGTTCATTTAGAACCTTGTCGGTCTGTAAAGCGAAGTGGAAAAATCTCTACGGCGTAGACCTTCCGTAGAGCACTGCTACGGCGTAGCAATTACGTAGCAGAAGCTACGAGATGTAGTATCACTTGGTTATTCAGTCCGTGGCGGATCTAAATGAGCGTGTCCTCGGGCGCTGAGAGCTATACAAGAGACTGTCAAGCATATAGTGAGCAACACGCAAGGTGTTGTTAGTTCCTTTACGGGCCTCGTTCATTTTTTGTAATTTACATTTATTTTAGTAAATTTGATTATTATTATTCAGATCCTTGTCGGTCTGTATGAAGCCGTAAATATTACACAAAATTGTAAGTAGATTTAATTGTCATTCATCATTCATCAAAATTATAGAATATAATTAGAATCTTCTAGTCGTCAAACAATCTTCTACAAATATTAATTTTGAGTACTTTTTATGAAATATATAAAGATATTTTTTTATTTTACTTATTTCCTATATAATATGTAATCGACTTGACACGATGGTCTATAACTACGTTTTATATAATTATCAATAACAATAATATTATTATATATATTTAAAAAACAAATTTTTTTAATACGTCATCCGCATAAATGAATTTATTAACTATATTTAAGTAGTTAATATATTATCTTAAGCAATAAATCGTGTTAGTGATAAAGCTATTTAGAAATAATATGAATAATGTGTATTTTTACCTTGATATTATTTTGTAGCGTTTTTAAATGTCTAGGTGCAATATTATTTGTAACTAAAAACTCAAAAGCAATATAATTACACATCACTAGCTTTTATTTATAATAAATTAAGAATATGTACTAAATTATATTTATTGCTATTTATTACAAAATACTTTTAATTGCGTAAAAATCCAATTGTGTATAATGATAATCATCACTGCCGATCTTGACAAGACAAACGATGTTTTATTTTTACTCTATATTAATTTTAAGAATTAAACTAACATTATATTTTACGAAATTTCGGCCGAATGTTGTATTTTAAGCAAAAAAAACCTAGATTGTAACTTTTCTAGAAAATATTTAACTAAATACTATATTATAGTTTGGTAAAGTGTAAATTCGGTGGCTGTAGAAACTCGCCTAAAATATTTTGATTTTTCAAAAATCCGATCATGTAAGTAGTTTAATAAACGTGTAAGTTTATTACAAAATATAAAATTTACAGAGTTGTTTCATTTTTCTTTATGGTTCCATATTTTTTATTAGTTCTTAAACTATTTAAGAGATGGCACTTGAACGTTTTCATCAAAGATCACGGGTTTTTCCCACCTCCGTGGGTTTTATAGTAGACTAGAATACATTTTTACTGAACACTGTATTTAAATGTCAGTTTATTTATAAATCGTCGTAAAAGTTGCTTACATTTATCTTACGACAGGAAATACCAAATATAAAATTCTATAGACGCAAAACGCAAGGCGTTAGTTCCTGTACAGGTCACCGTTAATTTAGATCCTTGTCGGTCTGTAAAGCGAAGTGGGCAGAATCTCTACGGCGTAGACCTCCCGTAGAGCACTGCTACGGCGTAGCAATTACGTAGCAGGAGCTACGAGATGTAGTATCACTTGGTTATACAGTCCGTGGCGGATCTAACCCTTAAACAGGCCCCGTGTGCACTGGCATTAAAACATATTTTTAAATATGGTGTGGTCTTAATTTTTACCTATACAATGTATACCTAAGATCTGTTTCTAATAAATAATAAAATAAAGTAAAAAAAAAAGTGGTCGTATTATGCACTATGCCTGTTGAGGAGCTCTCTGACGTTTCATAATTTATTTCCATTATCCATATTTATAATTAGGAACTGCATAGTTTGAACTTTAATCTCTTTACTGATAACAGGCAATGAATATTGTTTATTGTTTAAACGTAGTATGTCATTTTAGTTATTTATGTTTAAAAAAGTAGAATGTTATTTTTATAAAAAAAATACAATTATATTTTAATTTCAAAATCATATCTTATTATGTATAATGGAAACAGTGTCCATGTCATACCACTGCCAGACGGGCATAGGGCATATAATGACCACTTTCTTTGAATAATGATTTTTCCTAAAATGAAATGTTTAGTTAAGAATGTTTCGCTTCATACGAAAGATACAAATATTGGTAATCAAATAAAGGATTTATCAATTAAAAAAAAAGCAAAAATCACTAAAAAACTCCAATTACCTAGGTGGTCGATAAATCGTACTATACCTGATTAAGGGCTAAATGAGCGTGTCCTCGGGCGCTGCTCGCTATACAAGAGACTGGCAAACATTATAGTGAGCAACACGCAAGGCATTAGTTCCATTACTTTTCTCATTTGCGTCTTAATTAAAAGTTTAATTAAGGTTAAAAAAAACTAGTATATTTTTAACAAGTTTTTATTATTTTCAAAAAGTGTAGCATAGTACAATAAAATATTTACAATTTCGCTAATCAATAAACTCTCATACACAGACACAGCGTTATAAAAAACTTCGACGCACATTTCTTAATTGTCACCGTGCAACACAAAAGGGTGAAATATTAATAAAAATAGCAACACTGGTAGACCAGTCGTCGCAGTGGTTGTGTAACCCAAACAATAGCACAGAATAAATAATAGTACTAGCTACAACAGGTGACAATAACAAAAAACAAATTTGGAATTTGCATTATGGTTTGTTTCATATTAATCCGGACAAAACTTCATACGTTGACAAAAAATACTAAAAACCAATTTAGAAGGATTTAAGAAGCGTTACAGAGCAACTCCAGATTTTTCAAATATTTTGTGTCTCTAACTGTCTGTTTGTACGGGCTAATTTCCGAAACTGTTGGACCGATTTAAATGAAATTTAGCGTGGTGGTACCTTATATCCCCGGTCAACATCTTGGATACTTTTAATCGCGGAAAATTAAGTTAAAAAACTATAGTAACTTATACGGCTCAGCATATTGTACGAGCTTATCTCCGAAACTGTTAGACCGACTTTAATGTTTTTTTTTATGGTTGTACCTTATATCCCTGGTCCACATCTTGGATACTTTTAAACAGCGAATACTGGCAAACAGCTAGTAAATAATAAAATTACAGTGTTGTCAATGATAGCATTATTATTTCAACTTTTTGTGTTGCCCTGTGACATAGAAAAAAAGATAGGTAAATTAAATAATATATAAATAATAGGTATGACTAAGTAACAATTTTTTATGTTTTATCTCTTAACTAAATCAGGGTGAACAGGCCTTAGAATCAGACCACAGTGCACAGAGAGAATTAAATATTTTTACATACAACCTTTGAATTTCATGGGATCGTCAAATAAACGTACACAAGCCAGCACATGCGGTTGGACATTCGCACTACGAAATTCAACCCTACCGCTACGGAATACGATAGGTCAACAAGTCCAGCCGCATATGCTGGCTACTGTACACTGAGCCATCGACGCTCTGCTCTGACAAAAAAATCACATTCTGTACAGGACTATAAGATTGTTTGTTCTGCAGGTATATATAAAGAGTTCTCGATCACATATTCGTACTGTGTATCCTCACCGCGCCTGCGCCGATGGCGGAAAAGCAGCTGAAAACAAAATTAAATAGTAATCACTACATAGTATCCCTATATCCCATGGCCCAGAAGAAAATAATAGTACTAACCCGTACCAGCAGCACACTCCCCCCCCACCTTGGCACTCCCCCCCGCCCGATATAGCGCCCCACGCCCCGCCCCCCGCAGGCGCAAGGGACTGTGGAGGGGGTGGAGGGGGTGTGCATACATAGCGCCTAGCGCCATTCACAAGTACTTGATATTCAGTTGTTATTCACAAAGAAGTAGCTTGTCAAAATGCGTTTTCTGTGTATGTGTTTATCACTTCACTACATAGTATAAAACAAAGTCGCTTTCTCTGTCCCTATGTCCCTCCCTTTGTACGCTTAAATCTTTAAAACTACGCAACGGATTTTGATGCGGTTGTTTTTAATAGATAGAGGGATTCAAGAGGAAGGTTTATATGTATAATACATGCATAATATACTTAAGAATAATCCACAATAACCATTTTCCCGTGCGGAGCCGGGGCGGGTCGCTAGTAATTGTATATTTTATTGGTGACCAATTATTTGCATGTAAATTTATGATTGTTAAATCAATTCTTCAATAGTCTTATAATTGTTACAAGCCATGACTTAATTTATGTATACCTAAATAATTTGTACGCCATTAGGCAGATCACAGTGTACTATATAAATCTTTACTATCACCCTAAATAACCTGTGTATCACAAATAAATATATTTGAATTTGTATGGAGTGACCGCCCAGTGTCAATGCTTAGAAAGCTCACCGTTCGTCTGTCGTCGGGTACCTCTGCCTCCGGTTCAATCTCCATGACGGTCGCTCGTTTCTCCGGAGACGATGTCGGCTCTTCCTTTATTATAATCTGGAAATAACGTTATCTAATATTACTCGTTAACAGCTCATATATGTCCCCACCGAGGGGCTCGAGCCTACCCTGATACCAGGGTGAATAGGCCTTAGTCGACCACGCTGGCCCAGTGCGGGTTGGTCAACTTCACACACAACCTTTGAATTTCTTCGCAGGTGTGTGCAGGTTTCCTCACGATGTTTTCCTTCACCGTAAGAGCGTCGAATAAACGTACATATAAATTCGAAAATCGAAAACACATTGGTACGTGCCGAGGTTTGAACCATCGAACTTCGGAACGGAAGTCAACGGGCCTAGCCACTTGGCCACCGACGCTCTTCATCTAATATTAATAAAGATTAATTCTCCAAAATACAGGGTAGAAAGAGGCAGCTTAGCAACTACTGAAAGGCAGGGTTTGTTTTACCTGGTTAAAATTTCAAACCAGGTATATCGTATCTACATACATTGCGCTAGAGAGCGTTATCGTTTCGGTATCACCCTACCAGAAACTTTTCTGTTTTTTTTTTAATTAATTACGCTAGCTTCGCCCAATATGTCTCTAAGGGATGGGATAATGCCTCTTAGGAATGAGTTGAATGAGACAACATGTGCGAGCGGCACACCCGTCTTGCTTACTCCACGCTCGCAATATTAACCTGATTTTTTCCAGCGGCGATACCTGTTCAAAACGACATTTCGCTCCGAGCAGATTTCAAGAGAACATTCTTTCATCCTTATTCACTATCTATCCAGATCACCACGTTAGCACCCATTTTCACCTCATTATCCCCCAGTTCACCTCGTTAGCACCCATTTTCACCTCATTATCCCCCAGTTAACCTTTTAGCACCCATTTTCACCTCATAATACCCCAACTCACCTTGTTAGCCCCTAATCTCTGCCCCAGTTTCTGCGCGTCTCGTAGTCTCCTGGCCGCACTCTTGTAAGGCGCGGGCATCTTCAAATGCACCGTTTGGTAATGCAACTTCATGCTGTTGGATTGAGTGAACGCCTTGCCGCATTCTAGACATGAATACACAGCTAACGAGGTATCGTTAGCACCCATTTTCACCTCATTATCCCCCAGTTCACCTCGACAGCACCCATTTTCACCTCATTATCCCACAGTTCACCTCACTAGAACCCATTTTCACGTCTCCCAGTTTCCCTCGCTAGCACCCATTCTCACTTCATTATCCCCCAGTTCACCTCGCTATCACCCAGTTCACCTTTTAGCTCCCATTTTCACTTCATAATACCCCAGCTCACCTTGTTAGCCCCTAATCTCTGCCCCAGTTTCTGCGCGTCTCGTAGTCTCCTGGCCGCACTCTTGTAAGGCGCGGGCATCTTCAAATGCACCGTTTGGTAATGCAACTTCATGCTGTTGGATTGAGTGAACGCCTTGCCGCATTCCGGACATGAATAAGGCTTTACGCCTGTGTGTACCTGAAGGTAAATAAGATCAAATTGAAATACCTAGTTTATTTGCATCAAAACATGATTACTACCAATTACAGACTAGCTTCTCGCCGCGGCTCCACCCGCGTTATAGTTTTTCCCGCGGGAATGAGGAATTATCCCGCGGTAAAATTTAGTCTATGTTCTTCAGCAAGGTCTATTCTATCTTTGTGCCAACTCCGCCTGCTTTAACTATTTTTCCCGTGGGAATAAGAAATTTTCCCGCGGTAAATTGTAGCCTATGTTCTTTTCTAAGGTCTATTGTATCTTTTTGCCAAGTTTCACCAAAATCGGTTCAGTAGTTTTCAAATTCAAATAATTCAAAATTATTTATTTTGTTCCACATAATTTATCTTATACTAATGATAGGAGTCTCCTAGTAGGCAAGTAAAGTTTGCCCGTGTTAGGAGGCTACGCTTCGTTTCCATAGATGACGCTTCGGAGCCTATGCAATGATTAGAAATATTTAAGGTACAACCTACCTACCTTTGGTTACATTACTGAAGTTTTGGTAAAGGATATCTATTAAAAAAAAAATTAAAATATAGCCTATAGATGTTACTCAGGGATCATGTAGCGTTTTAACAGTGAAAGATATTTTTTTAATCGTTTCAGTAGTTTCGGAGCCTATTCGACGCAAACAAACAAACAATCAAAGAGCTCTGTAAGCGCAATGCTGAATAAGTCCCCCACCGCTGCCGCGCGCCCCTCCCCCTGTCGCTATTAACTCGATGCTTTTCGCGCCGCCGTTCGCTCCGCGATTCGCGCCGCCGCCCGTAGCTGTCGCGTCGCGTCGTCGCCATCAGCAATGATCAGGAGGTTAGGGTTCACACACAAAACTACGATGCGATGCGAATCAGGGGCTCTACTCTTTGAATCAATATCGATCCTGATTTCTACCCAATGAAATACCAAAGCCAATTTTAGACCGCTACTCTTGAAAATCTGCCCGCCAAGAGTTGACAAATGTACGATTCCATTTAGTTCACTTAATTTCCGCCCAATATGAAACCAAGGTGGCGCTAGTGTGGCATTCGAGAGTACAAAACGCCCGATCTCAATGTCGACGGATCGGAATCGCCGTCAAGAGTAGGCCCTCAGATCGGAAGTTCTTGCGATGCATTCATGCGGGCTCGCAGAAAGTTGCGATGCGATGCGAATTCACAGTAATGTGTGGTATGTATGGTAACCCTTAGGGCGTCTGAGTTGGTCCATCAGTCTTCACGTTTCAACTATAGAACCAGAATACCAAATAGTAGTCCCTACAGAAGCTGCACTAGGCGACATAATTAATATAAATTGCAACCCTAGCTCCGTTATAATAAAGTGCAATTCAGATCGCACGGCGCTAGGCGAAAAGAAGTAGTTGCTGCATCTCTCTCTCTCGCGTATTGCGCCACTCTACTAACACGTCTAGGGAATGGAGAATTGGTCCTGGGTCGGCCCGAGACCGCTCGGCCGGGCGGTAGGTAGTTATAGCGCGCAAGTACATGGAGTGAGGGAGGCCTGCTATAGATATAGCTAAACTCAATCTACCTCTAGGGTTCTAACTAGTGATGTGCCGTTCCCAGGAATATATCCAACGAAATTTGCTGTTCAAGCTGGCTAGATGTGGTAGACCGGGTTGGTGTTTTCCGGTTAGGTAGGAACCTAACGACCCGACCGACCCTACAGATCTCACTGACTCGTCCTAGTTGCCCTCAAACGGAAAGTAGCATTCTTAGTGTGATAATTATTTGTCTAAGCAATTGTATGCCGGCTTATAGTTGTAAGCAAGCTGTTAACACAGTAAAACCAGTAAGTAATCTTCATACAAACGTGCCGCTGTCGTCGGTTTGGATGTGTACGTCCGCGCCGCGCGCCGTGTAGGTAGGCACGCGCTGTCACGCACACACTAGCATACAATAAGAGGGAATAAGGGGGGCGGCGCGGTGGCAGTATGGAGTACTATTATTTTCTTCTGTGGTATGGGCCCAATGCAAGCGTGTGCGTGACGGCGCGTGCCTACACGGCGCGCTCACATCCAAACCGATGCGGCCAGTTGGTATCGAGATAACTTACTGTTCTGAGTCTACTGTGCTGTTAATGACGATAAAAGGTTACGAACATCTTTAGTGTTGCAATGAGCATATTTTTTTACAGAGAAAATAACTGTTTTCCTATAAATAAAAAGTATATTGCAGCTATTTAAAACTTGTTCTGACTCGGTAATAGTTGTTACAGAAGTGTATCTTTGACTTAACAAATTTACAATAAATAAATAAAAACAAAAAAAAAAAAAATATTAGTATAGAACTTAAAGCCTGACCTAAGGAAATAAGAAACCTGCTCTGGGGGCGCCACGTGTATACTTTTACGACTATGGCCACAATTTCCCTTATAAAATTAGTTCCATTGAAATTCCGCAATATGGCGAGGTTTCTTATTTCTTTGGTCAGGCTTTACATATGATACCTAACCTAAATCAAATCTAAATAATAACAATATGAAAAAAAAACACCAGTAAAATAGCAGTTTAACATTTATTTACAAAAATAAAACAAAAATACATCTCTTTGCACTGCCGTATCGCGATATTTACATTGAACAAGATTAACAATCACACAAATAAATTTTATAACCTAATTGAATTTTTATCGAAATTTTGGTCGTAGGATAGTATACGTTTTCAGTCGTATACAGCCTATTCCTATTTATTGCTTCCGTATGATTAACTCTGACACTATAGACACTGCGAGGTTAAAAACATGCAAAATTTCAAGGTGTACAATTATAGACCCTATCAAGTTGAATTTACCGCGCTTTTGCGAGGTTAGAAACACACCAAAAGGGTTTTAAACGCAAAATTTCAAAGTGTACAATTATAGACCCTATTTAGCTGAATTTACCGCCCTTTTGCGAGGTTAGAAACATGCCAAAAGGGTCTTAAATGCGAAACTTCAAGGTATACAATTATAGACCCTATCTAGCTGAGTTAACCGCGCTTTTTGCGAGGTTAGAAAGTTAGGAACAGGCCAAAAGGGTCTTAAACGCAGAATTCCAAGGTGGACAATTATAGACCCTATCTATTGGAGTTTACCGCGCTTTTTGGGACGGCCGGACGCGGGGCCGGCGGGGCGGGGCAGGGAGCCTCAGGTGCACCGTGTTATAGTGCAGCTTCACGTTATTGGACTGCGAGAATTGGCGGCCGCACTCCGCGCATGCGTACGGCTTTTGACCGCTGTGCACCTGGACAAACGCACAGAATTAAGGCACCCATTTCACGGGAGACAAAAGACGAAAGGGACGCAGTTATGCGTTATGCGGGCACTACATTCTCGACAAAACCCGAGAGCCAAAAGGGATGCATTTATACGCAAGAGTGAGCGCGGTATATTTGCATCTCATTCTAACGCATAACTGCGTCCCTCTCGGCTCTCGGGTTTTGTCGAGAATATAGTGCCGGCTTTAGAATGAGATACAAATACACTGCGCTTGCTCTTGCGCATAACTGCGTCCCTTTCGTCTTCTGTCTTTGACTACCGTGAAATACCTGCCTAACAGGGATGTTGACTGTATTCAAAATACTATGTAGGAAATAAAACATCTAAAATTACTCTAGTATAACTTGTGTACGGGCGGTTTTTGCCAAATTTATGATTTGCTATTGTAAATCAAAATCAAAATCGTAAAAGACAATACAAGCTTGTGACGTCATAAGCTAGCATTCCCTTTGATTTTTCATATAAAATATTGGTTTTGACATTTCATAAAAAGAAGCTCTTTTGACTAGCCAGTCAACATCCCTATTATTATACGGTCAAGAGCACGGGTTACTAAGGTTTCGGGTTCGAATCCTGTTGGGGCGCATGACGGAAAAATCGAATTGTGTGATTCTAGGACATTGTAGAAATAACAAACTTATATGTATGGGAATAGCTTAAAAAATGTTTTTCTGACAAAATGAAATTATCGTTCCGACTCTTGAGATAAATTTGATTTTATGATAAACCTACGACATAGCAAGCAGAGATAACGTGTTTCAGGCAGTATATTATAGGCTCTCCTTGCCGCCCTTACTCGTGTCTTTGGATTTCGAGTTTGAAAGAACAATGTGGGAAGGCTTTTTGAGGGCAGACGATCTAGTTAGACTTGGCTCTGTGAAAACGTATTTTCTAGAATAAACGCATTTAAGAAACCGGTGAATGTATAACCGTAAAACTGCGAACTCAAAATGGCGACGTAATACAAGCGAGAAGAAATTACTAGAATTTAATATGCGCCAAAATGAGTGCCCCGCCCGATATAGCGCCCCACGCCCCGCACCCCGCAGGCGCCGCGGGAATCCGCCGGTGGTGTTCGGGGGTGTTTTACATAGCGCCTAGCGCCATTCACTTGTAGTTGATATTCAGTTGTTATTCAAAAAGAAGTAGCTTGTCAAAATGAGTTTTCTGTATGGAGTGACCGCCCAGTGCTTCTAGGACGCTCTGAACACAGCACGGTTCGCGTCGCAATAGCTGTGGTAGCGGCAGGGGAGTGCGGCGGCAGAGCCCGCCCCACTCCGCCGCCGCCGCACCGATCTCATCTGTGTACGCTAATATGCGTTCAGTGTTCCTCTAAATGTGTGAATGTGTACACACCCCTGAGCAAGGCAGTGTTTACAGAGGACTAGAAGTTTGGTCCGTATTGTACTAGCAGAATAATTACTGTGCTCATTAATAAACTTTTGAACGATTTAATAAATAACAATTTTCGTGTTTTTAGGCGTTTTACAACATAATCTAGTTAAGTCAAAGATACTTTCTTTTTGAAAGTTCACTTACACACTGTCTGGTAATAGTGTAGAAACAAAAACACTAAAGAAACGCTGCTATTTTCAGTATTTAATCCGTTTCAAGCTGTAAAGTGAGTGACTTAGATCACACTAGCGTTTTTACCGACCTTACGACCGTATACAATCATAGGCAGCAATGCGAGTAAAACAAAAGACGGACGCGGATGATTGTATGCGCGACGCACATAGACGACCCTCAAAAGACGCTAGTGTGGGGAGGTTTCCTTGAAGACGAATTTATTTAAAAACGGACAAGAAATAGTACTACTTATACGTAAATTTTTCAAATTTAGATAATTACGTAAGAAAATACTATAGACGACGGCTGCATGATTCCATGTTTTTGCCTGTTCCCAATAGAGACAGTCAAAAGAAAAAAGAAGAAAAGAATGGCCGCTCGGTGTTTATGCAAGTGTTTTTGACAAAAGAAATTCGACATTAACGAAACACACAGTGACTTAGGGTTGCAAATTACCAAAGATAATTATCCATCCTTGGTATAATTTATGCTTTTAAATAAAAGTAGGTGTATGACATTTGACGTTCGTTTGGCGTTTGGATACACGCCTGACATCGTGACGTAAAAACAAAGAGTTATATGTGTTTGGATACACGCAATTTTTTTGTACACGTTATAATCAGTGATAATTATCAATACGTAATTATCTTTGACATATATCAATTCATTGAATTTTAGTGCAACCCTGGTTAATGTAAACAAAATATGCTTTCTGACACCGAAATAACCCTGTATTATAAAGCCTGACCAAAGAAATGAAAATCCTCGCCATATTGCGGAATTTCAATGCAACTAATTTTATAATGGAAATTGTTGCCATATACATAAAAATATACACGTGAGTAGGTTTTATATTTCTTAGGTCAGGCTTTACCTATAAACAGGGTTTAAGTATCGCCAATAATCGCCATAACAATTAATACTGAAAGGAAATAAGAAAGAAAGAAAAAGTTAATTTAAGTCAATGGATCTGTCCCCCTAGCTTGAGCACTATGAAACCCACCATATTGATATATCCTTCAAAAATACGGATGTTGACTGGCCAGTCAAAAGAGCTTCCTTTTATGAAATTTCAAAAACAATATTTTATATGTAAAATTAAAGGGAATACTAACTTATGACATCACAAGCTTGTGTTGTCGTTTTTTGTACAATTTTTAAAAAATTGCAAAAATCGCCCTATTCGACCTATTCTATTATAATATTATCTTTTTGTTTTATGTGTTGTTTATGTATTTCTCTATTATGTATCTTTTGTTAATTCTGTGTGTTTGCTTGTGCAATTTGTATGTTTAATCTTACTCTTTATGATTTATGTTTGTGCTACCTGTGTTTTGTGTGCTAAAGCCCGACCAAAGATATATGACACCTCGCCATATTGCGGAATTTCAATGGCACTAATTTTATAAGGGAAATTGTTGCCATAGTCGTAAAAATATACACGTGGCGCCCCCAGAGCAGGTTTCTTATTTCTTTGGTCAGGCTTTAATAAAGTTTCAATCTATCTATCTATCTACTGCGTACGTAACATGAAGTGCTATGAGAAAAGTTTGTCGCACATTTAACTGTCAAAAAGTTGCGAGAATAGGATAAGAGAATACGCACGACAAAATTATGTCTGTCACGCGTGGACGGGCATGTTAGAGGGGCTGGAGTAATTTCACATGTTTTATTTCCTACATAGTGTAAGATAATTTATTTTGAAAACAGTCAACATCCCTCTGATGTGTATCGATGGGCGATCATGCTAGGGGGACTGGCCCAGTGTGCGACACGATATAAACTCACCCGATTGTGTCTGACGAGTGCTGCTTGGCTGCTGAAGGCTTTCGGACACTCGGGGCATTGGTACGGCCGCTCGCCTGTGTGAGTTCGGGTGTGCAACTGGAATGACAACAACTAGAGTTACAAAATTGATACCTTCTTCACAGAATAAATAATAGTACTAGGTACAGAAGGCGCGCTCTCTGATAGCAAACGTGGGAATTTAATTCTAGCTACCACGCCACTAACGTTCAAATTACATTTAACGCGTCGAACGTGACCCTGGCTATAAGGCGTTGTCCTAATAGAACGCGATTACGCGATCATCGCAAGTTCGCGCGAATTTTACTCGTACGAACGCGCGATCAAACATATTGAAGTCGAATAGGTGTCCTAATAGACGATCGCGCGATTGAACGATTTCTTCATACATTTGACAATCGCGCGTTCGCGCGAACTTGCGATGATCGCGTAATCGCGTTCTATTAGGACAACGCCTAATAGCCTACCGTTTGTCGTTGCGCTCGTATTAAAACAAACTGCACCTTAAGACCGCGCCGCGAGAGTCCGTATTACCACAGACTAAATAATAGCGTCTTCACAAGCGCGCGCGTTTTTCCTACTAAAACGTAGGTACATTCTGGAGCGGGCGCGGAGTGCGCCGGGCCTGCCTACTTCAAACTTGCTTTTCGCGTGGGTTTCGAGGTTAACCTTCCTCACAAACCCTGGTGTTGTGAATTACTTGTTTATCGATTGTACATAATTGCACATCACTAGACGCACGGTACATCACTATTGTAAGATTAAAAAATAAGAACTGTCATCGATACCGTGCCGGCCAAACCAGACCGTTGTAAAGTTTTTATCTGATTTAAATATAGAAAACCTCGTAAATTACTCTGGACTTTCATTCAAGATCCACCAAAGCACCTACAACACCACG
Organism: Teleiodes luculella; assembly: GCA_948473455.1. Lineage (NCBI taxonomy): Eukaryota > Metazoa > Arthropoda > Insecta > Lepidoptera > Gelechiidae > Teleiodes > Teleiodes luculella. The sequence continues at coordinate 1,671,639 of OX419609.1, read as the reverse complement.
GCGGAAGAGATCCGCCACAACACCTGGTGTCAGAATTATCACGTAATTGTCCGAAAACAAAGATGATTCCGTGCTTCGAAAGGCAAGTAAAGCTGTGGGTCCCCGCTACTATCTACGGATGTATTCGTTATAGGAGCCTAAGGCGGTTCTATAATTCCGACACCAGGGTTTGTTATGTTAACCCTTTATAAGGCAAAACAACTTTACAAAATGCATTCGTTTTCGGCTTTATGTTGAGAGTATAAGGTTAAAATTATGGTGGCAATTGTAATGACGCCGGTGGCAGAGGGGTTGTTGACTAGACACAAGCCCAGCTTTAAGTTCATTTATTGAATATTACTCTATCCTATATTGGCAAAGTAGAGCCAAGTGGGTAGAGCCGTTGACTTCCATTCGGAAGTTTGCAGGTTCGAACCTCGGACCGTATCAATGTGTTTTCGATTTTGAAGTAATTCAAAGGTTGTGTGTTCGTGACCAACCCGTACTGCGAGGGTGGTCGACTATGGCCTATTCACCCTGATATCAGGGTAGGCTCGAGCCCCTCGGTGGGGACATAAACGAAAATGGTAAATGAGATGAGAATGAGGCAACGAAGTGGCATGTAATGCACCACGTTACAAGGTATAACCTCGAGACCCACCCGATATGCATGCAAGCAATGTCACGGTGTAGGTATAATGTGGTGTCAACCAACCTGTAAGAAGAGCGGCATGGTGAATGCTTTGGGACACAGAGGACACTTGTAGGGCCTTTCACCTGTGTGTATCCTCTGGTGGTAGCGAAGCGCCGCGTTCGACTGAAACAACAACAAAAAATATATAAAAACAAAGTACATTCTAAATTTAAAAACAAACTACTGGTAAAACACTCGCCTCAAAATAATATTATAAAAGGGCCGTCCATTAATCACGTGATCTTTTTTTTTTGAATTTTTTAACCCCTCTCCGCCTTGGTGATACGTGGTAAGGTTTAAGACTACCCCCCACCCCCCCACTAAACTTCACGTGTATTTTTAGTACCTGCAAAGAATCTTAAAACTTTTGGAAGATTATCTTTAAATACAGGTAGTAGCAGTATAAAGTATATCCTCATTTTATTCTGAAATTAAGGACTGTGATAAAAATGCCTAGACAGAAAGGTTGCAGGTTGTTTTTGACTGGAAAAAATTAATACACGTGATATCTTACCACACCCCCTTTCCCCCCTTGTGATATTTCGTGATTTTTGTCAAAACCCCTCCCCCCCTTTCAAGCCTCACGTGATTAATGGACGGCCCCAAAGGCGACAGTTTGTGAGTGTGTGTGTAAACCAATTTCTTGGTCGGCCGTACGTAAAGCAAGCCGTTAGAAGAGTTGACCGATAAAAAAGAGGCAACAAACAACTACGGTAAGCCAATTGGCGCCGTGCGATCTGAATTGCACATTATAGTATAGAGTCAAGAGTTGCTATTTATTTAAAAGATGTGGCCGATTCTCTAGTATTAGACCGAAGTTCGGTTGGGCGGACTCGGGCGTAAGTTTGGCGGCAACTTATTCTATAGAATAGAGCACACATTATTTTGCCGCGTAAGTTAGGCAGGACTAGGTGGGTTTTACGTGGGCTTAGTGTCTTTTGACCCTTACATTCACGATTCGAATGCACAATGACTTGTCTATACTAATATTATAAAGAGGAAAGGTTTGATTATTTGTTTGTTTTTTTTGTTTGTTTGTTTGCATCGAATAGGCTCCGAAACTACTGAACCGATTTCAAAAATTCTTTCACTGTTGGGAAGCTACATTCTCCCTGAGTAACATAGGCTATATTTTATTTTCAAAAAAATTAGGGTTCCTTACTAAAACTTCAATAATGTAACCCAAGGTGTAAAAAAAATACGTAAAATATTCCTAATAATTGAAAATGCTCCGAAACTACTGAACCGATTTTGGTGAAACTTGGCATATACATAATATATATAATAGACCTTAGGAAAGAACATAGGCTACAATTTACCGCGGGAAATTTTCTCAATCCCACGGGAAAAATTGTTAAAGCGGGCGGAGTTGGCACAAAGATAGAATAGACCTTGCGGAAGAACATAGGCTAAACTTTACCCCGGGAAAATTCCTCGTTCCCCAGGGAAAAACTATTAACGCGGGCGGAGCCGCGGCGGGAAGCTAGTACTAAATAATTTCGATGTTTCACATCTGCCAGCCGTCCCGTGACGGCTCTCTATATTTTTAAAACTGAGCTTTATAAATATCTAAAGTCTGGCCAAAGAAATAAAAAACCTGCTCTGGGGGCGCCACGTGTATATTTTATGTTTATGCCATGGTCCAAGAAAACAAGGTCTAACACTCTGACCACGTGACAGACACAAGCCCACGTCATTTCTACGTCATTTTGCCTGTCCATTCTTGTCTAATGCGTGTAATAGACAAGGATGAACAGCGCAAAATGACGTAGGCTTGTCTCAGTCACGTGGTCGGAGTGTTAGACCATGTTTTCTTAGACCATGGTTTATGGCAACAATGGGCTCAATTCTGCGGGGCCGACTAAAATATCTAAATTTAAGTTGTTATGTCTCTTTCACGTTCTTAAGAACGAAAAGGGACAGGTGATTGCCAACCTACATTTAAACACGTCAAACATCGATTTTACGCGTAATTTAGTAGGAATTTAAAAACATACCGACTAAATTAAGCTGAATTTGACAGCTGCGCTGCTGATTTTAAATATCATTCATTCTAAATTAAATTCATTCATCTCCCATTCTTTTCGATTCACATATGAATGAAAGAGACCAACAACTTAAATTTAGAGATTTTAGCGGCCACGGCAGAATTGAGCCCCGTTTCCATTATAAAATTAGTTCCATTAAAATTCCGCAATATGGCGAGGCTTTTAATTTCTTTACAGATCAACCAACTTATCTTTAAGCTGAAGGGCGGCGCTAGTAGCGATGTGAAATTGTCCAATCGCTTTTAGGTATTCACACTTGACGTCCATATAGCGGAGTTAGTACCAATTCTGACCACTTCACAGATAAGTTGGTGGCACTGTAGTCAGGCTGTATGTGACAGAATGCGACTCACGCTCCTGCAGACGCCGCAGATGTCACAAGTGAACCGGTGCTGGTTCTGCCTCCTCTTCTCGCGCGCCCTCTCGCTCTGTTTTGACACCGGCCGCTTGCCGCCGCAACCGCTGCAGGAGCGCTGCCACATCTGACACGAGAAACGCGCACTCTACACTTGTACTCACGGAATTATATAACACTAGCTGTTCGCCCCGCGGCTCCGCCCGCTCTCAAGGGTATGAAAAGTAGATGTTGGCCGATTCTCAGACCTACTGAATACGCTCACAAAATTTCATGAGAATCGGTCTAGCCGTTTCGGAGGAGTATGGGAACGAAAACTGTGACACGAAAATTTTATATATAAGACTAGAGGAAGTGGCCTGTGGGTGGGGCGGGTGTGCCTAAAGTATGAGCTCCGTAAACATTCAGCGTCATTCGATCGTCCCCTTCCGTTAGTGGCTTCATGAAGGAAACATCCAAACGCTACTTTGATGAAGGCCCTTCCCATCCCAATCCCTATGTTGTTAAGTGTACGGGCTATTTCCCGCACCCCACCACGCGGTTCCGTCGCCGTCCCAAACCAAACACATCCTTTCCGAACCTGACGACGAAATCACTGATGCAATTAAAGCAGCCAAAGAATTTAGATTTACCCTTCAGGTAACAACGCCTGTACCCACCGGCGGGGGCGCGGCCGTAACCAAAATCAGAATTGATAATCAGAGACGGAGCCCCTCAGGCGTCGTCTCCTTCCCGATGTTTTTCAATATCAACGCGCTAGGCCGTGGTCCGAGGCTCCCTTGAGCCGCCCCTAGACGCGTTGGTGACTATAGTAATATGACTTTTTTTGGGGTAGATACTTCCGCTCCCTCGCAAGTCCGGTGAAGCTTGATCTGTCGTACTTTTTCGACTCAAGCATAAGTCAATTTAAAAAAAAGTCATTCGATCGTCGTGTCGTCGACCGATCACTACGCGCGTTATATATTTCCTGTCTGAAACTTATAGTAAATACTGCGCCTTGCTAGCCTAGCGTTGCGCAGAATGACGCTGAATGTTTACAGAGCTCCGCAAACTTTAGGCACACCCGAACCCGACCCGCCCCGCCCACATGCCACTTCCTCTAGTGTTATATTTAGTAGGAAAAACGCGCGCGCTTGTGAAGAGTAGCGGTCTTAAGGTGCATTTTGTTTTAATACGAGCGCAACGATAAACGGTAGGCTATTATAGCCAGGGTCACGTTCGACGCGTTCAATGTAATTTGAACGTTAGTGGCGTGATAGCTAGAATTAAATTCGCACGTTTGCTATCAGAGAGTGCGCCTTCTGTACCTATTACTATTATTTATTATGTGCTTCTACTGAATCGTTTACAGCTCATACATGTCCCAAGGAGGGGCTCGAGCCTATATTAAAATTTAGGTGAATAAGGACCACGCTGGCCCAGTGCGGATTTGGTCACGAACACACAACCTTCGAAATACTTTGCAGATTGTGTAGATTTTGTCACGATATTTTCCTTCACCGTAAGAGTGTCAAATAAACGTACAGATGAATGAAATAGAAACTCGAAATTGAAGCCGCGACATTTCGCATGGAAGTGTTGACTTCCCGCCACTCGACCACCGACACGCGAATTAACGAATGAACCTACGCGCGAGTTTGCGACTTAGACATTTTGCAAGTTGGCCATTTCGCTACTGGTTCCACTGCTGTACAGTTGTTAGCACGCCATCTATGACGCGTCACTTCACTGCTAACAGTAAACTTTTTAACCGCCATGGCACAGAAGAAAATAATAGTACTAAGCCGTACAGAAAGGACACTCACCCCCCCGCGCCAAAATGAGTTTCCGCCCGATATAGCTCCCCACGCCCCGCACCCCGCAGGCGCCGCGGGACTCCGCCGGTGGTGGAGGGGGTGTGCATACATAGCGCCTAGCGCCATTGACTTGTAGTTGATATTCGGTTGTTATTCAAAAAGAAGTAAGTTGTCAAAATGCGTTTTCTGTATGGAGTGACCGCCCAGTGGCCATGGTCTGAAATATAATACTTACCAAATCGAGCTCACAACGCCGCCGTCTCATAAATAAGACTTATGTTTTGACTGATTGATATAGATTTTGTTTCTATGGCTGGCGGTGGGAGCAAGTTCTTAGAAAATATGCTTGGCGGTTAAAAGGTTAACAACTTACATAGGTTTAGGCTGCATTGCGTGTTATCGTACTTGATCTCTGTGATAGCTCAATTAAGTAAGTAGTTTGACCTTAATTCAATAGATGGCGCTGCTCTGATTATATATAAGGAATGTCATAGCTGAAAAAATCCTTTTTTTAAATAAAATGTAGGTACCTATCGATAACCAATCTACTTTAATTTGCTTGCCCACTTCCTGATTTCATATCGAGAAATACAACAGTCAAGTTCATAAGTGCTGTCGTATCACGTGTTTTTTAACCCCCGACGAAAAAGAGGGGTGTTATATAAGTTTGACGTGTGTGTCTGTCTGTGGCATCGTAGCTCCGAAACGGATGCTCCGATTTTGATATAGTTTTTTTGTTTGCAAGGTGTCACAATCGAGAGTGTTCTTAGCTATGATCCAAGAAAATATCTTCAGTCATTTGAAGATTAACAGCTCTTTTATAGTTGTTGAAAGGATCAAGTAACGGGTTATTATTATTTTTTTATTTAGTATTATTATACTTTCAGATAACGATTTTAGTAGGGTATCTACTTTACTTACAGCATATTTCTTCCCACACACATCGCAGACTGATGTCTTGGCAGTCTTCTGTTTTTGTTCCCTTGCGCCAGACTCTCCAATCCGATGGACTATCTTCATATGGATGTGGACTGCCTTCTCCGCCGTGAAGCATTTGCCACACTGCGTATTGTTAAGAAATATTAAACCTTCTGCAATGATCCCGCAAATAGAAGAGGGAAGATTGTCACTTGATACGACACGACGACTTTGCCAGAAACATCATTGAAGGAAAGATAGAAGGGAAAAGGAAAAGAGGACGACCGTTTCGGAGCAAAATTTTAATGTCAAAAAAGCAAAATGACATGTGGGCGCAAAAGGTCAAAAGCGCAGAATGTCAAAAGCGCATAATGCCAAAGGCGCACAATGTCAAAGGCGCGGAATGACAAAAGCGCATAATGACAAAAAATCTTATTTAAAAAAGTCGCGCGGCGCGACCTGCGTCCTGCGGAATGTTGCCAGTGACCCATAGTGAAAATTAACATGAGAGAACTAAATATTTCTTTTCATTTTTAAAAACCTGCTAGAAAAATGGAACCACCGAAAGTGCGTGAAATTACCCAACTTTCGTAAAAAAGTTACATTTTCAAGCAAAAAGTAACATTTATCTTATTTTACTTAGAAAACTACTTTAACACGGTAAATGTAGCACAAATAAGATTAAAAATACGTAAAATTAACGCTTTGAGTCAGAAGTAACGCAAAGGGCTAGAAAATAACGTAAAATGTTACAATACTAACGTTCTGGCAAGTTCCGCGCCGCAGATCGCGCCGCCGCCGCCGCCAAGCGAAGCTGTAGCAGGGGCACAGAAGAAAATAATATGTAGTACTACTAACCCGTACAGAAAGGACACTCACCCCCCCCCGCATCAAAATGAGTTTCCCGCCTGATATCCGCTCCCCGCACCCCGCAGGCGCCGCGGGACTGCGCCGGTGGTGTCCGGGGGTGTTTTACATAGCGCCTAACGCCATTGACTTACAATTGATATTCAGTTGTTATTCAAAAAGAAGTAGGTTGTCAAAACGCGTTTTCTGTATGGAGTGACCGCCGTGGCAGGGGGTAAAGTTGATATTCTAATCTAAGCTTGTTCGACTCACCACTTCACAGAAGTAATACTCTTGGCAAGCCGGCTTCGTTTCTCTATCGTAATCGTGTTCCTCATTCTCCTGTGACACTATCACCAGCTGTTCGGGCAGTTGGGACGTTTTAAACGTCACCTGTCTACTGCCGAATGGACTCCGGACTGAGGGGAAAATATCATCATCACATTCACATTTAATTTAAAAAAAAAAAAAACCCGACCAGAGAAATAAAATACCTCGCCATATTGCGGAATTTCAATGGAACTAATTTTAAAAGGGAATTTTTTGCCAGTGTTGGCGGGGGCGCGATAAATCAAAATCAAGACTAATAATCAGGCGTCGTCTCCTTCACGATGTTTTTCCGTATCAACGCGCTAGGCCGAGACGCCCCCTCTCCTCGCCCCTAGACGCGTTGGTACATGACTACTCTAGGGTAGAGCCTTCCGCTCCCCCGTGAGTCCGGTGAAGCTTGATTCGTCGTACTTTTTCGACACAATCATAGGTCAATAAAAAAAGCCATGTTGGCGCTTAGAGTGAAGGTATTTGAGGCGACATCTCTGGTGCTTGTACGTATTTTTTTTAATGACCTACGCTTGTGTGGCTAAAATACAACGCGTCTAACTGCGAGCAAGGCTCTAGCCAAAGTAGTTTATTATCATTTTAATAATTAGACATAATGAGCATTGGACATTTTTCTTTTTGGACATTAGTCATGCAAAGCGATTTTTTAACCAAAGGCCAATGGCTTACAGAATATAAGACTGAATGTAAAAGGCGGAAAATATATAACATGGAATCTTCTGTCTTTAACATACCTTCTGGGGTCTTTTCTATAACTACTGCTCTGGTCTCAGTCTCGTAGTAATCTTGTTCTATCGTATCCTCGTACTGAACATATTCTACAATAGTCTCTTGTTTAATGTCATCCGTTTCGTAATATTCGGCAGGCTCACTTTGAGTTCCATCAATGTAATAATCATTTGTGATGGTATTTTCCTGAAAAACATATAAATGAAATTCTTGTAATTTTTTGTCATTCCTAAAGAATATTCTATTCAAATTCTATTTTATTCTATAAATGGAATTAATGTGTTGGTTGATAACCTTATATTTATAACAACGAAAAGAAGAATAAACATAGGAATGTTTAGGTACTTAAAGTCTTAAAGTCTTTAGTTAAATTACTACTGTACCAAAATGACCATAGACATAAATAAAAAAATAATTTTACTAAGTAAAACAACCTAAATAAATATCTGGTACACCTGGCACCAAAATAGGCAAAGCCTGTACGTAGATATACAAATATACAAGCTCCAGATGCAAGGCAAACACAAGTGCTCATCACAATAATGTTTGGGCGGGATTCAAACTCGCAATACTTTGCTTCGTCGGGAGACAACCAACTAACTAGGCTATACATACGGTCATCTTAAAACACTGCGGCAGTAGAATGCAAAGAAACAAATGTGATTTTGACCAAATGCTATCCTGACAATTTGCTACTTCGACCTACTGCGATTATTTAGACGAAATACGAAAACACCATTTGCACTTTATATGAAATCTGTGGTATTTTATTTCTTCATTATGAAAAATTTTACAAAAAAACTAACCAAGTACATGGGAGCATTTTCTAAATCGGCTTCAGGTAGTTTTTCAGTTATTACTAATGGCTGAAAAATAATTGAAAATAAAGACAAAGTATAAAAATAAAAAAAATTATAATAGGCTTACAAGAATTTAAATATTTTTTTTAATGCCTCAACAATTTCATGTCAAAAATTCATTTTAAAGCCCGACCAGAAAAATATTACCTTGCCATATTGCATCATTTCAATGGAACTAATTTTACAATGGAAAATGTGGCCATAAACATAAAAATATACATGTGGCCCTCCCAGAACAGGTGTTATAAAAAACTAACTTGGTCTGGCTTTAAAAAACTAATTTTACAATCAAAAAAAGCATGGTGGCAATTCTTACCTGATCAAATTCTTTTTTTATATTTTTATCTTTAACAAAATGATCATACAGGGGTGTCGGCTAAAATAAAATAATGAAGTTATTACAGGCTGGCTGGACCGAATGTGTTTTAAATCAATGCCCTGTAGGTGCTTAGTTGAAATTGGGATAAAAGTCAATGACATAACAATTATAAGTTATACACATAATAGAATATCGGCTCATAATGTCCTTTTCATAGAATGTCATCTTCTCTGAAAGTCCTTTTCTTGAATGTTTTTTCTCATGTCCTTTCTGCAGAGTTCATTTTTCAAAATGGCTCTCTCTCAACGTCTCCATTTCCAGGGCATAGTTTTATTTTTGCAAGTGTCTAGAGATGGTCTGTGGGTGAGTGATGTTTTTGAGATTTAGAAAAACTGATAATAAAAGAGTTATGCATAAGACGAAGTTGACTCTCTGACCCCACATTTTTCACTCTTGTCCTTTTTCATTTATAGGACATTTTGAGAAAAGGACATTCCGAGAAAAATTTTTTTTGAAAAAAGTACTTTCCGAGAATATAACTTTTTGAGAAAAGGACATTATGAGTCGAAACGAGTGCAGAGGTCTATGTTGAGCAGTGGACCACAGGCTGTTGATGATGATAAAATAGTGTTCAGCTTGACTTGCTCTAGCCTGTACTAAGACAGTTTTACAGTTTAAAGCTGGCGCCATTAGAAGGAAAACTTAGAAATGAGTATCAAAACATTGCAAATATTATAAAAGATACCTTATTCTCTTGTTTCATGGTGGCATGGTCGATCTCTAAATGGTCCCTCAACTCGTCTTCATTGGGAAAACTGTTTCCGCATTCGCAAATAATATAATCTACACTCACAAATGAGCAATACTCGGTCGAACTATCCATTTTCACTTTATTTTCACAGCCACAGACATTAAAAACAACAGAACAATTTATTATATCTGAGAAAATTACGCCATATTCTGTGGCAAGATGGCGGAGTTGTGTAACGCTAGGGATGTTCGTAACCTAATTAATTCTGTTCAATTTGTATCGTTTTTGTTTAAAATAACGTTGTTTTCAAGGTTTTCTATTGTATTACAATAGTATATTTTATCTGCAGCTAATAATAATACTCTGAATAGTCTACTTTATACAAACAAACACCGTGTAGAAAGTATTTTTATTTTACACTCGCTCGACGGAATATCAAATTAATTGAATGAAACACACGATAGAACAAGAACAACACTAAGGCTGTCAAAGTTTATCTTATTCTATCACAATAAAAACGTCAAATGGAAAGGGCAACTGAGACAACGCGACATCTGCTATATAACTGTCCTTTTCTCGAATTTAATAAATCACGTACTCATCCCAAAGAACCGCATTGATTTGTAGAACCGATGTTGATTTATTAGATGTCTTTAATTCCAATTATTTACGTTTTCTTCATTTTTATGTATTAAGTAAATAGTTATCAAATGGAAGAAGTATTGGCATGTCGAGCATGTCTCGGTACTGATGGGAAACTGTACAATATGCACAGCTACGACCTAGTACCGGCCTACGAAACCATTACTGGATTGCAAGTGGGTTTTTGTATAAATAATTTACTTTTTTGGACGTAGATCGCTTTTAAGGCCTTTAAATCTGTAAAACAAGAAAGCGTGAAGTTATTGCACCTTGCTAGAGCGAGTGAGATAGTCCTATAATGGTCACTTATAAACCTACATATCTGGTACAAGTTTTACAAAGGATACCTGAGTAAAAAGTTATCTAGCTAGCTCCATGACTTTACAATTTGTTCCTGCTATTAATGTTGGTGATATTTTTCACATTATGTACAATAAATTAAGTATTGATAACCAATCACCGGGCTTTTATTTATTTATATTTTGTTTACTTAAAAAACTATATTATCAAAAAAATATTAGATTATCTGGCTAAGAAAAATACTTATCCCTGACAAATTATGTTTATAATTGCAGATTTCTAATGTAGACGGTCATCCGCAACAGATTTGCAGTTACTGTGCATCGTTGCTGTTAAAATATGCTGCGTTCCGGCAGAAATGTATAAATGCTCAGCAGTTGCTGGATTACGCTATTGTTGAAGAGCATCAGGTAAAAAGATAGATGTAGTAGAAGGTAAAAAAATATAGTAAAGCTAATGCTAAGAGAAGTTTAAGTTATTTCTGCAGCTATATTTATTGTACTCTGCCTAGTTCACACATGTAAATCTGGCTTTAAAAAAAAGATTTGGATATAATGATCCAAAATTAATCATCCAAAATCCAAAAATAATATAAACATCCTATAATGTTGAAGTCGAATAAACTTTCATTCATTCATTCAAATTGTAAACATTTTTGGGATATTGTTGGTGCCAAGGCAATGAACCGTAGGGAACATACTAAAACGAGTGAAGCTGCAGTGTAAGAAGCTAGTCACTAATAAAAATTCTAACAATATAAGTTACTAGCTTCCCGCCGCTGCTCCGCCCGCGTTAATAGTTTTTCCCGTTGGAATGAGGTATTTTACCGCGGTAAAAATTTTCCTAAATTTTGCAAGGTGTATTCTTTGTTTGTGACAACTCCGCCCGCTTTAATTTTTTTTCCCATGGGAATGAGAAATTTTCCCGCGGTAAATCGTAGCCTATGTTCTTTCCTGATGTCTATTCTATCTTTGAGCCAAGTTTTACTAAAATCGGTTTAGTACTTTCGGAGCCAATTTAATTATTAGTAATATTTTAGGCATTTTTTTACACCTTGGGTTACATTATTGAAGTTTTAGTAAGGATACCTAATTTTTTTGAAAATAAAATATGGCCTATGTTGCTCAGGGTGAATGTAGCTTTATAATGGTGAAATCGGTTCAGTAGTTTTTGAGTTTATTCATTACAAACACACACACACAAATACAAATCTTTCCTCTTTATAATATTAGTATAGATAATTTAATTTGATTTCAGATTTCCCTTGCATACCTGCTATCCATAGACCGTCAAACCCACAATCTTGCCTTACCATACACAACCACTACCAACGTAATCACTATAAAGCAAGAAGATCTAACCACAGACAACGATCTGACATCATTATTTCACAACATAATCGAGCAGAGCGATGTAAAGGTTGAAGAGAGCGATGAAGAACCACTGGTGAAATTTGTGAAGAAGAGTAAGAAGCGGAGAAAGAAATTAGTTGCTAAAGGTAAGGTTAAAATGTCTACAATTTTTTAGACTTTATATTTATTGACTAGCTTTTCATCCTGAGGTTCCGCCCGCGTTAACAGTTTTTCCCGTGGGAATGAGGAATTTTCCCGCGGTAAAAGGTTGCCTATGTCCTTTCTCAAGGTCTATTTTGTCTTTGTATCAAGTTTCATTGAAATAGGTTCAGTAGTTTCGGAGCCTATTCAATGGAAACAAACATGGAACAAACAGACAATGAAATCTTTGAAATTGAAATCTCTTTATAATATCGGTACTGTGGTAATGAAGTATTTTTCCGCGTTAAAAGGAACAGAGATAGAATAGACCTCCTACCCAGGACATCTATCTATCTATCTAAGTGGGGGACGTCTGCGAGTGGCGCAGACGGGTGATCAGCTACCAATTTAGGAACTATTAAAATTTCACCCTTAATCCCGGCCTGATGATGCCACTCATCCGTATGTAGTGAGCTTCCCCTCCCTTTCCGAACGTGACGACGAAATCACTGATGCAGTTAAGGCAGCCAAAGAATTTAGATTACACCTTACAAAATGCCCTTCTGGTAGTGAATACCCCTCAGGTAACAACGCCCGCACCCGCCGGCGGGGGCGCGGCCAGAACCAAAATCAAAATTGAAAATCAGAGACGGACTCAGGCGTCGTCTCCTTCACGATGCTTTTCAATATCAACGCGCTAGGCCGTGGTCCGAGGCTCCCTTGAGCCGCCCCTAGACGCATTGGTATAAGAATTTTTTGGGGTAGTCTCCCGCTCCCCCGCAAGTTCGGTGAAGCTTGATTGGTCGTACCTTTTCGACACAAGCATAGGTCAATTAAATAAAATTAAAAAAATCAGCTTCCCCTCCCATCCATGCGCATCGCCTTCAAGAATGTGTCGCGTGGTCCGCTTCCCTAGGCCTGCAGTTGAAAGGGCGGTGACCGGGGATGCGCAGACGAGCGAGCCGCGGGAAAATGACCACGAAAGCGTAACAAACAGACAGGCAGAGTTACTTTTGCATTTATAATATTAGTATGTAGGGATAGGGTTAGTAGGCAATTCTATTTTTTCCTTTACTCTTAATATTTTTTTTCTTAATTATAAAGTTTTTGCTGCAATGGCAATGGGCTGGGCATATTGCGCGTAGAACCGACGGCCGTTGGGGCAGAAAGGTTCTTGAATGGCGGCCGGAAGACGTAGTGTGGGCAGGCCCCCCACGAGGTGGACCGACGATCTGGTGAGGGTCGCGGGAAGCCGCTGGATGCGGGCAGCGCAGGACCGATCATTGTGGAGATCCTTGGGGGAGGCCTTTGTCCAGCAGTGGGCTGAAATGATGATGATGATGATAATATTTTTTTTATAGATACAGCCGAAGAACAATCTCAAGACTTAAAAGACTTACCCCAAGAAGACTCTAAAGTGTCAATAATAAAAGCAGAGCTCGATGATTTGATTCTGCCATACGATGAATGCTTCAACGACAATGACGATGACCAATTTGATGATGACTCTAAACCAGAGTTCGTCTGCGATGACGAAATTGAAGTTGTAATTTTAAGCCACGAGGAACAGTTACAAGAGGTAATTTTTAAAAATGTAAAGAATCTACACAGAAGAAAATAATAGTACTAACCCGTACCTGCAGGACACTCACCCCCCCGCGCCGGCATGAGTTCCCCGCCCGATATAGCGCCCCACGCCCTGCACCCCGCAGGCGCCGCGGGATTCTACCAGGGGTGTTCAGGGGTGTTTTACATAGCGCCTAGCGCCATTGACTTGTAGTTGATATTCAATTGTTATTCAAAAAGAAGTAGCTTGTCAAAATGCGTTAATACATGCATAATATACTTAAGGATAACCCGCAATAACCATTTTCCCGTGCGGAGCCGGGGTGGGTCGCAGTTTTATATATAAACTACAAAGTGGCCAGTTACCTTCTGATAGTGGCCAGTAATACCTTGGTTTACTTCTTTTTTTTTACTTGCGTTTTGCAGCTACAGTCAAGAAAGAGCTCTTTGAACTACACAAACTCATTCTACAAGTGTGATATGTGCTATCGAGGGTTCATGGTGGAAGACACTTACCAGAACCACATGACGAGACATGATCCCGTGAGTTTTACTTTAAGGGGCCTACAGGGTACAGGTGCTAAGTGGCGCCCCCACATTTTAAAAAATAATTACTCGTAAAATAATTAAAATTTCAAAAATCTAAAACGGCGAATATCTAGACGGTGTTTTGTAGGATATATTGAAGCCATTAACTTTATTTATTATTGATGAAAAAAATTGCGAAGTGGCCGTTTTCCGCAATTTTTCCATCAATAACTACTAGCGAAATGACATAAAAATACCGTCTAGATATTCGCCGTTTTAGATTTTTGAAATTTTGTTAATTTTTCAAGTACTTATTATTTTTTTAAATGTGGGGGCGCCACTTAGCACTTGTAGTCGCCTTAAACCTATTTCTAACCTTATACCCTCAATATAAAGTCGAAAACGAATGCATTTTGTAAAGTTGTTTTGCCTCATAAAGGATTAAAAAATGTATATATGTCGTCGGCATTTTGTATGATTTCGCCGTTTACATACGGCGTCGGCAATTTATAAACGCTCGCTGTAATGTAAAATGCCGAAGGCAAAATGTATAGGGTTGGCACAAAAAGGTTTTGAATAAGTCCGCACTCAGTTTTAGCTAAGTCCGTATTGCTAGCTGAAAAATAATGATGCACCTGTATATAATGGGGCGAAGCCCCCCCATTTCTTAAGTGGTATTCTAAGCCCTTATAGATTTTTCAACCCGATTACAAAAAGGTTACTGGCTTCGATAATAGTAGTCAGGGCGTCAACCGAAGCGGGGGGACGGGGGGGCGCAGCCCCCCAAAAGAGGGGGCTCGGGGGGCGCAGCCCCCCGCTAAAAAAAAAACAAATCTCTACACAGAATTAAATCGATTGGTTAGGTTAGGTTAGACTGATGTCAATAACAGAGCGGAGGGAGCCGAGCGAGCGGAGCGAGCGTACCGCGGCAGCGGTCGGCGACCGCCGGAGAATTACATTTTTCAAAGTTGATTTTTGTGCCAACCCTATACATTTTGCCTTCGGCATTTTACATTACAGCGAGCGTTTATAAATTGCCGACGCTTTATGTAAACGGCGGAATCGTACAAAAAGCCTGCGACATATACACAACATAGTGGTAGTACTCATAAATCTGAACAACTTTCCCTAAGAAACATATTATTATGTTGAAATCACCAAAACGGCTCTACAGATGGCACTAGTAAATAGTGAGGTAATAAATACAGAAGTATTGGATTATAAAAAAAAATCAAATTATTCAACTAATTATCCTAAAATTATTCTCAGTCAGAATCATGTACAATCCGACAAAAACAAGTCAAAAACTACAATAAACCTCACTGTTCTCATTATTTTACTAGCGTCATCTATGAAAATCTTAAAGAACTCTTTTTTTTATTTCTAGCTGTCAGAAAATCTCCCATTCCCGTCATATTGTTTACATTATAAGACCTATATAGGCTTTAGTAATTGGTGCCTTAATCCGCAGTCTTTCGGTCGGTTTTCGTGTGACATCTGCCATCTGCGCTTCCCGAGCGCTCGCACTCAGCAACAGCACAAGCTCGCGACACACTCCAGAAACTATACCTGCAGGCGGTGTGGTCACGTGTGCAAGGCAAAGTAAGCTCTAATGTTATGTGCATATGGCACATTTTTCTGTGACATTTAATATTATTAACACTACACCTCTCTGACTCGAAAAATAATCAGTATTTCAAAAATCTATAACCGCGAGGAACTAGACGGTGTTCTGTAGGATATATAGAAGCCATTATCTTTATTTATTATATCTCGCTAGTAGTTAAAGATGGAACAATTGCGTAACAATTGCAATAGATTTTTGAAATATTGATTATTTTTCGAGTTATTATTTTTTAAAGGGTGGGGGCGCCACTTAGCACCTGTAGGCCACTTAATGTTGCATACTTTACGTTGTTTTTCATATCATCATATCAGCCCGTAGCAATTCACTTCTGGACATAGGCCTCCCTGCGTTTGCGCCATATTTTAAAAAACGTGCATATTATTCCCATTGGTCTTCATGAAAAATGTTTGTTTTTTTGTTCAGGAGTCGAGCCAAGGAGCATTACAAGTGGCACCGTGGTGTTTTGTATGTGTGCAACGTCTGTGGAGCGGCCTTCGAGTGAGTTCATAATATATGTTTATCTTATCATCACTACATAGTATAAAATAAAGTCGCTTTCTCCGTCCCTATGTCCCTATGTCCCTATGTCCCTTTGTACGCTTAAATCTTTAAAACTACGCAACGGATTTTGATGCGGTTTTTTTTAATAGATAGAGTGATTCAAGAGGAAGGTTTATATGTATAATACATGCATAATATACTGAAGGATAACCCACAATAACCATTTTCCCGTGCGGAGCCGGGGCGGGTCGCTAGTCTAGTATAAACGTGGTTCAGAAATGAGAAACGCGCCGAAACATTTTGTAAGCAATCTTATTTATTCTTTAAAAAACGCCACGCTTTTATGTGCAAAACAATCGACAGTCTGAGTTCCCGCCATGCTTCGCATAGGTCGGTATAGCAGCAGGATAAAACAGCCTCGCCAGCGCCATCTGTCTCACGTAGGTAGGAATCTCTTTGGTAGCACTGCGCTGGCTGTGGCCTTATGTCACATGAGTAGCTTATGTAGTCCCAATTCCTTCCTCGAATTAATGTTAGAAGGCGCTAGTATGCATGTTCAATTATCCATTTCTAACACTAGCTATCCGCCCACGCCCGCGTTTTTTTTTCCGCGTGTTGAAAAATACCTAAGGTGTTGACTGGGGATCAAGTGCCACCATGCAAAATTTCATTCAAATCGATCCCACGGTTCCAGAGATTAGCTTGTATAAACAAACAGACAGACAGACAATTTTTTATTTTTTCAATACGATTTTTGTTCAGCTATATATCTATCTATCTATGTCTGTTAAAAAACTAAGAAACTGGAAAATAAAATGTCGTCGATTATGTTTTTTGTTTTTTTTTTAATGCTTGAGTCGAAATAGTACAACGAATCAAGCTTCACCTGACTTGCTATATGCGATTGCAAACCAAAGTTTCTGAAATATAATCGCATGTAGTTAAATCGCAAACAGTTAACAGTTACATGGAAGACAACGCTTTCTAGCAATAAGTTCGCCTTTGTAATTTTATTGTGCAATAAATAATTAGAATAGAATAGTAATCATAATTTTTATTTATTCAATTTATTAATGGACCGATTTACTACCCGAGAGGTTTTGCATTATTTTACTGACACATAATAAAGTTTGTTTACATTTGTGTGACAGCAAACCGACAAGTCATCTCACACACGTCCGCACGCACCACCCGTCTCGCCACATCTGCCATGTGTGCGCCGCGTCCTTCGTCAGCCAACACGGACTCAACATGCACTGCAGGAAGGCGCACAGACAACAGGTAACGTGGCAATGACCAGTCACACACATGTCACATCTGCCATGTGTGCGCCGCGTCCTTCGTCAGCCAACACGGACTCAACATGCACTGCAGGAAGGCGCACAGACAACAGGTAACGTGGCAATGACCAGTCACACACATGTCACATCTGCCATGTGTGCGCCGCGTCCTTCGTCAGCCAACACGGACTCAACATGCACTGCAGGAAGGCGCACAGACAACAGGTAACGTGGCAATGACCAGTCACACACATGTCACATCTGCCATGTGTGCGCCGCGTCCTTCGTCAGCCAACACGGACTCAACATGCACTGCAGGAAGGCGCACAGACAACAGGTAACGTGGCAATGACCAGTCACACACATGTCACATCTGCCATGTGTGCGCCGCGTCGTTCGTTAACCTAGACGGACTAAAAATGTACTGCAGGAAGGCGCACAGACAACAGGTAACGTGGCAATGACCAGTCACACACATGTCACATCTGCAATGTGTGCGCCGCGTCGTTCGTTAACCTAGACGGACTGAAAATGTACTGCAGGAAGGCGCACAGACAACAGGTAACACACGTGGCAGTGGCCAGTCAGACACATGTCACATCTGCCATGTGTGCGCCGCGTCGTTCATTAACCAACACGGACTGAAAATGTACTGCAGGAAGGCATACAGTCAACAGGTAACACACGTGGCATTGACCAGTCACACACGTTACATCTGCCATGTCTTGTAGTGGACTACCATGATTTATAATACAACAGACCACAGATAAAACATGAACGATTCATAGATGGGACAGCAAAGAAGCGCCCAAGCACATCTTTTACCACAGTGAAAATACAACCATAGTAACAAAGACTAAGGTTTATGTTAGTAAAAATCATACTTCATACTAATAATTTACAGAGGAAAGATTTGTATTTTTGTGTGAGTGTTTGTGTGTGTGTGTGTGTGTGTGGGTGTGTGTGTATGTTTGTAATGAATAAACTCAAAAAGTACTGAACCGATTTCAAAAGTTCTTTCACCATTAGAAAGCTACATTCACCCTGAGTAACATAGGCTTATTTTTACCGCGGGGAAATGCCTTATTCCCACGGGAAAAACTGTTAACGCGGGCGGAGCTGCGGCGGAAAGCTAGTCAAACATATAAAGATAGTAGTAGTAAAGGCCTTAGTCGACCACGCTGCTGGCCCAGTGCGGGTTGGTCACGAACTCACAAACTTTGAATTACTTCGCAGGTGTGTGCAGGTTTCCTCACTATGTTTCCTTCACGGCATATTCGGCAAGAATCATAAATAGGTCGTGTCCAAAACTCTTAAATTCGAATTGCAGGGTCCGGAATCGAACCCGGACTACAAGTGCGTTCTCTGCGGGGTGCAGTTCAACGGCGCAGGCGCATTAGAGAAGCATCTCAGCTTAGCCCACGACAACATCTGCGATCCCGCTCTCAGGTGAAAAACACACACATACACAAACGTCATCAAAAACAAACACACACGCACGCACGGACACGTACACAGACCTCTTCAAACACACACACACACACACACACACGCACACATTAACAAACCTCATCAAAATCAAACACCAAACCACACAAACATTGTACACGTCTAAAGCCCGCTCGGCCAATTGGCTCGATTCTACATTTTACGCTCTAACTAAATTTAAGAACCATATGTCCCTTTCACGTTCTTAAGAACGAAAAGGGACAGGTGATTGCCAACCTACATTTAGATACGTCAAACATCGAATTTATGCGTAATTTAGCAGGAATTTAAAACTAAATTAATCTGAATTTGACAGCTGCGCTGCTGGTTTTAAATATCATTCATTCAAAATTGAATTCATTCATCTCCCATCCTTTTCGATTCCTTATCTTATCTTATCTTAATTAGCCATACGTGTCCCACTGCTGGGCAATCAACGATTCCTTATTAAAGATTTATTAATTTGTTCGTAACAGGCCGTGTATATTCTGCGGTGATAATTTTCTGAATGAAGAGGAACTGAAGAAACACGTGACAGAACATCAGGACACTGAAAAGAACTACGTTTGTGGAGAGGTGAGTGTAATCACTTTTGTCACACTTGCAAAGTAATGAATTATACAGTAATACGCTTGCGTTAGCGGGTTTTCCGTGGGGATGAAGATTTTTCCTGTGGTAATATGTAGCCTATGTCCTTTCCCAAGGTCTATTCTATCTTTGTACCAAGTTTCATTGAAATCGGTTCAGTAGTTTCGGAGCCAATTTAAAAACAAACAAACAATAAATTATTCCTCTTTATAATATTTGTAAATAAATAGATATGAGGTAGTGTAGCAGTATGCATGCATATTCGCCAAAGTAGTCAGGAAAATGTTGTCGATAGTATATCACTTCTCATTAATATGTATATTTTTTTTTATTAAAACTTTATATACAATCCCCAGTGCAACAAATCGTTCTCGAGCGCGCGCTACCACGCCGCTCACTACCGCCGCGTGCACTCCAGAACACAGAAAACGCACCGCAACAAACTACACGCCAACGCCGTGTGCGAGATATGCGGCAAGAAGTGCACTGTAAGCTTTTACTTGATCTTCTCAGCTTGTAGTTGCCCACTCTTGGACAAACGCATTACCCCAGGATTTTCTCACTGGTCCTTCAGATGCCAGTAATGTAATCTTTAGATGCCAAAAAAATATTCTTAGATAAATAAAATAAAAAATAAAAATTCGTTTATTTTCTTTAACAACAAAACTTAACATTACAATTACAATTGGTATTCTCTAATAAGCATGAACTGCCTGTATCAGAGAATACCACTCTTCTTCCACACCTATCGAGGATATGACTATAGATGTCAAGCTTTTTGTTGATGTTATTATATAGATATGCTGATTGAGTTGATAGATGCCAATAATGTATCTTCAGATGCAAACAATATATCTTCAGATGCCAATAGCTTATTAAATTCCAATTAGTTATCTTTAAAGGTCAACTATTTATCTCTAGATGCCAACAATTGACAAATAATTTTATCTTTAAATTCCAACTAGCTTTTGCCCGCGGCTTCGTACGCGTATTGAATTAGTTACAGAGAAAGAAACTAATATAAAGTTTAAGATCGGTAGAATTCTGGTAGGTTCTCTGCTAGTCTTCAGATGCCAATAATGTATTAGTATTAATACGCCAAAAGCCAACGTGCAAAAGTGTCTTTATGCCAAAAATTGGTAATTAAAATGCCAATAATTAGTTTTTAAATTCCAATAATTAGTCTTATTAGTATCTAACAACAATAATTAAACTTCAGATACTCTCAATTACGTCCCATAATATATTGTATCTTTGCTTCGCAAGATATAAGAAAGAAAGAAGTAATATTTATTGGCATACAAAAATATACCCGTAATGTCCCCACCGAGGGGCTCGAGCCTACCCTGAAATCAGGGTGAATAGGCCTTAGTCGACCACGCTGGCCCAGTGCGGGTTGGTCACGAACACACAACCGTTGAATTACTTCGCAGGTGTGTGCAGGTTTCCTTAATTATAATTGCAATGGCGTGCTCCTCCATCCATTATGTTTTTGCTGTGCCCAACAGGGTCCATAATGTCTTGTAGGTACCTTATTTACCACTATACATCTGTAATTTACCATTGTGGAATGCAAATAATAAATAAAATGAAATGGAATGAAATTCCTCACGATGTTTTCCTTCACTGTGAGAGCGTCGAATAAATGTACAATTGAATTCGAAAATCGAAAACACATTGGTAAGTGCCGAGTTTAAACCCGCGAACTTCTGAATGGAAGTTAACGGCCCTAGCCACTTGGCCACCGACACTCTCGCCGACGTAATATGTAATTTTCTTATTTTTTTTAATGTTATTACTACATGTAATTGTTTTATATTCCAGTCAAAAGCGACGTTAGTGTACCACCAGAGAACACATTCAGGAGAAAAGCCATACCAGTGCAACGAGTGCCCGAAGCGATTCAGCGTGCTGCAAAGACTGCAGGTATGTTGCAGTCAAATTCAAATTCATTGTGAATGGTACGGCAAAAAGGGACCTCAAGGAAAAATAATAGATTTTGAGTAAATCGCGGTTTACAGTTGAAATATATTTATTTGCTAGAAATGTGGTACATAATTAAATTACAGATGGTATATCTAGTTAGAAAAGTTTCTCACATTTCACCAGACATGGCATGCAAAAATTGTTTTTAATGTAAGTAATTAAAGTAAATAAATATAATAAATTTTCTTAGCTAACATGCATTTCAAACCACATTCAAAAGTTTCAAGAGGCTGACTAAAAGAATCATAAAAAAAAACTACGGCACTGATTGCGACAAAACAAAGCTGGAAGACACAGAATTGGAGTCGAGAAGCAATCACATATGTCTATAATAGTTCAATGTAGTTATAGATAGAAAAATTGCAAGAAGTGGCCGTTTTTCGCAGTTTCTACAGTGAAGTTTTTTTTTTTTTTTTTCAAAATGACCTATGTTTGTGTCGAAAAAGTACGACGAAACAAGCTTCACCGGACTCGCGGGGGAGCGGAGGGCTCTACCCCAGAGTAGTCATGTTGCAGCGAGGTATAATAAATAAAGTTAATGGCTTCTATATGTCCTACAGAACTCCTTCTCCAATTAGTAGTCCAGATTTATGATAAATTGCTTATTTTCCGAGTTATTATTTTTTAAAGGGCGGCGGCGCCTCTCAGAAGAGTGCCAAAAAATAAAAAGTTTCCAGAAGGTCCACTCCCGCCGTCCGTGAAATTAACTACCTAAACTTGGTTGACTCCTTGAAAAACGTGTATCGTCATTTTTGTGTTGTGTTTAAACAGCCAAATACACTACAACAGTAATAAGAACACTTATCCATTGTTTTAGCACATCAAACATCAATACGTTGTTAATAATCGCGAGAGCGACGACTGCACGTGGTCCGAGCTTGTATAGAGCGTGGTCCGAGCGGCCTGTAAACGCAATGATCAATGTGTGCGTAAGAATATGGCGCTTAGTTCCGAGTGGGCCATCTGTCTAGGCGCGCCGCGCGCCGCCGCTATACGTCATTTGTGGTGCAACCCAAATAAAGTTGACAGTGTCGCATCTTTTGTTTCCTTTTTTGTTTGATCATATCGTGTTGTTTCAGATCCACACTCGCACGCATACTGGCGAGCGGCCGTGCCAGTGCCCGCACTGTCCTAAGGCGTTCAAACATAAGGCGGCACTCAACAGACACCTCAGGGTATATACACCGTTATATATGTCCCCACCGAGGGGCTCCGAACCTACCCCTCGTCAGAATCAATAGGCCTCTCGATCACGCAACGTTTGGTTACGAACACACAACTTTGAATTACTTCGCAGGTGTGTGCAGGTTTTCTTGCGATGTTTTCCTTCACCGTAAAGGTAGCCGTTCGAACCGACCCACCTACCTATCTACCTGTCTACCTTAAATCCATTGCCTTAGAGTCCATTATCCTTTTTCGTGTCGCAGCATCAGTGTCGCTGACACTCGGTCAGAACGGCTACCTTTAGAGCGTCGAATAAACGTACATATGAATTCGAAAATCGAAAACACAAATTGATATTATGCCTTTTAACTATGGAAATTAAGAGTCTTACTACAAAACAGTTAAACACACGTTGAACGCTTGTCTAAAGAGTCTTTTATGAAACACTGAGACAACTATTGTTTAGCTTTTTTTTTGTAGTACCACACTAAGTTTTTTTTATATGTATGACCCGCCCCGGCTCCGCACGGGAAAATGGTTATTGTGGGTTATCCTTAAGTATATTATGCATGTATTATACATATTATAAACCTTCCTCTTGAATCACTCTATCTATTAAAAAAAAACCGCATCAAAATCCGTTGCGTAGTTTTAAAGATTTAAGCATACATAGGGACATAGGGACAGAGAAAGCGACTTTGTTTTATACTATGTAGTGATGTGTTTTTTACTTATCAGGTTCACACAGGGGCGAAGCCCTACTCCTGCCCGCACTGCGGCAAATCGTTCTCGCAATCCAACACCATGAAGGGACACGTGCGGAGCGTGCATTTGAAACTACCAGCCTTATACAGACGACCGAAGGACTATAATGAATAGATCTAACACATGTGAACGGCATTTAGCTATTTTAACTTTGCTTAACTCCTGCTACATAATTGCTACGCCGTAGCAGTGGTCTACGGAAGGTCTACGCCATAGAGATTGTTCCCACTTCGCTTTACAGACCGACAAGGATATAAATAAATTAAAAAAATAAACAAACGTGGCCACGTGGCGTAGCGTGTTGCTCACTATATTTTAAAAAATGGAGATTTTTTTGTGATTGTAAAGGGATACTTACCTAATATTGTGGTATTTCGTACGTAAAATTAAATTGATTTATTGAACTTTTACTACTGAAGTTATTATGATTCTTTTTATTCAGTTATTTAAAATTTAAGCAATTAATTGGCATTTAACAAAATGTAAATAATTTTATTGCGTATTTAAGTAATTAACGATCATATTGATCTATTTTTTTACCATTAATAATTTACTTGTATTGTCTAATATTGAAATAATAAATTGAAACAATTTCAGAATAGTATTTTTATTTTTGCTCATGCGCCCACACCCGGCGAAGTGAGAATCCGACCAAGTGAGAACAAAGGAAAATAGTTCAGTTACAATTTTGAAAAGTAAAACAGGAAGTCAATATGCGGTTTCTTGCATTATCCAAGTTTAATGTCTTCATCTTCAGTCATTATTTCTTCAGTTTCATTTCGTCGTCTTTAGTCATTTCTTGCATCCATGTTAAACAACGGATTACACGCTTTATGTCAGATATGCAAAATGTCAGACACGCAGTTTGTCAGAATTCGCAAAATGCCAGAAACTCAAAAAGTCAGATCCGCAAAAAGTCAGACACGCAGAAAGTCAGAAACGCCTAATGTCACATACTCAAAAAGTCAAATACGCAGAATGTCATACTTAGAATGTCAGATACGCAAAACGTCATCTATATGTTTACGAAAGATTTCGATTGTTTTTATAGGCTCCGAAACTAGATACCGAATTTAATGAAACTTGGTACAAAGATAGAATAGAGCTTGGACAATAATAATAATTATTATTAATAATTAATATTTACCGCGAGAAAATTCCTCATTTCCACGGGAAAAACTGTTAATGGTGGTGGAGCTGCGGCGGAAAGCTAGTGTTAAAATAAGAGGCCGGGGTCTACAAAATAGAACAATTGTATTGGTAAGCGTGTACATGGCGCGGCTGCTATTATGAGCCGCTATTGTAAGAATAGAATTATATGAATAATTGTTACATCGCCATCTATAATAATTTTATGGTCGAACTAGATCTAGTCTTTAGCACCCGTATCAAAAAGTACAATGCTACATAACTGAATGGCGCTTTACATAAAAATACAAAATAAACTCAATAGATCGAGTTATGTTGATATGTCGCCATGAACATTTAATTATAATTATAAATATAGTATAATTATATTTTAATTATACTCGTACTAAATTTTTTTATGATTATTTATACCTATTTGATCGTGATTTTAAATAATAATTATAATTAATGTAAACAGAAATTGTTTTATTAATTTCTTCCTGCCCATCGTTAATTTCATGACATTTTGCGTATTTGACATTTTGAGTTTCTGACATTCTGCGTTTCTGGCTTTCTGCGTATTTGTCATTTTGCGTTTGTGACTATTTGCGTATATGACATTTTGCGTACAATTTCACTAACCTGACAATCTGCGTATATGACATTTTGCGTATCTGACATAAAGCGTGTAATCCTGTTAAACGTCTTCAGTAGTTTCATTTCTTGTTACGGGATCATTGAAATGCAAGGGTGGTTCTTACATTCCAATGATACTGAAGTTTAACGCGGGGTATCAAACCAGAAACAGCTAACCACTCATTATTTTCTCACTTTCATTGAATAGTTCTTCTTTAACGGCACATTATCGCACTAATTCCACCATATTAACACCACAATCACCATGAAAAACTAATTTTAAAAAGGACGAAACAATGAACCCGCCATTTCCTCTCGATTCCCGCGTAAAAACCCCGTTGTGTTCATTATTTTTTGTACGAATAAGTTTTTCTCACGACAAAAATTTTTTTTATAGGTTGGTAAAAAACACAATCTTATTTCACACTTTTACAACATTTCTTCTTCCAAGACACAATATCAACTAAATTCACAGTTTTATTTAGAAGAACTTTCCTTCCTTTGTCCTTTATTTATTAAGTGAATAGAATAGAATAGAATAGAATAGAGTTTATTCAGAGTACCAATACAAATCACAAGATGAATTTATAATTTATACAATTTCAACAAAGCGACCGAATACAACAGAATTGGCAATTTTGTGACTTGTATTGAACAAAGAAATGGAGCTGACTCAGCATATTGTTACAAGTATAAAACTTGCAACACTGATATTCTGCCAGCACCAGGAGCGAGTAGCACTCTTGTAAAGTTAAATATTAACAAAAATAGTCATTCTGCGACCCAAAGACTACCGAAAATAATAAATTAAAATTAAATATATATATATAGCTGGAGCACAAGTCGAACAAGTATTGGGATAAATTATATACATCAACAATATGTAGTAAATAATATACATACAATATAAGTACAATAATATAAATAAATCATTATTATAAGACAACACACTCGTACATAATATTATAGTAATCTTAAAAGTAAAATAATAATATTAGACGTCAATTTACCTACATCACTGTTATTTAAACTTAAAGTGATTCTTTTTGTTTACCTACACAGTAAAAACTCACGGTATACCCTTTTAAACGTTTAAGTGAACCATTTTACATTGTTTTCCCGCGCAAGACGAGTGAGTCTAAAATTATTATTTTTTAATTTAACAACTCTGGGTACTTCCTTTAAAAAAATGTTGTGGTAGAAAAAATAAAACTACTATTTGGTAGAATTTGCCACGATCACAAATCTCTTTATTTACATAAGATACAAAATATGGCACAATGGCGTGGTGTCAATACGTGTTAGGTTTTGACGTTGTGATGATCACAAGCCACTACGTAGATAGGCGGAGCTGACAAGACGAACACAGGTTGTGATTGTGCTTCTGCAAAAAAAAGCCATATTAAAACAGCGGGCTCAATTCCGGCGTGGCCGCTAAAATCTCAAGATTTAAGTTATTGGTCTCTTCCATTCATATGAGAATTGAAAAGGATGGGAGATGAATAAAAATTTTTAATGAATGATATTTAAAATAAGCAGCGCAGCTGTCAAATTCAGCTTAATTTAAGTGGGATGTTTGCACATGCCTGCTAAACTAGTGCAAACTACGCGCATAATCAATGTTTGACGTCTCTAAATTTAAGTTGACAATCACCTGTCCCTTTTCGTTCTTAAGAATGTGAAAAGGACATATAGTTTTAATATTTAAGTTAGAGCGTAATATGTAGAATCGGACCCAGTATGGCCCAACTTACGTCTACTACACTACTACATAAACATTTTTGATTTTAAGAATAAAACATCATTAAATTATTATCATATTTTTTTGTCGTCTAGTGTCGTATTACGGATTGTACAAAAGGCACAAACAAAATTATTTCTTCTGAATTGCTTCCTTGTTTCACAAAAAATACAGCTTATTCAGTTGAGCTAAACTGTGTTGGGTAATGGGTAGTAGGTAGTAGCTTCTAATTTCTGCTGTTATAATTTGTTTAACCCACCTGAGACAGTACAGAAGCTCGTTTTTAAACTATCCAAAGAGTGATGATGGGTCGCAGAGTTACTGAAAAAAAAGCATTGTATATAGAAAAACAAAAGAATGTGGCATAAATTGCATTCAAATATTTTTGAGACAAGGCTAAAAGTGGCCGCAATACGCGTATACATCTTTATGATTGAAATACGCAAATCGTATACACGTAAATCTTTAGTCTGTATGTCAAATCGTGTTTCTGTCAATAAAAGATGCTGAAAATTAAATTGAGTGGAAAAGTGCCTGACACTCGTAGCATGTGTTTTTTTTTAATAAAAGCTAGCTTTTGTAATAAAAAAATATATGACA
Source organism: Teleiodes luculella (assembly GCA_948473455.1). Classification (NCBI taxonomy): domain Eukaryota; kingdom Metazoa; phylum Arthropoda; class Insecta; order Lepidoptera; family Gelechiidae; genus Teleiodes; species Teleiodes luculella. The sequence goes on along the minus strand of OX419609.1, from coordinate 1,643,972 downwards.
GAAAGAAATAAAATTGGTTTTTTTTACAGCACAACTAGATTTTTTTAAAAGACACTGCTAGTCACTTAATATTTTTATTTTTACCACTTACCAGTGTGCATCAATACTGATATTATTCAATGATTGTGATACAGAGCACGGACAACTATGCACAGCGTTTTGTAAGTCAGCCAACGAGCAAGCCTGCCGCAGTCTTGTTACCAGTTTATGTTGAAGCGAACTTTGACAAGAATTCACTGACGATTCCACCATTTTCTTTTTCTGACTATCAGAATCTGTGTCTTCTACTTTTATTTTTGGAATATTCATGCGCGGTTCCTGTTTTGCATCACAGCTGCATTTCGCGCTATTTCCAGTGTTGCCATTTTGTGAACTTCCTACTGAATTGGTAGAATTTTTCGCCTTGGGTAGTCGCCGTATGAATTCTGGGGTGTTTGATGATCGATGAATATTCGGGTCGGAAGCGTAGTTTTGTCCGAACTTCTCGTTGAATTGTACAGTTTTTTTGTATCTATTCATCATGGAAAGTTGGTATTGCCCTCTGCGTCGTGTAGAGGGTGAAATGTTCGGTGAAAGGTCAGGTGAAGTTACGGCAGATTTAGGTTCGGTAGGTTTTCTGACCGTTTCTTTGATTTCGTACTCAGCGGCTATTGCTTCAAAAACCTAAAATAATACAGGCGCATTTAATAATCATTTCGTTGCTTTTATATCGTGGTGTGACTGTATGTCGAAAGGAAGTACAGAAGCCAGCAAATACGGCTGGACACTCTCACTACGAAATTCACTCCTACAACGAAGGAATAAAGACGCTCTCAAGGTCAATGTGTCCAACCACATGTGCTGGTTACTATACAAAAAAATATTATACGACTTATATTTTATTTCATTATATTTTTCGATTTAATATAATATCTTACCTGTTCTGCTACTAAATTTCTGGCGTAAGGAGAATCTTTCGGAGGCAACGTTTCTCTGCATAGCGCACAACGCTCTAATCTCCTCCAGCAAGCTGTAAAATAAAATAAAAATATGAAACAAAACAATTTGAGTGAAAAATATTGACAATCTTAAACCTTGATCTCATACAACACATACATACATAGGTACTCGTCCAATCAAGTAAGGTTGTTACAGAAGCCATTCTATAGATAAATTTTGTAAAGCCTGACCAAAGAAATAAGAAACCTCGCCATATTACGGAATTACAATGGAACTAATTTTGTAAGGGGAATTTTTGCCATATTCGTAAAAATATACACTTGGCGCCCCCAGAGCAGGTTTCTTATTTCTTTGGTCAGGCTTTAATAGCGATTATTGCCAGACTGATGTTTTTATTTCTGTTAATATGACAAAGAGTGCAAACGAAATATACAATTAGAGGAAGGCAACCAGTCAAAGTAGAAAAACTAAACTATATAATATAACCAATCAATCTATTACAATCACAACCGGCAATCGACTAGAGCAGACCAGTCCCCCCAAGCAGCACCACGTTCGTTTTAAACGTATCTGTTTGCAGTACCTTCGCAGTAGAGGTGTGACCTGGCGCAACTGAGCGCCCTGACGGCAGTAGCGGCGCACACGCAGCACGCCAGCGCTCTGACCACGCCCGCCAGCGCGCGCCGCGACCTCTCCCCGCGGGCACCGCCGCCGCAACTCCACAGCAACTGGCATTGCAAAACATCACTGATCGATCATCACTCACTTAATTAACCCCCTGGTCACTTATCAACCCCCTAGTCACAGCTTCGCGCGGCGGTGGCGGCGCGGCGGCGCGACCTGCGGCGCGAAACTTACCAGACAGAACGTTAGTATTGTAACATTTTACGTTATTTTCGAGCACTTTGCGTTACATGACTCAAAACGTTACTTTTACGTATTTTTAATCTTATTTGTGCTACTTTACAGTGTTGAAGTCGTTTTCTAAACAAAATAAGATAAACGTTACTTTTTGCATGAAAATGGAACTTTTTTGCAAAATTTGGGTTATTTCACGCCTTTGAAACAATTTCTTAATTTCGGTGGAACATTTTTCTAGCAAGTTTTTAGAAATAATAATAAATTGAATTGCCTATGGGTCACTGGCAACATTCCGCTGTTCGCAGGCCGCGCTAAGCTGTGGCTAGGTCCTGAAGACTAGCTGGCTGTTTTTTGACTTTCGTGCAGTTTCCCGTAGGAATGAGATATTTTCCCGCGGTAAAAGGTAGCCTATGTTACTCAGGGTGAACGTAGCTTTCTAATAGTGAAAGAATTTTTGAAATCGGTTCAGTAGTTTTTGAGTTTATTCATTACAAACATACACACACATACACCACACAAAAATACAAATCTTTCCTCTTTATAATATATATATATATACTTATTACTTATTATATATATCTATATATATATATATATATATATATATATATAATAAGTAATAAGTATAAGTAAAGTATAATATGATAAGTGACAGTTTTGAACATTCTTAATTAAATCGCGGAGATAAACCGCAAAAACGACTGTTGGTATAGCTATAGTCACCCACCTCAGGGTCATCCTTGGGATCGACCCCGCAATTCCACACCAGTAGAGACACGCCCCTGCCGGCGCCGTCGCCTCGGATTAAACCAGCTACTTGCCCAACCTGAAATTAACAAGTAAAATAAACATTTTCATCATCTTGGTTGGTTTTCTCTTTTTCCGGGAGGGGTAAGCAGAAACCACTTCATTTCAAGCCTCCTGACCAAAGAAATAAAAAGCCTGCTCTGGGGGCGCCACGTATAAATTTTTACGACTATGGCAACAATTTCTCTTATAAAATTAGTTCCATTGAAATTCCGCAATATGGCGCGGTTAATTATTTCTCTGGTCAGGCTTACTAAAATCCAGATATACTTCTTTCGCTTAATTCATTGTTTTATAGATATGGGCAAATATTTATCGTCAGACTTCATAGTGTTTAAAAATTAAATATTATGAAAAGTCATAAACAAATGTTTTACATACCTAAAAAAACATCGTTGAATGTATGTAATCCATACTAATATTCCATACTTAATATTATAAATGCGAAAGTGTGTTTGTATGTCCTTCCTTCACGCCCTAACTAAGCAACCAATCGCCTTGATTTTCGGCACAGAGTTAGTTGAAAGGATGGAGAGTAACAGGCTACTTTTTACCGCTGAAAAATACCTCTTTCCCACGGGAAAAACTGTTAACGCGGGCGGAGCGAAAGCTAGTTATAAATAAGTAAAAATTCTCACCGGCAAGCCAAGCAAGTCTTTGCCGTCTGCTTGGAGAAGACAGTCGCCAACCTTCAACCCTGCATTGTCCGCTCTGGATGCTGGCACCACTTCTCGAACCTAAGAGCACATAACTCGTGAAATAACTTTCATTTACACACTTTTTAGTTTGTAAATGTTATTTTCATTTCTTACTTTTTATTTTACTTTACAGTTAAAACTCGTAAAACTCTTTAAGGCGGATTCGTTATTTGTGACCTGTTCAATGACAAACTAGTTAAACTTACGGATAATATCTTAAGGAATTGTAAATCGACATGTTGAAATTACATAAATTTGAAAAAAAAAACGAAATCGAACTTTTACATACCCAAGGATAAGGATCCCACAAGGTCCTCGTCAGACGAAAACCCAGTCCTTCTCCTTCATCTTCTGGCAAGTTTAACTGCAAATAAAAATGTTACATAATGAAACCCCTTAAAACTAATGTTCGACAAAAAAAAAAAAAAAAAAATCAGGAGATTGCTATGTGGCCGCCACGTGTATATTTTTATGTTTATGGCAACAAATTACAATATAAAATTAATATCATTGAAATTCCGTCCGCAATATGATAATAAGGTTTTTTATTTAGTACCTGTGTTATCCAACGCTGCTGGCCATAAAACAGAAGAGGCCTTGCGGTCGTTGCTTCCTTTACTAACTTTCTACTAACGTTTTTATATTATTAAAAGCCTAAAACTCTCACGGTTTTTTTATTAAGTTTCGGTTGACATCATTTAACAAGGCCAAAGATAATTATTTTAAGACAAACACGTTATTCTAGAAAAATAAATTAATAACACGGATATCCATAAATTCCATGCTAATTATAGAACGTTTTATTTTGATAAACAAGTTTAGCTATTTTGATTCAATGAACTCACCACAACAAGTCGAACGCCTACGATTAAATCGTCACATCCGGTTCCACTTGCTTCCGGTATTAGGTTTTCCATTGCGAGTGGTAGTTTTTAACTCATTAGGGTGTGCCACCCTCGGCGAGGGTTCGAAAAAGGAACTAGTTTCCAAGCCCAAAAATACTGAAAGAAAAGCGGCGGGAAAAGTTATTAAAAGTTAGCATTCAAATAAATCTCACACGGCCCTGACTGACAACTAAAGAGCTTGTACTATGTATGGATGGGTGGGTGTCAGTCAGATAGCTAATTATACAAAATGTATAATTTATATTAAAATGTATAAATAAAAGTTCTCATTGTTTGCCCTGGGCGGGATTCGAACTTGCGACCTAGTACTTCGAAGGCAGATGTACTTACAACCAAAAGTTTTGTGTGGACGAAGTCGAAAACGTTTTTGATTCAGATTGATAATGCAAAAAAAAAAACTTTTGACTGATAAGTTAACTTTACACACACGTCTTTTGTTTATTTATAAAAAACATTTTCTTTTACTAAAGGAGCATCGAATTTAATTTAGAAACACATTTAGGTACTCGTAAGCTAGTAAATATGGCGGGACCTAAGTATACTAGCGCCATAATAACCAGAAAAAAAATTTGGCGGGAAATGTGGGAATCAAACCCATAACTACCGGAACGTGAGAAACCATTTGACCACTCGACCACGGAGGCTGTTGCCGCCAACAACTGCGATCCCCAATCCACCCGCCAAGCGGGAGAACCACAATACCTTTCAAGGCAAACTTTCAAGGAAATGCCTCAGTCTAGCAGTGGACTCTTAGAGACTCCCGACAATGTAGTAATAGGTATATAATTATATAATTAATATGCCCTTCATTTAGTATCTAAATATAAACAGAAGTAAAATAATGTGAGTTTTTCTAATAACAATCTATTTCGGAAGCACTAATTAGAAAACTTACGCTTAAAGTGACTTATGAATGAATAACTTTATTTTTCTCACACACTATCGAACACTTGCACGTACGTGAATCCACTAATCGAACTGTCGATAAATAAAACAAAATCGTGATTCGCTAGAGCTGGACGAATGTCGTTATCGATAAAAAAATCTCTATTTATAAATACCATTAACTATTGACTAATACTTGAATTCAATTTATAGGTAATAAGTTTATTAGCTTTTAACTTTTCATTTTTCAGTCGTATGTCGTATGTACGTAAATGGTAGAGTTGTAATGTAAAGTCTGTTTTGTGTTTTTCTGGCGACAATCACCATAACATAAAATTTGTTCCATTTAATTCCCGTTAAATGGAGAGGTTTTTAATTTTTGTGGTTTACTATTAGAAAATAGAAAATTAGAAATAATAATAATAATAGAAAATTTCATTTCAATACAATTTACAAAATAATATTTTGAGTCATACTTGATAATTATACCACTTTTCATGGTTTTGTAATGGTAATTTTCATAGTAGGATCCAATCGTGTGGCGGGACCCGAAACCGTGCCTTCCGTCCGGTAGCAACAATGTCCCTAATCTAGTTTAGTAATTAGACCACAATTATTTTCAAATATCCAGTTATATCAAATTATAGTCGATGTTATCGACTAACGACTCGCACATCACTATTTTAAAACCCGTTCGCCTTCTCGCGACCTACTAAAGTGGGTTGCATTGAGTTCGTCACGTCACGTACCTATTATGTCGTAATGGCGACCTTTCTCCGCCGATCAGCTGTTCTTCAATGGCGCTCACAGGTTTGCCGCCAAATGCATTACAAGGACAAAACAAAAAAAAACTTTTATAATAATTATGTAGCCGGCGATTTAGCAAAAACTGAGCAGCAGTATTTGCAGCTCTCAGTCCACGGTTGTAAGCAACTTTCTTAAAAAACTTTTATCGGAAACGAAAATGTAATCCTTACCTTACTATTAATTATAAAATGCGAAAGTAACTCTGTTTGTTACGCTTTCACGCCAAAACCACTGAACCCGACTGAACCGATTTTGATTTTTGCTTTGCTGAACTCGGCACTAAATGTAACTTTATTTGAAAATGTCCATAGGTTAAAATAAATAATTTGAAATGAAACTTCGCAACAAAGTCTAGACCTTGGGGAAAGTAACGCGGGCGGAGCATTTTGCACCTGTTTTAATCTAGTTTGACCTACATTATTGCAATGCTGTGTTTGTAATGCACATGTGACTATAACCCGGGGCACACGCGTTTTTTCAATTTTTTTTTATTCATTGATATGACGTCATATCATATGAAGCTAAAAAAAGCTTTCGCTCAAACCAAGACCAGCCCTCGTCTCAAACGAATGTACAAGTCTGCAATAAAAAAGAAATCAAACAATCTAAAAGAGACGAAGCGATATCAGTTTGAACAGAACTGGCGGCAAAAACCGTACGGAATGCAGGTTTATCGCGCACAAACCAAGCGAGCTGTATGGCGTACGGCGCGCGCGGCCCGCCTCGCCCGAGCAGCTCGCTTGGTGTGTACTAAATTTCTGATAAGAATTCCTAAACGTGTGCCGCCCAGCGTAAGCTAAAGCCGGCACTACACTCTCGACAAAACCCGAGAGCCGAAAGGGACGCGGTTATGCGTTAGAATGAGATGCAAATACACCGCGCTCACTCTTGCGCATAACTGCGTCCCTCGTATTGGCCATCCATGTCTCGTCTAGTTTTGTGGAGTGTAGTGCGGCTTTAAGGCTAGACGAGCGGAATTTTTAAGTTGTGAGTCGAGCAATTTCTGTTTCATACAAAATACGAAACTCATTTTGCGTCGCCGTGTGAACGAAACAGTAGCTTTTTTTGTATGAAACCGATTATAGCAGAAATTGCGCGACCTTAAAAACGCGACTCACAATTTAAAAAATTACGCTGGTCTGGCCTCAGCCTTAATCTTAAGATAACAGTTTTTGTCAAGTTTTATAAGGCTTTTAGTACTTATAAAATATATTAAAACAACTGAATAAGATGGGCTAAAGGTAGCTTATTATATTATGTTGAGATATAAGAAACTTCTTATCCCATTCAATATTAAAGATAGTACTCATATAATAATAGAAAGTTAGTAATAAATAAGATTGTTTTAATCAAAGTTTTTTTTTATTAAATTAATGTCTGACCTACAATGAGACTTATTATAATTTATAAGAGATCTAGATCTTTCTGAAATGAGTGGAAAAACATACTTAATCTTAATAATATGTAACAAATATGCAGACAAGAGTTTCCCGCCCTTTTACATTAGACAATTGTTTTTTAAATTACTTGTAGATAATTGCAACATTTACAAAACATTACTTTATTCTTACAGCTACTTAAAATTTTATTATGAATACAGAATGAAGTTGAGTATATGATGAGTATTTCCAATAACTTAATAAATTCTTGAAGAAAAAAAAACAACGTACTTTACTCTCTCAAATCACTTATAAACATCAAACAGGGGGAGGGGGAGGAGGGAAATCCTCCCCCATGGGCTCCTTAACATTAAATTAAATGAGTAGGTATAGCCCCAGCGACTAAATAATCAATAGTTATAAATTATCATAAATAAATTAAATAAAGACTGACCAGAAAAAATAAAAATGCTCTGAATAATAGTAATAATAGTGTGTGTGTTGTTAGTGTGTAGTGTAGTGTTGTGTGTGTGTGTGTGTGTGTGTGTGTGTGTGTGTGTGTAGTGTGTGTGTTGTTGTGTAGTGTTTAATAATATTTCTGTCAAAGATCACAAATTAGTAAAATTTGTTCCAATTAATTTACCCAATATCAAGAGGTTTTTCTATTTTAGTGGTCAGGCTTTATTTAAAAATATACATAGGTACATTTTTAACCAATAACTTCAACTTTTTTATAAACAGACCGCAGATGCTCCGTAAGTGGTGTGTTATCCGTTTCCATATACAAGACTACCTCCAACGTACTGTTATCCACCATTTTGATTTCCCTTTTAAACTTTTTCACATACGGTGGTTTAGCAAAAGAAATTCTAGAAACTGTTACCGTTTCTAAAGTTATTATGTTGGATTCTGGATCGAACTGGCCTTCTTCGGATGAGGTGAGACCAAAGTTATGGCTGACAACAAAAGCAAGGTCATTGGTGCCTGGTTTGATGCGAAGAAAGCCCCTTTCCTGATGCATTGGTGTTTGTTTTTCAGGGTGACGTGAAGTAGAAATGAAGTTGAACATTGGTTGGCCTGTAGAGAATAAAGATGTTTTTTAATTCATAATAATCATATTCATAATAATAATAATTCCATAATTATGTACATTTCTTTTCTATATATTGTATTTTTGTAAAAGTCTCACCAATACAAACAAATTCCAAATCTTCGTGAAACTGGAAATCAGGTATGTTGGGGTACTTCCCTTGGCCGTCCTTGGTAGTCCACTTTCCGGAAAGCCAAGATATGGGCTTCAAAGCTTCATGCACAGAGTTCTGCATTATTTTGATTAAAAGAAGATCTAGAACTTTAGTGCTATCTCCGCCTACGCCTGCTTGCAATAACGCACTGAACAAACTTTCTGCAATTAGAAATCTAGTGCAGTAGTGGAATGTAGCAGTAATTATGTAATTATTGACAAAAAACTAAAATAACTTCCTCTGTTGTTTACGTTCTTTTTGAGGTTATTTTTTTTTTTTTTTTTTTTAGTTTCTTTCTCCCTTATGGGAAAGGCAAAGGGCTCTAAGCCCATACAGCCTAGTCTTTAGTAGTTTCTTGCATTATCCAAGTTTAATGTCTTCATCTTCAGTCATTATTTCTTCAGTTTCATTTCGTCGTCTTTAGTCATTTCTTGCATCTATGTTAAACGTCTTCAGTAGTTTCATTTCTTGTTACGGGATCATTGGAATGCAAGGGTGGTTCTTACATTCCAATGATACTGAAGTTTAACGCGGGGTATCAAACCAGAAACATTTTTGAGGTTATCCGGTGATTGACCAAAGATTTTTTTTCAGCAGTTTCAGTTTTGGGTACTAGGATTTTGGCCACTGTCATTTCCTAAATACTGACATCTGTTGTCGAGTAGCAATACTATTTACAACAATGAACATTTTCAAAACCACCCATGCACAAAACGTCAAACAAAAGTCATTTTCTCATTGAATTTGAATTGGAGATCGATTCGTTCGATTTTTTCGGCGGGAAAACTTTGCTAAGGAAGGCGCGCTTTTCGGAAGAAAATTTTTGGAAATTCCAAAATCATTGTTAATATTGTATATTTTATTGTAAATAATTGTTTTGTACATTACAAAGAGGTCTGTATAAAGTTCTTTAATAATGGCGCGGCAGCGCCGCAAAAAGCGGGTCCGGTCCTCTGGACTGGGCCCCTTGGATCCTGATCCTGATCGTATGGAGTCGCAGTCGCTTGAGGGTAACGATGAGTCAGATTCGTCTGAAGATTCGTTACCTGTTAATAAATATGAGACATACACTGTATCCAATTACACAAGGAGATACCCTGAGAACTCAAACAAATCAGAGTTCATAGTCTTTCTGTCACACAAAGACGAAAATAAACCTTTTTCTGATTCAGACAGACTTGCTCTCTCTCAGGGTATTAGAAAGCACTGTGTCGCAGGCGTCCTTCATCTGCGGCCTTTTAACAGATACAAAGTCGGCATAACCTTTGATTTGGCTAACAACGCCAACATGTTTCTGAAAAATAAAAAATTTTTAGACGACTTGTTTTTAAAAGCTACTATTCCGGCCGCTGACACTGAGGTTACTGGGGTAGTAACCTCAGTTCCCACTGACATGTCCAACAAACAAATTTTTGCTTCGATCTGTAGTTCCAAAAATATAATTCAGGTTCGCAGGTTCATGCGTCGAGTTCAACTTGAGGGTGGCGCTCCTACGTATCTGCCAACACAGACCGTAGCAATTACTTTTGCCTCCACCCAGATGCCTGAGTACGTATATCTGGACTCTTGGCGGCATGAGGTAAGGGCCTATATTCCTCCCGTAAAACAATGCCTGAAGTGCCTTCGCTTCGGGCATATAGCGAAATACTGCAAAAACGATGAAGTCTGTTCAATATGTGCACATAAGCACAGTTTTAAGCAATGCATTGTTGATAAGTCCAATGCTAAATGCGCTAACTGTAAAGGAAATCATATTGCAATATCAAATCTATGTCCAATTAAAAAGGAAAAAATCGAAGAAAATAAAATTAAATCCCGCTCTGCTAAGTATGCTGATCTGTTCAGTGCATCAGAATTTCCACAACTATCTGCCAAGAGCTTCGACATTCAAATAAATAATTTGCTAAAATCTGATAAGTTTGTGAAACTCTTGGTTGAAGCAGTAACTAAAATGATCTCGAATAACAAAAATAATATCCCCATAAATTCCGAATCCGTACAAAATATTTTGAAAGAGACGTTTACTAAGAAATCTCCTCCCTAATTTTCAATGGATTCAATAAACATTTTTCAATGGAATGCACAAAGTATACTTAGTAATAAACACATTTTAACTCAATTTCTCTACGACAATAATATTCACATAGCAATCATAAGTGAAACTTGGTTAAAGCCTGAACAGAAATTCTGTATCAAAGGCTACAAGATTGAAAGAAATGATACAGGTAACAAACACAATGGCGTAGCAATTTTAATACATAACAGTATACCCTATACTAGAATTAATACTAGTTTTGATAACTCATTGCAAAATCTTTGTGTTCGTGTAACAATGGGCACTCAGGAGATAAGTATTGTTAGTTTTTATTGTCCCACTAATTGTAATCCCTTCTTTAATAAAAAAAATTTTGATGCATTAATAAAATCCATTCCTGTTCCTATGATTTTTGCTGGTGATTTCAATGCGCACCACACTTCTTGGGGATGTCACTCTACATCTTCTCGTGGTAGGGATGTATTGGAAGTAATTGATGACAATAACTTGGTTCTTCTTAATGATGGCCAACCAACCACTGTTGGGTCTCTGAGTTGGCGTCCAAATGCCTTAGACTTGTCCATTGTGAGTCCTTCTTTAGCTCTTTCTTGTGAATGGTCTATTCACAATGACCCTCTTGGCAGCTATCATCTTCCTGTAATGTTGAAAATATCTTTAAATTGCAGTTCTAGAAGGGCGAATTTGACACATGTGCCAACCCACCAAAACTTTCGTTTGGTGGATTGGAAAATGTATCAAAATAAAGTTGAAAATCTTTTGTCAGAGTTCTCTGTTCGGTCTTATCCTCCTCTAGAGGCTTATTCCCTGTTTTGTAAAATTTTATTATGCGCTGTTGACTCATCCATTCCTTCCAAATCGAATACTTCTAACAATGTATCATCCATCAATAGAGGGGCAGGCAGAAGGCCTTCTCTCCCTTGGTGGAATGATAAATGTTCAGAAGCAGTTAAAAAATCTAAATTAGCTTATATTCATTTTAAAAACAATCCTTCTGAAACATCTTTCTTAGAATTTAAAAGACTTCAAGCCTTAAAGAAGCTTACCTTAAAAATGGAGAGGAGAAACAGTTGGATATCATTGTCGAATACTTTCCATCGTTGCACGCCGCTTACAGTAATCTGGAACTATATGAAAAAATTTAATAGAACTTTTGTTTCAAGTAGTAGTAATAATGATAGTTGGGTCCAAGAATTTCTTAATAAATATACACCAGATTATGTACCAAGTAATAATTCTTCATCAAATAACTCGGATTTTAATTCTAATAATAATTTCTTATTACAACCTTTTAGTTATCAAGAACTTGAATCTGCTGTTTTGTCTAGGAAGGATAGTGCTTTTGGATTAGATGGTATTCCTTACAAAATGTTTAAAAATCTTAATAAGAAATCACTAAAAACTTTTTTGAATGTTTTAAATTATCTCTGGGAAAACAATGAAATTCCTCCATGTTGGAAAACAGATTGTTTAGTGCCTATCTTGAAACCTGGCAAATCTAGATTGGACAAAGACTCCTATCGTCCTATTGCACTTACATCTTGTGTTGGTAAAATATTTGAACAACTTCTAAAGCAAAGGTTAGAGTTCTTTGTGGAAAAAAATAATATCTTACCTGCTAATCAATTTGGGTTTCGAAGAGGTCGCTCTGCTAGGGAGAGTATTTGTCAGTTGCATCTTGATATTCAGCACACTCTTGTTCATCGTAATTCTTTAGTTTCTGTATTTTTTGATGTCGCAGGCGCTTTTAATAGCGTGAATGTAGATATACTTTCCACTGAACTACTTTCTGTGGGTATTCCACAGAAACTGGTTGATTGGATTAGTAAATTTTTGACTGAAAGAAAGGTATATGTTAAATATAATGGGAGCTTGTATGGGCCTAGGTTTGCATCTGTTGGAGTATGTCAGGGTGGTATATTGTCACCTTTAATTTTCATTTTGTATATACGCCGCTTAAACTTAATTTTAGGTTCTCAGGTAAAAAATTTACAATTTGCTGATGATCTTGTTGTCTATGCATCAGGAGAAAATTTAAATATTCTAGTGGGTCAGATTAATTCTGCCTTAAATAACTTGTTTCAATACTTTTCTTACTTAAACCTTGATGTTAACCCTTTAAAATCTAAATTAATTGTTTTTGGAAAGAATAATCCTTTAAGACCTGATGTTTTTTATAACAATACTGTTATTCCTAATTCAAATGAAGTAAAGTTTTTAGGAGTAGTCTTCACTCATAATCTTTCCTGGAGAAGATACATTGACAATTTAATTGTGAGAGCAAACAAAGCTTTTAATGTCTTGAAATCTCTAGCATCCACTTATTGGGGAGCTGATCCAAAAATTTTATTACTATTATACAAGTCTTTAATCAGAAGTCATTTTGAATATGCTTTTTACTGTTTTGCTGCTGATAATAAACTTGTTGATATATTGGACAAAATTCAGAATAAAAGTATGCGTTTAATCACAGGTGCATTTAAAAGTACTCCAATTAATGTCATGCAAGTTGAATGTAATCTTCCTCCAATTTCTATCAGATTTGCCTATCTAAAAGAACGGTTTATCTTAAAACTTTTTTCCATGCCTCAAAACAAACTTCTTTCAAATATTTCATATTTACTTCCTTCTTTGTCACAGAAATCCATGGTCATTGCTCAAGGGTTTGCTCAGTCTCTTCAATTTCTTCAAACTGCTCATATTTACAATTCCTCATCATCTGTTTTACCATGTTATGATGGTTGCTTTCAAAGTAAATTTCCTGCAATACAAATTATTATAGATAGTGAGCTTTCTTGTAAAGAAGAGGTATATGCTAAAATGGCTGAATGGTCTAATACTCGTTTTCTTTACACTGATGGATCTAAAAATGAACACAATGTTTCCTTTGCTTTCTTTGATAGTTTTCTAAACAAGGGTATGGGTTTCAAAGTGGATGAAAGAGCCAGTGTATTCACTGCTGAAGCCCTGGCGATTTTAGCTGCTTTGAAACACATAAAGCACCAAAATCAGGGATATATGAACTGGCTTATAGTAAGTGATAGTATGAGTGTACTTAAAAGTCTCCAGAACAATAAATTGCACGCTAACACTAATTATTTGATTTATTCTATTAAAGAAGTATGGTATGATTTGTCTGTTGAAAATATCACAGTAAGTTTTATGTGGGTTCCATCCCATAAAGGTGTTCTTGGGGCTAATTCGGTATTGCACCCGCCTTATCTTAACTAAATTTAGTTCATTTTTGACAGGACTTAACAAATCTTGACACGATTAACGTTCGGATACACATTATCTTGCTCTGTGCACGCTACTGCAATGTTTTTTTTTTCAACAGAAAGGCAAAGGTATAAAGTCATGCAACCTTAATCCGCAATAAAGTGAACGTTAGTGAATCGAACGCACGCGCAACGAAACGCAACTTAGTATATGTTACGTTCCGTTTTAGTTTCGGAGATTAGAAATTTATATTTTTTCTGCGTAAAACAAAAACGAAAATGAAAAATAGAACTTATGGTCGATTTGTTGTACAGTAAGCAGCACATGCGGCTGGACATTATGACCTTGAGAGCGCATGTATTTCGTAGCGGTAGGGGTGAATTTCGTAGTGCAAGTGTCCAACTGCATGTGCTGGCTGGCTTCTGTACGTACTGCTAAGTGAAGGTTTATCTGGGCCAACGCGATTGCTATTCTGTTACTTATTGATGAACATAAGAAAGGTGAAAAATCCAAAGTAATCTGCTTAGCATGCTCTTGCTTGTACGATTGATGGAGTTTTTAGCTGAAAGACTCGACCGCCCCCGCTGACCTGACTGAGGACGAGCGGTTCAGTAAATATCCAGGATTAACGAAAGAAGTTTGATTGGAGGTCGAAGCAACTCATCACTATTTAATTTTTACCCGATTTCCTAGTTTGTTAACCTCAAAAGTTCAAAATATGATAAGTCTACACCTAAAAAAACTGAACTAAATTAAGACCATTTTAAGTTCAAAACACCTAAAAATGACAGATAACGAACTAAAAATGACAGATGAATGGTCGTTCCCGAATAGCTAAATGGCGTTAGTTCAACTTATTTTTAGTCCTGTCAGATTCCATACAAAATTAAGTTAAGTCGTGCATTCCGAATAGCTAAATATGTCATCTGACACATCTTAACTACATTTTAGTTAAATTTTAGTTAAGATTAGTGCATTGGCCAACATCGAATCGACACCATTATTTACAGTTTGAAAGAAAGAATGTGTCAGAGGTGGATAAGGCATTGGAACTATGCAGTACAAATAGAAAACAAGGGTTTATGGTATGCTCCATTCAATGTGCCAGTTAATAGTCTACCCTGGTTTTGTAAAGGTCATACCTATTTTAATAGGAAATTTTACTCTACTATTCTTCGTCTTCGCTTTGGTCATTGTAGGCTCAATTTTCATCTTCATCGTTTGAAAATGGTTAACAGTCCTTTGTGTTCTCATTGTAACTTGCATGAAGATACAATATCTCACATCATCTTTGATTGTTCATCCTTTGGCATTCAGCGCCTTGTGTTGATGGATGAACTAATTAAAATTTATGGGCATGCTGATTTGGTCCCGCGATCTGTTTCGGAACTTTTGATAAACAGTTCTGCTTTTATACCTTTGTACAAATATGTAATTAGTACTGTTGGGGAAATTTAAATTCCTCTTGTTTTGTTTTGTTTTGTATATTTTTATAGGTTAAGTTATGTAAATAGAGTGATTGACGGATTGACTAGAAATCGGATACAACCGATACAACGATACATTATTGGACATGGAAGACACTCGAAAGAGTTGTATTTAAAATGGATGTAAACAAGCAATACATATACTAAGACGTTTAACCTGGATTTTAACGAATGTAACATGATATTGATGACGAATTCCCTGGATCTATCTCAATAATAAATTACTATACTGAAGACGTATATCTTGGATGACTACTCAAGTAATACAAAACTGAAGACGAATATCTTGGATTTTTACTCAAGAATATGCAATACTGAAGACTTATTTACCTTGGATTTACATAAGATTTGCAACTGAAGACTAGGCAGCATGGTCATTGACCTTAGCCTGTTCGAAAGAACAAATATAAAAAAAAAAAAAAAAAAAAAAAAAATGAATTTGAATTGTCTCACTGGTTGGCTGCCCTTGTTTGTTTATTTATTAGTTTGAAATAATTTGCATGATTTTCTAAACATTTTTGTATGTAAAAATGGATAATAATATCTTCAAAAGAGGTAGTGAATCAAAAACAGACTTGGCGCCTGCTGCCGCGCTATGTCGATGTTGTTTGTCGACAGAAAAGCGAATGAAAAGCGTCACTCAATATAATGCTTATTTTATGGATTTAATTCGTATTAAAGTAAGTTCCAAAACCCCGAAAGTATATTGATTCTATTTTCACCACTTAACTAATTTATAAATAGGGTACACCAAACATTTGAGCTATAATCCTGAATCTGTTACATCAAAACTTTTCTTATATTATTTGTAATATTATTTGTCTATTTGTAATTTCCATAATTCCAGGTGAGTGAGTCCGATGGTCTACCGCAGTGGATCTGCTGGGAGTGCTGCGCTCTGCTGCAGAAGGCCGTGAAATTCAAACACAAAATGTTACGAGCACACAATTTGTTGTACGACTACTCAAATAGATGTGCACCGGTAAGTAAAATTATATCATAAATTCAAAACAGTTTTGAATTTAAAATTGTATTAGTCTAAATAATAAAATTCTGTTTAGATAATTAATTAAAGTGTAATTAATTAAATCACAAAATGATAAGACTTTTACAATAACATGTTATAAAATATTGCAATTTTATAATGGAGCATTCCACGGAGGTGTCACTTACGTGACACTATTATAAGGTCATTTGCAGGGATAACTGACCCCCTTTTCTTAGTTGTTGCTACTAAGACGGGGTCGGTTGTCTATGTAGCAGACTCCTAATGATGATTGAGGTTACGTTCTGGTCATGTTCCACTCAACAAGTTTTATCACATGATCAAGAGGAGAGAGTCACCTTTGTGTGCTTATTGTAATGTTACAGAAGATATCTTCCACTTGTTGGTGGAGTGTGATCGGAATCGTGACCTTAGAAACAGGATGTTCCCTCGGGGTCTGCATGGTGGGCAGGTAAATGTGCTATTAAGTTCTTCATCGTCAAAAGTTGCGAGGTTGTTGTATTTGTTTTATAATATGTCGGTTAAGAACCGTTAAAGGTTCTCCAAACCATCGTCCAAAACTATGAGGCTGCCATAGTCGCCAAGAGCGTCAGAAGCCTCAATAAAAATTAGATTTAAAAAAAAAAGATGAGAGTATGACAATAAAACTACAATTACGTGTCACGTACGCGACAATAGTTGATATTTCCATGGAATGCCCTTAATTATGGTCTTGATAATCAGAATTATGTCAACACACCCAGACAAAGGGAACACATTTGAAATTCTAGAACAAAATTTAATGTGCATTTCAGTTTCCAATCCATGTGCAAGATCCAGAACTACCCAAGATGGCCAGTTCTCAATTGTCAACAACGCAAACACTGTGCATAGACAGTCTCAAAGGAAATATTGGCTATTCAAAAGCGTTGGAGGTACGTTGATGGTGAATATAAATGCTATTTAAGCAAATTGTTTCTGGCCCCAAACTAGGCAAAGCCTGTGCTATGCTATACAATTGTGCTATACACATTTATAAATACATAAATACATACTTGTATAGATACATACATTTACACCATGAAATTTAACTGGTTTTTATCCGGAACGTAATGGTAGTACTAGTACTCATGAAACTAAATAACCTTCCCTTTCCGTGTATCGCTGTGATTCGGGAGCGCATCGGCCGATCATAAACTGTGGACACAAGCCTGGTTTAGGTTTCTTATTTCCACAATACCTAACCATATACCTCTGCATCTTCTAGCATGTAAAAGAAATTCAACGGCCAGAACTGGTTGTATTAGTACCGTTGAATCTGACAAATGAAACAGCCATAAAAGATGGCGATATTAAGGATGAAAGCAGTGACGACGATATGAAAATGGAAATTATTTCCGATGATGGTCAAAATAAAACCAGAGTTGATGATAAAAAGACAGAAATAAATGTATCAGATAATGAGGTGGACACTAAAGAAGATTGCAGGTAATAAATTGCAGTTGTTCATTATTATGTAATAAAAATTTATTTAAGAGAAATGGCTGAACTACTAATATGAGTAGGAATTCTCTAGCTAATTGTATTTTAATTGTAATAAATAAAATAATTTTTAAACCCCGACGAAAAAGAAGGGTGTTATTTAAAAGTTTTACGTGTGTGTCTGTCTGTCTGTGGCATCGTAGCTCCAAAACGGATGCGCCGATTTTGATCTAGTTTTTTTTTGCAAGCTGTGACAATCGAGACGTGTTTGTTCTTAGCTACGATCCAAGAAAATATCTTCAGCCATTTGAAGATTATCGGCTCTTTTCTAGTTGTTGAAAGGATCAAGTAACGGTTTTGTGGCGGGTTTTTTTTAAATATTTAATGTTATTTTCTATCATTTGACTCAAATCAAGTAACAATTAATCTGAGCGAGCAGAAGAAAAAGAAAATGGACCAGGGGCGGGATTTTTTTGTTAATGGGCATAGTAATTTTAAAATTAGTTCTGTTGGTTTTTCGCAGTATGGCGAGATTTTCAACTGTTTGCTTTAATTCAATTAGGTCCAGCCCATGTATATTTTGCGGTGAGGAGTTTCCAACTAAAGAACAGTCAAAGAGACACCGGTGCGAGAATGAGGACGCTAACAAAAAAAACTTCTGTGCTGAGGTATGGCATTTTATATCATTTTTATTTAAGCTTGCCGCTTCGTGTTAATAGTTTTTCCTGTGGAAATGAAGAATTTTCCCGCGAATAAACTCAAAATCTACCGAACCGATTTCAAAAATTCTTTCACCGTTAGAAAGCTACTTCACCCTGAGTAACATCTACCTTTTACCGCGGAAAAATGCCTCATTCCCACGGGAAAAACTGTTAACGCGGGCGGAGCCGCGGCGGAAAGCTGGTATACTTACTATCTGCTATAGACTATCTGTTTTGACGTTTTCTTAAACGAAGGTTAATAATTAGCAATAAGGCCGCCTGTTGACTCAAATTTGTCTATGTACTTAATGTAATATTTATGTGTTTTCTTTTGGTGTTAATAAATAATATTTGTATTGTATTGTATTTGTATACTAATATTATTATTGTAGTGCAACAAGTCGTTCAAGTGTGCGCGGTACCTAACCCAGCACTACCGTCGCATTCACTCGCGGATAATGGAGAGGCAGCGGAAGAAAGAGACAGCAACACACGTGCAAGCGAGCACGCTGCTGCCCAAAGCCGTCTGCGAGATCTGCGGGAAGAAGTGGACTGTAAGGAGTATAATACACTTCAATTAAATAAAAATACCTTTATCTACACTCATGTCGTAAATCCTTCATTTACTTATCAGAAACGCTAAGCAAATGATATACCTTTCGATGGAGCCGTGACTAAGGATCCATACAAATTTCATTTCGTTATCGCAAAGTTGTAACAAAATGAAGTTTTTTTTTTTTAATTTTTACGCAGATGCTTGCTATTTGAGCACACTAGCGTGTTTCGGAACGCAACCTTGGCGGCGCGCATGCGCGGTGCGATATTACTGCAAATTTATTTTCGCGCCATTAACGTTGTATTTTTCCTTTTGCAGTTTGTATAATATGTAATTCGTTATTCGTTGTAATAAGTAAGTCGTTATTTCAAGTTTTTTTACTAAAAACCCAGTAAAATGTCTGAAACTGATAGTGATATAGACGAAAAATTGACACCCCCGGATATTCTTGAAACAGCAACTAAAATGACAAATAATCTTCTCCCAGAAAAATCAAGGAAGATATACGAAAAAACCTATGAAGAATTCATGGATTGGAGAATGAAGAAAAACACTACATCATATTCTGAAAATGTCTTACTTAAAATATAAATAAATGCTCGAGAAGGATCGGTTCCATCCGCAAATATAACCTTTAATAATTGTACCATACAAAATGTCAATAATTATTACAATAAACAATGATTACTTTATTTTGTCTTTAATTTAAATTTGTTGTATGAGTGTAGATAAACTATTGTATGCAACTGTACATAATTAGTATTTAACACTCGTGTATACTTTTATGAAACTCGCTGCGCTCGTTTCATAAACCACACTCGTGTTAAATACCCCTCATTATGCAACAGTTGCATAAATAGCTATTATTTGCAACTTTCACAATTTACGTCTTATTTTAGGTTGACTTCCATTCAGAAGTTTGGTGGTTCGAGACTCGGCATGTAACAATGTGTTTTGTGTAAAGTTAGTTTGTGATTGCTTCAAGTGGTTTTACAGGTATCTTCTAGATGGCGTAGTACAAGATTTATCACACTAATACTTATTATACACTTTATAGTTTTCTTTTAGTGAATCTATATAGTCAGTTTTATCCCTCGCCTATAGTTGTTTCACATCGACAACCTCGGAATATTGCGGAATTCCAATGGAACTAATTTTACAACGAAAACTGTTAACAGAAACATTTAAAAATAAATCTTTTGCCGCCCCCAAAACAGGTTTTGGCGCCCCGAGAGCAGCTTTTCAATATGTCTAGTCAGCTTTTAGGTGTAAAAAACTATGTTATCATTACATTAGTTACATGAAATCTTTCTTATTGCAGTCAATAGCGAAGTTGGTGTACCATCAGAGAACACATTCTGGAGAGAAACCATACCAGTGCAGTCAGTGCCCGAAGCGGTTCGGCTTACATCAGAGGTTGAAGGTAGATAGATCTGAATACATTCAAAAAAGAATTAAAGGAGTACCTTCTAGTAAATTGCTTCTACACGCTGCAGGAGTTCTTCGAGATGTAATTACTAAGTTATTATTATTACTATGCATAAATATATATTTTAACACTTTGTTTTATTGTAAGAGCATTTATAACTGTTATTTAAGTACCTCTATTTGTCTAGTTTTAACCGGGTCTATAACACTTACATCTTTTGTACCCTAAGGTTATGCAATAAATAAATGATTAAATGATTTAGATAGATCGATGAAAGTTTCTCATACTAATAATATAAAGAGGAAAGATTAGTATTTTTGTGTGTGTGTGTGTGTGTGTGTGTTTGTAATGAATAAACTCAGAAAGTACTGAACCAATTTCAAAAACTCTTTCACCATTAGAAAGCTACATTCACCTTAGTAACATAGGCTAACTTTTACCGCGGGAAAATGCCTCATTCCCGTGGGAAAAACTTAACGTGGGCGTGGCCGTGGCGGAAAGCTAGTACTTAAATAAATAAATAAATTATTATTGTTTTATTTTATTTCAGATCCACATGCAAACTCACACGGGTGAGAGGCCGTGTAAATGCCCGCACTGTCCCAAATCGTTCTACCAGAAATCCGCATTAAATCGACATTCCAGGGTGAGTGCGTAATTTGAGTCTCTTGTATAGCTCTCAGCGCCCGAGGACACGCTCATTTAGATCCGCCACGGACTGTATAACCAAGTGATACTACATCTCGTAGCTCCTGCTACGTAATTGCTACGCCGTAGCAGCGGTCTACGGAAGGTCTACGCCGTAGCAGCGGTCTACGGAAGGTCTACGCCGTAGAGATTGTTCCCACTTCGCTTTACAGACGACACCTTAGCTATTTGACAGAATTTCTTTCTTTAAGATTTGCATGTATAACTAGTTGTCTGCCAACGGCTACGCTCGCGTTGTTTTTCGATTGTTTCGTAGTAATTTTTAACTATCCCACGGGAACTCTTTCATTTTCCGCGATTAAAACTATCCAAGATGTTGATCGGGGATATAAGGTTTCGGAGATTAGAAGAGGAAAGATTTGTATTTTTGTGTGTGTGTATGTTTGTGAATAATCTCAAAAACTATTGAACCAATATCAAAAATTCTTTCACCATTAGAAAGCTACATTCACGCTGAGTAACATAGGCTACCTTTTACCGCGGTAAATAAGATTTTACCTTTTTTTTCTGCGTATAGTGTCAGGCCTGCGTCACTCGCAGTACTTGCGCGCTATAACTACCTACCGCCCGGCCGAGCGGTCTCGGGCCGACCCAGGACCAATTCCCCATTGTCTAAACGTGTGACGTAGAGCGGCGCAATACAAGAGAGAGAGAGATGCAGGAACTTCGTCTGTTCGCCTAGCGCAGTGCGATCTGATTTGCACTTTATTATAACGGAGCTAGGGTTGCAATTTATTTAAATTATGTCGCCTAGTGCAGCTTCTGTAGGGACTACTATTTGGACATAGGCTACCTTTTACCGCAGTAAATAAGTTATTAGCAAAAAAATTTCTGCGTGCATTGTTTCGACCTTTTTACCGTTTTATGATATAGATTGTGTGTTGCTAGGTCCACTCGGGCGCTCGGCCCTACTCGTGCCCTCACTGCGGCAAGTCGTTCTCTCAGTCCAACACCCTGAAGGGGCACGTGCGCACCGTGCACCTCAGGCTGCCACAGCTCTACGGGGGGCGGAGCGCTAGGGGCCGGCGGAAGGAAACGGGTAGCGATCTGCTTTTATTTTACTTACTATTTTTTATCGATTACCATTTAATATTTTAAAATGGGTAGCAATAAAACGAGTGATTGTAAATTACAGTTTTGAGTGTCAAAATTAATACTAATTTTGGTTATAGAATTACTAAGTTAGCGACTGACTGCGAGTGACGAGAAATCAACAGAACAGCAACTTACAAACATTAATTTGAGTTACTTAAAATACAAAATTATTTATTCGTAACGAAATTGTACATTAGAGCTTTTGGAATAGAAAAATGGCGAACGGCTCGCATCGCGGGCTGCGGCCATCTCACTGGCATCAACCAAATTCAAATATATATTACTTTTCCGATTATAAAGCTATAAACGCGAAAAGAGGCTGCCAGCATTAAGGACACATGCACACCACAGTACATACGAAAGTTTACTTCTTTTTTTTTATATACGTTCACCTCCTTTGGAAAATAATTTTTATTGCTATGATTAAGTAATTGTTGTTAATTTTTACTTAGGCTTTATGCAAACCCTAAAAATCTATCATCATACTCGTATATTCTGTGGTTTGACTTAAATTTTGTTTACAATAATAACTGTTTTCTACTACTACTATTTAGTAAAACAGTTTTTCAGATCTTTATTTCTTAGACGTTTTATACAACAATCACAGTCAATCTCTTAATTTTAATAAATTAGGTCAAAAATTTATTTTTATTTTACGAACAATGCGAAATGAACTACTTATATTTTCCCAGGTTCAGTTCCGAGCTCGCACGCCAGAGACGCGGCGAGCGCGGCCGCGGCACAAGGCAAAGCGAGGAGTGCCGCTAGAACGACATCTTAGTATACATACGACACAATTTAATGACATAAAATCCGTATAAGTACATTTTAAAATAAAAATAGTTAAATAAAATCATCTTTACAATTTGAATTTAAATCATGTTTCGCATCTTTATGTTTAAAACTCAGCCATTGATTTAAAAGTTGATTTTTCTTGTACAAGCGCGTTTGTAGGCGTGAAAATTAATAACGATTTTTTAAGAGGCTACCAAAGTGACGCAATACTTTAAAAAATGATTACTTGCTAAGTAGTTTTTCGAAAATGAAACTATACTTCTCATCAAAAAAATCGAAACACTTCCGTACTAAGTTTGTTTGCAAGGTGTTTCGATTTTTTTGATGAGAAGTGTATTTATTAGCATAAAGTTTCATTGAATTTTCTAGTCGGGCTGTGTGTAATATTATGATTTAACAATTCATTTTGTATCAAATTTAATTTTTTTAGTTTTGAATTCATATATGATCATATTGATCTATTTTGTACTTAACTGTTATAAATTAAATGAATGATAATTTAAAAAATATAGGTATTTAAGTATTTTGCAGTTTTATTACTACTTGTGTAAGTGTTGTTCTATTTTCCCCGTGGGAAATAATATAATGGAATATTTTATTCACATCTTTATTGCACTTCTAAAAATATATGCAACTGCTCTACTACTACTATAGTACTTTCGCGTTAGCTTGGCAATAGCGAACATTGACAAGACCGGTACCAAAAAGTAATATTTTTAAACGATAATTATCGCTTTCCGTACTAACTGTTCTACTATTCATGTACTATTCATATGTACTATGTACTATTCATATCGTATACATTTACTAAGGAAAACGATATAATACGAGTACAGTGGTAGTAAATGTCAACGCTCGCTATTGCCAAGCTAACGCGAAAGTACTATAGTCTCTAAGACTAAATTATTGATAACTCCAATTTCACCACTCCAAGTTAGCAATTTGAATTTACAAAATTTTTTTTCGCAAATCAGTATCCTACGAGGTCTCCACCGGGATTCGAATCCGGAACTTCCGTAAGAGGTGAGCCGCGAGCATTTTACTACCACTTGACACGTACGAGACTCAGCTGTTATCATATTAATAGGTCTGCCACCTATTGTCGAGTAGCAAAACTAACAAGACTATAATTTTCAAAACCACCCATACACTACACAATCAGATGTGTTTTGCGTTTTGTTTCATTGTAAGAAGCCAGCACATGCGGTTGTAAATACGTACTACGAAATTCACCCTTACTACTAAGGAATAAGTGCGCTCTAAAAGTCAATATGTCCAGCCGCACGTGCTGGCTACAGTACACCAAATCGAAACAAAACGCCGAAAAATGACAGACAAACTGCCAAGCCGTCGTCATTATCGCCATATTGTTTACATTTTCTGAATTTTTTCACATGACGGGTTTTATAGTGTATTATTTGTAAAGTAGTGCAAAAATGGATAATTACATGTTCCAAAGTGGTAGCGAACCAAAACCAGATCTGGAGCCGGTTGCCACTATATGCCGCTGTTGTTTGACAACAGAAAAACGAGTCAAAAATGTTTCACGATTTAACGCTTATTTTATGGATTTAGCTGGTATCAATGTAAGTTTTTCCTTTAATCCATAGCTTTTATATTCACGTTCATCTATAAAGAATGTAATGCAAATTATGTTGTGGAATTTTATAAGGTTATGATCAAACATATT
Organism: Teleiodes luculella; assembly: GCA_948473455.1. Classification (NCBI taxonomy): domain Eukaryota; kingdom Metazoa; phylum Arthropoda; class Insecta; order Lepidoptera; family Gelechiidae; genus Teleiodes; species Teleiodes luculella. The sequence continues at coordinate 1,619,247 of OX419609.1, read as the reverse complement.
CTTAGTTTTCTGCAAACAACTATTATTGTTCAAACTTAGAACATGAATTCATGATGAATCAAAACGTGCAGCTACTCTGTCCACTAGCATCTGAAGCAGCTCATCGAATAAAGGACTGCTATGTTTTTTTGAGATGCATAATGCAAACTAGAGAATCACAAGCTCACACATACCATAAGATCACAAGAAATTAATGAGAAACCATTCAAACTTGAATATGAGTTTATTAACAACTAGCGTTCCGGCCCGCAGCTCCGCTCACGGTTATCTTACTGAACTCTTCTAGTCCATCGAGATATTAACATGACATAACCACATCAAATAAGAAACAAAAGGGAATGTAGTCAATGTAGTATCGTATTCCCATGGGAATGAGATATTTCCCTGTGGTAAAAAGTATCCTATGTGTTATTCCGATATATAAGCTATATTATTGTACAGCTTTATTAAAATCCATTTAGTAGTTTTTGTGTGAAAGAGTAACAAACATAAATACATCCAAACATCCTTCGTCACAAACTTTCGCATTTATAATATTAGTAGGATAGTGGGATGGCTAAAACTAAAAGGAAAGAGAGAGATATGATCTGGTTTGATTGATACTTTGCCTATTGGAAGTAGACAATGAAAAAACGCGGTAAATTTGAAAAAAAAAACATCGTGGCAACCCTGATACCATGAATTTACCTAATTTGATACTTTTTTTCTATGTAATTTTGTTGCCAGTACAATGTTTTCCAATTTCATCTATTGTCTTCTTTCAATAGCCAAACTCTATGCTTTATTAATTTTTTGGTGCTATAGTATGCTGTTTTAACAAAAAAAAAATTTTGTAAATACTTAATTCCAGGTAAGTGAGTCCGATGGTCTACCGCAGTGGATCTGCTGGGAGTGCTGCGCTCTGCTGCAGAAGGCTGTGAAATTCAAACACAAAATGTTACGAGCACACAATTTGTTGTACGACTACTCAAATAGATGTGCACCTGTAAGCAGAACATTTTTTCTTACATATTATGTTTTTTTAATGATTCCAGCATTTGAGTAATGATTCCATTTATGAAAGAAAATGAACACCATCATATCATACTATCATACTATTATTATAAAGAGGAAAGATTTGTATTTTTGTGTGTGTGTATGTGTTTGCTAAGCTAGTCTTATATAATGGGACTAACATTTCCCGTGGTAATAGGTAGCCTATGTTGCTCAGGGTGAATGTAGCTTTCCAATGGTGAATTAATTTTTGAAATCAGTTCAGTAGTTTTTGAGTTTATTCATTACAAACATACACACACAAAAATACAAATCTTTCCTCTTTATAATATTAGTATGATAAACTGAGTATGGATTTGCTGTATTATACAAAAGTTGGAGGACAAAAATCACATTGTCATGTTAATTTTTTATATGTGAAATTGTTATAATTGCACTATATTTATATTATTCCTGCTTTGTCAATCATGATAGACTTTAACTATTGTTTACATTTCAGTTTCCAATAGACGCACAAGATCCGGAACTCTCGAAGTATGCGAGCGCTCAATTGTCAACTACGCACACACTCTGCATAGATAGTCTTAAAGGGCGAATGGGTTATTCTAAGGCCTTAGAGGTACGTTTTCTAATATCTTAGAATAGAATAGAATACAACCATGCACTTATCAACACCCTTACAAACACACACATACACACACTCACACATACATACAAATCAACACCCACGTAATATTACAAACACACACAAGCACACATACTAACTGCTTCATTTTTTTTATATTTATTTTTTTATTTTATTTTTTTATTATATTTTCATTATCATGTCGTAAGATGTTAATTAAATAATCTCATGACTAACACAGTTCATGTCTAAGCATCATATTCCATATGTAATGTTATTTAATTTTAAGAAACAAGCAATGAACTTTATGTGCAACTAAGTCATGTAATGATAATAGGATAAGAGGTCCACTGAGATACAGTGCAAGCAAACTATAAGGTTAGGGGATCTTGAAACCCGATTGATGGATTTTTCAAAAATGTACTTAATATGGCAAAGTCAATGAAAGATTTTTGCGTATTTTTTTTTAATAGAGTAGGTATACTTTATTGCACACAAGAGAGTACAACAAAACATAATTAAAACAACACAGGTGCATAATTAAAACAACCCAGAATTTGTATTTTTGTGTGTTTGTACACACACACACACACACACACACACACACACACACACACAAATACAAATCTTTCCTCTTTATAGTATTAGCACAGAAGAAAATAATAGTACTAACCCATACAGAAAGGACACTCACCTTCCCGCGCCAAAATGAGTCCCCGCCCGATATAGCGCCCCACGCCCCGCACCCCGCAGGCGCCGCGGGACTCCGCCGGTGGTGGAGGGGGTGTGCGTGCATACATAGCGCCTAGCGCCATTGACTTGTAGCGGATATTCAGTTGTTAGTAGGTTGTCAAAATGCGTTTTCTGTATGGAGTGACCGCCCAGTGGTATTAGTATGATAAATGATTTACGTAACTCTTAATCTTCTAGCACACAAAAGAAATTCAAAGAACAGAACTAGATGTGATGGAAATACCGTTGGATTTAGCTGACGACGCAGCAGCGGTTAACAAATATGACTATGATGACGTCAAAGAGGAAACCGGCTTCTCCGATTATGAAGATAACATCACTTTAGAGGAGTACAGGTAATCACTCATATTTATTGATGTGAAACATATAATTAAATTTATCTATCTATCTGTACAAAACAATACCAAATACAAAAAAAAATCTTTATTGACACCAAAACAGAAAACACATAAATATTACATTACATAAACAAAGTTGAGTCAACAGGTGGCCTTATTGTTAAGTAGCAATCTCTACTAGGCAACCTCAAAGAGTTCAAAAGAGTTCAAAGAATTTATTTTTTAACTTTTGGACATTATTACATCTCTTAGTTATGTCATTTAAATGATCTTTTCTGGCGAGTTCAAAAATTTGGCTGTCTTCTGTGGAGAAGAGCTCGCCGAAGAAACTCCACAGGCGTTGCATCTTTTAAACATATTTTTACAGTTATTATGATAATAATTACTAATAACAATGTTTTGTAAAGTACGATTGAAAAAGCCTGTCACCCAAGCAACTATTTCCATGGATGTTTATCCTCTAAGTAATCTGTTATTTTATAATAGGCTTTCTTAATCAATTTCTCCTTAACAATAATTTTGAATTTCTCTTTACCTATATGGGGTGGCGCAGACGGGTGATGATCAGCTATAGGAACTACTATTACATACTATTATTTCACCCCTAATCCCTTAATGTTAATGAAACATCTATAGGCGAGGGGTAAAACTGATTATTGGCATGGCGACCGTGGCGAGCGGGCGTCGGTCGCCACGCTATATTTACTATAGAAAACTATTCTCTAAGTACCACTAATAAAGTTTATATTCGTATGATACATCTTGTACTACGCCATCTAGCAGATACCCGTAAAACCACTTAAAACAATCATAAACTTTACTTTCGATATTTAATATCAGCCAGGCATCCTGTGACATGTCACTTCTCTTACTCTTTTTTAATTTATGAAACCTAGAATATACCACGATCAACCATAGACACCTCTAGTCCTTACTACTGAATAATGGTTTTGTAAAATCTTACTTCAAAATTAGAGTGAAACCTTTTAACCTCGAAAAGTGATTGTAAAATCTTACTTCGAATAAAAAATATTTCATTTCATTTCATTTCCTTAACCTTAACCTTAACTGCAAAAAAAAAACAAATTTAAAAAAGCAAGACATCAACTGCCTGTTTTTCTTTATTTATACACATTTTTGGAAGCCTTATTTAAATTCCTTTTATTGTAATTTTTATTATTCTTGATCCCCTACCTGAGATAAATTCAGATTTTTAATAATATTTAAATATACCTACGGTCACCCCACTATTAAACAAAACTAACCCTATAAGTTGAACATGAAGTCTTTAATCACATACATACAAACTCTCGAAAAACATAACATTCTAACATAACATTCTAACAAAACTAATTTAACATTTTTTCTTTCAGGTCAAATGTAAATAAGTTGACAGAAAATGATATAATCACAGAAGATGACTTAGCTGAACTTCTAGAAGTAAGTGAGAAGATGCAGAAACAAGAGGCCGGGAAAAAGAAGGCCAAGAAAAAAGAGGATAGAAAAGACAAAGAAGTAAGCAAGAAGAAAAAGAACAGGTGACTGGTTTTAAACATCCAGTTTATTTTATAAATTATTAGCTTCCATAGTTTTTCCTGTTGGAAAAAGGAATTTTCCTGCGGTAAAAAATCTATACTAATATTATAAAATGCGAAAGTGTGTTTGTTACTTTATTTTGTCATTCTTTAACACTGAAACTAAACAACGCAATGGTTTTACTTGTTTTTTTTGTACATAAATAGATATAGGTCCGGAGAGTTACATAGTCTATTATACCGCGGGAAATATGTAATTCCCGCGGTAAAAGTCGAAAAAGAATGCGGACATTGAGTTTTCTATATGTCATCCAGGATATAACTATCTACCAACGCCTAATTAAATTAAACATACTTAAAAAGCCTCATTCCTCCAAAAAAAATGCAGAAGACATCACTTAACGAAAGAACATAAGCTCCTTTTTATCGTGGGAAAATAACGTATAAAAAAATACTGTGTTGTAAAACCCGACCAGAGAAATAAAAATCCTCGCCATATTGTGGAATTTCAATGGAACTAATTTTATAAGGGAAATTTTTGCCATAGTCGTAAAAATATACACGTGGCGCCCCCAGTAGGCCTACTTTGTAAGTAGCGACAGGCTCGAGAAGCTGTCAAACGCGACATAGTGACATTAGAGCCATAGTAGTTCTGTCAATATGTCGCTTTTGACAGCTTCTCGAGCCTGTCGCTACTTACATAGTAGGCCTACAGAGCAGGTTTTTTATTTCTTTGGTCAGGCTTTAAATAGAATCACGGACGGGTAAGAATAAAAGCTCTTTTACTGCAAGAAAAATATCTTATTCCCATGGGAATAAATAATTGTATTATTTTCAGTAACGAGACAATAGATCCGGAGACAGAAGGCAAGTGCTCGTTAAGGAATAAGCCGGTGGAATTGGACCCCACACAAATCAGAATTGTGATGCTTAACCCAGACGAACAGATCCGGCAGAGAGAGGTAAGCTTAAGAGTCTGACCACAGCTTCGCGCGACGCCCGGCGCGTCCTGTAGTCCTGTAGACCTAATAAGTAAGTAGCGACAGGCGCTGAAGCTGTCAAACGCGACATATTGACAGAACTACTATGGCTCTAATGTCACTATGTCGCGTTTGACAGCTTCTCGAGCCTGTCGCTATTTACATAGTAGGCCTGCTGGGGGTAAAATTGTTGGGTTGGATTGGAAAAATTGTGAGATTGTTAACCCATCTAACAAAAATGTTGTGTTTGCAGGAAGAGAGCAAAGCAAACTTGAAGTTTCCGTTCCAATGCCACCTGTGCTTCAAGGGATTCAACTTCGAAGCCAAACTGCAGAACCACATGGCCAAACACAAACCGGTTAGTATAACCCTTAATAAGGCAAAACTAACTAATGCCACCACTTTAATTTGAACTTTGTACCCCAAACATACATTTGAGACGTGGTCGCTTACGATGGGCCTCCTAAAAAGGCTCAGAGTCACCCATAGAGCGATGGAGAGGGCTATGCTTGGAGTTTCCTTGCGTGATCGAATCAGGAATGATGAGATCGAACCAGAGTCACCGACATAGCCCGAAGAATCGCGAAACTTAAGTGGCAATGGGCTGGGCACATTGCTCGTAGAACCGATGGCCGTTGGGGAAAAAACACGGATGACGGAAGGGAGAGGATATGGCGATATGAATTAGGCCTGTGCCACCCAATTAGGCATGACGTCACAAAGTGGGCGGGGCTTAATTCCCATTCCGTACTTCACCTACGATTGATGCACTCGTCTGCTTGCGAAACGAATTACGTGAATTTCTAGTTAATTTAGTGTTCGGAAAATGAAATGTTGTGTGCCGCTTTGTTCCAACCACTCAGATCGCTCCGGCGAGACTGCTGAAAAGTTTTCTTTTCACGTGTAAGTAATTTATATTCACGTAAATCGGTAAATTGTGTTTCAAAATTTGTGATAAAGAGAAAATTACTCTATTGGACACCAGATGGCGTAGCTAAAATGATTGAAAATGAATAAAATTGGAGCATTTGTGAGCTTCTACGCTTGTTGGTAACAATTTTCATATAATAGCGAATAAAACACTTACAAAGTTACATGTAATTACAGTTAAAACGTTAATATTCGACTAAAATACAACCCAAAAAATGTATGCTTGCTTGACATCCTATGAAAAGGGACAAGCCTATTCGTATTTAAAATTTAGGACTTCAGTAATTTGTAACTTAATTACGGGTATAATACAACCAGAATGATTGTTTTACAGGTTTTGTACTATACTTTCTTGTTGTTACATCCGTTTTTTAAATAGCATGACAGGATATTAATAAAATTGAATCGAAAATAATGGACTTGCCCGCTCATTCTCCAAATAAGTTGGACAAGCTTATTATTTCAATTGAAGTTTTTTGTAACTAAATTACAAGTAAACACAACAGTAATGCTTGTCTGACACAGGTATTATACTACGCTTTCTTATTGTTGCATCAGACATATAAAAAATGATGATATTATATTAATATTTTTATCGTAGAAAATAAACTTGCCCGCTTTGCTCTGTAAACGGATTTTTTAGGGTTCACTATGAAAAATAAAAATTGTATTTTTCTTACTTGAAGTAAAGTTTTTTACTAACTGTTTTTCAATAGTCAAAGCTACTCCACAAAATGATCTTTCCATATTCAATAGTCAATCAATGGACATCCATGGACCAGAACTACCTATGGCCGGTGATGGCCGGTCGTTCCTTGCTTGTTTGCTTAACGTGTGGGTTTCGAGGTTAACCTACCTGACAAACCCTGGTGTCGGAATTATAGATCGATATGGCTCCTATACTATACTAATCCGTAAATAGTAGCCGGGACCAATACTTTTACGTGCCTTCTGAAGCACGGAATCGTCTTTCTTTTCGGACAATCAGGTGATTCATCCTACAATGTCCGAACCAAAGTGAGGAACACACTTAGGCATTATTTATACTGTCAACGTCAGTCAATATTCTGTGCCATCAAAAACAAGGCCATGCTTGATTGAAGCCTTGTTGTAACGGTGCCGTTTTTTGAGCGGCGATCGTATATCTGTATAGCGATTTTCGGATTCAGCAATGTTTGAAACCCAGGGACAGCACTCTTAGCAACTTGTCACAAGATTTGCTTCTGACAATCAAAATTCAGATTTTTATTCCTAGTCTATATGGAGTAGGTACAAGTACAACCTGTTGAGTAATAATCACGAAATTAGTCATCATATAGTATTATATATTGAAATAAGTCGGAAGAGTATAAAATTGATATTTATTTTTATTAAAAACTTAGAAACAAACTCTTACGGAACCCTCGCTAACTCGCACTTGGCTTTTAACTAAATTCTTCACTAAGTGTCACCTAGCGGTGGGTAGCGATACTTTCACGAAGCAAGCCAAGTGTGTTTTTTGGTTGTAATTCGGCTTCTTGCCGACAGGTGGAGCCTCTAAAAATAGGCGGAGCCACGTTTCCTGCGTCCCCCGCTTCCCATCACTTCCACCCCGCGCATCGCCACAACGAAAATGTATGAGAATGTCCCTATTGGCATCTCCTCTCTTTTCCGTCCTCCGTGGGTAAAAAGGTTCTTGAATGGCGACCGCGGTGGACCGACGATCTGGTTCAGGTGTTGTTTGCCGCTGGCTGCGGGCCAAGCAGGACCGATCGTTGTGGAGATCACAGGGGGAGGCAGCAGGCAGCAGTGGACGGCTACAGGCTGAGATGATGATACCTAATCAGATGCTTGCACATTTTAATTTATCATCCATCACATCATGATTATGATTAGGATGGAGAGGAAAGAGCACCAAGTACCCAAGACCACTGCGACCCATGGTGGATCTATTGTAGTCGGCCCTCATAGGCTACATAGCCTCTTCCAAACCGACCGCTTTGAAGAAGCTGACGGTTTTGGTGGGATTTAGGCTTCGGGCTTCATGGGGGGCAAGTTTGTGCGCTCCCAGCACCCGACTCCTCTTATTGACGAGAGCGTCGCACTCACAGAGAATGTGAAGTGGAGTTTCCTCTTCGTCCGCACAGAATCTACAGTAAGGGTTTTCTGATAAGCCCATCCTGTTCATGTGCTTATTGAGTTTACAATGCCCAGTGAGGGCCCTAATGAGTATACGTATGCTCAACCGGTCAAGTTTTAGTATCTCGGTTCTTGATTTGGGTAGGAACCCCGGAATAAGTGGTTTATCCATCACATCAACTCGTTACAGTATGTTAAGTGTGTGTTATATAAGAAAGAATAAGAATAAGAATGCATTTATTGTCATAATAAAAACATAATGATATAGCAGTAACATGACAGAAAGACCAGTACACTTATATTTAATTATAATATAATATTATGACAAAAGGAGATAGCTCAGCTTGTGTTTGCGCAGAATGAAATTCTACGAAACGCTGATTTTCAGCCATCCCCTTCTCCCTAAGTAGGAATGCGGGAGAGTGGTGCTGAGGGCTTACTTTTTACAACAACTGGTACGCGTGTGCCTGTGTGTGTGTGTGTGTGTGTGTGTGTGTGTGTGTGTGTGTTTGCGTGTGTGTGTGTATGAGTGAAAAAGGCTAGACATTTTATTTAATATTGTAGGGTTAAGTAAGATTAGCTAATAGATGAATTTTTTTTAATACATTTATATGTGTGTCTGTGCGCAGTCCCGCGGTCAGTTCTCGTGCAAGCTGTGCGCGATGTACTTCCCGACGCAGTACAGCCACACGGTGCACTCCTACATCCACACGCGCCGCTACGAGTGCGTGCCGTGCGGCCGCCGCATGATCGACCGCTACTCCATCATCGACCATTACAAGTAAATATACATTACACACGCTCCTTTTTTTTTAGTTTCTTTCTCTCTTATGGGAAAGGCAAAGGGATCTAAGCCCATACAGCCTAGTCTTTAGTAATTTCTTGCATTATCCAAGTTTAATGTCTTCATCTTCAGTTTTATTTCGTCGTACGTCTTTAGTAATTTCTTGCATCCATGTTAAACGTCTTCAGTAGTTTCATTTTTCGTTACGGGATCATTGAAATGCAAGGGTGGTTCTTACATTCAAATGATACTGAAGTTTAACGCGGGGTATCAAACCAGAAACAGCTAACTACACATTATTTGTCACTTTCATTGAATAGTTCTTCGTTAACGGCACATTATCGCACTAATTCCACCATATTAACACAACAATTACCATGAAAAACTAATTTTAAAAAGGTCGAAACAATGGACCCGCCATTTCCTCTCGATTCCCGCGCAAAACCTCTTACTAACGCTCCCTGACTCTAAGCACAGTACACTAATATACATAACCCCTATTTATTTGTAATGACAAATGATACACAATAAAAACACACAACCTAAGTCGTTTAAATTTTGAATGAATGATATTTAAAATAAGCAGCGCAGCTGTCAAATTCAGCTTAATTTAGTCGGGATGTTTTTAAATTCTTGCTAAATTAAGCGTAAAATCGATGTTTGACGTGTCTAAATGTAGGTTGGCAATCACCTGTCCCTTTTCCTTCTTAAGAATTGGTTGGTATTTAAATTTAAGTTAGAGAGTAAAATGTAGAATCGGGCCCATTATCCTAAAACATTTATATAAACAAAATTATATGTTTGCATATTTTCGTGGTCTTCGAAAGTATATTTTTCTGGTCAGACTTTTAGAGTGTGCTTTTTAAAACTTTATTATTTATTCTTGAATTTTATTAATGTATTTTTTATAAATTAAATTTCAGAATACAGCACGAAGGTCTAGTTTCAATGTTCACGTGCCATTTGTGTGGGAAAGTTTCCAAGTAAGTAAATCTTTTTTTTTCCCTAGTTCAAAAGTAGCTACTTAAAAAATAGGGTCATTTTTTTAACTCGTGCTGTAACCGAACCTGTTTGTTTGTTTTCCTAATGCATATTATATACAGATGAAATATATATTTTTTATTATGATTGTTAGCAACAACAAGACGCACCGCGGCCACATCCGCAACCACCACTCCGGGGAGCGGCCCTCCTGCGACCAGTGCGGGAAGAGCTTCGTCAACAAGGACTCGCTGGCGGAGCACATACAGTGAGCACACTCACACACTGACACATACAGTGAGCACACTCACACATACAGTGAGCACACTCACACATACAGTGAGCACACTCACACATACAGTGAGCACACTCACACATACAGTGAGCACACTCACACATACAGTGAGCACACTCACACATACAGTGAGCACCCTCACACTGACACATACAGTGAGCACACTCACACATACAGTGAGCACACTCACACACTGACACATACAGTGAGCACACACACACACATACAGTGAGCACACTCACACATACAGTGAGCACACTCACACATACAGTGAGCACACTCACACATACAGTGAGCACACACACACATACAGTGAGCACACACACACATACAGTGAGCACACTCACACATACAGTGAGCACACACACACATACAGTGAGCACACACACACATACAGTGAGCACACTCACACATACAGTGAGCACACTCACACATACAGTGAGCACACACACATACAGTGAGCACACTCACACATACAGTGAGCACACTCACACACTCACACATACAGTGAGCACACTCACACATACAGTGAGCACACTCATACATACAGTGAGCACCCTCACACACTCACACATACAGTAAGCACACTCACACATACAGTGAGCACACTCATACATACAGTGAGCACACACACACATACAGTGAGCACACTCACACACTCACACATACAGTGTGCACACTCACACATACAGTGAGCACACACACACATACAGTGAGCACACTCACACACTGACGCATACAGTGAGCACACACACACACTGACGCATACAGTGAGCACACACACACATACAGTGAGCACACTCACACTGACACATACAGTGAGCACACTCACACACTGACACATACAGTGAGCACACACACACATACAGTGAGCACACTCACACTGACACATACAATGAGCACACTCACACATACAGTGAGCACACTCACACACTGACACATACAGTGAGCACACACACACATACAGTGAGCACACTCACACATACAGTGAGCACACTCACACATACAGTGAGCACACACACACACATACAGTGAGCACACACACACATACAGTGAGCACACTCACACATACAGTGAGCACACACACACTCACACATACAGTGAGCACACTCACACATACAGTGAGCACACTCACACATACAGTGAGCACACACACACATACAGTGAGCACACTCACACATACAGTGAGCACACACACACACATACAGTGAGCATACTCACACATACAGTGAGCACACACACACATACAGTGAGCACACTCACACATACAGTGAGCACACTCACACATACAGTGAGCAAACTCACACATACAGTGAGCACACTCATGCATACAGTGAGCACACTCACACACTCACACATACAGTGAGCACACTCACACATACAGTGAGGCACACTCACACATAGAGTGAGCACACTCACACACTGACACATACAGTGAGCACACTCACACACTCACGCATACAGTGAGCACACTCACGCATACAGTGAGCACACTCACACATACAGTGAGCACACTCACACATACAGTGAGCACACTCACACATACAGTGAGCACACTCACACATACAGTGAGCACACTCACACACTGACACATACAGTGAGCACACTCACACTGACACATACAATGAGCACACTCACACATACAGTGAGCACACTCACACATACAGTGAGCACACTCACACATACAGTGAGCACACTCACACATACAGTGAGCACACTCACACATACAGTGAGCACACACACACATACAGTGAGCACACACACACATACAGTGAGCACACTCACACATACAGTGAGCACACACACACTCACACATACAGTGAGCACACTCACACATACAGTGAGCACACTCACACATACAGTGAGCACACTCACACATACAGTGAGAACACTCACACATACAGTGAGCACACTCACACATACAGTGAGCACACTCACACTGACACATACAGTGAGCACACACACATACAATGAGCACACTCACACATACAGTGAGCACACTCACACATACAGTGAGCACACACACATACAGTGAGCACACTCACACATACAGTGAGCACACTCACACATACAGTGAGCACACTCACACATACAGTGAGCACACTCACACATACAGTGAGCACACTCACACATACAGTGAGCACACACACACATACAGTGAGCACACACACACATACAGTGAGCACACTCACACATACAGTGAGCACACACACACATACAGTGAGCACACTCACACATACAGTGAGCACACTCACACATACAGTGAGCACACACACACATACAGTGAGCATACTCACACATACAGTGAGCACACACACACATACAGTGAGCACACTCACACATACAGTGAGGCACACTCACACATAGAGTGAGCACACTCACACATACAGTGAGCACACTCACACATACAGTGAGCACACTCACACATACAGTGAGCACACTCACACATACAGTGAGCACACTCACACATACAGTGAGCACACACACACATACAGTGAGCATACTCACACATACAGTGAGCACACACACACATACAGTGAGCACACTCACACATACAGTGAGGCACACTCACACATAGAGTGAGCACACTCACACATACAGTGAGCACACTCACACACTCACACATACAGTGAGCACACTCACACATACAGTGAGGCACACTCACACATAGAGTGAGCACACTCACACATACAGTGAGCACACTCACACATACAGTGAGCACACTCACACATACAGTGAGCACACTCACACATACAGTGAGCACACTCACACATACAGTGAGCACACTCACACATACAGTGAGCACACTCACACATACAGTGAGCACACACACACATACAGTGAGCACACACACACATACAGTGAGCACACTCACACATACAGTGAGCACACTCACACATACAGTGAGCACACTCACACATACAGTGAGCACACTCACACATACAGTGAGCACACTCACACATACAGTGAGCACACACACACATACAGTGAGCACACTCACACATACAGTGAGCACACTCACACATACAGTGAGCACACACACACATACAGTGAGCATACTCACACATACAGTGAGCACACACACACATACAGTGAGCAAACTCACACTTTTTTTTTTTTTTTTTTTTTTTTGAATTGACCTATGCTTGTGTCGAAAAGGTACGACAAATCAAGCTTCACCGGACTGGGAGCAAACTCACACATACAGTGAGCACACTCATACATACAGTGAGCACACTCACACACTCACACATACAGTGAGCACACTCACACATACAGTGAGGCACACTCACGCATACAGTGAGCACACTCACACATACAGTGAGCACACTCACACATACAGTGAGCACACTCACATACTGACACATACAGTGAGCACACTCACACTGACACATACAATGAGCACACTCACACATACAGTGAGCACACTCACACATACAGTGAGCACACTCACACATACAATGAGCACACTCACACATACAGTGAGCACACTCACATACAGTGAGAACACTCACACATAAAGTAAGCACACACACACATACAGTGAGCACACTCACACTGACACATACAGTGAGCACACTCACACATACAGTGAGCACACTCACACATACAGTGAGCACACTCACACATACAGTGAGCACACTCACACATACAGTGATCACACTCACACATACAGTGATCACACTCACACATACAGTGAGCACACTCACACATACAGTGAGCACACTCACACATACAGTGAGCACACTCACACACTAACACATACAACACACTAACTAACTACTGTCTAAACACGGTAAAAATCAAATCAAAGTAAAAATCGTACAAAAACGATCAATACAAAGCTATGAAGTCAAAAGTTAGTACCTTTAATTTTCCATATAAAATATTGTTTCCATATAAAATAATGTTTTTATAAAATAATATTTAATAAAATAAAGTTTATCATACTAGTATTATAAAGAGGAAAGATTTTTTTTTTTGTATGTGTGTGACGTGTGTGTATGTTTGTAATGAATAAACTCAAAAACTACTGAACCGATTTCAAAAATTCTACACATTCACCCTGAGTAACATAGGCTACCTTTAACCGCGGGAAAATGACTCATTCCCACGGGAAAAACTGTTAACGCGGGCGGAGCCGCGGCGGAAAGCTAGTTGAAAATAATCTCGTTTGAGTGTCCAGTGAAGATGTCTGTTTGTCAGGATCCATGAAGGCGTGAAGAACTATTCGTGCGGCACTTGCGGCAAGCGATTCCGGACGCGCACGCAGATCAAACACCACCAGCTGAAACACAGCGACGCGAGGGAGTTCTACTGCGTCGAGTGCGACACCAGGTCACCGTCCCTCTCTAACACACCGCACGCAGATCAAACACCACCAGCTGAAACACAGCGACGCGAGGGAGTTCTACTGCGTCGAGTGCGACACCAGGTCACCGTCCCTCTCTAACACATGCTGTCCCTCTCTAACACACCGCACGCAGATCAAACACCACCAGCTGAAACACAGCGACGCGAGGGAGTTCTACTGCGTCGAGTGCGACACCAGGTCACCGTCCCTCTCTAACACATGCTGTCCCTCTCTAACACACCGCACGCAGATCAAACACCACCAGCTCAAACACAGCGACGCGAGGGAGTTCTACTGCGTCGAGTGCGACACCAGGTCACCGTGCCGTCCCTCTCTAACACATGCTGTCCCTCTCTAACACATGCTGTCCCTCTCTAACACACCGCACGCAGATCAAACACCACCAGCTCAAACACAGCGACGCGAGGGAGTTCTACTGCGTCGAGTGCGACACCAGGTCACCGTGCCGTCCCTCTCTAGCACATGCTGTCCCTCTCTAACACACCGCACGCAGATCAAACACCACCAGCTCAAACACAGCGACGCGAGGGAGTTCTACTGCGTCGAGTGCGACACCAGGTCACCGTGCCGTCCCTCTCTAACACATGCTGTCCCTCTCTAACACATGCTGTCCCTCTCTAACACACCGCACGCAGATCAAACACCACCAGCTCAAACACAGCGACGCGAGGGAGTTCTACTGCGTCGAGTGCGACACCAGGTCACCGTGCCGTCCCTCTCTAACACATGCTGTCCCTCTCTAACACACCGCACGCAGATCAAACACCACCAGCTCAAACACAGCGACGCGAGGGAGTTCTACTGCGTCGAGTGCGACACCAGGTCACCGTGCCGTCCCTCTCTAACACATGCTGTCCCTCTCTAACACATGCTGTCCCTCTCTAACACACCGCACGCAGATCAAACACCACCAGCTCAAACACAGCGACGCGAGGGAGTTCTACTGCGTCGAGTGCGACACCAGGTCACCGTGCCGTCCCTCTCTAACACATGCTGTCCCTCTCTAACACACCGCACGCAGATCAAACACCACCAGCTCAAACACAGCGACGCGAGGGAGTTCTACTGCGTCGAGTGCGACACCAGGTCACCGTGCCGTCCCTCTCTAACACATGCTGTCCCTCTCTAACACATGCTGTCCCTCTCTAACACACCGCACGCAGATCAAACACCACCAGCTCAAACACAGCGACGCGAGGGAGTTCTACTGCGTCGAGTGCGACACCAGGTCACCGTGCCGTCCCTCTCTAACACATGCTGTCCCTCTCTAACACACCGCACGCAGATCAAACACCACCAGCTCAAACACAGCGACGCGAGGGAGTTCTACTGCGTCGAGTGCGACACCAGGTCACCGTGCCGTCCCTCTCTAACACATGCTGTCCCTCTCTAACACACCGCACGCAGATCAAACACCACCAGCTCAAACACAGCGACGCGAGGGAGTTCTACTGCGTCGAGTGCGACACCAGGTCACCGTGCCGTCCCTCTCTAACACATGCTGTCCCTCTCTAACACACCGCACGCAGATCAAACACCACCAGCTCAAACACAGCGACGCGAGGGAGTTCTACTGCGTCGAGTGCGACACCAGGTCACCGTGCCGTCCCTCTCTAACACATGCTGTCCCTCTCTAACACACCGCACGCAGATCAAACACCACCAGCTCAAACACAGCGACGCGAGGGAGTTCTACTGCGTCGGGTGCGACACCAGGTCACCGTGCCGTCCCTCTCTAACACATGCTGTCCCTCTCTAACACACCGCACGCAGATCAAACACCACCAGCTCAAACACAGCGACGCGAGGGAGTTCTACTGCGTCGAGTGCGACACCAGGTCACCGTGCCGTCCCTCTCTAACACATGCTGTCCCTCTCTAACACACCGCACGCAGATCAAACACCACCAGCTCAAACACAGCGACGCGAGGGAGTTCTACTGCGTCGAGTGCGACACCAGGTCACCGTGCCGTCCCTCTCTAACACATGCTGTCCCTCTCTAACACACCGCACGCAGATCAAACACCACCAGCTGAAACAGCGACGCGAGGGAGTTCTACTGCGTCGAGTGCGACACCAGGTCACCGTGCCGTCCCTCTCTAACACATGCTGTCCCTCTCTAACACACCGCACGCAGATCAAACACCACCAGCTCAAACACAGCGACGCGAGGGAGTTCTACTGCGTCGAGTGCGACACCAGGTCACCGTGCCGTCCCTCTCTAGCACATGCTGTCCCTCTCTAACACACCGCACGCAGATCAAACACCACCAGCTCAAACACAGCGACGCGAGGGAGTTCTACTGCGTCGAGTGCGACACCAGGTCACCGTGCCGTCCCTCTCTAACACATGCTGTCCCTCTCTAACACACCGCACGCAGATCAAACACCACCAGCTCAAACACAGCGACGCGAGGGAGTTCTACTGCGTCGAGTGCGACACCAGGTCACCGTGCCGTCCCTCTCTAACACATGCTGTCCCTCTCTAACACACCGCACGCAGATCAAACACCACCAGCTGAAACACAGCGACGCGAGGGAGTTCTACTGCGTCGAGTGCGACACCAGGTCACCGTGCCGTCCCTCTCTAACACATGCTGTCCCTCTCTAACACACCGCACGCAGATCAAACACCACCAGCTCAAACACAGCGACGCGAGGGAGTTCTACTGCGTCGAGTGCGACACCAGGTCACCGTGCCGTCCCTCTCTAACACATGCTGTCCCTCTCTAACACACCGCACGCAGATCAAACACCACCAGCTCAAACACAGCGACGCGAGGGAGTTCTACTGCGTCGAGTGCGACACCAGGTCACCGTGCCGTCCCTCTCTAACACATGCTGTCCCTCTCTAACACACCGCACGCAGATCAAACACCACCAGCTCAAACACAGCGACGCGAGGGAGTTCTACTGCGTCGAGTGCGACACCAGGTCACCGTGCCGTCCCTCTCTAACACATGCTGTCCCTCTCTAACACACCGCACGCAGATCAAACACCACCAGCTCAAACACAGCGACGCGAGGGAGTTCTACTGCGTCGAGTGCGACACCAGGTCACCGTGCCGTCCCTCTCTAACACATGCTGTCCCTCTCTAACACACCGCACGCAGATCAAACACCACCAGCTCAAACACAGCGACGCGAGGGAGTTCTACTGCGTCGAGTGCGACACCAGGTCACCGTCCCTCTCTAACACATGCTGTCCCTCTCTAACACACCGCACGCAGATCAAACACCACCAGCTCAAACACAGCGATGCGAGGGAGTTCTACTGCGTCGAGTGCGACACCAGGTCACCGTGCCGTCCCTCTCTAACACATGCTGTCCCTCTCTAACACACCGCACGCAGATCAAACACCACCAGCTCAAACACAGCGACGCGAGGGAGTTCTACTGCGTCGAGTGCGACACCAGGTCACCGTGCCGTCCCTCTCTAACACATGCTGTCCCTCTCTAACACATGCTATATCTTTCTAACACATGCTATCTCTTTCTAACACATGCTATCCCTCTCTAACACATGCTATCCCTCTAACACATGGTATCTCTTTCTAACACATGCTATCCCTCTCTAACACATGCTATCTCTTTCTAACACATGCTATCCCTCTCTAACACATGCTATCCCTTCCTAACACATGCTATCCCTCTCTAACACATGCTATCCCTTTCTAACACATGCTATCCCTCTCTAACACATGCTATCCCTTTCTAACACATGCTATTCCTTCCTAATGCATAAAAAATCAAGCACTTTTTAAGCCAATTTGCCTAATATATATTTTCTGTTTTTTAATTAGTGTAGTAGATTAATATTATTTATTATTTGTACTCAGGTTTAAATCGGCTCACAGTCTGCGGCAGCACTTGCAGAAGAGCGTCAAACACAAAGACAAACAGAGCTTAAAGTAAGTTTAAATGATGTTGATTGGTAGAATCCTTCACGATGTTTTTCAATATCAACGCGCTAGGCCGTGGTCCGAGGCTCCCTCGAGCCGCCCCTAGACGCGTTGGTATATGACTTTTTTTGGGGTAGAGTCTTTCGCTCCCCCGCAAGTCCGGTGAAGCTTAATCCGTCGTAATTTTTAGACACAAGCATAGGTCAATTAAAAAAATGATTGGTATAATAAATTGGTACCTTAGCGATATGGTTGCCCATCTATGTAAATTCTACTTTATGAAAACACGTTAACACTTGTCTAAAAATCCTGTATTATTAATAATTTAATAATTATTATTATTATTTGGTTGCTACACGGATAAGGAAATCCTATATAGAAGAAATATATTCTATACCACTTCTTACATAACTAACTAACTCTGTTTTTTGCTTTTTTTTGTATGTACAGATTTTCGACCTGTACAGTTTAATTATATAGACGTGTGCTTGTGTTTGTAAGGGTGTTGCGAAGTCGATGATTGTATTCTATTATAAGACTATCGGCACTTATGTCTGGATGTTGTATATTTATATATGTATGTATATCAGCTGTCTGACACCCTCTGCCTAGGCAGGGGTTAGATAGCCGTGTGTAAGATGTCCCCACATATTTATTTATTTATTTATGCAGAGTGTGTGCGTAATGAGGGATTTTAAAGATGGCATTTAAAAAAAAAAGGTTCTTTTGACTCAAATAGATGGCGTGCATGTCGAATAAATTGACAAAAGCGAGCTTGTCAAACCAATCAGCGCAGATAAAACTCTGGCAACACTGTTGTTGTCACGTCAATCGTCACGCACTTTGTTGTGTTTTATTTTTGTTTGTTTTTGCGTGCTGAGTTGCGTTTAAAAATTTGATTCGTTTTACCAGTGACCTTTTTGCGACTAAATTTTGTGATTTCTTTTCCTACCTTCAAGCACGTTTATTTTGTTTGACATAAGAGTTAGGGCAGCGCCATCTCTTATGACCATAATGAAACCTTTTTTTGTTTTTAGAACTGTCAAAATGACAATCCCTCATTGACAATTGAGCGCTCGCATACTTCGACAGTTTTGGATCTTGTGCGTCTATTGGAAACTGTTATGTAAATAAGAGTTTGTTATGATAGTGTGTGTGATGCGCAGGTTTCCGTGCAGTCGGTGCGAGAAGCGCTTCGACACGGAGGCGCGGCTGCAGCACCACGTGTCCATACACCACGACGGGGTACGCCCGCACCGGTACGTACCACAACAACACACAATACGACTCATTTTACAACTTGAAACTTTGCATAAATGCCTAACCATAAAGTCATGAACCCCCAAAGTCTGGGATATTAATAGAAATTTTAGCTTAAATCTGAGTGTTGGAGTTTTGAAAACTAATATTAATCACCAAGAAAAACATAAACAAATCATGTAATAAGCTCCACCACGACTATTGTTTATCATATCTTTATCAGTATAACATATAAAAATACGTTAAAATGTAATACGTTTAAGTAGTTTATTTAATAGTCGGTAAATCTTTAATGTGTATAAATCTTAAATGGTGGATGCGTGCGGTCGAAGATCGGGCCAAATGGCGCGTCTTGGGAGAGGCCTATGTCACGCAGTGGACTGCCGCAGGCTGTTAATGATGAAATCTTTAATAGGTTGTTAATTTCAGCGGAGACTATAAAATGAAATCATTTATTTTTAACTTTGCGACACTTTTTAGATAGATAGATAGATAAAAAATTTTATTTAGCATTATTGACACACAGTACATTGAAATAATAATTAAAGGTAAAACATAACAAAGTCTGACATATTAGTCAAAAGAAAAAAAGAAAAAACAACATAAAGTAAATTTAACAGAGAGAAACAGTGTGCCAAACAGTGCTAAAAAGGCCACAGCTCAGCATATGTTTTGCTAGTGTTTAGCAAAACGCTGATATTCTGCTGTGGCCTTGGGTGACAGTATACATTTTTTAAACCAAAACATACGCCCGCTAGTGTACATAGTATTAATTGTGTGTAGTGTAGATAAATAAATAAATGAATGAAAATGGTAACAAAATAAATAATGAAAGTTGTTTAGATGTGATATAGTAACAGTAGTGAATAAAATAAATAGATAGATAACTTATGCATGAATATTTTTAATATAAAATAGAAGGAGGTAGGTAAATTAAAACAAATGATACATACAAATAAAAGAAAAAAAAAAAAAAAAAAAAAAAAAAAAAAAAAAAGAGATAAGCCACAAAACTAACGCTGGTTTATCAAAGTGCTTGATTTTCAAGTAAAAAACTTCTATAATGTTTCTTAAATGTTATTTTGGCTTGCAACTGCCTCAAAGGTGGTGGTATATTATTCCAGCATTTAGTGGCTTGGTACCGGAAACTCCCAGTGAATGCGACAGTTTTGTGTTGATATCCATCCAAGACCACGCGCCTATTAGTTCTAGTGCCGTATCTCTCATGAAAATGTGATGTTTTCAGTTTACTAAACAAGTATGTCGGTGACTTATACTTCATAACATCAAATACAAGGCTTGCCAGATGTAAATCGCGACGGGAAGTCATGTTTAACATACCAGCCTTGTTAAGGTATGGAGTGACGTGGCACCGCGGTGGAATTTTAAAGCAAAAACGACAGCAAGCGTTTTGAACTCGCTGTAAAAGACGCTTTGAACATGATTTTAAACGAGGTCCATAGAGAATATCACCATAATTAAGACGCGAGAGAACAAGTGATTCGCAAAGTGCAATGCGCACTTCCTCGCTCAGCAGATCTCTAATTTTGTACAGTATTTTAAGGCGATAAAAGCAGTTTCTAACTAAATCAAGAACATGGTTTTCAAATCGCAGGTGACTATCAATAAGTATACCCAAATTTTTGGCCTCATTGACACGCTCAATGACTTGTGTTTTAATTTTAATTACAGGGTTCAAACAAAGGACTTTATCAAGTTGGCGCTTAGTACCCAAGATTATATATTTAGATTTAGCAGGATTAAGAACTAAGGCATTTTTCTCGGACCAGTCAGATACCCGCTTCAAATCATCCTCAATTTTAGCCAGTGCTTCTGCGAAATTGTCAGGTTTGGCAGACAAGTACAGTTGGACGTCATCTGCATACAAGTGATATCTACAAAATTTTATCTCCTTTACAATGTCAGCACTGTACAGTATAAAAAGTAAAGGGCCGAGTATTGATCCCTGTGGGACTCCCCGATTAATGAACTTAGAGTCAGATACCAGAATATTCCCATTTTCTTTACTTAACCTAACAGATTGTGATCGATGGCTAAGATAACTGTCGAACCAAAGCAAAGAATCGTGACTGACGCCATAGTATGCAAGCTTAGACAGAAGAAGAGGTACGTTGATACAATCAAAGGCGCGCGAAAAATCCAACAACACCAGTCCACTAGCCTCACCCGCATCCTGTTCAGCAAGTAAATTATCAACTACATCCAACAGAGCCGTAGTGGTGCCCATACCCTTACGAAAGCCAGACTGAAACTGAGATAAAACATTAGTGGACTCCATGAACTTAGTTAGCTGCAAGCAGACAACCTTCTCAAGAATCTTTGAGAGAAAGGGCAAAATGCTGATGGGTCTTAAATCTTTTAGTGTAGTTGGATTATTGACTTTTGGCAAAGGAGTAACCAAAGCAGATTTCCAAATAGTTGGAACAGTTCCCGTTTCAATTGACCTATTTATGATTGCAGTAATAGTAGTGAGTGTCCTAGGTAAAGTCAATAAAATCATGTCTTTGCTAATCTCGTCTATTCCGCACGCATTTGTTTTAATTGATAACAAATGCTTAGCAATTTCATTTTCATGAACAGTACGTAGTTTGAACTGCTCTTTACCAAAACGATTAAACTCGAAATAGGTCAGAGTAGAGAGAGGAACAGTGGTTGGACCGGGGACATTAAGGAAGTGTTCATTAATTAAATTTGGGTTATTAAAACAATCAGGCAAGGTATCGTGTTTTCCTTGGTCAGGCATAATTTTACTTTTTAAATTTTTCCAGAACGTTTTAGAGTCTTTATACTTAGTATTGACATGAAAATTAAAATAGGCTTTTTTTTCATTGAATATACTATTGACAACCATTTTTTTTAATTCTTTATATTCTTGTTTATCCGAATCCGAACTAGAAATTTGAAACTTTTTGTGAGCTTTATTTCGAAGATCAATCATTACTTTAATAGTGTCAGTTATCCATGGGATATTAGATATTAGATTTTTATCACTTAGTTAAGTCAAATAAAGTTACATTTAGTGGCGAGTTCAGCAAAGCAAAATGTGCGGTCTTTTGTGGAGAAGAGCTCGCCGAATAAACTCCACAAGCGTCGCTTCTTTTAATTATTTTTTTTATGTTACATGTTTCGTATTTTTAGAGCGTGTTTTTAGTACTAGGGTATTAGTTTTTAAACTTTTTTTGAATGAATGTTATGTGTATCCCCCGCAGGTGTGGTGTGTGCGGCGCGACGCTCGCGACCCCTAGCTCGCTCAGCAAGCACGTGCAGGCGGTGCACGGCGGGCGCAGGCCTCCGCCCCGCCACGTGTGCCACCAGTGCGGGAAGGCATTCCGGGTAACAACACACATACCACCAATACGTAGGCCATCTCACACACCACAGTAAAACCAGTAAGTTATCTTCATACAAACGTGCCGCTGTCTGTTTGAATGTGTGCGTCCGCGCCGCGCGCCGTGTAGGCACGCGCTGTCACGCACACACTAGCATACAATAAGGGGGGGGGGCAGTATGGGCTCAATGCAAGCGTGTGCGTGACGGCGCGTGCCTACACGGCGCGCTCACATTCAAACCGATGCGGCCAGTTGGTACGGAGATAACTTACTGTTCTGAGTCTACTGTGCACACACGCCCATCCGACCCCCAACTAGGCAGATTCTGCACTATGGGTGTGTCAAACATCTAATTAAACAACATCCAGACACAAGGCAAACACAAGTGCTCCCGTGGGAAAAAAGTATTTTCCCGCGGTAAAAAGTAGCCTATGTGTTATTCTGATATAATAAGGTGATGTATATTATTGTAAAGTTTCATAACACCCGTCCAGTAGTTCCAGAGATTTACCTATACAAACAGACAGACAGACAGACGAACATTTTTTCAAAACTTTTGTGTTCAGCTATACTCCCTTTATCACCTACTAGCTTCCCGCCGTGGCTCCGCACGCGTTAATAGTTTTTCCCGTGGGAATTAAGGAATTTTCCCGTGGTAAAAGTTAGCCTATGTTCTTCCGCAAGGTCTATTCTATCTTTATGCCAACTCCGCCCGCTTTAACAATTGTTCCCGTGGGAATGAGAAAATTTCCCGCAGTAAATTGTAGCCTATGTTCTTTCCTAAGGTCTATTCTAACTTTGAGCCAAGTTTCACCAAAATAGGTTCAGTACTTTCGGAGCATTTTCAATTATTAGCAATATTTTACGTATTATTTTCACACCTTGGGTTACATTATTGAAGTTTTAGTAAGGATCCCTAATTTTTTTTAAAATAATATATAGCCTATGTTACTCAGGGTGAATGTAGCTTCCCAACAGTGCAAGAATTTTTGAAATCGGTTCAGTAGTTTCGGAGCCTATTCGATGCAAACAAAAAAACAAACAAACAATCAAACCTTTCCTCTTTATAATATTAGTATAGACAAACAGTTTTTGATGTGACAACGTCTTATAATTCGATGAAGCCGGCTGCACGCACGAAAAAACATGACGCAATGCGGCGTTACCGCGCGGCTGAGGCGTTCCATTTAAAGCTTGAAGTGCAAGCGAGAGCGCGGAACGAGCGACAAAGAGGCACAATCGTTGTCACGTTCAACTATCGTCAGTAAACCGACTTTACAGACAAGCGCTTTTTTTGAAAGACAAATCAATGTACAGACACGCCGATTCTTCAGTTTTATTACAGTATAGATTTTTATATTACACCTTATTTACATTTTATTTGTTTACTTTTTAACTTTCTTTTGTTATTACTTGTGTCAGCTGCGTCTGAAAACAATCAAATCAAATTGTCCCAAGGAAGAGGCTGATTACTCACAACACAGGGTATCATCCTAGTGTGAGAATCAGTGAGAATTGTATAAACAAATCCAATGTTTTCTTGAATAAATACTTTTTACTTTTAGATAGATAGATTACGATTATTATAGTATGTTTGTCTATGTGCAGGGCAAGAGTGTGTTAGTGAATCACGTGCGCACTCACACCGGCGAGAAGCCGTTCCCGTGCGCCGAGTGCGGCCGCAAGTTCGCGCAGCGCACCGCCATGCGCACGCACGTCAAACTGGTGCACCTCAAACACAGGCGGAGCGCCAAGGTGGGCATATACCACATAATGCACAGACAATTCGTCCGGGTCTACTCGTACCAATGACTATTCATCCTGGTCTACTCGAACTAATTACAATTCATCCGGGTCTACTCAATCCAATGACAATTGAAAATTGTAAAAGTTGCAAATAAAAGTCTTTTTATTTCAACTTATTTCATTTCATGTCTGTTTGATACTAAAGATGTGACATCTCGTTGTGCTCAGATAAAGCCGGAGGCGTCTCTGGAGCCCCCCAAGGAGCTGTTCCCGAAGCAGGAGCCCGCGATCGCGTTCGACGCGTGGCGCCCCGCCGACCAACAAGTGTACTTCCAAATACAGCCCATATAGACTGTACTAGTTCCGCTATCTACCGCTAGATGGCGTACATATTGTTTTAGTTCCACAAACGAACCACATAACTTGTCACCCTGCTGAGAAAACCACTTGAATGCTTTCATCAAAACTTTCCAGGAGACACAAGAAACTGTCTACTGAAAAAAAAGTATGATAGGTAAATATTAATTAGGTAAATACTATATGACTATCTTTAGAGCTTTAAAACGAATGCGTAAATTTTATAGTGCAAATACTGCGCGATTTTTTGCCCAATTTGTAAAAAAAGGAATTAGACAAAAGGTGTCCTTTGCGAGGTTTTCTCTGCAGGGTGACGATATCTGAATAATACTCTAGGGTTTAGGTATTTAACTAATTGTAAACAAGAGTGGACTGGCTTGCGATTAACCGCCAAAATATACAAACGGTCGTGAACCTCAAATTGCCCAGTTAGTAGTTTACTCCTTAATTTTGTCTCAATGCTTTCGTTCTTTTTTTAGACGGCTGTGTTTTGAGTCTTTTATTGGACACATTTTGTTGTTCGGTCTATAAAATAAGCATAAAATAGTTACGTCGTATAAATTGACCTATTTTGGAGTAAATAATTTTATTATTTGCAAGGTGGCAACACTGACCAAAATTTTGTTTAACTACCTGTAGCCTTCGGAATTTTTACATCTATACCAGTGTCTACCCAATAAAACACCTTTTTTTGCTTTGTTAGTTAATTACCTAAACCCATGGAGTATAGTTATGCTATTATTGGCCGATGGATAACGCTCAGCCCATACTAGTTTCGCTAATGACATTCAGCCCATATAAACAGTACTAATTTCGCTGTCGGCTGATAGATGGCGTTCATATAATTCAATTTTCGTTTCAGACAATTCATTCAGAATTTTATCTCATATTAACCACTAATTCCGCTTTCGACTAATAGATAGCGTTCAGAACAAATAAACTTGTACTAAAATATGAAATGAAATGAAATCAAACTACATAACAAACATAATAATATGTTTTTTATTCGAAGTAAGATTTACAAATCACTTTCAACGTACTAGTTCTGCTATGGACCGATAGACAGCGCTCCACCAATGACATTATTGTACGAGTTTTTTTCTGAAATTATGATCTCAATCAATCTAAGTAATAATTTTTTAAGTAGTATTATTGTATTTATAAGTTCGTTTATGGTCTACGTCGAATATTGAGGCTTGAAGATGAATCTTATAAATAAAGAAATTTTGTTCCTATTTATTTTTACTACTTTTAAAGGGTTTGACGCAGAATGTGCACTTCGCAAAATAAGCACTCGACGCAAAATGTATATTTCGCAGTTGGTGCACTTCTCACAAGGGGCTTTTTTATTGATCTATGCTAGATCGAAAAAGTACGATTAATCAAGCTTCAGCGGACTAGTTCAACAAGCATTACTAGACATTATTAGACACTAGCATAGGTCAAATAAAAGAAGCCCCTTTTTAAACTACTCAAACATAAGTTAATATTATATAATTATTGGTTGTCACCATATAAGTCGAGAAAATATCAGAGGATGTTCCATACATTTTAAGAATGTATTTAACTTATGATACTGACTTACGTAATTGTTCAGATTGAATATTAATAAATGTATATTTCTGTAATGTAATTTTAAGTGTGTGTAAAATGCATGTTGGAAGAAAAGAAAAGTTATATTGTAACAAGTTTGTTTTATTAAATATTACTTAATAATAATAACCCAATCAAAGGCGCTTTTAATAACAAATAACCAAAGTAACACAATTTTCTTAATTATTATATTATTACATTATCATTATTTTATAACAAGATATTCACATGTGTTCGTTTGATATTAAGTCAAACACACTTTCGTTATTGTACCACAAGCAGTTGATAAAGTAGTTGGGTCAGCAATATATTTTATTACTTTTTAACTCTATTTGCAGTCAGCAAACTTTTCAACGTAGATTATTACCGACTTAAAAGAAGGAGGAGGTTCGCAATTCAATGGAATCATTTTTAATTTAGTGATGTTAACCTATTGTATGGAATGCGAGAAGACAGGAGTGGTGTGATTTCATCTTGCACTAAGTAAGCCACAGATTAATAAATAGCTACAGGCTGTTATCCATATTTTTATCTTATATCTTGAAATTGGATGGTAAATTAAAATAACAGGAAAAATAAGGTTTCCTTGTAGCCTACACTATGTGTAAAAAAATACTTATTACATAACAGTAGTTAATTATTTTCTGTGGAACCTGGTATACTAACAGTGGGAATTGGTATACCAATGGTACTAATATCAGGCGTTATTATAACTTCACTTGTATTCATGTGTACTCGCTTTTTATGTTTGTTTACATCTGTAATTGATTTATAATATTTAAAACAGACATCACATTGATAGTCTTTCGTTGCAACATGGGTTTTTCTATGCTTCTGCATGTACTTCTTTGAAGTAAATTCCTTATTACAAATATCACAAGAGTACGATCCGTCCTTCGGATGGACTGCGTTGGAATGGATTCTCAAATGCATCAAACACTTAAATTCTTTCTGGCATATCTCACAAGTCACTTTCTGGTCTGGAGTGGCATGCGTTACTCTGATATGTCTTTGTACATCAATCGCAGACTTGAATTCTTTCTGACACACATAACATGCCGCAATCTGCATGGAATGACATGTTTCCTTATGCCTTTTCACACTTGGGGCGTCAGACAGTTCTTTAAAACATATATCGCACACATGTTGTTTTCTTTCACTGTTGTGTACTCGTTCAATATGCCAGTCTAATGCATTTTGAGTTATGAATAATTTGCAACATTCAGGGCATTCTTTATCTCCGATCCTCCAAATTTTTGGTTCAGGCTTTTGCCCGCTGTGAACATTAATCAAATGCCTGTCTAAATTCTTTTGCGTTTTGAAACTCCTAGAACAGATCTTGCAGAATGCTTCTGTATTAGAATGGACATTCTCAATGTGTTTTTGATAGCACTGCAAGGATGGTAAGGTCCGCCCGCACTGTGGGCATCGGTACATCATACCGTCAGGGGGATGACTCCATTTAATGTGCCGTTGCAACAACATATCATTTTTGAAACTCTTTGCACAGAATTGGCAGTTCACACTCCTATCTTCTGGAGGATGGACTTGTCTCATGTGAATCTTTAAATTGATTGCACTTTTATAAGTTTTCTGGCAAATTTGACAGATAGCAGAGTCCTGCGGTTGAGGGTGCGCATAAAATATATGGTTTTTAAGCTTTTTCTGGTTTAAAAATGTTTTATCACACTGAGAACATGTCACTTCTTTAACTTCTGCATGCACAGAGTTTATATGTGTACGCAAATGAGCTTTGGATTTGAAAGTTCGGTAACATACTGTACATTCAACTTCAGCATCTTCTGAAGGATGGATATATTTTAGATGATTTTTCAAGTTCGCTCTGTTCTTGAAGTCTTTGCCACATTTAGGACACAGAATTCTGTTCCTCCGTCCGTCGCTGTAAACTTTTTCTTTTATACTGTCCATGTTGATGTTTGTTGATGTCTCTTCCAGTCCAAAGACCGAGTATGGATCTCCATAGGTAGGCTCTATAATGCCGTCTTCAACTTTTATTTCTACTTTTAACGGTATGAAGTCTTCATTACTATCTTTGAACTCTTGTATCGGTACAGGCATCTGCAATGTTTCTACGGTTGTAGTTGTTGGTTGTGTCATAGAATTTTCTGTATTCGTCTCCAATTCAACTTCTATTCTTATATTTGACAGAGTAACAGGTGGGGGTGGCGGCTCTTCCATAGTGATTCTGAAAATGAAGTCAAATTATATTATTACTAGGTACCTACTTAATTTATTTATTTTTTATTATAATTATAACACTTAAAAATAATGTGTCTATTATAAATGTTAATTTTGTTTGTTTGCTGGTTAAAGCGTAAATAATTTTCCAAAAAAGGAAACCTTCCAGCAAACCTATGTGTGACGTAGCAAGGCTACTGAATATCACGTAAATATTCTCAAAATATGTGATACTGGTGGTTTTTAATAGTGTTAGTAGTTGTAATATTAAATAAATCAGTTTTTAACACAACACTTTCTAACAAAGAAGGCTTGTCGCAAGAGCCGTCTTCCAGCCATCTTGTGCCTTATCTAATCAATGCCCTACGCGTATATCTGCAGAGAATCGCTATGATACACATAAATAAGATAGGATACGTACGTTTTACACTAATCCACACGTAAAGAAACGACCATTTGCAAGGAAAAAGCTTGATTTTGGTAAAATGCTGCGAGTTGTAAAATACGATGACTGGGTTCCGAAGTGGCGAACTCAATTTTTATTTAAAATTTTGGATTGTGTTAAATAGTAAGAAAGAATACACGCTCTACGACTATTTGACTATATGTGCTTGTTTAGTATTTTAAGAGTGTTTTTGCCGAAACAAAAAATCACACCACTTTGACAATCTGCTGCTGGTGTTGCCATAACAATATATTTAAAAACTACCAAAATCATTTTTTGCTTAGTATTATTTCTAAACGGATAAAAGAAAATTAAATGTCACTTGTGTGATTGTGTCATTTGAGGATTTTGAGGTTATGTCGTTGTTTATTAGCGATTGTTTGTTTGTTCATAAATATTGAATTGAATTGTAGTTGCAGTTAGTCAGTATGTCTGAAGAAAATCAAGAAGAGAAAGTTATTCTCCCTCATCATGAACAGCAGAAGTTATGTACGACGCGGCTACCTTACAGACAAGGGAGGAAACTTACTGCAGTTAAGGTACAGATAAATTGAATACATACAATTCACAGAGCAATCTTACTTTACTATTTATCTTGAAACAGTCAGTCCCACTCCTATACCCGTCCTGAAGTCTCTGAACTTATTTCTCCCATCTACTTAAACTGAGTTTGCCTATGCAGATGAATTATTATAATTAATTAATTAATTAAGCAGATTAATATGTTTTACTTTTGATTACAGGCGTATACAGTCAATAGTGAGTCAAACCACCTCCTAATATTTGGAGTCCCATCTCTCAAACTACGCCAGGAAGCCAAATCACTGTTTGCCAAATTCGGGAAACTTCTCCAGTTTGCTGTTACCACAAAATATCCAAATGAACCGTTCACTGAAAACTATCACGCTATTTTTGAAAGGATACAGTCGGCTAGAATCGCCAAAAAAATGCTAGACACTAAAAACTTTTACGGTGGATCATTACATGTCTGTTATGCACCTGAACTGGAAGATATTACAGAAACAAGAAATAAGATCTTGCAAAGACAAAGAGATGTGTTAAATAGATTAAAAAATTTACAAACGGATGATATCAATAAAACAAAAAATATTGAAGAAGAAAGCGTTAAAACAACAGAGGATGTCCCATATATTAAACGTCAAAAACTAAATATGGGTGAAGTTAACATAATTGGTGTTGGAAAGCAAATACGAGACGTGGTGTTACATAAAAAGAAACGAAAAAGTTCACAGCCATGTAACAGTTTTGAAGAAAAATGGTTAAGACCCAATTTTTCTGAATCTAGGAAAAACATTCCTGGCAGCAGTAGTATTGATGATATTAAACAAAATGAAGATCACATAAAAACCGATACAAATAACAGTAATGACAAAGAATTAGACATAATAGACTTCACTTCTGTTGAAAATGATACTATTACCAATATTAATGAAACTTTAAATTACAACAATTTCGGGAATGAAATTGTTAAAAAAATACCAGAAAAACCTGTTAATAAAATTAAGTTTACGATTGGAAATAAAAGATAAAATTTAAATGTATTTACTTTTATTATATTACAATTATTTCAACAAGAAAACACTTTAAAAATCTACTTACCTTAGCTATTACTGTACAAAAAACAACACTTTAAGAAATAGTAGATTAATGAAATTTTCAATCATCTATACCTGATTTACAAGTTTGGTCAAGTCTTTTGCAGTCAATTTGTAAATTAATGTTTTTAAGGCCTGACAGAAGAAAAACACCTGCTCTGGGGGCTCTACATATTTGCTTTAGTGTTTCTGTGATAAAATTCAGTTCCATCAAATTTCTGCAATATAGCGGGTTATTTTTTTGCCTTTAAATATCTTAGCAAGCGGACAGCTCCAGCCAAAGACTGATCAAAGTTATATAGATAAAGCCTGACCAAAGAAATAAGAAACCTGCTCTGGGGGCGCCACGTGTATATTTTTGGAATATGGCAACAATTTCCCTTATAAAATTAGTTCCATTGAAATTCCGCAATATGGCGAGGTTTCTTATTTCTTTGGTCGGGTTTTAATAAGAATATATATATATACATACAACATAAATATGTGCTCAATTATTTAATTCTCTTCAGGCGGATATTCTTCCTCTGCTATCTCTTCTTGTTCATCAAACTCTCCGTCGTCTACACCAACTTCCTGTGATAATAATTACAAAATTAATTAAATATACATATAATAATGTTGAATAATTTTTATAGTGTTTATTAAATAAAGCCTGACAGAAATATGTATTTTTTTAAGTTTCTTGCAACGATTTCCATTATAAAAAATCTTCACGCGCGTTACGTATTGTATTTAGTGAGCTTATCTTTAGACTTTAGCTATTGAAAGTAGAATAGACAATGAAAAAACGCGGCAAATTAAAAAAAAATCATCGTGGCAGCCCCGCCCGATTCTATGGATTTATTTACTTATTATGATTATTTTTCTATGTAACTTTGTTGCCAGTCTTTCAATAGCCAAACTCTAGCTATCCAAGAGGGTGCAGTTTGTAGGGAGTGTCCCGACCGGGGCGTTACGGGCAGTGTTACCTCGTACTGCTGGTACTCTGACACGAGGTCGTTCATGTTGCTCTCTGCCTCCGTAAACTCCATCTCGTCCATACCCTCGCCCGTGTACCAGTGCAGGAACGCCTCATGGAACATAAACATCACGTTGTAAAGCCTGACCAAAGAAACAAGAAACCTGCTCTGGGGGCGCCACGTGTATATTTTTACGACTATGGCAACAATTTCCCTTATAAAATTAGTTCCATCGAAATTCCGCAATATGGCGAGGTTTCTTATTTCTCTGGTCGGGCTTTATTCATCAATATGCGATGGCGTCTCACACGCGGCCATTGACCTCAAACTAGGCAGCAGACTTGTACAACTATATAGGCGGGTTAATACTATTATTTTCTTCTGTGCTATGGGTATCAGACAGCATATAAATAAATATACAACATCGACCCTACAAGCTAAAAACAAGTGCTTATCTATCACACGAATATTTGCTCTAGGCAAGATTCGAACCCGCGCGCGACCTATACTTTAAGTTTAAAGACAGACGTACCACCAACTAGGTAGTCTTAGGGATCGTCATAATAAGATTACTACACAAAAAATATTTTTAAATGTATCCAGAAATATAATTATTGCAAACTGGGTTAATTCGGAGCGGTAGTATTTGTATGATGCTCGAATAAATAACGATATAATTATAAAAGCAAGTGGCGCCATCTCTTGTCTAATAGCTAAACTAATTACAATTTTATTACATAGTTCTCAGTCTCGCTTTCTAGAGGGAGACAGTAGTCCAGCCGAGCCGTGGACGTCTACAGGCTGAATGATGAATGATGGTGATAGATTGTAATATTTACCTTTCTGCGGAACATGACAGTAAACTGTTCCGACACCCGTTTGAAGAGCTCTTGTATGGCGGTGGTGTTGCCAACGAACGTGGCGGCCATCTTGAGCCCGCGCGGGGGCACGTCGCACACTGCCACCTTTACGTTGTTCGGGATCCATTCCACGAAGTAACTAACAAACAAAATTAAAGGCTACTAAGCCCGCTACGGACTGTATAACCAAGTGATACTACATTTCGTAGCTCCTGCTACGTAACTGCTACGCCGTAGCAGTGGTCTACCGGGAAGGTCTACGCCGTAGAGATTCTTCCCGCTTCGCTTTACAGACCGACAGCAGCGTTCTAGGGGACTGTCGAAGTTCATTATTGGCTGATCACAGTCGAGTGGTAAAACACTCGCCTCCGCAGGTTCCTAAAGTTCGAATATAACTTTTTGAGAATTTCCCTAGTTAGTAAGACAGGCTGAATCATATTGTCCAAAGCGAAAGATGATTCCGTGCTTCGAAAGCCACGGGTCGCTGTTTGCCGCGCGCCGCGGCGCTAAGCTGTGACCATGGTCCAAGAAAACAAGGTTTTATCTAACCGTTAGACCACGTGACTTGACACAAGCCTACGTCATCATGCTGATCATCCTTGTCTATTAGCACGCATTCAACAAGGATGAACAGCACGATGACGTAGGCTTGTGTCAAGTCACGTGGTCTAACGGTTAGACCTTGTTTTCTTGGACCATGGCTGTGACCTGTGGCCAGGGGGTTAGGCGGCTCAATAACTGTGACGCTTTATGAGGTAGAGTAACCTCGAAGAGTATTGGCTGACCTGGAGTTCTTGTCCTGCACGGTGAGCATCTGCTCGTCGACCTCCTTCATGGACATCCGTCCCCGGAAGATGGCGGCCACGGTCAGGTAGCGCCCGTGGCGCGGGTCGCACGCCGCCATCATGTTTATTGGACTGAACATCTGACAACACAAACGCACCGAACACTATTAACACATGAGCGTTTTTTAAATGAGGAAACGAGATTTTTGTTTATTGATCTTCCCGAATGTTTGAAACCACTTGAATTTTGAATGCTAAGTATTTGAAGAATAATGTGTGGCTCTCTGTCTATCTATGTGTCTTATCAGTCTATTTTGTTTTCTAATTTTGTCTATCTGTATGTTAGTATCAGACACAGAATGATAGACATAGACCTCTCACTACCTACAAGCTACAATCAGCGGTACAATTATTGCTGTTAAGCTCTTTATCCAGTTTCCAGAAACTACAATGTATCCGTGGCGCCATCAACGTAGGTCATTTCCCCTCTAACATGCCCGGTCCACCCGTGACAGACATAATTTTGACGTGCGTATTCTCTTATCCTATTGGAGGATATTTCAATATAGAGGGTATTTTGACAGTTAAATGTGC
Source organism: Teleiodes luculella (assembly GCA_948473455.1). NCBI lineage: Eukaryota > Metazoa > Arthropoda > Insecta > Lepidoptera > Gelechiidae > Teleiodes > Teleiodes luculella. The sequence continues at coordinate 1,584,874 of OX419609.1, read as the reverse complement.
AACAAACTTTTGTCATAGCACTGAATGTTACGGGGGCTGGTCAAGCTTGTATATTTATCACTGTCTCTCTGTTTCCTTCTGTCACCTGTTGCGTGAGCTCTGGCACGGTGAGAGCCCTATATCCCTGGCTGTTCCTCGCCGTGAGCGGGGCGAAGCCCGGCATAAAGAAGTGCAGCCTCGGGAAGGGCACCATGTTGACGGCCAGCTTGCGGAGATCCGCGTTCAGCTGCCCGGGGAAGCGCAGGCACGTCGTCACACCGGACATCGTCAGCTGGGGGAAGGGTTTGTTTGAGTTTAGAACTTGTAAAAGTCATGGCGCGGTTGGTCTAAGCTTGTGTCGAATAGGTACGGTACGACCAATCAAGCTTCATCGAACTTGCGGAGGAGCGAAAGGCTCTACCCCAGAGTCCCCAGAGTAGTCATGTGCCAACGCGTCTAGGGGTGGGGAGAGAGAGCCTAGCACGTTGATATACAGAAATACATCCTGAAGGAGACGACGACGCCTGAGGGCCTCCGTCTCTAATTACTAGTTTTGATTTTGGCCGTACGCCCGCTGGCGGGTACAGGCATTGTTACCTGAATGAAGGGGATTGAAATCTCATGACACTCATAGATACTTACATATTTGACGGATTGAGAGATCGAAGTGAAAAAATATATTATGTACCTAAAGTAGCCAGTGGCTTGACATTCCTGTTCTTCTGATACAGAATAATGGCGGGTGCTCTTAATATCAGCCAAAGTGCCGGCTTGTAACTAAAGGTAGATTCAAGTAAAAATAAATTTTAAAGTCAGAGCTTAAAGTTAGCTAGACAGGGGTCTACCCTGTTTAATATCCCTTGCAAATAGGTACTGTGGAGTTTGCATCATCGCGTTTGCAACTCCTTTTAAATGTAACTGGCGCTTATGCCGTAATTCTAGAAAAACTATTTGATTTTGAATTATGAATTGTCTCGCGTTTAAAAAAAAGAATATAATTATGTCATTGTGATTATTGTGCAGGTCGCGAAAAGACCAAATTGCTAATATAAAGAAATAATTATATACTATTGAAGATCCCAGAATCTTTTATTGTACTTACCGAAACCAGATGATTGAGGTCTCCGTAAGTAGGGGAAGCCAGTCTCAGGGTTCTGAAGCAAATGTCGTATAGCGCCTCGTTGTCGATGCAGAATGTCTCGTCGGTATTCTCCACCAGCTGGTGAACCGAGAGCGTCGCATTGTAGGGCTCCACCACTGTGTCTGACACCTGAGGGGCGAGGGTTCTGAATTATTATTAAAATTAAACGATAGATCAGAAATGATGAGATCTGCAGGTAAAATCAAAGTCAAGAACGTGACCTGTGTCGGAACTAACGCCTTGCGTGTTGCTCACTATATGTTTGGCAGTCTCTTGTATAGCGAGCAGCGCCCGAGGACACGCTCATTTAGATCCACCACGGACTGTATAACCAAGTGATACTACATCTCGTAGCTCCTGCTACTTAATTGCTACGCCGTAGCAGTGGTCTACGGAAGGTCTACGCCGTAGAGATTCTTTCCACTTCGCTTTACAGACTGACAAGGATCTAAATGAACGTGTCCTGTGTCGGAACTAACGCCTTGCGTGTTGCTCACTATATATTTGCCAGTCTCTTGTATAGCTCTCATCGCCCGAGGACACGCTCATTTATATCCGCCACGGACTGTATAACCAAGTGATACTACATCTCGTAGCTCCTGCTACGTAATTGCTACGCCGTAGCAGTGGTCTACGCGAAGGTCTACGCCGTAGAGATTCATCCCACTTTGTTTTACAGGGTGACCCAGTATTTGAGGGTATACCGACCTTGGGCGAAGGCATGACACTGAAGGTGTTGACGATCCTGTCGGGGTATCCGGACTGGTTATCCAAGTGATACTACATTTCGTAGCTCCTGCTACGCCGTAGCAGTGGTCTACGGAAGGTCTACGCCGTAGAGATTCTTCCCGCTTCGTTTTACAGTGACCCAGTTCTTGAGGATATACCGACCTTGGGCGAAGGCATGACGCTGAAGGTGTTGACGATCCTGTCGGGGTACTCCTCGCGCAGCTTGCTCAGCAGCAGCGTGCCCAGCCCCGAGCCCGTGCCGCCGCCCAGCGAGTGGGTCAGCTGGAAACCTGGATATAACAAACATTATTGACTAGAGTTTGGCTATTAAATGTAGACAATGAAAAAACGCGGCAAATTTGAAAAAATCATCGTGTGGCAACCCCGATTCTATGGATTTGCCCATGGTCCAAGAAAACAAGGTCTTACATTGAGACCACGTGACTGACACAAGCCTACGTAATAAATTTTTGATTTGATAAGAAAACAAATTCTTATATGAAATTAAAATTGAAATAATAAAAGTAGGTTGGCCCATTTAGAATAGTTTTTTAGAATCGGGTTTCAAAATATTTCACTGACCTTGCAAGCAGTCGCAAGGCTCCGCTTCCTTTCTTACAACATCCATGACCGATTCCACCAGCTCGGCGCCTTCAGTGTAGTGACCTTTGGCCCAGTTGTTTCCTGAGGAAAAGTTATAAGGAATTTTCAGAGACAGCTTCCATTAAATAATTATAGATGGCGCTCTACGAAAACTTTATCAGTAACCTTACTTGACTGGCTTTGTTTCCGGCATCATCATGCTACAAATAATTTCATAACTTAAGTGTATTTTGGACAATTTGGCTGTCGATCGATAATATGGATTTTGAATTTTAAACAGCTTGTTTTATTATAGGATCATAGATGGCGTTCTGCAATAACTCTACCACTTAACAAACTTGTATTCCGAGACACGATAAGAGGATTGACGCGTCTCAGGGTAGTAGTTTTGGTCAATTATGATGAATGATGATATTACAGTCTTACAGACTGAACCGTGTCCGTCAAAGATCTAAATGAATGTGGACAAAGGCGCTGCTGATAGTAAACATCATGACGTTTCTTAAACCTGCGCGCTTTCTATCTACGTTATTTAGATCCTTATCGGGCTGTATGGAAAAATTAAGGGAGATGTTACCAGCGCCGCTCTGTCCAAACACAAAGCTGTCCGGGCGGAATAGGGTCCCGTAGGAAGAGCCGCGGATCGCGTCCATAGTTCCTGGTTCCAGGTCCACCAGAACCGCGCGCGGCACAAACCGCTTGCCTGGAACAAACAAATACAATGATCTCTAGTTTAATACTTTTTCAACAGATGTCGTCTTTTAGCGTATATTTACTTATTAATTATAATCGAAGCGAAAAATTAAAAAAAGAAATTACCTAAAATGAATACTTAATGATCTCTCTCTTCGTCTGCAATCTGTATGGCGTGAGTGAGTGACCAAGCAAAATGTCGTCGGAATCATTTTAATTTAGACCCACCGTAGTAATTCAGAATAACGTGGCCGTGGCTGCTATTTGTAAATAATAGTTTAAGAAAGTAAATTTCAGGTCACCAAACGTTATTAACGCGTATTTGATGACCTTTAGAAAATATTGAAGCACTCATAATTTATTCATTTTGCCTAATCTTAAGGTGATCTTTGCAGTTAAGACAGTAAAATAAGTAAACGAACGCTGGAGAAAGTGGAGGAGGTATGTAAATCGCCTACCGCGCGCTTGACTGCCAGCGTTCTTTTTTTGAAGCGACGAAGATATCGATATCTAACAAAATCAGGATTATTTTAAACTCGATTTAAGATTTGTTTTAGTAACAAACCGTCGTTAGCCTCATTGTAGTACACGCCGATCCTCTCGAGCTGCAGATCAGAGTCGCCGTGGTAGTGGCCTGAAGAGTCGATGCCGTGCTCGTCTGAAATTATCTCCCAGAACTGAGGGAAAAAAACATTTTTGGCTGTGGCATACACGGTTACTCAAGGCTTAGTACTATTATTTATTCTGTGGTGAGTGAGGATGAGGAGCATCTCTGGTAAAAATATGGCCACAGCGCCATCTAGAAGATTATGTGGTAAATCTAACTAGAAGTAAATAAGGAATAGTGAAATAAATATATACCTAAACAGAAGCGAAAACTGTTTTTTTTTAGAAACGACCGCTAATTCTTTGTTCATAATTAGCCAGAAAATGTACCCGACTGTATAAATTGCTAATGTTCACAATATATCGCAAATTAATAATGTTCACGGTCGATCACGCAATATATGGCATACCTATTTACTCTTAATCCGCACGATAATTAACTACAATGATGAATAATTAATTACATACTTTACTTTAGCTACCCAATTTTAGATGCAAAAAAAGAAGCACGTTATAGACTTGCCTAATGTACTTTTACGTGTATATAATCAAAACACAGTACGCAATAAATAGTAGGTATTATGTAAATTAAGTTAAATCATGCCTGTCTGTTCTATACTGAGCGCATTGTACCTGGAAAGTGTAACAGTTATAAATAGATCCATCGGTGAATGAAAATACTCACACGCAGTTATAATAAAAAAGAACACAGTTATAATCATGGGAAAATTGTAAAATGATAGGTTTTTAAGTACGCACCTTCGAGCCAATTTGATTACCGCATTGCCCAGCTTGTAAATGTACAATTTCACGCATTTTTATGTAATTATTCCTGTAAAATACCTAGAGAATAGAGACACACTTTTGCACTTAGTTTCAGGAAAATAAAAGTCTTGACAATGTTATATTTGCGGTTGGAACGTAGCGCCACTTTTGAACACGTTTTAATTTATTTGTTTTAAACGCTATGAATATTCACTTGTTACCATATTTTCAATACACAACTGAACTAAGCAGTGTACGTGTTAATTTATTCAAGGTAAAAAGACCATTGTCTTAGTTTACACAGTTGTATCGGGCTTAGTTCAAAATTTTGTCACCTATGCCGGAGAGTTTTGTTGTTCTTAACTATTTCTGGCGGCAGAACACGTGGTTACGTTTGTTTTTAAATCTATTTCTAATACTTGGACGTTACTTTGGTTGAAGATACGCTGATCGCTGAGCGTAACGACAACGACGTGGAATGGAAGCGGCTATGGACATGGACTACGAAACATAGTAAAAAAGTAAGGCAATCCGCTATTTCATGAGGACTAAACAAACAAAAAAAAATGGGATACTTACTTATAATTCTTTATACTTTTTACATATTTTCTGGATACGTACGTTCTATTTTAAAATTAGGTAGAAAATCCTGCATAAGCAATAGGCTGAATAGAAAAAATGGTAATACAAGCAGACAGGCAGATATTAATTAAAAAAAAGAATGTCAGTCAGTTCAGCAGATCTGGAAAAGAAAATAATTTATCTAAGATTAGGCTGTATGGCTTAGCACCATTGCCTTTCCCTTTGGGAAAAATTCGAAAAAACAACAATCAGCAGATCTGTCAAAAGCTTCATCGACGTTCGGGGTTTTATTGGGTTTTCCGCTCCGATTTTTCGGTATTTTCCTAATAATTATCACGTTTTATTGTCAAATATTGTTTGATTTGAGTTCAGCAGTGTATAATTTGTCATAATAATGTAAATTTTCATAAATTTAGAGGTTTAATCGTTCGATTTCAGCATTAAGGAAAATTTTATGCCCCCAGGGGAATTAAACCATTTTATCAATTATCTCGCTTCTATAATACTTTAGGTGCGTTTTCGATAAATAATATGACGTGGTACTGCAGTGCTAATAATGCGTAAATAACATTGATAGCTGGTAAGTTGTATAAACAGTTATTTTGTAATATTTATAAGAATGCCCTTGTGTTTTTTTTGAGTTTATTTTTTTACGTTCTTATCGTCAGACTGAATAGTTGTGTTCTAAATGTCTGCGCTATTCCAGCAGAGAGCGTTGTTTAATAAAAGAAATGTTTAAATAATATTTTAATCATCTGCAGGATAGCACAGGATGATGTCTAGAAAGGAATACCTAATGTCTGGAGCTTCAAAAATGGAACCAACATACATTGATAGCCCTCAGTTAGAGCCCCTACAACTTGCACATCCAAAGCCTGATTACTACGCACCTCAAACTGAACCTCCTCCATATTATAAGTCTGACCTTTATGTGGGGCCCAAAATAGAACCGTTGGTGCAGATAGAAGAGAACTCCGATCAAACGCTCAATTTTAATGAAAATTCTCAAACTGATGATCAAAATGGGACCGATCAGGATACCAAGAATAAGAAAAACAATATGGATATGAAATTTATAAGTGTCACTAATCCTACATTGACAGATGAACAGAGACAAATGTATGAGTCTGTCCTTTCGACGTGGAAACCAAGTCAATTACCAATAACAATACCTCCTAATCCTCCGAAAGTCCGAAAACGGTACTTTTGTGAAAAGTGCAATAAAGAGTTCAAAAATTATCAAAATTATTATCTCCACTCAACTAGAGTGCATTCCACACTAGACCGCAGTGTCACTTGCGATTTATGTGACAAGACGTTCAAAAATAAACATTATCTGTACATGCACCGGATGAACAAACACTATTCAGAGAGTGACAAATGCTTTTGTCAATTTTGCTTGCAAGAGTTCCGCACTCGACGAGCTTTACACATGCATGTGAAAAGAATACACCCTACAACTTTACCAGAAATAAAATGCCAGGAGTGCGGTAAACAGTTTGCCGTGCCATACAAACTGAGATACCACATGGATGCTGTGCATCGTACTGAGAAGGACAAGCCAAAATGTCCGATATGTGATAAAGTGTACAAAAACCATCTGAACCTCAACCGTCACCTCCAATTCCAACACCAACAAGTAGAGCGTCATCCCTGTGTCTTCTGTAACCAAACTTTCAAATCGCGCCACCATATGAAGCGCCACGTTTTAAACATACATCCACCGTTAGAATCCAAAGTTCAATGCCCGGTCTGCCTAAAAGAGTTTAAAAACGACCAATATTTAAAAGACCACATGCAAATTCATTCATCGCTTGATAACAAAGTGAAATGCGATTTATGTGAGAAGTATTTCCATTCGGCACTACGTTTGAAGAAACATAAGCAGATTGTTCATCCGATGAAACCCAAAAGCCGCTGTGAGAAGTGCAACAAAGAGTTTGCTCATGAACATTACTTGAGACGTCACAACAATTCCGTTCACATGGAGGTAGAAGAAGACAAATATGAGCATGAGTGTAATAAATGCGGGAAAAAGTTTAAAATGCAACGGTGAGTTCATTTCTAGTTCATCATAGTCTAATTTATTTTGGTCCAAAAGAAACACTGCTTGATAAATCTCCCTAATGACGGATCCTGTAAAAAAATACTTTTTTTTTATATCTATTTTTTATTGAGGCTTCTGACGCTCTTGGCGACTATGGCAGCCTCATAGTTTTGGACGATGGTTTGGAGAACCTTCAACGGTTCTTAACCGACATATTGTAAAACAAATACAACTACTAATACTTTCAATTAACTATTAATACTTTCATGGATACATATTTCCAAACATATAAAAAATATTTAAGGGCTCCCACACAAAACTGCGATGCGATGCGATGCGGTGCGAATCAGATAGGAAATGTTCGTACGAGCTCGCAGAAAGTTGCGATGCGATAGGAATTGTTCTTTTTTTTTTAATTGACCTATGCTTGTGTCGAAAAGGTACGACCAATCAAGCTTCACCGGACTTGCGGGGGAGCGGAAGACTACCCCAAAAAAAAGTCACATACCAACGCGTCTCGGGGCGGCTCAAGGGAGCCTCGGACCACGGCCTAGCGCGTTGATATTGAAAAACATCGTGAAGGAGACGACGCCTGAGGGGCTCCGTCTCTGATTTTAAATTTTGATTTTGGTTCTGGCCGCGCCCCCGCCGGCGGGTGCGGGCGTTGTTACTTGAAGGGTAATTATTACCTGAAGGGTATTCGCTACCAGAAGGGCATTCTGTTAGGTGTAATCTAAATTCTTTGGCTGCTTAAACTGCATCAGTGATTTCGTCGTCACGTTCGGAAAGGATATGTTTGGGACGGCGGCGGAACCGCGTGGTGGGGTGCGGGAAATAGCCCGTACACTTAACAACATAGGGATTGGGATGGGAAGGGCCTTCATCAAAGTAGTGTTTGGATGCTTCCTTCATGAAGCCACTAACAGAAAGAAGTTCGAAATCGACATGAAAGTCGATGTTACGAACGAACCAAGGACAACCAGTAGCCCGGCGGAGGAAATGTTCGTACGGGATCGCAGAAATTTGCGATGCGAAGTTACGATGCGATGCGAATTCGCAGTTATGTGTGGGTGCCCTAAATAGGTCAATTAGTTGCATTTTGTTATAATACAACTTTAAGAAACTGTGCTGAAGTATTTTTTATTTTATTTATTTTAGTAGTAGTTATTTAACATAACAGTGTTTATTTCCAACATATGGTAGACTTTATATAGAATTGCCTTGATGACCACTTGTATTTGCATAGCATCTGCATAAAACAAAAGATATAATTTTATATTCTCCCTGTATTATTATAATTGAAGATTATTATAGGCTACTAGCGAACCGCCATGGCTTCGCACAGGAAAATGGTTATTGTGGGTTATCCCTAAGTATATTATGCATGTATTATAATATAATCCTTCCTTCCTCTTGAATCACTCTATCTATTAAATTTTATACAATGAATAATTTTTATTATTATTATTATCTATTAAAAGAAACCGCATCAAAATTTGTTGCGTAGTTTTAAAGATTTAAGCATACATAGGGATATAGGGACAGAGAAAGCGACTTTGTTTTATACTATGTAGTGAAGTAAGGCTAAATTAACTGAAAGTACTAAATTAAAAAACCTTAATTTGTGTGCAGAAAAGTAAAGAAAAACCTTACTTCAAGATACAGGTTTCCTAGTTTGAGAGACAGGGTTACATTTTAGCTACTAATCTGGCCACCTTTACCTTTTTCTTAATTGTATCTAAATGTCTATTTACTTACTTGCCAATTGTAATGTGGGCAGGCCCCCCACAAGGTGGACTGACGATCTGTACCCCTACCATGAGTTGCTAACGTAACTTACGCGCTCGATATCGACTACGTAAACGTGCATTTAGTATGGAATTAAAACTACGCCATCTATTGACAGTTATCTGAAGTAAAATTTCTCCATACTAAATGCACGTTTACGTAGTCGATATCGAGCGCGTAAGTTACGTTAGCAACTCATGGTAGGGGTACTGGTCTGGCAGCGCAGGACCGATCGTCGTGGAGATCTTTGGGGAAGGCCTTTGTCCAGCAGTGGACGTCTTTCGGCTGAAATGATGATGATGATGAATTGTAATGTAATATCAACTGTACTCTCTTAGTATGGGTGGAAATAAATATTTTATTATTATAGTCTTTTCACTTAACTTGACTCGAAAGATAACATCTGTTACTGGCTGTCTGCTTATAGCTATACCCACGTTTCTCTCGGGAATTAAAGATGTTCTATATTTACTGACCATTTAAACCTTTTTATAAAATAGACTTTGTTGCACATAAACTAAACAAAAATGTTTTATGTATGAATTTTATTGCAAAAGCGAAGGTTATCTCTACAAAGAGATCTCTTCCAGCTAACCTATACGCTCATGAGAGAAAAGTAGAAACATTTTGAGAGATAGGCAAGAAGTGCACCTAAAGAATGTTATAAAGATAAAATGCTATAAATAACTTTAAATAAAATAACCTTCCCTGAACTATGATAAAAAATCAAAACCAAAATCAGCTAAATCGGCCCAGCAATTCTCAAGTTTTAGCGAGACACGTGAACAGCAATGGGGAAGTGTCCTAGAAAAATGAAATCGATTTTAATTAGTCCGTCAGTTAGATTATCGAAAAAAAATTAACACTTATTTTTTTTTCAATTTGACGAAAATATATCGCATCAAAATGCAGGAGAAGAGTGCTATGACGTCACTTTTTCCATACAATTTGTATGGCGGCGTGTCGTCACTGGAAATTTCAAAGTGCTGTATCGTCGGCATTTTACGTTTGCCAGACAAAAAAAAACTAATCAGATTTTTTAGGACACTTCCTTATTGATTTTATATACATATGTGTGTAGATTTATATAATGTTTTTAATTACAGCTACTTAAACAACCATCTGCAGCGTCACGATCAACAGGAGATGAGACGGCTAGCGGCCCTTATGAACCCTGGACTCGCGAAGAAGAACAAAGGAGGACGCCCGAGGAAGGTCGTTAAAGAAATAGAGTTTATCAAGTGCGAACCAGTCTCCAGCTCTGAAGAATCAGGCGATGAGGACACGGACTCGGAGTCTGAGTAAACATACTCAGTTTCAGTAAGAAATAGTCATGTTTGCCAGTCTCTTGTATAGCTCTCAGCGCCCGAGGACACGCTCATTTAGATCCGCCACGGACTGTATAACCAAGTGATACTACATCTCGTAGCTCCTGCTACGTAATTGCTACGCCGTAGCAGCAGTCTACGGAAGGTCTACGCCGTAGAGATTGTTCCCACTTCGCTTTACAGACCGACAAGGATCTAAATGAACGTGTCCTGTGTCGGAACTACCGCCTTGCGTGTTGCTCACTATATGTTTGCCAGTCTCTTGTATAGCGAGCAGCGCCCGAGGACACGCTCATTTAGATCCGCCACGGACTGTATAACCAAGTGATACTACATCTCGTAGCTCCTGCTACGTAATTGCTACGCCGTAGCAGCAGTCTACGGAAGGTCTACGCCGTAGAGATTGTTCCCACTTCGCTTTACAGACCGACAAGGATCTAAATGAACGTGTCCTGTGTCGGAACTACCGCCTTGCGTGTTGCTCACTATATGTTTGCCAGTCTCTTGTATAGCGAGCAGCGCCCGAGGACACGCTCATTTAGATCCGCCACGGACATACAAGCGTAACTGTGAATATCAGAACTTAAATAAAATTAAGTATTTCTAATAGAATTTTCTTAGTGAATTGTGGATGTTATTTGTATTTGTAACTTTTAAGTTGTGTATAAAAAATGTAAATAGGTATACTTACCTTATTATTTCCTTACATATCTTTTAATGGTTCTCGAAATTGTTGTTGTATTTTAATAATATAAGTATTCAAAATTTAATGTCTAATTGCTTGAATAAAAATAGGTTGCGCATTTCAAAATAGTAATATCGAACAACAACAAAAAAAAGAGGGGAATCGAACCCGCGACTCTGTTTCGTAAGTAGAAGTAATACCAACTAAACTACAACTCGCTACAAGGGCTCACGATTTATTGATTCTAATGTAAAGCCCGACCAAAGAAATAAGAAACCTCGCCATATTGCGGAATTTCAATGAAACTAATTTTATAAGGGAAATTGTTGCCATAGTCGTAAAAATATACACGTGGCGCCCCAAGAGCGGGTTTTTTATTTCCTTTGTCAGGTTTTATATGTTAAAACCGCGATCTTAATTTTGTTCAATAAACAGCATGTTGTAGCATTGTGGAAATTTTAAAGCCATCTGCAGGGAAAGTAGATAAGAAAATTAACAATTGCAACTTTGTTTCTTTCTAATACTAAGAAAATATTCTTCGTTTAGATATTTAATGATTATAAAATAATATTTATTCTAGCTTAAAAATTAGAAGGGGTCTTTCAGTAAATTAATTTTAATCATGTGGTTTTTAAATAGCCTCTCTTTCCCAAATGGCATTAAAAAAATGCTGTATATTACACAATCTTCTAGATAAGCCTTAGAGAAAATATACTTAATGTTGATTAATCATTTTAATTCCAATGTTGTAAATATTTGAAGATAAAAGTTATTTCTATGGCAGTGATTGTTAATATAAAAGTGGCACACAAAACAGTTAGTAAAAAATAAAGCACTATAAAAAGTTAGCTGGCAACACTGATGAATGATAAGTGTGGGGAGAGGTACTGTCAAGAGCACGTCAATATGGGCATACGTTTTGCGATCCTGTCCCTTATTGAAAGGAAATAAGAACGGTGCAAATTTCAAAGTATTCAGCTTGACAGGCTCTCGACTGTACAGAAGTGGACTTAAGAAAAGAACTCCGCCATCTCAAGTATCATTTAGGCTCGATAGCTTTATATCGTAAAATTAACAAAATCTATGGGGTTGGTTTCTTATTGCCACGATTTAATCTATAACATTAAATTAAAAATTTAAAGAACCTCCCCCGTCACAAAACCGTTAAGTACTTGATCCTTTCAACTACAAATGAACTGATAAGATAATCTTCAAATGGCTGAAGATATTTTCTTGGATCATAGCTAAGAATACTCTCGATTGTAACACCTTGCAAACAAAAAAAAACTAGATCAAAATCGGAGCATCCGTTTAGGAGCTACGATGCCACAGACAGACAGACACACACGTCAAATTTATAACACCCCTGCTTTTCGTGGGGTTAAAAATATTGTGTACCTCTACTTTCAAAAAGGGAAAGGAGATTGTCAATTTAGTTTTGTAGCCTACCAGAAATAGTCGACCGCACAAGTTTTTAAAATATTAAAAATTCAAAATTAGATTCATTCTCCTGTCCTTTTCGATTCCCATATGAACGAAAAAGACCAATGATTTAGTTTGAGTGGTGAAAATCACCGCCAATATCAATATTAAGCAATTTGTTAAAATTATGCTAATTATCTTGGTCAATTGTGTACAGTTCTTACGCACAACTATTGCATAGCGCATAACTGAGTATAAAATAATCATTGTGTTGGTAAAAATTAAAAATTAAAATTCAAAATGTGTTTATTCGAAGTAAGATTTTACAAATCACTTTTCGACATCGAGGCGGGTTCACGATTTGGCTGTCTTCTGTGGAGAAGAACTCTCCGGAAGAAACTCCAGGCGTTGCATCTTTTCAAATTATTTTTACATAATAATTATTTTATACAATTTGATTGATATAACAAAGAGTGCAAACGAAATACGCAATTAGAGGAAGGCAACCAGTCAAAGTAGAAAAACTAAATTATATAACCAATAAAACAACCGGCAATCGACTAGAGCAGACCAGTCCCCCCAAGCAGCACCACGTTCACGGGTTTGACGTATGGTACAGTCGAGTGTGTCTGCATTGAGCATTTTTTAATCCTCTTTTATATGTTAAGAGTTTACGACGCAAATGCGTGCCATGCTATGGCTCTTATGTCACAATGTCGCGCTTGACAGCGTCTCGAGTTTGCGTAGTAAGTGTTGTTTTAGGTGTTTCCTGTGGGTCCCTTCCTGAAACCTTCAAAATTCTGTGTTCCGAACACTTCTCGATCGTTCGTGTGTATGTCAAGTCTTCACACCGACTATATGGCAAAATACGTTACCCAGACGTGAAGCGATAAAAAAAGAAAAACAAGCCTGCGTTAGTTCCTACAAGCAAGCAGTGTAGATATAGGTGGTACTGTGGTTTGTTTCATATAAATCCGAACAAAAGTTCATTGACCTCTTTCTTTTCTTGTACGTTATTTATTTTATTACAAATAATGTAACGCCAAAATGTCTGGCAAGGTCACACGCTCACCTCGCATTCTACTACGGTATGCCAAATTACGTATTTTGCGATAATTTCCTATAGGTTTATCGTATCGTTTGAAAAGAATTGCGCATTGTATGCAGGCGTCAATGACCTTTTGTCCGGATTAATATGAAACAAACCATAGAAGACGGAGAGTCTCCTTCACGATGTTTTTCGGCGCTCTCCGATCGCTTGTATGTTTAATCAATGCCAGCATATCTACTCAGCTGTGCGCTATGCCTGTATATATTACGAGTATTATTTTAAAAATAATATATAGGTATATTCGATTTGGAATTACATGTTATATTCTTTAAGATCTAGAAACTCTAACGCTTTATAATTCTGTTTATAATTAATTTCTACTTATAAAATGTAAATAACTTTATAAGACTATTCAATGTGCAAATAAATGGTTGTTTGAAAACGTTTTTTTTTCACGTTTCATGATCAAGGGCAAAGCAAGCTGAACATGGGCATCGCTATTCTTTACTTTATTCCACGGATATAAGAACGCTACAAAGTCTGAAGTGTTTACCTTGACGTGCTCTTGACTGTAGTCACAGAAGAAAATAATAGTACTAACCTGTACAGAAAGGACACTCACCCCCCCGCGCCGCCATGAGTTCCCCGCCCGCCCCACGCCCCGCACCCCGCAGGCGCCGCGGGACTCCGCCGGTGGTGGAGGGGGTGTTTTACATAGCGCCTAGCGCCATTGACTTGTAGCGGATATTCAGTTTACTAAAGGTTGTCAAAATGCGTTTTCTGTATGGAGTGACCGCCCAGTGCTGTAGTCTACCTAATGATACAATTTACTTGTTTCTTAAAGTGGTCTCTGTCTACCCCTCCGGGAAATAGGCGACTATATGTGTGTATTACTTTATTAGAGCATTTATAACTTTTGTACTTTGGTTAACTAGTACAAAAACTTGTGTTCTGTGTTTTCACTAGTGGTTTGATAAATATCACTATTAAAAAAAACATCCGTCGCGTCGTCATCAACAGTTTTTTGACTGGAAAAATTGCTAGGCTGCCATTGCTGCCAAATACACTGGGATTTTCTCAGTTTTAAATATGTACTTTTCTGTTTGTTCAATATTTGATTCATATATGCTATTTCTATATTCATATATGGTACAATTGCCATTATATCTCGCCATTTCCGCAATTGTTCCATCTTTAACTACTAGCGAGATATAATAAATAAAGTTAATGGCTTCTATATATCCTACAGAACACCGTCTAGTTCCTCGCCGTTTAAGTTTTTTGAAATATTGATTATTTTCGAGTCATTACTTTTTAAAGGGTGGCGGCGCCACTTAGCTCCTGTAGGCCCCTTAATCTAGATCACAGAACAATAAATTCTGTCTGGCACCAAGTGGTCACCAATAATGGCCACGCAAAAAACTATTTTTAAGTTACCATAAATGATAATCATAAAATAAAAATCATTATTATTTTCAAAAAAATACTTTATTGAATTAACAATAAATCATATTACTATAAATAAATATTAGAAACAGGAATATTAAAATACAGGGGCTCCACTCTTGAAATCAATATCGATCCCGATTTCAACCCAATGCAATACCAAAGTCAATTTTAGACCGCTACTCTTGAAAATCTGCCCGCCAAGAGTTGACAAATGTCCGATTTCATTTAGTTCACTCAATATCCGCCCAATATGAAACCAAGGTGGCGCTAGTGTGGCATTCGAGAGTACGAAATGGATCGCAATCGCAGTCAAGTTTAGCCCCTCACATGGTCCAAGAAAACAAGGTCTTATTAAACCACGTGACTGACACAAGCCTACGTCACTTTGTGCTGTTCATCCTTGTCTATTACACGCATTCGACAAGGATGAAGGCTTGTGTCAGTCACGTGGTCTAATTGTTAGACCTTGTTTTCTTGGACCATGGCCCCTCAGTACGTTAGCAAACTGCGTTAGCTGTGTCCGTTATGTTCGTAGCCTTCAACTTTCATGTCGTTGAGTCCCAATTCTTCGTTCTGCGCAAATGTTCGCTCGTAACGGGTTATCTTCAGACCTATAAAAGCGAGAATATTGTTAACTGTTATTGTTACTAAAGACCGACCAGAGAAATAAAAAAACTTCGCCATATTGCGGAATTTTAATGGAACTAATTTTATGATGGAAATTGTTGCCATAAACATAAAATATACACGTGGCGCCCCCAGAGCAGGTTTTTTATTTCTTTGGTCAGGCTTTAACAACCTTATTATTATTACACTGTTAACTGTTTCATATAATTATAAATCCGGACAAAAGTTCATTGACGTCTTTCTTTTCTTGAAAGTTATTAAAAATAATGTAACGCCAAAATGTATGGCAAGGTCACACGCTCACCCCGCCTTCTACTACGGTATGCCAAATTACGTCTTTTGCGATAATTTCCTATAGTTTTATTTGCTTTATATCAACAAAAAATTATTTCTCACCATGGTCTAAAAAAACAAGGTCTTCCATTCCCAGAGTGACACAAGCCTACGTCACAATAACAAAGCGAGAAGGAAGTAACAGTTACACGCATTCGAAAAGGATGAACAGCATGATGACGTAGGCTTGTGTCAAATCACGTGGTCGGAATAGAAGACCTTGTTTTCTTAGACCATGTCACAGGTCGGTCACTCCAACCAGAAAACGCGTTTTGACAAGCTTCTTTTTTTTGAATAACAACTAAATATCAATGCACACCCCCTCCACAGTCCCGCGGCGCCTGCGGGGTGCGGGGCGTGGGGCGCTATATCGGGCGGGGGGGGAGTGTCCTTTCCACAGAACATTTAAAAGAGGTTAGGGCGGCGCTGTGGGCGGGGCAGGCGCACCAAGGATATGAGCAAACGCTCATACTCCACGCAAAGACGCGATCGCGCTGTTTAACTCACTCATAGCTATAAAATGTACATCGGTATGCGTGCATGCGTATGATTCGTTCCATTTGAAATCGCGTGATCGAGCGGCGCTATGATTGGCTAGATTTGAAATTGCAAATATGTGCGTAAACTTCATCTTTATTGAAGTACAGATGTAGTGGAGGTGAAAGGTGGGGTGGAATCGGCGACACCGGATTTCATACGAACGGCGCATTATCGCCATTCTAACCTCTTTTATTTAAATGTTCTGTGGTTCTTTCTGTACGGGCACAGAATACCAAATAGTAGTCCCTACAGAAGCTGCACTAGGCGACATAATTCATATAAATTGCAACCCTAGCTCCGTTATAATAAAGTGCAATTCAGATCGCACGGCGCTAGGCGTGCAGAAGTAGTTGCTGCATCTCTCTCTCTCTTGTATTGCGCCACTCTACGTCACACGTTTAGACAATGGGGAATTGGTCCTGGGTCGGCCCGAGACCGCTCGGCCGGGCGGTAGGGAGTTATAGCGCGCAAGTACATGGAGTGACGGAGGGCTGGAGCTCTATTTCTCAAACGTTCATATGATGTGGCGTTGGCGTATGAGACATAAGTCATAGTCGACTTCCAAGTCGAAGGACGCTGTTTTTCCGTATGTCTGAGTCACTCGCCTTGGATATGGTGTTTTGTTCATTTTACGCAGTTAAAACAAAAACCGGTAGTTTCCGAAACTAAAACGGAACGAAAATCTATGGTCGCTCCCTCTTTGCGGATTGTCGCTCTCGCTCACACTCCCGTGTCGATCGTATAGGCGTCTCTTTCATGTCGGGGGTGTCTGTGTGTGTGTGATCTGAATGTCAATCGAGCGAGAACGTCATTGTTGGAATATAGACGTTATTGCTTGGCGTTTAATCTATCACTCGCTTGCTGCAACGAGTGCTTGTGACCACTCGTTGCAATCGAACGGTCCAAAAATGCCGTTTTTCGTTAGACGAGCGTAAATCAGTAGCTAAATCGAGCGATCTTAGCGACGCGAACGTTTGAGAAATAGAGCTCCTGGTACGGGTTAGTACTATTATTTAGTTCGGTGGCTATGTTTCTTACCGTCGTCGGGTACGCTGGGGTCTTCGTTGAGGCTCTGCACGTAGGAGTTCCCGGCGGGGTCGTCCAGGATTATGGTGACTGCGCGCTTGCCATCCAAGATCTCATTCAGCTTTGACACGAACCTGGGACGTACAGTTTTATCATTAGTTATTGCAAATTAAGGTTAATCCATCTGTTAAGGGGCCTAGTGCCTACAGGAGCTAAGTGGCGCCCCCACCCTTTAAAAAATAATCAATATTTCAAAAAATCCAAAACGGCGAGGTACTAGGCGGTGTTCTGTAGATAGAAGCCATTAACTTTATTTATTATATCTCGCTAGTAGTTAAAGATGGAACAATTGCGGAAAACGGCCAATATAGTTAATGGCTTCTATATATCCTACAGAACACCGTGTAGTTCCTCGCCGTTTTAGATTTTTGAAAGATTGATTATTTTTCGAGTTATTTTTAAAGGGTGGGGGCGCCACTTAACACCTGTAGACCCCTTAATAATATTATGTAGTAAAGGTCATTGTTTGTTACGACCACTCAATACCAACCGAGTTATAAAAACTGCCAGCGCCATCTGTTAAGCTTGAGTGGTATACACCTACTATATCATTATATTAAAAAAAAATAACCTTCGCCACAAAACCGTTACTTAGATCCTTTCAACAACTAGAAAAGTGCTGACTGCTGATAATCTTCAAATGGCTGAAGATATTTTCTTGGATCATAGCTAAGAACACACTCGATTGAAAAAACTATATCAAAATCGGCGCATCCGTTTAGGAATTATGAAAATGAAAATGAAATATGTTTTATTCGAAGTAAGATTTTACAATCACTTTTCGACGTCGAGGTGGGTTCACAATTGGCTGTCTTCTCTGGAGAAGAACCCGCCGGAAGAAACTCCACAGGCGTTGCATCTTTTCAAAATAGCTTTTCAAAGCTACGATGCCACAGACAGACAGACACGTCAAACTTATAACACCCCTATATTATTTCGTCGGGGGTTAAAAATCGTACAAAAACGGTCAATGTTAAACTATGACGTCATACATAACATAAGTTCGCATTCCCCTTTTTTTGTTTATAGCACTAGTTAACTTTTTAGCAAGTATTTATAAATATACATAAGTTTGTAAAACTAAACTTCTACAGTCTGTCAACTTACTTCTCCAGCCTGTCAACTTCTCTAGCGTGTCAACTTACTTCTCCATCCTGTCAACTGACTTCTCCATTCTGTCAACTGACTTCTCCATTCTATCAACTTACTTATCCAGTTTGTAATTTACTTCTCTATTTTTTCAACTTACTTCTCCGTCCTGTCAACTTACTTCTCTAGCGTGTCAACTTACTTTTCCAGCCTGTCCGCTTGTATCCCGGGCGCGTCCCCGACGGCCCCGGGGGCGTCCCCTAGCTGGTCCGCGGTGGCCCTGAGGAGCCCCTCGGCCGTCGTGAAGCGGCCCCCTAGCGCTCTGCCCCCCACCTCTAGTTCCAGCTCCGGTATCTCCATACTGCACGTCTCTGACTGCAATACATAGTACACATTAAAATAAAGTTGCTACGTGACGTTAAATCTATATTTTTGTATGTTTGTCGTCAACGGCCTCAACCACTGGGCTAGTAAAATTCTCACCTTGAGAATGTCTCTGGAGAAGTCCTGTTTGCCGGCGATTCGAACCTCGAACCTCACTCCGCGATCTTCCACGCCACCACCAGACTTCACCTGCACACAACAAAAATACATGTCAGAATTGTCAGACTAATGGCAAAACAAGTCAGACTAATAGAAAAACAAGTTAGACTAAGGGCAAAACGAGTCGGGTTAGGGGCAAAACAAGTCAGACTAGGGGCAAAACAAGTCAGGCTAGGGGCAAAACAAGTTAGACTAAGAGCAAAACAAGTCGGGTTAGAGACCAAACAAGTCAGGCTAGGGGCAAAACAAGTCGGGTTAGGGGCAAAACAAGTCGGGTTAGGGGCAAAACAAGTCGGGTTAGGGGCAAAACAAGTTAAACTAGGAGTAAATCAAGTCAGACTAGGGGCATAACAAGTCAGCCAAGGGGCAAAACAAATCAGCCAAGGGGCAAAACAAATCAGCCAAGGGGCAAAACAAGTCAAATTAGGGGTAAACCAAATCAGACTCCAGACAAAATTGGGTTAAACATAAACCAGACTACAAGAAAAATACGTCTGGTTAATAGATTTAGTTAGTAAAGTTAGCCAGGCAACTCACTTCGTTAGTTCGATGACCGCACGCATCGCATACAGTAGCCATGATGACCACCTCCTTGAAGTGAGGTATTCCTGTAATTAATATAATAATATCAATTTACGGTTTAATATTTACAATAACGTTAGTTCACCGCTGGACTAGGGCGGCGGTAGGGTATGGCGTGATAGTTTTATGTCCATAGAAACGTACAGTGTCATCTAATTATACGCGTTTCATGGTTTAGTGTTAGCTGATTAATGCCGCTAGATTTCGCTGTTATTTGTACTTTAGAACACATTGCCATCTATCGCCAAGTGTATGAACTAACTAGTGAGCGACGCCATCTATCGCCAAGTGCATGAACTAACTAGTGAGCGACGCCATCTATCGCCAAGTGTATGAACTAACTAGTGAGTGACGCCATCTATCAGCAAGTGTATGAACTAACTAGTGAGCGACGCCATCTATCAGCAAGTGTATGAACTGACTTGTGAGTGTGACGCCATCTATCAGCAAGTGTATGAACTAACTAGTGAGCGACGCCATCTATCGCCAAGTACATTAACTGACTTGTGATTGAGTGACGCCATCTATCAGCAAGTGTATGAACTTACTTGTTAACTTCATGTTGGTGTCAGCGGGTGCGTTGCAGTCGGGGCAGTTGGTCCTGAACTGCAACACCTCGTCCTTCTGGAGCTGGTCGTAGCTGCCTTCCTCGGGATCAGCTGGAGTGAGCAGAGCGTCCGTTTTCACTGGAGGCTGGGTAGCTGAACGGTCGTCTGATACCTGCGATATACAATGGAATAGAATATACTTGTAACGAGGTGCCTGCCTTGCAACCTCATTCTCACTTCATTTTCCATTTTTTTCTCGTCCAAATTCAAACATTCAATTTTGGAATGGAATCCTTGTTGAGCGATCTTAGCGACACGAACGTTTGAGAAATAGAGCTCCTGAACTGTTTGGTTGCTTTATCTGCATCTCTTTGTCTGGGTCGAAAAGTACAAGTCCGGTAAAGCTGGATTGGTATCGTACCTTATCGACAAAAGCGTTAGGACAATTTAAAAAAGTTTGGGGTGGCGACGAAAACGCGTCATCTAGCGTCACTAATCAGTAACTATTGTAATCTATCCGTCATTTATCTCCTCGGGTGTAAATTTCCCGAGCTGATGGTTCTGTTCTACATTGCGTGCGAAGTCAACAGCGCCACCTAGTGACATCGATCGGCAACAACATCGGTTTTGATGTTAACAGCGACATCTAGCGTCACTAATCAGTATCAATTGTAATTAGTGTGAGCATACCTCCTCGTGTGTGAATATCCCGAGCTGATGGTTCTGTTCTGCACTGCGTGTGAAGTCTGTGCGCTCGCAGCGCGGGTCTTTGCGCGGCGCTTCGGGGTTCTCCACAAACGTGTTACCTGTAGATAAATTAAAGATAAAGTTCTTTTCAAACTAACATTGCATCGCCTATTTAAATATTTTAAAAGTTTGTTCTTCATTAATGTGACACGAGAGTCAACCTTGGTATGAGCAAAACTTAGTAACTTCAGAACAGTACATTATCTCCATACCAACTGACCGCATCGGTTCGAATGTGAGCGCGCCGTTTAGGCACGAAATAGGCACCGCCCCCCCCCCATATTCCCCCTTATTGTATGCTAGTGTGTGCGTGACAGCGCGTGCCTACACGGCGCGCGGCGCGGACGCACACATTCAAACCGACACGGCATGTATGAACATAACTTACTGGTTTTACTGTGCTGTTACTTACCGCTAATATCTTCTAGCATAAGCGTCCACGGTTGGGCCAACGTCTTGAGCGCCAGCAGTTTCTCCACAAACGCGTCGATCTGAGCGGCCGCGTCAGGGTGCTCCTGTCTTCTGGTCTCCTGGTCTTGGCTGAGGCCTCCGACAGCCCGCTGGATTATACCTTCCACTGTTGTCACCTCTGCAACAATCAAGTTCTTTATTACTTCTGTTATATGTTTATCTTTATACAATCACCACTGTTCCCACGTTTCTTCCTTTTTAGGGTGACGGCTGAAAATCGGTGGTGCCTTTTCGGGTAAATTTCCACTGAGCCTGGGCCCATTGCATATTGCACACCACACACGGGTCACTTTTTTTATTTTAATGTTAAAATTATTATTATTCTTATATAGTAACCCTGATTTGCTATTGTATTAGTTTTAAGCTTTGTTATATTTGTGTGAGTGCAATTATTAGGCAATAAACTCTTATCTATCTATCTACGTGTATTTTCTTGGTAAAACTATTTATTGACTATTTGTTTGTGAATCACACTAATATTAGGTCCTTACATATGAAATTGCCGTTTAGTATCAAAAAAGTGAAAAGTTTTTTTTAATGAAATTATTATTTAATCAATCGAAGTATGCGCCGTTGTTATCGATACACTTCCGCCATTTTATAGGCAGATTATTGATACCTTTGGAAAAAAAAGCACACTAATAAGCACGTATTCGTACCTCCTTTTTGGCTCTGCGCAGGTATTTCAAAATCGAGTTCCGGTATACAAACACTTGTGTAGTCGCTCTTGACAAGTTGCCTGTTAAGGTCAGTTGCTGATTCCACACGGAGCTTCCATCTACAAATTATACAAAAAAGTAATAATAAGTTGCTGAATTTCTAGCATGTA
Source organism: Teleiodes luculella (assembly GCA_948473455.1). Taxonomy (NCBI): domain Eukaryota; kingdom Metazoa; phylum Arthropoda; class Insecta; order Lepidoptera; family Gelechiidae; genus Teleiodes; species Teleiodes luculella. Next base: position 1,562,611 of record OX419609.1, on the reverse strand, counting down.
CCATTTTCAAAACACCTGTAATACCTTAGTATTTTCCTACAGTATAAAAAGTAGCTGTAGTAGTAATGTCTTTGTTCTTTCCCATGATACCTTTCTTCACCTTACCAATTTCGCATGGTTATCGATTCAGCAATTAAGATATGTATAATCATGAATATGATATTAATCAAAATCATCAAGTGCTTTATGGAAAATAGGTATTTATGATTATAAATTGATATTAGTATTAGTATTTTTTCCACTATGCATTCTGAAACTACTGATCAAATTGTAATAATAATGTCATAATTTTATAATTTTACTTTGTAATTATTTGACATGTGGTTACTTATATGGTTCTACGACCCGAAATAAAACAATTTTATTTTTTATTTTTATTTTTTTAATAAAACTTTGGTAGGCCATTCTACTATTTGGTAGGACACTTAACGAGTTTCTGGCCTATAAATTTTTAAAATTCTATTTTCAAATGTCAATTTGGCTAATTCAATTAAATTCAATATTTATGTTTTTGGCTTCTGTCCTTTGGTTTCTGGCCAATATTGTAGCAGGACAAAGTTTGCCGTGTAAGATAAGCAATGAGAATCAGAATTAATAATATTAGTAAAGATTATCACCTGACTCCTAATTCTGCAAAAGCTCCACCTGGCTGTATCTCATTATTTTCAAACCCGCATTGCTCACAGGAGAAGCTCATGATGATCACATTCTTGTAGTATGGTATCCTCGTGAGGAGCAGACGTGTCATGCCCTTAAATTAGAACAGAATAATCAATCTAAACAAATAAATTCACAAAACACATAGAAAGTCTTAAATTCTAAAACTTTCAGAAGTTTACAGTCCATTATTGTTTAAAGAATTGTACTTTTCGAAATGAATTTGCACCTAATGACTCTACCTACGTTAGGATAAAAATGAAACATAACACCTGAAATTCTACGTAAAATAGTTCAAAATCGAAGTTTCCTTCCAGAATAGTCGAGAAGATAATATTGTTCTACTCACATTTGCATGACAATTCATGCACATGGACTCCACTTCAGTGACCTCCGGATCCGGGTCTTCGGCCGAGAGGTCTCTGAACACCGGCTTTTGCTCCACGGAACACATTTCTAAGAAAAATCGCTGAAAATCTAGAAAAATAAACAACACGCACCTCAACACGTTTTCAGAACTGTCAAAATTGACATTACTTTTTTTTTTCGAAATGTTTCCATACAGCAAAGCAAAGGTTTCCGGATTGTACAGTCAAGCGTATTTAAAGAAAATCTATTTTAATTTTTCTTTATCCTAATAGCTCTCTTCTCATAAACATCTTTTTTACGCCAGAGTGACTTATAAACATTATTGACAAAGAGAATGTAATAAAACTAGATTGATTGACTTTTACAAATAGTCATTCTCAACAAACATGCCCTAAATCTATTTCATCTAATATGTTTGCTTCAATAATTTATAAAAAATTCAAATTTCCAAGTATATGGCCGACTAGTGAAGTGCATGCAATAACATGTAAATAAAAAATATGGCTTTAGTTATCAAACACTCTATATTGACTAAAAAAATATCTTTAATCCCTTTTTATACCACGAAAAACCAGTCCAAGAGCCCTCAATTCACCATACCGACTGTTCCTTTCGGACCAGCATCGCCAGTTAACAACAACGAACGCCTCCTCAACCGAATACTGAGCTCTGGAGACCAACAAATAAATCAACGATTCATCTGTCAATCTATATATCAAAAGTTTGCAAGATTTTTCGCTGCTAAAAAAGCTTGTTCCTGCGGCTGTAACTATCCGTGCTGCAACTGCAACTGCTGCAAGCCGTGCTGTAACTGCTGCAAGCCGTGCTGTAACTGCTGCAATCCGTGTTGTAACTGCAACTGCTGCTACAGACCTTGCGGCTGTCCGTACCCCTGCTATTACCAAGTATACTACCCGGTCGGACCGTGTGGCCCTTGCAAATGTCCGTGCCCGCGTGGTCCGACCCGATGTCCGTGCCCCCGCGCTGCTTGCCCCGCCAGCTGCTGCCCTGGTAGTCCGTGTTGCCCGTACGGGGAGCCATACCCTCCATTCTGCGTGTGCTACCCCCGCTGCCCATGCTGCAGCCCTATGTGCTGCCCGTGTTGCCCTATGTGCTACCCTTGCGCCCCATGCTGCTGTCCGTGTAAATGCTGCTGTTGCAATCCCAACTGCTGTTGCTACCCCTGCACTTGTGGAAACTGCCCCTGCTACTACTACCCGTGTAAGGGGGTCTGCTGTCGTTGCGTTAAATGTTGCCCCTGTAAATGCGTATGCGAATGTAAACCGAAATGTCCGTGCCCTAGCCCTGGAAAATGCCCTTGCGATTGGTCAGGCCCGTGTCCTTGTCCTTGTCCGAATAAGCGAGATTGAACCAAGGAACTAAGTTCCTTGGATTGAACAGAAAGCAGTACCTATAATGTACGTACCAGAAGTCAAGCAACTGCACAAGAATACCTTGGACAATGTTAATGTGCGAACAGAGAGGTTGGAAGAGCCAGCTTTCGGCTTTTGTGTGCGAAGTTCGAAAACGAGTTTACTCTAACTACTACCTACCTACATAAGGATCTGTCGTAACGTAAATTATAATTTTGTTTTACAATAAATAACGTAAGCAATAGAATTGGAAATATCGTTATACATATATTAATATTTCTCGCGAAATTTTAAATTTTCGGAAGTTTGGGACTCTACACCTATTTCAATACCTACTCTACTATACCAATTTTTTATTTCTTCAATATTTTTTCTCGAAACAGCAGAAATAATTATCGAAAACATAACAAAATGAGATGCTTGTTTTTCGGTCGCCTACCTTGAGATTCTATTGTATTCAATCGTTTCATAATTTATACCTAAAAAACTTTCTGAACCTTCCATTCTATAATATTTCCTATTTGCAATTTTCATTACGCCCACTGTAATAGTTATAGTATTTTTTCCTGATTAACAATAATTGGTATTGCAGAGTCTATTTGATAGACAGGCACAATAACCGACACTGTAAAATTATTATTCAATATTATTCTATTCAAACGCAAAGCAGTTTCACGATCTTTCGATGGATTATAATTCAGTTATAGATTTATTTCATAAAATCTAAATTATGTTCACATGTCACAAGGTGTACCTGTAAACTGTACAACCTAAAGAAGTATGTCTATATCGTAGCAAGTGAAAGGATGTGGTCTCTGCCTACCTCTCCGGGAAAGAGGCGTGACTGTATGTATGTATGTATGTACTAGAATGTAGTAAGTAGTTAGATCGTACGTCGTACCATACGATACACAACACAACACCTACGTTTTATTATAAAAATGTTTTTAGCGTATCTCACTGTGCTCTATATCAGAAATTTTGCGAGATAAATTATATTCTAACGATATTTTCAATTTTACGGTGAAATTTACCTACAGAATATACATGCCGGATGTCTAGGATATAATAATATCAAAACTTAAAAGTAAAACCATAAAAATGAATATTTTTCATAAGTGGCTTATTTCAAAATTTGTCTTCTTATTAATAAAATGTAATAAGGAAACTGGAACGATAAAATAAGTCTTTGAATATTGTTTTTTATTTATTAAATCGATCCCCATTCACCTTTAAATGCTGAATGGAAAAGTTTGTCAAAGTCGTGCTTACCGTGCCTACCGGATAGTACAGGCATTTAGGCGGAGGCGAGGTAGCACGTGGCACACCAACGGCATCTGAAGGGTCTGAAGGTAGTTAGTTATTTTTCTGTTCTCTCACCCTCCCTCGTCCCTTCCGCCGCACAGCCCGCTTCCCTCCCTACGGAGACCATGCTCCTGGGGCTTATCCCGATTTCAACCCAATGCAATACCAGAGTCAATTTCAGACCGCTATTGTGTCCGCCAAGAGGATTTCATTTAGTTCACTCAATATCCGCCCAATATAAAACCAAGCAGGTGACTGGTGTTAGTGTGGCATCTCGAATGCCGCTCGAATGTACGAAACTTTTATGCTCTGTACCCCGCCAACGTCTGTACCCCGTGGACTAGTCATCAAGAGAGAAGCGCGATTTTCCCCCTCCGGTACATAAGAACCTAAAACCAAAATATTCTGAGTCAAGAACAGATTGTCGGATTCAGCTTGCACGCGCGGGGCCTATACTAAAATATGTCAGGAGCTCTTGAGATCTAGGATACGTATTTTTCCAATCCTGTGCTTTGAAGGCATGCCACTGGGCCTAGAATAGAGTATACAAATTAGGAATTCTTTCAGAATAACGAATTTGCTACAAAGCACGGCCTTCCCAACCTCTCTGACCAATTCAAAGAGGATAACATAAAATACTGACTTTTTATAATAATTATGTCAGTGTGACAACAATGTCCTGTAACTTTTGCAGATTTTGTACCTGCAAGAAGCAGGTACACCATGGCCCAAAATTTCAAGTAAATAAATACATTTAATATAACATCCAAAGTTCAATTTTATAACCAAAACAAAAATGTAAATTAAAAAAGAATAGGAACATGGCATCAGTTTTAAGGAACGCAATATTTTCAAAAAAACTATCTACACTCGCATTTTCGGTTCAACGAAGCAATCCAAAGGAAACAAACAGTCCAGTGGCCAATGAAATCATAAAAAGTGAGAATTTAGATATAATTCAAAATGTGCTTAATCTCGAACAAGTGCTATCCTGTGGAGACCACCTGACATTTCCAGTAAAGAAGAATCTTCCAGAAAGAACAAGTTTTTACCCCCCATCTTTCAACGGAAGTCTGCTTGACCAAGTCCTGTCTTGTGGAGATCAGAAGGGGCCAGTGCGTAGTTATGGTTACGCGCGAGATGAAAATCAGCCTGTCCGTTACGGTTGCAAATGTCGATTCTGCTCCCCATGGTACCGCTACTGTCGATGCATGCACCCCTGCTACCGCGACTGCCAACCCGGCTGGTTCCCGTATTACCCTTGCGGCTGCCGCTGTAGCTTCCCACGCAATGTCTGTTACCCCTGCGGCCCCGCAGGCACTTGTAACTGCACTTGTTTGTCCGGCCCGACCAGCTACGCGTGTCCGTGCTCATTGTGCCTTAAGACCTGCTGCCATAATTCCCCCGCGCCTTACGGCTGCGCGTATTTCCCGTGCGGCTGTGGCTGGCGGTGCAACCCTTGCTGCTGCCTCCGCTGCTGTCCGAATTGTTGTTCGTGCTGTCGCTGTTGCGCGCCGTGCGGTCCGTACGGCCCCTGCCGATGTGCCTGCCCTTGTGGACGGACCTGCTGCCCGTGTTGCAAATGCTGGCCGTGTTGTTACACGACCAAATCCCGCTGCGTCCGGTGCAGTCAATGCTGTCCATTTTACTTCGAGTGTCAAGCAGAATCGTCCGATCCGCCCACGTGCCCGTGTACCAGTAAATGCCCCTGTGATTGGTCTGCACCTTGCCCGTGTCCTTGTCCTCATAGGCCAGTATGCAGAAGTTGTGATTAGCTACCAATCAGATCGTAAGCCCTTGACCCCACGATAGAGAACAGGCCTATTTTACCGAAAATGGAGTGACAACACTGTCCTCATCAGACCGTAATAAATATGTCCCCATGGCAGGAAAACAGCTAATTGACTTACAGAATAGCGAAGAAGTGACGATGACGAATATCCTTATTAGATCCTAATACCCAATCCCCACGACAAAAAAGCAGGTAATGATTTCCAAATTAGTGAATAAATGAATCCTCATAAGCCCTTAAATGTCCACACATTAAAAGTAAAGACGTCAAAGACATCCGTAACCAAGAAGCAATCAGAAATTTGCAGAATACCAAAGTGTGACGAATACCTCTTCGGACAGATTATAATAAATTATGTCTCCATGATAAGAAAACTGCTAATAATTTGCAGAATAAAAGAAATGGTGAATAATATATCCTTATAAGCCCAATCTAAGAGAAACAGCCAATTATTTTGATACCAAAAAAAATAAATAGGTAGTACAAATTTAAAAAATTGCCTAAATAGCTGATGTTATCATCCGTACGATATAACCGATATCTTCGTTAAATAAAACTGTGGTTTGTAATCATATTCACAAGCAAGAAGTCAATTGGAATTCAATGTTTGATAAGTTCTCAACCATAAGGTTACCTATACAAACACGTCCAAAGAATAATTACAGAATCAAGGTAATAGGTATTTATATATCAAATACAAAAAATGACTTATTTAAAGAGTGATCTTATTTATTATTATTAACATTTGATAAGTAAATTTTTAGAATTAAATAAGTCAACTTATTTGCGAGTTTTTATTTATCATCCTTTGTTTTATTTAAAGTTACTACATTAATAGGTAGTAATTAGGAAGTTAGGATTTCTCAAAATAACCTAAATCCTGAAAATGTCCATCAACTTTTAAGGTGTAAAGTTAGTTACACTATGACATTTTATAGAGCAACTATAGCGACCCGCCCCGGCTCCGCACGGGAAAATGGTTATTGTGGGTTATCCTTAAGCATATTATGCATGTATTATACATATAAACCTTCCTCTTGAATCCCTCTATCTATTAAAAAAAACCGCATCAAAATCCGTTGCGTAGTTTTAAAGATTTAAGCGTACAAAGGGAGGGACATAGGGACAGAAAAAGCGACTTTGTTTTATACTATTAGTGATAGTGATATGATTCTATTTCACACAATAATACATTTTAGCACAATTTTAGTAAAAATGCAGGCGCTTTATCAAATGAGCAGATTTTTTTTTCAAAGATAATAAAAGAAACAATAATTTTAGCCGCGCCCCCGCCGGCGGGTACGGGCATTGTTACCGAAGGGTATCAATCAACCAAGGGAGTCTTAGATCAAATTTAAGTATTGTATCCAAAAAGGGAGTCTTTAGAATTTGTAACTTGTTAGTTACCTATGAGCACCTATGAGTTCATTTGAGTGAACTAGGTCTAGCAGTGGAATTGAAGTGTTATTATAAATATTAATTTATCAGGAAATTCTTATACAGTTAGTAGGCATGGGCCCATTCTAGTCACACATACACACTAAGTCGGGTGCCCCTCTTTTAAGTCGATGATCTCACACGACCCGCGGCCTTGTACCGGCCGGTATCGAAACATTATGACGTCAGCCCATATTTTTGTCGTTTCTTGCTAACCGGGTAAACTAAAAATCATCCATTCTATACAACTTTGCGTTGCAAACGCAACAATTTAATTTGGCTGGTTTCGATCAACGTTTACGCGCGGGGACGCGAAATTATTTGAAAATCGAATGAATAGTCAAGGAGAGACAGCGTCGAGAGAGTGTAGTAAATTGTGGTAATAAGCCAAAATAGTGTGAAATCGTGTATTTACTTTAGTGATTTTGTGCATACTTCTGAATTAAAGTAAGTAAGTTAAGAATTCGAAAAAATTACATGTAAACAATCACATTTACGGCATGAGTACGCGCCGGAAACAATACCTACATTATTTAAATGTTAACTAACTAAATTGTAATTAATAATGCATTATTATGCTGCATAATATTTCACATTCTGTTTAATTATATATATTTTATTTATTAAAAATGAAATATATTCAGGAAATCGTAAATACGTTGCAAATGCCTATGCCTTGATGTACGAAAAAAAAAAATTGTAACATTAGTTTATCGTGGCATGGGCCATGGCTGTGAACTTTATTATGAGAAAAATTTGGCACGCACGGCGGCGGCGGCGGCGACGTACTCAGATCATTGCTACACAAATGAGGAATGTTTATATTATAATACATTCCGAAATAAGGGAATAGATAACATTTACAATAAGGGTTCCGTTTGAGGTAAGGAACCCAAAAATACTTTCATTTTCGCTGTGCTGTGCTGTGACCAAAATTACGGGGACATTTAACGAAAGTGACGTTCAGCTTTAAGTAAGAGCACTAGACTCGTTGTAAAAATACTTACTAGAAGCACAAAATTAAAGACTTCCTCCAAAACACAGTTTATTTAGATAACCATGTTTGTTTGCTTGCTGAAATGATGGGAATGAAAAGTTTTAGGTAGGAACATTTGTCACTAGTTAACCCTAACTGTCTCTGCTGTAAACTGTCAGAGGGTTAACGAAAATAAAATGAACATTAAAATTACACTTTTGTTTATGTAACAGGCCCTTTGGAATTCGCTTGGCCGTTACAGATCATTGAAATTGTTAAGAAAACATAAAGTTATAAAAAACGTAGGCCAGGTGAACGATGACCTAATCCAAATCACACATCACGCGTAAAAATAAGTGGCTATCAAAAACGGTCGTGAATGTCAAGGGCGTGTTAACATATTTTGCGCGTGCGGTTCCTTAGTATTCCGTACGCACAATATTGTATGGCTTTTGTGAGGATACAAAATTGAGGGAATTTTGCTAATTTATAATTTAGCAGTCGAGATGACAATTTTTAATACCTGTCGTCGTCGTTAACAGGGCTCACTACCAGACTTGAAACATAGGATTTACAAGGTGTAAATATTTTTACTATGACCAGCGTAAATAATTTATACTTTAAATCATGCTTTAAATTCATTATAAACGGACTATGAAGGCCATATAAGCACGGAAACTAGACTACTACTACTTGTTACTATGTTGTTACTATTATTTGTTCCCATGGGAAAGATATTTTCCGGGTGATTTGCCATGTCTTTTCCCGTATCTTGTAACAAGGTTAATAATTTACAAAAAGACTAAGTTACCCGAGTTACTACGATATTTCGATTCTATTCTACGGAGTGTGTGTTGGAATCAGTTGGAGTGGACTATGGTCTAAGAAAACAAGGTCTAACCGTTATAGGCAATAATAGGTACCACGTGACTGACACGAGCCTACGTCATCTTGCGCTGTTCGTCCTGGTCGAATGCGTGTTTATAAACAAGGATGAACAGCGCAAAATGACGTAGGCTCGTGTCAGTAACGTGATCTAACAGTTAGACCTTGTTTTGTTAGACCATGGAGTGGACTATGCAGTGGCATCAGTACGTTGCGTCACCGACTCGTTACCTAGCTTTATGTAAATACATTACCTTACATCGCCGCTAAATGTATAAACATGACATGAACGAACACACATACCGGTTATACTTATACCAATCTATGACATAATGTTATTGATATTACATTTCCCTATTTCGATGATGAACACAAAACAATGCAAAATGTAGGTACCTAGTTGTATTGTATGCATTACAATGCCGACAGCAAGTTTTCAATCATGAATAAATTAATAAATCACCAATCATTAACAGCTCATATAATGTCCCCACCGAGGGGCTCGAGCCTACCCTGAAATCAGGATGAATAGGCCTTAGTCGACCATGCTGGCCCAGTGCGGGTTGGTCAACTTCACACACAACCCTTGAATTACTTTGCAAGTGTCTGCAGGTTTCCTCACGATGTTTTCCTTCACCGTAAGAGCGTCGAATAAACGTACATAGTATTCGAAAATCGAAATCACATTGGTACGTGCCGAGGTTCGAACCCGCGAACTTCGGAATGGAAGTCAACGGCCCTAGGCACTTGGCCCGACGCTCTTAATTCCAAATCACCAATATAGTAATAACAATAAATGCGAAAGCAGTTTTGCCTGCCTTGCCTGTTAGGTATAATACTTGCTTGGAGTTTCGAAAAATTCTTATTGAAGGAGATCATTGTTTGCACAGATGATGTAGAATAATAATGCACTTTGTGATTTTAATATCTTTAACCACGTTTATACAGTGCGTTCATTTTCCCTGTTGGTTTTAAACATGTAACCTTGAAAAAATAAATGCTAATCATGTCACTATGTCGCGACGCGTTTGACGCCCGTGCGAAAGGTAAGTAGTGAGCTTACAGATCTCCAAACCAAGAATGTTGCCAAGCATAAGGATTTTATGACAATAAATAAAATACCTTCCAACAGAGGAAGCAGTCTTGAGTCCAGCAGTGGACAAAAGATAAAGCCTGAGTAATATAAGGAACCTACTCTGAGCGTGCCACATGTATATTTTTATGTTTCTGTCACCAGTGTCTGTTTATTATCAAATTAGTCTCTTGTTCGGTATTTGACAGATTCTGGATTAGACAGATTCGTGAATTCGGCATATTTTATTCGCTTTCAGACATAATCATAGTTTGGAGTAATTCGACGGATTCGCTATTTGGCAGAAATGCGCTGCAATTTTGTTCATAAAATTATATAATTTATTATTTTAGTTTTAGTTTCTGTCATTGAAACCATAAACAGTCAAATTATTGAACTCGCCTGAAAAAAATATGTAACTGACTTGACTAAGTGATTTAGGTATATCCTAAAGTTAAAAATAAATACTCTGAACCTTGATGTATCATACGAATATACACTTTATTAGTATTACTTACTTAAAGAATATTTAACGCATCGTCTATAAATGTATCGCATCAAAAATAAAAGATATTAAAGCAAACTGTTACTATTTCAGAACGATGGGCAAAGACGAGAAAGAAGACTCAGGCTTTGGCTTCAAGGACAAGGCGAAGGCTGAAGAGACCTTGCGCCTTTTGGAGGAACATGACATGAACTATCGGCGGCTGACTGTACGGGGACTGCTTGGAAGAGCCAAGAGAGTTCTGTCATGTAAGCTAATATTAGACATCATCATCATCATTTCAGCCGAAAGACTATTGCTGGTCAAATGCCTCCCCCAAAGATCTCCACGACGACGATCGGCCATTAGGGCAAAACGATTGTTGAATTGCCGCCACGCTCTGGAAGACGTAGCGTGGGCAGACCCCTCACGGGTTGCGGGAAATTTTGGATTAATCTTTTACCGTCCTTTTCCCGAATTTAACTTTTCTTAAAATGTAATTTTCTCACAATAACAACAAGTATTGTTCTAAACAGAAAAAACAAATAAATGACTTCTATAGAGTGAACTTGTGCCACTTTTAAATTCGTCACTTGCATCATTCTCTTGTATTATAATGCGCATAGATAAAGCAGTTTTACAGAATTTGCATTACAATGTAAATTGGGAGTTAAGAATAATGATTAACTATTTAGCATGTAGGTATACCTAATGTAGGTTGTTGTTGCTTAGTCAACTGTAACAATACAGAGGATGGTGTCTTCGATGGAATACTAGCTATGGAATTTGCACCCCATTCGAAAGGCGCGGGTTTGGTAACCGTTACTGAAGTTTTTTTTTTCTCGAAATTATGAGGATTATGGCAACATGTATATAAGCGAAAGACCTATTATAGTATACAGTGTAGGTACAACAGTTATTTCATATGTTACTATAATATTTACGTTTATTCGATGCTCTTAAGGTGAAACATCGTGAGGAAACCTGCACACACCTACCAAGAAATTAAAAGATTGTCTGTTCGTGACCAATCCACACTGGGCCAGCGTGTTCGATAAAGGCCTACTCACCCTGATTTCAGGGTAAGCTCCTCGGTAGGGAGGGGACATAATATGAGGCTGTTAACATAGTACCTACACTACACAGTTAATTTCCATATTCAGTCGTCCTTAAATATTTGTTTTCGCTATTAAATCTTCTATAATATGTGATCTTTCCTTAATCGTCCTCTTTTGTTAATTTCCAGTGACAAAAGCAGAGGAGAAAATAAAGAACATAAAAGAAGCAATGGAGGTCTTCGAGAACTGGCTCGCAGATTTAGACAAGAACAAGACTGATAAGAAAGATGACAAAAAGAGTAAAGATAGCAAGAAAGAGAACAAAGACACAGAGGAGAAAGAGGTTGGTTTTGATCCGGTGAGGTCGAAGCGTCGAGGGCGTAACGCAACATACTCGTAGTGATTAGCATGTCTCCTATTTAAAAGAAAATGGTTCCATATTAGACGCTTTTACGTTAAAGGAGAACATCGTGAGGAAATTTGCACATGCCTGTGAAAACAATTAAAGATTGCATGTCGTGGCAACCAACCCACGCAGAACAGCGTGTAGTTGACTAATTTCTGTTTGTTTACCCGAATTTAGAGAGGGCTCGAACCCGACGGTGGGGTAGTTCCTATGACGAAATGATTATCATCTCGTTATTAGCCCATAAACGTTTATTAGCTATTGACGAGGCAAATAGCAAAGTTTGTTCTAATCTAACAGTATATTTGTTGCGATCAGATTACCGCGAATGAGATGTCTCCATCTAAAAATAGGTATTGATTAATCTACTGTAGTAAAATTACTTTTTTTATTCTTTATTGAGTCGTCGTTTTTTTTAAATCGAGTAGAGTCTACGATTGATTCGAAAAAGTACGACGAATCAAGCTTCACTGGACATGCGGAAAAAAATTGTTGTCTAGTTAAGTAACGCAATAAGAATAAGTAGATACAGAAGGCAGCACATGCGGTTGGACATTCGTACTACGAAATTCACCCCTACCACTACGGAATACGGGCGCCCTCAAATTCAACATGTCCAGCCGCATGTTATTATCTGGCTACTGTACCTAAACATTTATCTGACAGGATTCCGACGTAGAAATGGAAGACAAATCCAAAGACAAGAAAGAAAGCAAAGAGCCTCAGGACAAAGTGCAAGGACTGGGATTCAAAGACAAGGCCGCCGCCGAAGCAACCCTCAAGGAGTTGGAAGGCCGAGACCCTGAGTACCAGAGCCTGGCTGTCAAAGGCTTGCTGAAGAGCGCCAAAAGAGTTCTGACGTGTAAGTCAGTGCAGTACTTTAAATAACAGAATTCATATGAAACTCTGACCAAATAAATAAAAAACCTGGTCTGGGGGCGCCACGTGTATATTTTTGTGTTTATTGATGAAAAAAATTTCCATTATAAAATTAGTTCCATTGAAATTCCGCAATATGGCGAGGTTTTTTATTTTTCTAGTCGGGCTTTAATATAGTTATCTAAGTATTAGCTTTGAGGTTAAACTTACCTTACAAACCTTTGTGTCAGAATTATTGAACCTCCTAAACTAAATCTAAAGATGCAACGGCTTACGTGCCTTTCGAAGCACGGATTCTTGCTTTTTGGACAGTCAGGTGATTCAGCCTGCAATGTCCTACCTAACCAAACTTAGGATAGGAATGTCTAGCCTTTACCTAAACTAAACGTCATATTTTTTGTGCATTGATATTAAACGATTACTTGTATGATCTAGGCACCCGTGACGAAACAAAACTAGCCAACATTAAAGAAGCCATGGAGATTCTGGAGAAATTCCTGGATGACTTCGACAGCAAACACATGATGAAGCAAAACAACCCATACCTCAGTCTGGGCATCACGAGGACAGCGCTGAAGCTTGCCCCGGATGCTTCAGAGCAACAGGTAATATATATTTCTAGAGAAAAATGTCCAAGTAGCAAAATGTCCCGCAGTAGCAGAATGTTTGATTCTCAAAATGTTCAACTTACGAAATGTACAGCCGAAATAAGAGGAATAAACGAATAAACTGACTATTTAAAATAACGTGTTTAAATATAAATAGACAGCAATATTTTTTCCTTCTATAAAATTAAGATTGTTTGCTGTCTAATCCAAATTAACCGAATTGAAAAACGCAAAAAACCATAACTCTTGCATTTAATTATTAATGGTAAGAATCAGTAAAGTGTAATAAACTTCGTATTTTAAACTGAGACATTATTGATGATTTCAGAAAGCCTTCATAGCGGCGTATGCTTCTGTGAATGGAGAGTACAAGCGACTGCGTACAGTGCCAGAGAAAGAGAGCGGCAAAAGTTGGGACATTGTGAGAAATGCTGCACTGAAGGAGCTCAAGGAAAAGGTAAAATAATTTATATCCGAATGCCATAAGGGTCAGTTTATTATAATGTTAAGCATGTCTAACTTCTCTAACTTAAATATAGAATATAATAGAAAACTCCTTTTATTCACTGCAAACATACAAAACACAGCAGACAACAAGTATTAATTATAGTATACTAAGTAAAATTAACAAGTCATTAAAAATTCTTGCAGTTCTAATTTACGGTTAATAGGAGAATACAATTCTCAGGTCAAAGGCAGCTGTGGTGGGTGATTACGCTATTGTAGATATCCTTAGTGCAGGCCTGACTGTTTTCAGCATTGGATGTCCAAACAAAACAAGCTCTGCTGATAATGATGATGATGATGCTATTGCTATTTCGCCTGTTTACGATGTTGACAATTTGTAACTTTCTAACTGCACTGCAATAACTAAATCATACTATTATTTTAAAGAGGAAAGATTTGTATTTTTGTGTGTGTGTGTGTGTGTGTGTATGTGTGTGTGTGTGTATGTATGTTTGTAATGAATAAACTCAAAAACTACTGAACCGATTTCAAAAAGTAACATAAGCTACCTTTTATCGCGGGTAAATGCCTCATTCCCATGGGAAAAACTGCTAACGCGGGTGGAGCCGCGGCGGAAAGCTAGTGTTTCATAACTTTGACCAACTGCGACAATATCTGAGGCATCCGTATCAGTTTGAGTATATAAAAAAAGAATTTTGTGTTTTATTACGTTTTTAATAATATTTTCAGCATTCCAACGCAAAACTTTTCAAGGAAAAAGAAGAGCCTACTAAGGAACATTTAGAAATGATGTTATGGGCGTATTCACCAGAAGCCGCTAAAGTCAAGAAGGTACGAATATGATACATGTGAATAATATAAAAAAATATTTACATAAGAGAAAAATAACTAAAATAGCGTCTATAGCTGTTCTTACTCGTAGTACAATATTATTTTAATAATATCAATAAATCAATCAACATGAGTAAAAGAAAACAATTTTCATATAATTAATAAAATTGTTATTGTTATTTCGATCTCGCACTTTATTTGACATTAGGATTTCTATTAAAAAAATAACACTTTTTTTACAGGTTGTTCAAGAAACAAAGGAAGAAAATGAAAATAAAAGAGAAAACAGAAAACGCAAAAGCAGTGCCGACGACGGTGAATCTCCTAGTAAAAAACATAAAGACGATTGATTTATTGATTTATACGGTGTTAAGTAATGTTGGTCAAACTTTAATCATTTGTATTTACTCATTATTGTATTAAATCATGTTGAAATATCAGACGAAAATGTTTCTTTTCTCCTTTAATAATTTTGTCCATCAGTGGACGTAGCAATTTAATTTATCCAAATATCTCCAGTCGTAACAGTCTGCTAACAAAAACTTTTTATAGGGTAAATCTTTTTGTAAAGTTTTGACGAAGGGTACCTATCTTAAAAAACGAATTAAATTTACAGTTTCTAGCAATTCGACCTAGGATAAATATATCTACTTTTACGTTACTAAGATTCACCCTTTGCGAAATTAATTTTAAAAAATATTTTTGTACATTCTAAGAAAGGTCCATTTAGAAAAAAAGTACATTTTGAGAATAGTGTAATAGTGTAGATTGTACAAAACTGGTATTTTCTACGAATGAGCTATTTATAGCACCCAACCAGAAAGATACTGTGATTTCAATGAAATTTGGAAATAAAGTTGTACAGTCTGACAAAAAAGTCGTGAAATTAATTATTTTTCGAAAGACGGGAAAACGTTTGGCGTACGTACAAAACTGAGTTGGCTGGCTTGGCAACACTGGTTCATCGATTTGACATAACTTTGTAAACATGGGAGTACAATGAACTCCTTGTTTTAACACGAATATTTCATTATTTATCAATGAAACAACGAACACTGTGTATCGAAAGTGTCTTTTACTGTGCCCTAAGTGTATATTGAACTAGTTTTAAACTAAGAAATGCCTTAATTTTCGTTATTCCAATTAGTTATAAAGTGGGTGTGTATGCCGTGTTATTTGAGAAATATTTCGGTGTTAGCTCGGAAAATATTTATTATCTAGTGTTCTAAGATGCAGAACTAAACATTTTTGGTGTAATTGAAACGTTTGTTACCTTATTTGGGTCCCTGAGAATCTTCATGTGTGGTAAATGTTCTATTTTTATTTACCTTGGATTTCCGTCTACAAAAAATTTTGCTACCTATATTTTATCACTTCTTGCAGACAAAAATGGTATCTAGTGAGCCATGAGTAAGCTCCAGACGCATCGAAGAAGCCTTGATGCGAGCAGTGAAGCCAGTTACTGTAAGCATTTCCAATTTAATATTTTTAAAACAATGCAAGGGAACTTATTTGATTGCTTTATAGTTACATCAGTTCTCACCTAATTATTTGTGGATTTAGACCGGCATCTTGGTGCTTGCTGTTTGAGATGATATCAGTAATATTGATACGACTAGTATTTTTTATTGGAATCCAAAAGGCCAGCTGGTATAAGTCCTAATGATCTATTAGCAGTGCCATTCACATACCATACTTATTATGTATAATTCTTGTGGATCTTCATCATCAATCCTTGGTTAGGGTTCTTTAGAGAGCATGCAGGATATTGTTGATAATACTATTATTTTTCTATCCAGGCGAGCGAGACACATGGGAAGATGAATGGGGTAGCCGGAGTACTCTCAGTCAGCTTGAAGAGGTAAGATTCTTGTTTATATCTTTTGTAAGTCAAAAAAGGTTCATCGAAAATAATATTCTATCTATCTAACTATAATATAATAAAGCTGTAGAGATAAAATGTCTGTACATAGAAATAAAAAATAAAAACAGAGTCAGGGGGATGTAAGAAGAGAAATAGAACAAATACAGTTATTTTTTCTCTGTCTGTTTGTACAGGCTAATCTCTGAAACCAAAACTGCTGGATGCCAAAACCTTGAAGCAATTTTGATAAAACTGTTAGCGCAGTTAACAGAGATATAAAAGATCTTGGGGAAGGACATAGGCTACCTTTTACTGCGGAAAAATATCTCATTCCCACCGGAAAAACTGGTAGCGAACAAGTTAACAGATGTATAATAGATCTTGGGGAAGGACATAGGCTACCTTCAGTTCAGTTCAGTTCAGTTCAGTTCAACGGGCTAATTTTCCGCAACTCGACGTCAAGCGCGCCTATTTTGCGTGTTGGGTAGGATAACTCACTACTCGAGCCACCCGATCTCCTCAAAGAAGCCCAGCAACCTGCCCAGGTTGCCGAGCGTCTCCGGGATCGACCCCGGCGAACCGAGGTATTTAGCCCTGTACGATGACAAGCCGCGACACTCCAGCAGGATGTGGGCCGTCGTCTCCTCCGCCTCCATGCAACCTCTGCACAGGGGGCTGTCCGTGACACCTAAAGTAAATAAGTGTTTGTTAAAGGCACCATGACCTGTTATTACGCTGGTTATGGTACGTAGCTTATTCTTTTCCAGTCGAAGAAGCGCACGCGACAGCTGGAGCCTGATCTCCGGCAGCGCCTCCTTGGCTTGCCTGCAGTCTCCAACTTCACTCCAGTGTTTTGCGTGTTGTTCTTTCGTGCGGTCTCTTAGCAGAGAGCTCTGTGTACCTACCGGGATGGGTATTATTGGTTCTGGGCCTACGGCTTTGAGAGCCGATCCCCTCCTGGCTAGTTCATCCGCTCCATCGTTGCCTCTGGAGTTACTGTGCCCTTTTATCCACTGTAAAGTCAGGTTGTTTTGCTGACTGACCTTGTTCAACTTACAGTGACATTCGTAGACCAGCCCTGAAGTGAAGATATTACTGTTGAGGGCTTGTAGTACTGCCATGCTGTCCGAGAGTATACGGATAGAGTTGTCCTTTACCTCCCTTGACTCAATGGCTGTGGCAGCTAATATAATGGCCAAACACTCAGCCTGAAAGACTGTGTTTAGTTGTCCCAATGGCTCGGAGATTCGAATGTTGAAGTCTTCGGAGAAAACACCTGAGCCAGTACCTGTATTAGTTTTGGAGCCGTCCGTGAAGATCCTTAGCTCTTCCATCCGGAGGCCCTCATACGAGTCATCCTCGTGCAGCTGTATTTTGTACTTCTTGTCGAAGACAAATTGTTTTGGTAACCTGTCGCACGCCGCCTCCAACATGGGCAGGTCCACAAAGACCTCCTGTAGGATTCTAGCGTGCGGGGTGGTGCTGTGCCTCCATAGATGCAAAGATCTAAGACGTACCGCTGCTGAAGCTGCCTCTTGTTTAATATAGATGTGGAGAGGTGGCAGCCCTAGCATGGCCTCCAGCGCTGCCGTTGGAGCCGTCCTCATGCAGCCCGTGATGGCCATGCAGGCCAAACGTTGGAATTTCTGCAGTTTGTTCGAGACTGTGGTGTAGTTGACCCTGGGCCACCATACCAGAGCACCATAGCAAAACATGGGTCTGATCACAGTTTTGTACAACCATAGTATGATCTTGGGGGAGAGACCCCATCTCTTACCAATCATTTTGCGGCATTGCCAGAAGACAATGCTTGCCCTGTCAAACTTCCTTTCGAGATGCTTGCCCCAGTTCAGCTTGCTGTCCAGTGTGACTCCCAGGTACTTGACGTCGGAGGAGAGTTGGAGCTCCGTGCCTAGCAGCTTGGGTAAGCGGTAGTTACCCAGCGCTCGCTTGTTAGTAAACATTACCAGTTCCGTCTTTGAGGGGTTCACAGACAGATCGTACTCCCTGCACCATCTCTCCACTATGCGTAGAGCAGTACCCCTACCATGAGTTGCTAACGTAACTTACGCGCTCGATATCGACTACGTAAACGTGCATTTAGTATGGAATTAAAACTACGCCATCTATTGACAGTTATCTGAAGTAAAATTTCTCCATACTAAATGCACGTTTACGTAGTCGATATCGAGCGCGTAAGTTACGTTAGCAACTCATGGTAGGGGTACTGATTGCGCGAGGTCGCACACAATACTGGCTGTTTTACCTCTGATTAGTATGGTGAGATCGTCCGCATACCCAATAGTGTAGAAGTGGTTAGCGTTCAATCTTGTTATCAGGCTGTTGATTACCAGATTCCACAGGAGTGGAGACAGTACCCCGCCCTGCGGACAGCCTCTGGCAACCACAGCAACCGATTGTTCCTCTCCTAGTCTTACCGTTCGTTGACTAAGCATGTTCTTTATCCAGTCCGCAATAATCGCATTTTACAGTTATTTTTTCTCTGTCTGTTTGTACAGGCTAATCTCTGAAACCAAAACTGCTGGATGCCAAAACCTTGAAGCAATTTTGATAAAACTGTTAGCGCAGTTAACAGAGATATAAAAGATCTTGGGGAAGGACATAGGCTACCTTTTACTGTGGGAACATATATCATTCCCACGGGAAAAACTGGTAGCGAACAAGTTAACAGATGTATAATAGATCTTGGGGAAGGACATAGGCTACCTTTTACTGCGGGAAAATATCTCATTCCCACGGGAAAAACTGGTAGCGAAGTTAACAGATGTATAATAGATCTTGGGGAAGGACATAGTCTACCTTTTACTGCGGGGAAATATCTCATTCCCACCGGAAAAAACTGGTAGCGAACAAGTTAACAGATGTATAATAGATCTTGGGGAAGGCATAGGCTACCTTTTACTGTGGGAAAATATCTCATTCCCACGGGAAAAACTGGTAGCGAAGTTAACAGATGTATAATAGATCTTGGGGAAGGACATAGGCTACGTTTTACAGCGGGATAGTATCTTATACTCACGAGAATTTTTTTTAGCGCAATTAACAGTTTTTCTGCGCTAACAGAACGCGCTAACTCTTTATCTCGGAAACTTGTTTCATCTAAATCAGTTCAGTGGTTTTGGCCTGAAATCGTAACACACAGACAAAGTTAGTTGCGCATTTATAATATTAATAGGAATAATTTGTAAGTAAAGCCTGACCAAACAAATAAAAAACCTGCTCTGGGGGCGCCACGTGTATATTTTTACGACTATGGCAACATTTTCCCTTATAAAATTAGTTCCATTGAAATTACGCAATATGGCGAGGTTTTTTATTTCTCTGGTCGGGCTTTACAAGTATCAATTATTGAGTATTTCCGCGTTCCCGCTACTCGGCGCCGGCGCAGTTAACGATTAAGATGTTGGCGCCTCTTGCTGTTACGTCATTTCCTATTCATTAGTACGTCTGCCTTCGAAGCACAGGGTCGCGGCACTTGTGTTTAACTTGTGTCTGGATTTTGTATTTATCATATCATATCATACTTCATACTATTATTATTTTTATTTTTGTGTGTGTGTGTGTATGTTTCTCCCGAGCCGCCCCTAGACGCGTTGGTATATGACTTTTGGGGTAGTCTTCCGCTCCCCCGCAAGTCCGGTGAAGCTTGATCCGTCGTCGAGTACTTTTTCGACTCAAGCATAGGTCAATTTTAAAAAAGTGTCTGTTTGTAATGAAATACTCAAAAACTACTGAACCGAATTCAAAAATTCTTTCACCATTAGAAATCTAAATTCACCCTAAGTAACATAGGCTACCTTTTACCGCGGGAAAATGCCTCATTCCCACGGGAAACACTGTTAACGCGGGCGGAGCCGCGGCGGTAAGCTAGCCTATAATATTATGTATGTATGTATATCAGCTGTCTGACACCCATAGCTCAGGCTCTGCCTAGTTTAGGATCAGGTAGCCGTGTGTGAGATGTCCCTACAATACAATACAATACTCAATACAATATTCTTTATTATTCTTCTTATCGTGTCGATGACAAATTCCTTAGATAGTTTTGGCCCAGAACCTAGCTACTTCAACTGCATCATCTGTGGCATCCATCAGGTCCTGCTGCGAGCAGGTGGCAGGGCAAGCAGGGCAGGACACTAGGTGGGCCATAGACTGCACCGTCCCACACACACACTCCAAATTAGGGTTCTCCGAAAATCCCCACCTGAACATATTTTCCTTACTGCGGCCAACCTGAGTCCGAAGTCTATTTAAAGACTTCCAGATTGGCCATGGCAGTCTATGTCCAGCCGGGAGGCTCTCAGAGATCGGAACATATGGATCTGGGAGTGGTGTTCGAGCACGCCACAAGTTGCGTCTCGCTTGAGAGGGCACGTTCGTGGGGGGTTTTACGCATTTTAGGAAGCTTTTTCGACTTTTTATTGACACCAATTCAGAAAACACATAAATAATACAGTACATAAACATAGTTGAGTCAACAGGCGGCCTTATTGCTATGGAAGCAAGCAATCTCTACCAGGCAACCTAACATATTTATTAACTTATTTTTATCTTATAGCCTTTGTGTGTAAAACGTAATATTTTTTCGTCTACTGTCCCACCAGGATTTGAACCTGGATCTACGTAATGTAAGGCGAGCTATTGACCACTCGATCACGGAAGTTGTAACAGAAAGACAGACTTTTTTAAGCCTTTTGCGCGTTTTAATTTAGGTACCATTAATTTTTAACTTTTAATTTTAACTTGTCCGAATAATAAACCGATTCTACCTGCACACACGCCACAAACAAACCGACTCTATCTGCACACACGCCACAAACAAACCGAGTATATCTGCACACACGCTACAAACGAAGCGATTTTCAACATCCGGCGACCACTTGCCCGAACCGTAACCAGCGGCCTATTTACCCTGAATATTATTAAACTAGCGACCCGCCCCGGCTCCGCACGGGAAAATGGTTATTGTGGGTTATCCTTCAGTATATTATGCATGTATTATACATATAAACCTTCCTCTTGAATCACTCTATCTATTAAAAAAAACCGGGTGCGTAATAAATACTATAATATCAAAAGATATAATTTTAGGTGATATAACGTTCAATTGGTATATTTTTTATACACTATAAAAATACTTGCTATAAATTTAATTTGTATAACGCTCAATTTCTATAACGTTTATTTGATATAATGGCAATTGTTATAACATTATTTTCCTATAACGATCATTTCGTATAACAATCATTTCCTATAATAAACTTCATTTTTTGTAATTTTACGGAAAAGAATACTGGGTGTCAGATGTAATTTACAAAAAAGAAATGACATTATTCATCGGATATGTGGATCATTAAAACTATGTAATATAAATAAATAGGGGCGGGTGCGAGCGCAGCGAGCACGGGAATTCGGGGCACCCCGACTACTGTTGGTTAGGTTCGAAGGGTATGGCGGAAGAGGTGGGCGAGCAAAGCGAGCCCACTTCTTCCGCCATACCCTTCGGGTTAGGTTGACATGTATGCATGCCTGCACGTTTGCTTGCTTGCATGCTTGCATGCTTGTTTGCATGCTTGTTTGCATGCTTGCTTGCATGCTTGCTTGCATGCTTGCTTGCATGCTTGCTTGCATGCTTGCTTGCTTGCTTGCTTTGACAAGTTCATAATTTTATTTGGAAACAATATTTATATCAATTGTAAATTATAGAAAATCATTATTATATCAAATGAAATTATATCATTTAAAATTATAGGAATTGTCTTTTATATTATTTGATTATTAGGATAAGTAAAATTATATAATCTGAAATTATATCATTTAATCATTATAACTTTTGAAATTATGGAATATATTACACACCCAAAAAAACCGCATCAAAATCCGTTGCGTAGTTTTAAAGATTTAAGCGTACAAAGGGAGGGACATAGGGACAGAGAAAGCGACTTTATTTTATACTAGCGACCCGCCCCGGCTCCGCACGGGAAAATGGTTATTGTGGGTTATCCTTCAGTATATTATGCATGTATTATACATATAAACCTTCCTCTTGAATCACTCTATCTATTAAAAAAAACCGCATCAAAATCCGTTGCGTAGTTTTAAAGATTTAAGCGTACAAAGGGACATAGGGACATAGGGACATAGGGACGGAGAAAGCGACTTTATTTTATACTAGCGACCCGCCCCGGCTCCGCACGGGAAAATGGTTATTGTGGCTTATCCTTAAGTATATTACGCATGTATTATACATATAAACCTTCCTCTTGAATCACTCTATCTATTAAAAAAAACCGCATCAAAATCCGTTGCGTAGTTTTAAAGATTTAAGCGCACAAAGGGACATAGGGACATAGGGACATAGGGACATAGGGACATAGGGACATAGGGACGGAGAAAGCGACTTTGTTTTATAATATGTAGTGACTATGTAGTGACTATGTAGTGATATTAATTCAGAAGTTTTCAATCTACAGCTATGCAAAGCATGCTCGAAACGCTACATTCGAAATTTTATTTTTTAAATAACATTGAATAGGAAGGGCGGATATAGCAACATGTTATGGCGCATCCACACATGCCGGCGGCACGGCCGGCGGCCAACCCGCCGGCACGTGTATCTTTACCTGCGGCACGCGCGGCTTTTGGTTGCCGGCGGCAATTTGCTTGCGGCTTCGATACGGAGTGGTAGTGTTGTGTGAGAAAATATTTAATATTCATAAATAACATCATTTCATATGAATAACGAAATGACAGAATTTAACTGGGATGATAGTGCAGTACCTATTTCGTAGACTTGGTCTGACCCAATATCTTCGTTTTATTTTGCGGTTCTTTTTACGAATAATAATGTACAACACTACACTTGCGATACACGCAACAGTAACTATATTATAGTCCAACATCTTTCAATCCTACGTGCACGATTAACTTCGACGATAGTCACAACACTACTGCGATTCTGCAGGTCGCGGGTAAAGCCGGCGGCAAATTCAGCGGTAAGGCAGTCTGCAGCCGGCGGCAAACCCGGCGGCAAAGCCGGCGGCATGTGTGGATGCGCCATTATACCTATATTTGCAATCTACTCATTATACCCTTTCATTTGATACCCCATACGGTTATTTTTTTTTCGTCATATATATGAGGTTTGAGGATGCTCGGCTAGAACGGAAACCTACCACGCTCGCTCGTGGCAACATGTACTTTTATATAGCTAAATAAAGGTCACAAAGGAACACAAATCAATCAACAGTTGGCGGTACGCAAATTTTTTTAAACGAATCTCCTCTGAGAGTCCGCTCTAGTAATGAAATAAACGTGTTTTTACTTACTTTTCTAGTCTAGCACACATTGGGCTCATTTCTGCGTGGCCGCTAAAATATCTAAATTTAAGTCGTATGTCTCTTTCACGTTCTTAAGAACGAAAAGGGACCGGTGATTGCCAACCTACTTTTACAAACGTCAAACATCTATTTTACACGTAATTTAGCAGGAATTTAAAAACATCCCGGCTAAATTAAGCTGAATTTGACAGCTGCGCTGCTTATTTTAAATATCATTCATTCAAAATTAAATTAATTCATCTCCCCATCCTTTTCGATTCCCATATGAATGAAAGAGACCAACAACTTAAATTTAGAGATTTTAGCGGCCACGGCAGAACTGAGCCCATTTTCTGCCATAAAACGTCTAATCCCTGGATAACAAACGAGCGCAATAATCATTCATTCATCTGTTTCCCCTATCAGTCCCTCATTCGTTCGCACATACACAGTGGCTAGTGGCAGGCTATTTGTCGTCGGTCCGTCCGCTATTTTTTGTGGCACTTGTCCCAGTGATGGATGGCCTGCTCATCCTGTCTTTTAAGATCTTCAAGTGAATGATTTTCATGTCTATACTATAACATGTTTCGTCGCTCATAGCGCGTGATTTATCCTTAGTTTATTTATATTTGTATTGAATTGAGGATCGAGAAACATTTTTTTAAGCCCCGACGAAAAAGAGGAGTGTTATAAGTTTGACGTGTGTGTCTGTCTGTCTGTCTGTGGCACCGTAGCTCCTAAACGGATGGGCCGATTTTGATCTAGTTTTTTTTTGTTCGCAAGGTGTCACAATCGAGAGTGTTCTTAGCTATGATTCAAGAAAATATCTTCAGCCATTTGAACGTTATCAGCTCTTTTCTAGTTGTTGAAAGCATCAAGTAACGGTTTTGTGTCGGGGGTTATTAATATTTTTAATTAAGTGTTATTTTATTTTGGCTCCATAGTTAATTCCGCGAATGTCAGTAGTTTAAAATACACGGTTTTTTTTCTGGCCCATACCTAACTGACTATTCAGTTATGTTACTCGAATAATTTTCACAAAACTTTCATACCGCCTATTTTAATTAAATGCGGAAGTACTACTTCGTCTAAATAGTAAAATACGTTAAAAGACATTTGTTTAAAAATTAATAAACTAGGTATCATAATAAGACATGTATGCCTAATTATTTTCGTTTAATAGAAGGCTTGAAACCAAAATGTCAGTTTTCTGTCCTATACAGCACAGAAGAAAATAATAGTACTCTACGGTTAACAGTTATTTATTAACAACAAACCATTGACTGTAGAGCAATGTTTCGATTGCTACTTTCTCCTGCGTAATCGACTCGAAAGAGCGGTCGGGATCTGCGGTACGACCAGTCGTTTAGATCACATTCGTCCGGGGTGGCCAGATCTCAAAAAAACGTAGCAAACTGATGCTCAGAACGTGAATCTGTCGTGAATCTTCTTTGACAAGATTAATGAAAAATCGTGACGGCCTCATCATGACGAGACGTTATAGCCATGACGTCACTTTGAAATTTCACTCTCAAACTCTCAACACGTCTAAAGAAATCTCTTCAAAATATTGAAGACGTGCAGTACTGGATTAACATGAAACTGCTGCAATGGGTTGGCCTTGCCATTATGCCTATGTAGACAGTAGTTTTGTGCCAGCCCAGCGCTGGACCCAATCACAGCTATCGTGTAAACATAGCCTATAAAACGCAACGAATTTAATTGCACTTGATTCATCTTTATTTGGTTCATTTACCAATTATTTAAAACTTTTGGTGTATAATTGTATTTTATGTAATTCGTTGCCCGTAAAATAATATATGAATTGAAATGCATTTTCTAGAAATGCGGTCTTTATCCTCCCTTAATTTCCATCCTAGTTAGAACTAACATGCGAATTTTAGTGATAATTAAATTTGATAACATTAAATTCAAAATTAAATAAACCCTCGCCATAAAACCGTTAGTTGATTCTTTCAACAACTAGAAAAGAGCTGATGGTAATCTTCAAATGGCTGAAGATATTTCCATGGATCAGAGCTAATTAAGAACTCTCGATTGTGACACCTTGTAAACAAAAAAAACTAGATCATAATAGAAGCGTTAAGGAGCTACGATGCCACAGACAGACACACAAGTCAAACTCTGATTCAGAATTTGCGCCGGTGGGCACGGGCATTTTTACCTAAAGGGTAATTGTTACCTGAAGGGATCTTTACGGTTATTAAAGTTTGCACAAAAGATGTATGTTGTTTGTATGTAGTTTCTTAGACAGTATTTATAACTGTCTCAATAACTAATTGCGATATGAAGTGGAACTTGTAATATTAACCTATTAACCCGACCTATTTCCTGACCTGCATGGCCTCTGCCAACTCAATAAAAACAAATTAATTCACTGCAATGCTTATCTTAATTCCTCTTGTACGTACTGGCAACACCGCTGGTGGAATGCGCCATTTCGCGGCGCGCCGACTTCTCGCGCAGTCGTTCCAAACTCGAACGCGTCAAAATAAATAAAACGCGCTGGGCGCTCGGAAAGCAAATAAAAAGTAAAAGGTCAAACAAATTCAAACTAGAACGTAATTGTGGTTGGTGAA
Source organism: Teleiodes luculella (assembly GCA_948473455.1). Classification (NCBI taxonomy): domain Eukaryota; kingdom Metazoa; phylum Arthropoda; class Insecta; order Lepidoptera; family Gelechiidae; genus Teleiodes; species Teleiodes luculella. The sequence goes on along the minus strand of OX419609.1, from coordinate 1,536,207 downwards.
ATTTGAATTACGAATGATGTGTTTGTGTTTTAAGTGAAACGAGAAGTGGAAGGCCTTCTAACCGGCCAGGTTTCGCAAGTTCAAATTTTTTATTGAATGACTGCGGTTAGCTCACGGATTGTATTACTGTTCATTAGCAACGTTTGTTTACGTCACATCCTATTAAGCCTTGTGTTTTGAAGACTTGGTCACTGTTGTTGTAAACGAAACAAAAATGCAGTATTTTGTGCAGTCAAAAATTTTAGACTAAAACGGAGTTAAAAAAAGTTATCGTTTATCGTACTTATGTCATGTTTTTGTATGAAAGTATATTCTTAGTAAATCCTTTTTTTTATTATCATAATAATTTTAATAAATTAATAATGCATTTTCATTAGTTTAATAAATAAAAAATATAATAGTGAGCTAACTAAAGTCGTGCAGTGTTCCATATCTGAACGGTGCAACGGTATTGGTGACCTACTTGTGTGCGTGTGCAGCGTGACGTCATAGCTTAGCCCATTCGATTTTTCAAACTTTACTCGTGAAAATGTTTGGAAAGTCAATGGGGATTCTTTGATGATATCTGGAGAACTTGGAGTATCTTCTATGGAAGTTTTAATAAGCACTATGATAATTATGTTTGAGTATGATAATTATTAGGTAATTCCTCTATAAATCGAACCAAGTGTGACTTTTATAAATATAAGAATAACTTTTCTCTATGCGTTTTTTTCGTAAAAATTGCGAGAATTTTTCTTAAAAATATTTTCTTGTAAATGTAGATTTCTTCGTTCGGGAAAACACCACCCTTAAATAATCGTAATGCTCTGCCTAGTTTGGGGTCAGATGGCCGTGTGTGAGATGTCCCACAAAAAATAATAATGTAAGATCATGACGTCATCATTACTAGAAACTTAAAAAATAGCCAATACCATAAAACAAAAAAATAAGCTAGTGCTACAAATAAATAAAAATTGTATGTTGCAAAAAGAAAAATAACTTTGCAATATAAAACTAATTAACATGTCGGAACAGGGGTAAAAATATGGTGGTGGGCAAAGCAAATAAATAAAGGAAACCCGCAAAGAGCAACACGCGGGAAATACGTTAAACGTGGGCGTATGCTACAATAACTTTTCAGAACCATTGTAAACTATCTTTGTCAGGACTATACCAATTGTCGTCACAATTGGAACACGCTATACCAACATAGACTCGGATGCTTGTTATCATGAGCGATCGGGACCTAATCAATCCCTAAAAGGGGTTTAGGTAGGTCCGAGCACCATCAATATGCCATAAGGGGAAACTGGCATGAAAACACAACATTTACAATCTGGCCAACCAAGGGGCCTCCCCGCCCGGACCTTATGTAACTCGACCATATTACAGTTACTCTACCCGCGGTCATGATAACAACAGTATTCGGAGACACTACTCAAATATCACACAGTCTAGCTAACCCTGAGCAACACTTAGAAAGATCACTTTACTCACGTGGACTCCACTTGACTGTGGTAACACCATGAACACTTTGAGAACACTCACTCACACTCAAACATGGACTCTAACGTCCGTCCGGACACTCAACTCAATCACTCAAACAAACGACCTCTCGCTACGACCGCTCGAGACCCACCGAGCGCGCGCCGGCTGGGCGACGCTATTTAAGCGTACGTCGCACGTCACCGCGCCAACTTCACTCCGGTCGATTATAACAATTCTACCCTCAACTATTTGAGAACCTTAAAATAGCTATCAATCGATGTTTACAATCGATTTAAACGATCAATCTGACTTCAATCTCCGACAAGGCCATCCTGCGCTGACACACGTCCTCGTGTGTCTGACTCGAAACTAATTAAAAACAACACTTAATACCGCTCGGCTATTCCTGACCATAACGCTACCAGGTCAAACAGTTTTTAATCCCTGCCAGATAATTTTAGTTACAGTAAGAGTGATCAAGTACCATTACAGTGACAATTACTATCACATCACATTCACAAGAAACACGTTTAAAGTCAAACATAAGGTATCTGATTCGTGCCCAACGAATGTCCATCTATCCTGGACTCTTCAAGTCAATCACATGACTTCATGGTCTCTACAAGACCCAAACACAACCTCAGCCAGAGCAAGGAGCACGCCGCGTATGCACGGACTACTTAAAGTAGACTATCCCCATTTTAAAAGAGAACACGCCTCTTAAAAAATGTTAATGTACCACTCAAAGCAGAAACCGACTTCCACGCACTACGGCTCATCCAAGCCTCCGCTTTGGTTCAACACAGTTGGATCGAACTCAGAACCTCACTTCCAGTTTTAAAATTTCTCTTATCGCGGTCATCTAATTTCAATGGTACTTAACTCTCCAAAAAATTCTGCCAACGGTAAAACACGAAACTTTAAAGGTTTTTTTTTTACAGTTAGAGCGAATAAGCACCATTTCAGTCACAATTATCTTTCATGATACCACTAATCATGAAAAGCTTTAACTAATTTAGAAATCCGAAACGAGGAATCTGATCCGTGGCCTAGGGCTATTTCATAGCCTCCCAACACTACGCTCATCCCTCAGGATTCGCCGAGTCAACCCTGTGACTCTACGGTCTCTACAAGACCCGACCTCCGCCAGAGCTCGCTGCACTCCGCGTATCCACGGACTACTTAAAGTAGATACCGACTTCTACCGGACTACGGCTACAGCGAGCCTCTGGTACGGTCTGACCATCCGAACCCAGATCCTCTTTCTTTTTCTTTACTATTTCTCAAAATCTTAGTTATTTAACTTCAATGGTACTCAATCCCCCGACAATACGAAACTTTCAACGATCTTTATACACTCCGGAATAAGAATATCTACTTCGTCAGTTATTCAGTTATCGAACAATGACTAAACCATCAAATATGTCCAAATTAAATTACAATAGTCAAAAACTTTGCCTGTGACATCCCTCCGTCACAAAACAACAGTAACGTCCGTCCCGTTACAAACGATGTGTGAACCTCCATTCAGTTACCACATCAACACTGAACACCTCAGTGTTCACCCAGATCTTAGGCAGAAGAATATTGTATAGTCACTCAATACCTTACACATTAAAAACTTTCTCAAAAAAAGAAAAACTAGTCATTGTTCAAAAACTTCAAATTCAAAAAGAAATAAAACAATCTACAATCCACGGTAATATTTTGAAAAAGGAATGTCGAGTAAAGATTTTCAAATTATACCAACTCAAAATCTTAAACTTAGAAAACGAATTATGTTCTGTTAACAAATCAAACTCATCGCCTCCATCCGGCGGATAACCTTAAATCATCGCCTACATCCGGCGGATAACATTAATCATGAAAACAGAACTTTCATTACAAGATTGAAACTATTTACAAGAATCAAATAAAATTATTACTCGATTATCCGATCCGATACAACGCACGCTCAATATTTTTTTTTAAGATTTGAAACAGCTCTTTGTTTACATCGGGTTCAATTTTAACTGATTTCGTACCGCACTATTTTTTTCAAACAATTAAACAAACTATGCCTTTTAAAATTAAATCGCACAAGGTGGGTACTTTTATTCAGAATCACGTTCACTGAACTATTTTTCTAAATCACGCACGGTCTAAACGTTACACTGACATTTATTTTCATCTAATTATCTCTGCAATTAAAATTCAAAATATAATCGCAAGGACGTATTGGTACAACGGGATATTTTCCGCAAACGTCAAACTAGGCGCGCATTATTTGGCGTACAATATTTCAAACTATTTTTACGGTAGAAAATGGTACTCGTACGTACACAACAAAAGAACTCAACGAAATTGCGTTAACACTTTTACACTGATAATAAAACGGAACAGAAATATTCCAGTACTACCTGATATAACCGACGTGTACGTCACGCTAGTACATCGCTACCAACACTAATTAATTCTGATTCTAACTTTCACGAGCAAAACCAATGATTTCTTTACAATACAGGGCTCTTTATCGCACTTCTGATGTCGGAACAGGGGTAAAAATATGGTGGTGGGCAAAGCAAATAAATAAAGGAAACCCGCAAAGAGCAACACGCGGGAAATACGTTAAACGTGGGCGTATGCTACAATAACTTTTCAGAACCATTGTAAACTATCTTTGTCAGGACTATACCAATTGTCGTCACAATTGGAACACGCTATACCAACATAGACTCGGATGCTTGTTATCATGAGCGATCGGGACCTAATCAATCCCTAAAAGGGGTTTAGGTAGGTCCGAGCACCATCAATATGCCATAAGGGGAAACTGGCATGAAAACACAACATTTACAATCTGGCCAACCAAGGGGCCTCCCCGCCCGGACCTTATGTAACTCGACCATATTACAGTTACTCTACCCGCGGTCATGATAACAACAGTATTCGGAGACACTACTCAAATATCACACAGTCTAGCTAACCCTGAGCAACACTTAGAAAGATCACTTTACTCACGTGGACTCCACTTGACTGTGGTAACACCATGAACACTTTGAGAACACTCACTCACACTCAAACATGGACTCTAACGTCCGTCCGGACACTCAACTCAATCACTCAAACAAACGACCTCTCGCTACGACCGCTCGAGACCCACCGAGCGCGCGCCGGCTGGGCGACGCTATTTAAGCGTACGTCGCACGTCACCGCGCCAACTTCACTCCGGTCGATTATAACAATTCTACCCTCAACTATTTGAGAACCTTAAAATAGCTATCAATCGATGTTTACAATCGATTTAAACGATCAATCTGACTTCAATCTCCGACACATTAAAAAACTGAATTTATTTACAAAGCTTATTAACCCTATTTATCAAAAATGCATTGCATAGCAGCTAGACATAATAATATGCTTAAACAAAAAAAAAAAACCAGTAATATCTAATGTCTTGCCCTTTTGTCACCACAAACGTAACACATTAGTACTACTAACTAGTGCCATAATCACAAAAAAAGTTCTTGACCTCGGTCGACCTCCGTTTCGCTAAAAGCGCCAAAAATGGAATTTTACCGAAATTTTCGCACGAGTAAATCTTTGGGAAATCTATTTTCCTTGTCGTGCTCACTGAGCCCTTACACGTGTAATGAGGTACCTACAATATAGGTACCTATAATCATATACTGCGGAGTTTATTTATAGTTACGACAATAATAATATTGGTGAAGCCTGACAAGTACGTCTACTACAGATAGTGGTCCAGCTACGCTAAAATAATAATAAAATAATAAAAATAAAATATGTTTTATTGCTTTAAAAATATTTTTCTTATGTTATCCAATCTATGTGCTATGTGCTCCAATCTATGTAGATTGGAGCCTCCATCCAGGTAAGCCAAGTAGGCCTGTGTTTGTTCTTCTTCTCGTTCGTTCTTCCTTAACTAAGTGACTGTATGGCACAGCATTAAGAGTGCAGGCGTGCAGCTCAATTAGCTAAAAACAACCGCAAATCGATGTACAGGCAAGTACATTAACCGTTTGGTTCAGAGTCCCAATCCCAATTCCAACAAACATTTTGGCCGGCAGTTCCAAAAAATCATTTTATATTCGTGTTTTTGTTTTTTTACCCACTTCATAAGAGGAGGTTCTCAATCCGATAACGATAACGTATTTAGTATCAAATAATATACTTGTTGGATTGAGTCAATATTTTTAGCTCCGGCTCAAAAGGTTAAAAAATATTGATTGACGCTTTGCTGCTATATTATGCCTACTAGTCTGTCCGTCTGTTTTTTAGTATGTCCTTCTGAAAGGCCATTCCAAACGAAAGCATCCCCCATTTATGTCACATCAAATATATGGTAATCGATCTAGCGGTGCCATATCGAGAGCCCTATAAAAACCGCCTTCACAATGACAAGCGAGTAGCCATCATGAATAATTCCTACACGAACGAGCGCCATATTTGGACGACTTAATAGAAACTTGTATGACGTTAAAACTATTTTTTCCATTGTACACCTGCTCAAAAAGTGCAGTGTTTGAGACAAGGGGCTCAATTCTGCGTGGCCGCTAAAATATCTAAAACGTTGTTATGTCTCTTTCACGTTCTTAAGAACGAAAAGGGACAGGTGATTGCCAACCTACATTTAGACACGTCAAACTTCGATTTTACGCGTAATTTAGCAGAAAGGACAGGAAAAAAATCGTATGGGGCCCGGTCTTTTATTCACAGAAAAATCTAACCACTATATAGAAAAAATATATAGATTCTAGACATAAAACTGAGTCCACATGTCCAGTTGTGGAATTTAAGTGCCCCCCATTTAGGAGATATTAATTTTTTTCAATGTGAAAAAGTTGTACACTCAGCAAGTCTATAAAGCGCACCTGCCACTACCTATCTCTTTCTAACACCTAGCTAAGGCTACTCTTGTCTTCTCTTTCTTACAAGGTTATTAAAATAGTTAACTAAACCGCGAAAACGATTTTCAGTGACATTATGCGAGACATTTACAGCACATGCTATGCTCATTTTTGAAGTTTTGAATACAGAATAAATAGTTTTCGCGGTTTAGTAACTATTTTGTAAGAAAGAGAAGACAAGAGTAGCCTTAGCTAGGTGTTAGAAAGAGATAGGTAGTGGCAGGTGCGTTTTATAGACTTGCTGAGTGGACAACTTTTTCACATTGAAAAAAATTAATATCTCCTAAATGGGGGGCACTTAAATTCCACAACTGGACATGTGGACTCAGTTTTATGTCTAGAATCTATATATTTTTTATACAATACAATACAAATATGCTTTATTGACACCCAAGGAATAACAAAGGAAATAAATACATTAAATTCAGATACAGAAGTCAACAGGCGGCCTTATTGCTAAGGTAGCAATCTTTCTATATAGTGGTTTTTTCTATATAGTGGTTAGATTTTTCTGTGAATAAAAGACCAAAAAAAGCCATGTCCTTTAAAAACATTCCGACTAAATTAAGCTGAATTTGACAGCTGCGCTGCTTATTTTAGATATCATTCATTCAAAATAATATAATTGTCGGATTGAGTCAATATTTTTAGCTCCGGCTCAAAAAGCTAAAAAATATTGATTGACGCTTTGCTGCTATATTTGCCTACTAGTCTGTCCGTCTATTTTCTGTTATGTCCTTCTGATAGGCCATTCCAAACGAAAGCATCCCCCATTTATGTCACATCAAATATATGGTAATCGACCTAGCGGTGCCATATCGAGAGCCCTATAAAAACCGCCTTCACAATTAATTTCATTCATCTCCTATCATTTTCAATTTTCGTAAGAATAAAAGAGACCAACAACTTAAATTTAGAGATTTTAGCGGCCACGGCAGAATTGAGCTCAATGCCGCCGATTCTTATTAATTACGCTCAAACTTAAATTTAAATTCTAAGGCTGATTTTCCACCAGAGTTGTGCGAGGTAGCTAAGCGGTGTGCGAGGAAAAAATCGACCAATAGAATCACTAGGCTAGAAAAATGAAGTGATTCTATTGGTGGATTTTTTCCTAGCACACCGCTTAGCTACCTCGCACAGCTCTGGTGGAAAAGCAGCCTAAGTCAGTATATCGTTTTTGGCAACTGGTTACGAATCTCGGTTGCCAATGTGGCCGGTGGTTTGTCCAATCATTATAGGTTTTCTTAAAAACACTTAATGACGCCATTTCTGAAGCAAAAGAAGCTTTGCTCAATCAAGGCCGGCTTCTTCAAACGAATGTACAAGTCTAAAGGTGCTTCCTCACCGGGAGCATTCGCGTGTAATGTAACATTATAGATTCGTTTTTGAGCATTACATTACAATAATACCTCCCTGACTGACGAGCATTCGCGTGTAATGTAATATATAGATTCGACTTTGAGCATTACATTACAATAATACCTCCCTGACTGACGAGCATTCGCGTGTAATGTAATATTGATTCGACTTTGAGCATTTCATAGCGGCGGGGGGCTAGGGGAAGTGAAGCGCAATTGATGTTACAAGTTGTATCAAGATATTACACATTGTATCATTACAAGGTGCGCATTGTAATGCTCGGTTCTCCTCCTTCACTGATGTAATGCTCAAATCTGTAACGTTACATTACACGCGAATGCTCCCGGTGAGGGAGCACCTTAAACAACAGAAAATAAATAAACAATCTAAAAGAGGCGATGCGATATCAGTTGTTCACATAACTGGCAGGTTCGCGCAATGTGTGCGTCATGTGGAGAACAACCCGCCGAAGAAACTCCACAGGATCGCATATCTTTTGCATTTGCCCCTTATTCTACCTATACGTGCTTTTAAGAACAATTAAATTCAAATTCTTCTTGTATTCAATTTACTTTTTTTTTCTGCTTTTGGCACTAGTTTTTTTTGTGCCAGTGTTGATTTTAGAGCATTTTTTGCTAGACTTGAGTTTGGCTACTGAAAGTAGACAATTGATGAAATTGGAAAACATCGTACTGGCAACAAAGTAACGTTAAAAAAAAGTATCAAAAGAATCGGGGTTGCCGTGCTGTTTTTTTTTTCAAATTTGCCGCGTTTTTTCATTGTCTACTTTCAATAGCCAAACTCTAACATAGATAAGTCAAACATCGATTTGACGCGTGTCGCCCGCGCTAGTTTATAGTGCATACGAAAAAAAACCACAACAAAACGTTTCGTAATATGGTGTCAGTCATTTACCCGCAATCTGAGATCTTTGTTCAGGCTGCTAACAGCTTCCATCGTGTGGCATAAATATTAAAGAGACAAATGTTTACGGAAAGAAGCTACCGGTAACGAGACAAGATTGAGTCATTCGAGACATTGTTAATATTGTTATGGGGCTGGCTATGGTAATGATAATGACTGCAGACAATAATGGGGCCGCGATTCATATTCAACATTTTAACGACTCTTGATTCTGAATATTTTTTGTTGTTGTTTAGTAACTGAGCGAGCGACCGCGAAGCGTCTCCGTTTCGGCCTAGGCAAAATTCCTTTCGTTATTTTCATCTGTTGTCTGTCTGTTACTCTGCCTGATGGTCAAAATTCAAAATTCTAAAATATTTTATTCATTGTAGGCTCCCTTGACGTCATTTCAGAAGTTAAAAGCTCAGCTCAAAACAAGACCGACTCTCGTGTCAAACGAATGGTAGAAATCAGTAAAAAAAGCGGCCAAGTGCGAGTCTGAATCGCCCATGAAGGGTTCCGTAGCAGCCAGTAAAATAATATAAAAGTTTTTGTAGTTCGTTGACTTCGTTGTGACTTTGATCGATTTGTGGATTTTTCCATCAATAACTACTAGCGAGATATCTATATAATAAAACTGTAGAGGTCGAAAATCTGTACATAGAAAAAAATTGCGTAAAACCGAGTCAGGGGGATGTAAGAAGTGATATACCTAGAACACATCCTGATTTTTTTCAAATTTATTGTTTCTCTGTTTGTCGGTTTGTCTGTTTGTACGGGCTAATCTCCGAAAGTACTAGACCGATTTAAATGAAATTTTGTTTGGTGGTACCTTATATCCTGCTGCTGTCGGTCAACATCTTAGATACTTTTTATCCCGGGATATTAAAGAGTTACCGTGGAATAGTCAAAAATCTATAGTAACTTATATACTTCTCAGTAATAAATAAAGTTAATACTTCAATATATCCTACAGAACAACGCGTAATGTCTCGTTCCTCGACGTTCTAGATTTTTGAAATATGTATATTTTTCGAGTTATTATTTTTTAAAGGGTGGGGGCGCCACTTATCTCCTGTGGTTTTTGGCTTCTATTGCTCTATATTGGATTTTGAAAGTGTGCGAGAGAGTGCTATAGTAGCGAGTAGCGACTAGCGATATACGTAAGCGGCAGGTGGTAAACAGGTTTTTAAACTTAGATGCACATGCACCTGTTAAAGTGCATCCGCGAAGATGCAGTTTTGTACCTGCAGTCTTTTTTTATAAAGCACTTGTTTGTTCCGGAGGTTTCCAGTTCGAAACCAGTAGGGAACTGTTAGATTCCCCAATTTGGCCAATATTGTGTCGCAGCCCGATGGTTTCAATGCCGCTCTAAGTTTGACGTGTGTGTCTGTCTGTCTGTCTGTGGCATCGTAGCTCCTAAACGGATGTGCTGATTTTGATCTAGATTTTTTTTGTGAATTATGATTCAAGAAAATAATTTCAGTTATTTGAAGATTATCAGCTCTTTTCTAGTTGTTGAAAGGATCAAGTAACAGTTTTAAGGCAGGGGTTTTTAATATTTTTTATTTAATGTAATACTAGACGTGAATCTCGTCATATTTTTATGAGACCAAACTGCGACCGCCTCACAATTATTAACAGCTTGCTTACAACTATATGTCGGCATACAACTGTTTGCCTAGACTAGACAAATAATTATCAGACAGCTACGGCATATAGATATTGCTATTGATATAGGATATTGCAGACTGAGTCATCTGATTGCGAAAATATATCTTAGATATTTTTTCCACGGTCATAGGTAAATTTTCCATTATAGATGGATTTATTTATCTAGGTTTTAGAGGTTACTAAATTCAATTTCAAGCCAAGAACCATTCATCGTTAATAATAACCATGCATATAAAATTACTTTGCTATCTAGGTATAACAGATTATGTTATCTGTCTGTTCATAAAATGAGCTTTATAATATGTATACTTTAACGTACATTTTAAAAAACAAACTTCATGAAGAGCAGTTAAATTAAAAAATATTACATAATATAAAGCTACCTAGTAACTCGTAAGAGCATGAAATAAACTTACAATTATGAATTCAAAAATCAAACTCAAAATCCAAACTTTCTTAAACTTTTATTCATTAGAGGCTCCTTCAGAACACTTAAGGGGCTCTACCACGCTAAGTGGCGCCGCCACCCATTAAAAAATAATAACTCGGAAAATAATCAATTTTTCAAAAATCCGGTCCACAGAACTGGAGTCGGGGTGCTGTAGGATATATAGAAGCTATTAACTTTATTTATTGTATCTCGCTGTAGTTAGAGATAGGAAATTTGCGAAAAACGGCCTATAACTACATTGAACTATAATAAACATATGTGATTGCTTCTATATATCCTAAAGCACCCCGACTCCAGTTCTGTGGACCGGATTTTTGAAAAATTGATTATTTCCCGAGTTATTATTTTTTTCAGGATGGCGGCGCCACTTAGCGAGGTAGAGCCCCTTAATGACGTCATGTAAGAAACTAAAAAGCTTTGCTGAAACCAAATCCAAAATACATTGGTGTGCCTAGGCTTGAACCTTTCTAGGGCTGCCATTTCAAAATTCTTTAAAATTTAACCAACACTAAATAACCAATCTGTATAAACCTGAAATTTTAATATCTGTATCTGTATCGCTATTCTTTAATCGAAGGACTGGGTGGGCCAATGACATTAATAATAATAATTTAATTCTGTTTATCCCGACCCAGATGCTCTTTTGCTCGCTGTATGTGATAAATTTAATTTTATTTAAAAATTTAATATAATGTTAATGTTTTTTTTTTTTTTTAACAATAACAATAGGTAATAATAAAATATGGATGTAATGTAATGTCTGAAATAAATGGATTTTATTTATTTATTTATTTATTTATTTCTAAAACCTACCCCCAGGACCGAAAGTGTAAGTTCCCCGGATTTTAGAGCTTTCACCCAGGACATTTCAATACTTTCTTTTTTCACTTATATGTTGATGAAAAAATACATTTTACACCGTAGTACTTCTTAAAATAATAAATAAGTCTTTTTTGCATGAAATACGGCGCGTGCTCAGTAGATTAGATGATCTGTGCACGGTGGTACGTGCGATAATACCTATTAACTTTTATTTAAATTATGGGGACGGGCTTTGATCGAAAACCCAGAAACCCGGACTATGATTACAACTGTGATTACAACCCCGCCCGGACGCCCTCTAAACTAGGAAAAATCCGGGGGATCCCGGACTGATGGCAGGCAGCCCTTTACCCCCTGAATGGAAAACTATGACTCTAACCACTAGACCACCAGATGCTCTTATAGTTTTTAAATTGAAGGGTTCTAAAAGGGTCTAAGTACCGAAAAATATAAGGTCAAAATTTGTACGAAAATACAATCTATTTGACAGTTCTTAGACGTGTTATATTATTATCTGCAAATCTTCTGCAAACAATAAAATGGTCACTTACACCCTTTAGATTTCTACAGCCCTCCAATTATGGTATCAATGAGAGTGTTGTTCTTAAATGAACAGATCACGGATGTATTCTATTCTGATCGCATCGTTCGTTCCGCGCGGAAGCAGATGCTAAATTTAGCATAGCGGCAGCGATCATCCCAATGCTTCCACATGAGAACTATAAATTTTCTTCTGCTGGCTGTAAAGTACCTACGTCATAAAATTGTATACAATACAATATTCTTTATTGACACCAAAAATAAACATCACAAAAGAAATATATTTAAACAAATGCAAGAGTCAAAAGGCGGCCTTATTGCTAAGGTAGCAATATCTGCTAGGCAACCTTTAAGTTGGAGATAGCGCACAGAAAAGATTGGGCGGGTTGAGGCTATTCTATAATGTAATAAATAGACTACATACATACTAATGGAAATACATAAAATACAGAAAAATAATACATTAGGTATTATAATACATACATAATTAAATTAAAAATAATTCAATTAAATAAAATGTTTCCTAAGTTCTTGATGTTCGAAATCATAATTGCGTTTATTAGACGTTCTTAGAACAGCTTAGGATAAATAGTGTAGGTACGCTGAACCACCTGATTGTCCGAAAAGAAAGATCATTCCGAGCTTCGGCAGACACACACAATGACATGGTATGTGTGTTTGGTCCGCTCTACCTACGAATGTAGTCGTTACATGAGCCATGTCTTGTATCTTACAATGCTCAATTATTTGACACCAGAGTTTGCGAGGTCTACAAGCAAGTTCCCTTAGAGTATAAATAGAATTTTTTCTGGGAGAGATAGAGTAGATACGCCTAATCGAGTATGAACCGTAAGCACGGATATGAACAGTCCGAATATCTTCAGCGCGTTCGTTTAGTATCTAATGGTTATCGGAGCTGATTGGTTTTTCCCGGTGAAAATAAGTAATTTAAAGGGAGCACATTTTGAAATGTGTAGTGCTAAGTTGCTAAGTTGCTAACATGACTTGAGGAACAAATCCAAAAAGAAAAATGTTATTGATTTCACCGCCCATACAACATCTGCTTACGCTTGACATAAAGGCAGCGGACCGATGCGCGTGCTCTATGTGTTATTTATTTTCTAAGCAAGTTCCATTGAATTTACGCTACGGGGGGGGCATCAATATCTCCTTTCTATGGTGGTACATGGTTTCTTAACAACATAAAACATTCTGTAACAAAGATAGTGCGATCTGGGTCACGCCCGGCTCGCCACAGAGTAAATATTTAATATGATTCTTGCGAGATCGGTGGAATGGTTTCGGCTACTCCTGTTGTCTCTAATTCCTTCTTGCCACTAAAGAAAAGCGTCACATTCATCGCGGCTATCCCACCCCCTATTATTTTATGAAAATTCTTAGCTAAGTGTTTGCGGATGTTTCGCGGAGATAGCGTAAAGATGATGAGGTGATGACTGATGAGTTACTGCACTTTTTTCAAATGCCTCTTTTTATAAACTAAATAATATTATTGTATCCGAATTAAAAAACCATATTATGTAACTACTGACTCTAAACTCAAAGTCAAAGCATTTATTTTTAACTTAAGGATATTTACATCGAGTTACATGTTATTTTCTGGCGAGTTCAAAAATTTGGCTGTCTTCTTTGGAGAAAACTCGCCGGAAGAAACTCCATAAACACTAAAATGAACCATTAAATACTTACTTAATTTATGACTATCTAGCCTATCTAGTAGGTGGAAGCGGGAGACAGGGTTTGTCTTTTAACTCTATCAGTCTCTATCACATATAATAATTGAATGTGTGAATGTGTGTGTGAATTGAAAACATGTATCACAGCCGGCACCCATAGTACGTTTTGATTACTACTCCATTTGGGCGCGACATTTTTTTTTTCCTTCATGATTAATTGCCTTAGGGATTTAAATAAATTAAATCAATGGTTAACTAATAGAAATCCCTTATGGGATAAGTCCGCCTTAGTCCTGTATATGTTATTTTCTATTTATTTATGTGCAATAAAGTGCTTACAAACAAATCAATGGTATTTTTCCGAACTAATGTGGTGCCGTCCAATCGCATTTGAGATTGATAACATTGCTTTTGTATTATCTTGTCTTTGTCCCCTTCAGGTAACAATTACCCTCCCTTCAGGTAACAACGCCCGTACCCGCCGACGGGGGCGCGGCCATAAACAAAATCAGAATTGATAATCAAAGACGGAGCCCCTCAGGCGTCGTCTCCTTCACCATGTTTTTCAATATCAACTCGCTAGGCCGTGGTCCGAGGCTCCCTCGAGCCGCCCCTAGACGCGTTGGTATATGACTTTTTTTTGGGGTAGAGTCTTCCGCTCCCCCGCAAGTCCGGTAAAGCTTGATCCGTCGTACTGTTTCGATACAATAAAAAAAAACTTGTCTTTGTCGCAATAAATGTTTTTTTTTTCTATAGCAGTAAACGCAACTGGTCTGATAAATCACCCTTCTATTTTAAATGTCATGTGTGAACTGTTGGTGTCAACGACACTTCTGATTTATTTTATGTGGGTATGGGGGAACTGGGAAGTGTGGGCTTAAACGGGAACAACCCGATCCATTTTAGACACGCCGCGCGCCGCCGGTCTGTTCTCCCTAAATGTAATAATGTGTCCAGGAAAATGAAATAAATTCCCGGGAGCCTAGGCTAGAACAACCTTAGAAACGTACCAAAATGGGCAAATCATACTAATACAAGTATTATAAAGAGGAAAGATCTGTATTTTTGTGTTTGTTTGTAATGAATAAACTCATAAAATCTGGACCGATTTCAAAAATTATTTCACCATTAGAAAGCTACATTCACCCTGAGTAACATAGGCTATTATTACCGCGGGAAAATGCCTCTTTCCCACGGGAAAAACAGTTAACGCGGGCGGAGCCGCGGCGGTAAGCTAGTCACTACATGTATAAAACAAAGTCGCTTTATGTCCCTATGTCCCTATGTCCCCATGTCCCTATGTATGCTTAAATCTTTATAACTACCTACGCAACGGATTTTGATGCAGTTTTTTTAATAGATAGAGTGATTCAAGAGGAAGGTTTATATGTATAATACATGCATAATATACTTAAGGATAAGCCACAATAACCATTTTCCCGTGCGGAGCCGGGGCGGGTCGCTATTACAATATAAGTCGTTGTTAAGGTTTCGTGCGTCGGAATAAAAAACTGAAGCCGTGTAGGATTAAGCTTGATTAAGCTTGTCTGTCAGACGGGAAGGGTAAAGTTTTTATTATGTCCTTCCCCAAGGTCTATTCTATCTCTGTACCAAGTTTCATCAAAATCGGTCCATTGGTTTTGGCGAGAAAGCGTGACAAACTGACAGAATTACTTTTGCATTTATTATAATACTGCCGTCATATCACAAAGGGCGCATCTGACGAATTTTCTCAAAATTTGTTAATTCACAAAGTATACTGGTGTTTTCATCAAATTTTGAGAAAACCTGTACCCCTACCATGAGTTGCTAACGTAACTTACGCGCTCGATATCGACTACGTAAACGTGCATTTAGTATGGAGAAATTTTACTTCAGATAACTGTCAATAGATGGCGTAGTTTTAATTCCATACTAAATGCACGTTTTACGTAGTCGATATCGAGCGCGTAAGTTACGTTAGCAACTCATGGTAGGGGTACTGTGCTCTTTTTAACCCCCGACAAAAAAGAGGGGAGTTATAAGTTTGACGTGTGTATCTGTATGTTTGTCTATCTGTCTATCTGTCTGTGGCATCGTAGCTCCTAAACGGATGCTCCGATTTTGATCTAGTTTTTTTTTGTTGCAAGGTGTCACAATCAAGTTGTTAGCTAGAATCAAGTAACGTTTTATAACGATAATACACGATTATGACACCTTGCAAACAAAAAAAAGAGATCAAAATCGGCGCATCAATTTAGGAGCTACGATACCACAGATAGACACAAGTCAAAGTTATATACGAGTATCACCCCTCTTTTTCGGTTGGGGTTAAAAATGTGAATTCTCCTCTCCTCTCCGCTTTGGTGGAAACCGAGACTAGCATTGCATCCAAGTCCGTGTTGTATAGTTATTCTGCAGTTAGCTAGTTAGTTAGTGGTAGGTAGTGAGCTCAAGGGGCGCTATCGATCCAGCTCAGCTGTGTGCGGAGCCCCAAGGTCACCGTTCGCAACTGTCTGTACTTCGCGTATAGGCTAGGCTATAAATATATCAGCGGCAGGTATAGCCAGGAATTGTGGTTAATTGTATTTATTTATTTTGCTGTCACAGGTTATACAAGTTGTTATCAATACATAGCATAGGAGTACATGACAATGTGACGCCCTGCAAGGGCACGGCAAACAGAAAGACATATAATTGTCATTATTACTTACAAAATTAGATTAAACTAAATATTACTACACTATTTATGTATAATTTTTGCGTTACATTTCGTTTATCTCTTCACCAACCTCAAACTTTCTACTTATTTACTACTTATTGTGGTTAATAGTGGCTAGGGCCGTTGACTTCCATTCGGAAGTTTGCGGGTTCGAACCTCGGCACGTACCAATTTGTTTTCGATTTTCGAATTCATATGTACTGTAGCCGCACATGCGGCTGGACATGTTGACCTTGAGAGCGCCCGTATTCCTTAGTGCTAGGGACGAATTTCATAATGCGATTGTCCAACCGCATGTGCTGGCTTCCGTACGTTTATTCGACGCTCTTACGGTGAAGGAAAACATCGTGAGGAAACCTGCACACACCTGCGAAGAAATTCAAGGGTTGTGTGTTCGTGACCAACCCGCACTGGGCCAGCGTGGTCGACTAAGGCCTATTCACCCTGGTTTCAGGGTAGGCTCGAGCCCCTCGGTGGGGGCCCCATGCATGAGCTGTTAATGATGATGAATGATGATTGATTTAGTCATACACTAGCTATCTGCCCGCGGCTACGCCCGCGTTGTTTTCTTGGGCTTCCCATAGCACAGCAATTCTTGGTTTGGGGGCCAGGAACACAGTATGTTACTATTTTTGAAAATAAACTTACTTTTTGTTTGTTTGTTTTTCGACTTTTCCGTAGTAATTTTTAATTACCCCACAAAAACCCTTTAATTTTCCGCGATCAAAAGTATCCAAGACGTTGACTGGGGATGTAAGGTACCACCACCGTGCAAAATTTCATCCAAATCGGTCAAACAGTTTCGGAGTTAAGCCCGTACAATGTGCTAAGCCGTGTGAGTTACTATAGTTTTTTAACTATCCCACGGGAACTTTTAATTTTCCCGGTATTAAATAAAAGTATCTAAGGTGTTCACCAGGGATATAAGGTACGGCCTTGCAAAATTTCATTCAAATCGGTCTAACAGTTTTGAGATTAGCCCGTACAAACGGACAAACAGAGAAACAAAAAATAAATAATAACATCTGGATATGTTCTATATCGCTTCTTACATCCCCCTGACTCGGTTTTTATAATTTTATTTATATGTACAGATTTTCGACCTCTACGGTTTTCTTATGTATAGATAAGCGTTACAGACCCTTTCGCGAATGCGCGATCATCGCAAGTTCGCGCGAATTTAACTCGTACGAACGCGCGATCAAACATATTGAAGTCGAATATGTATGTGTCCTAATAGACGATCGCGCGATAGAACTATTTCTTCATACATTTCACAATCGCGCGATGATCGCGTAATCGCGTTCTATTCCAGAGTGTCAAACAGCTGACCTATACATATGTGGAGGCAAAGGGAAGATCTTCCGCCGAGCATGGTGGTGAGCCCGGGGACCGCGGTCCAACTAACTGTACTTCGTTGGAACTTGTATTTATTCAATGTCTTGAGAAAACTTCGATAGCGCGTTTCAGGCTTCGGCTTCTGATTGGTTGCTCTTCTAATGACGTATGTGACGTAGGCATTGTTTACAACATGTGCAATCGGATGCTCTTTGCAGTGTCAGCTTTATGTAGCGCGCGCGGTATTCGCTGACTCAGGCGCGCCGCTACACATACATTGTTACTATTTTTACTGTTGTTATTACAATTTGGGATATTTTTGGAAAATGAGTTCAGATATTGTTTTTTTTTTCATACATATTCCCTATATCACCGCGGCATCGGGCTGTGATTGCGACATCTAACCCCAAATATATATCCCAGCAGACAGTCAACAGTCAATATTGACCTTATCTCCTGCCAAATCAAACTTACTTTTGTTACCGTCTCCCTCTTTCATTGCTTTTCGTTGAATTCTATTATGTACCTAGTTTTATTTATATTCTTAGAATCGTAAAGCTTTTCTACGTCGGGTCTTCCCTTTATAGGTACCTAAAGATCTCACCGTAAGATGTTGCTTGCTATTTATTACGACGATAAAGATTTCATTTATTCTAAACTAGCTTCCCGCCGCGTAGACAGTTTTTGCCACAGAACATTTAAAAGAGGATTTTTTTTTAAGAGTAAAATTTGAAAGAAAAACGAGACCTCCAGACTGCCATATAAAACTTCGTCCACCAGTTTCTACGGTGAATTGTAAAATTAAAATCACAGAATCAAAATGTATAAAACAATTTAAATAATATTGTTCAAAGCTTCAACTGTAAATAAATAAATATGTCCTTTGCAATCATAACAGTAAACAGATATTCTTAAAAGTTAAAACATTAATTTTCGTTCATAGAATAGAAACGAATTAATTACGACCGACGCTGTTTGTTTGTTGGTTGATTGATTGATTGATTGTTTTTATCTGATCCGTTCACCATCAATGAAGATGTGACGGAAGCAAAAAATTTCAGTTGTTATTCAAAATAGCGCCCGTTGGTTGAGCGACGTTCGATGCCTTCAAACCGAATGGACACACCGTTACCGAGTTGTAATAACTAACAGCGCCATCTGTTGTAGGGAATGCGCAACTACAAATGGAAAATTTCTGAGCCATGGGGGTAGTACCATGGTCTAAGAAAACAAGGTCTAACAAGATGACCACGTGACTGACACAAGCCTACGTTATTTTGCGCTTTTCATCCTTGTCTATTACACGCATTCGACAAGGATGAATAGGCAAAATGACGTAGGTGACGTAGGCTCGTGTCTGTCACGTGGTCTTCTTGTTAGACCTTGTTTTCTTGGACAATGGGGTAGTACTAATTGTTTTCTTCTGTGACCTTGGTGTAATAAATAATTATGTGACCTTTTTGCGGCAGCCTCATAGTTAAGAAAAAATAAAAATAAAATGCATTTATTTCTTACAGTTAACGTTTAAAGTTATTTTTCTCTTTGGTTAACGTTTAATAATAATAAATAATCCGAAAATAATAATAAAAAATATTGAGATTCTAATTATTTAATAAAATTATTTTAATTTAATATTTTAATTGGGTTACACAGAGCGACAGAGTATCTGGATGGGTCAAGAAAACAGAATAGAAAATGTACATTATGTACTATCAGCAAAATTGCTGCAAAGGGATAATATTGTGTGCAGTAAGTTCGAGACAAAGTATGCTAGGTTCCGCCGTGCTGTTTTTTTTTCGTCGTAAACTTTATATTATTGAGTACTAGCGACCCGCCCCGGCTCCGCACGGGAAAATGGTTATTGTGGGTTATCCTTAAGTATATTATGTATGTATTATACATATAAACCTTCCTCTTGAATCCCTCTTTCTACTAAAAAAACCGCATCAAAATCCGTTGCGTAGTTTTAAAGATTTAAGCATACAAAGGGACATAGATGGGGACATAGGGACAGAGAAAGCGACTTTGTTTTATAATAAGTAGTGATTGACATACTCAACTATAAACATTCTTTTTTGAGTCTTCGTTTGTTCAGAAATATACTTTAAATCAAGACTATAACAAAAAGACGGGATAGAGAAGATCGTCGCGTGCAATTAGAATATTTCCAAACTGGGCTAGCGGGAACTTTGCTGATAACACCTAATCTTACAGTGGGTTCTTGACCTATCTTTGTGAGGGAGGTTGATTGATTAGGAGGGAGGGGGAGAGCTGAATGTTCGAAGTTTTAATAATCTAATGAAAAGGAATATTTGACGTCGTCGTCTCATTAGATTGTTTGTCTGACTGAATCACACATCTGGCTCAGTGTTTCAGAAGGCACGTAAAATTGTTTGTCCTAATTACTATCCACCTAGGTAAAAAACCATCCCTCATTAGAAAGTTTATAAGGTTGAATCATACATCTGGTTGTCCGAAAAGTAAGCTTTTTTAGTGTTTCGGCAGGCACGTAAATCCGTCTGTTCGGCTACTACCTATCTAGTATTAGGTAAAATAATCTCTCATTATATAATTCGTCAGGCTGAATCAGCTGATAGTTCGAAAAGAAAGTTTTTTACGTGCTCCGGAAGACACTTTAAACCATATGACCTCGGCTTTAGTAAGGGAAAAATCGAAAATTTTCCACTGCAATATTGGCAAGCCGTTTTATGTAAAACATAAGTACAGCTGTGCACGAGGCAACGAGGTCTGCACACGTAACCAGGGGGTGCCAGGGGGCTGCTCACCCGGTCAAGGTTAGCGGGGGAGGGGGGATACTGGAATGTGGGGCGAGTTGGGAGCGGTAACAATGACAAAAAGATGGAAACATTTACTTTAATGGGACTGCTTTTAGATATTTTCTTGGAAACTAATTTTATTTATAACAATAAGAGGAGTACTGTACAAAAGCTGTTATCTTGTGGAGTTTCTTCGATATTTACTTCTTCAGCAGTGCATACATCGCGTGAACCTGCCAATTAAATATCGCATTGCCTATTTGTTAAATTATTGTTTGTTCATTTAAAAGTGATTGAGACGAAAGCCAGCCTTTTAGCAAAGCTTTTTAATTTCTGACGTCATTAAATGTTTTAACACTTTTAACCTATGAAATTCAGTTTGAGTTTGAATTATGACCTACCGGGGTATCATGAGGTTTTATAAGTGACAAGACAAAGTTTTCGTCTTGTCTATGTCGTCGGCATTTTGTATGATTTCGCCGTTTACATACGGCGTCGGCAATTTATAAACGCTCGCTGTAATGTAAAATGCCGAAGGCAAAATGTATAGGGTTGGCACAAAAAGGTTTTGAATAGGTCCGCACTCAGTTTTAGCTAAGTCCGTATTGCTAGCTGAAAAATAATGATGCACCTGTATATAATGGGGCGAAGCCCCCCCATTTCTGAAGTGGTATTCTAAGCCCTTATAGATTTTTCAACCCGATTACAAAAAGGTTACTGGCTTTGATAATAGTAGCCAGGGCGTCAACCGAAGCGGGGGGACGGGGGGGCTCAGCCACCCAAAAGAGGGGGCTCGGGGGGCGCAGCCCCCCGCTAAAAAAAAACAAATCTCTACACAGAATTAAATCGATTGGTTAGGTTAGGTTAGACTGATGTCAATAACAGAGCGGAGGGAGCCGAGCGAGCGGAGCGAGCGTACCGCGGCAGCGGTCGGCGACCGCCGGAGAATTACATTTTTCAAAGTTGATTTTTGTGCCAACCCTATACATTTTGTCTTCGGCATTTTACATTACAGCGAGCGTTTATAAATTGCCGACGCTTTATGTAAACGGCGGAATCGTACAAAAAGCCTGCGACATCTATACTCTCATTTTTTAGGGCAAATTTCAATATTTTGACGGTTAAGTCTATATCTTGTCGCATCGTACAATTGGAAATAAGCCTGTTCTCTCTTGGGTGACTCGTTCATGGGGTAAATTCAGACACTTTCATGGTGATTTAAAAAGACATGACAGACACTTATTTTCTTTTGGCTTGGACCACAAAAGCTGTTGCGCAGTAATCCCCCCACCCTCGTATTTGGGTGATTTGGGGTGACTGGGGTAACTCATTCATGGGGGTAAATCAGACTGAACCGGCGCTAAACTAATGATGGGGTCAAAAAGTCAAATCTACCCTTCTTTTGGCGACTTAATTTGTTATTCTCTAATTCTACGCAATGCGCTTAGCTAAGTCATGTTAGTGCTAACCTTGGCTACTTTTAAGGGGTTTTGTACAAGGGTTAAGAAAATCATATATTAAATAAATAATATGATAGACATAGATGATAAATGATAAAATCGTGTTTTGAAAATCGCCCAGTAATCAATTGATTTCATAAATTCAGTATCTTAAATAAATAAAAATATATATTCGTGGACTGGGGACATCTCACACACGGCCATCTGACCCCTGCCTAGGCAGAGCCTATTCTATGGGTGTCAGACAGCTGATATACATACATGTATATAAAACACACCTACTTGTATAAATATGCAACAAGAGATCACACTTACAAATACAGAATACATCTGTAAATGCTTTTATTTATTTTGAGAATTAGGAAACATCTTGGCCTGCAGTGGTTATACTCGTAATTTTAAAACAATGGGTCTTATTGGCCTATTGTTGTGACAGCTAATGGTTTTGTGTTATAACGGATTTATAACAGATCAAAGTGTTGGACATATTCCAATCTCAAATCATACGCAATTTATGATAGTAGTATCAGCTATCGTCAACGAAAATAGTTTGGTTTGGAAATTAAATCTTTGATATTAAATTAGAACTAGACTCAAACTAGGTTACCATAATAATAGTGGAAAAGAGGAAAGTACAAAAGATGCGATTCTGTGGAGTTTCTTCGGCGGGTTCTTCTCCACAGCAGCGCACACATTGCGCGAACCTGCCAGTTATGTTCAAATTAATATGGCATCGCCTCTTTAAACAAGAGTTTATTCTTCATTAGTGCGAGACGAGACACTTGGACAGAGCAACACTTGATAACTTCATTAGAATTTCACGTCGTAAAGTCATTTGTGTAGTCTTATTTCGAATAAAACAATATAAATTTTGATATTTTTGAGCTGGGAGGTTCTGGTCTCCTCATTTTCGTTTCAAATAGAAGTGCCCAACAAGCTTCATTGAGTGGGGTAGACTAAATTAATGTTTCCAATAAAGGGCCCGAGCCTACCCTAAATCGGGGTGAACAGGCCTTAGTAGATTATGCTGGCCCAGTCACCAGTGTGGATTGGTCCAACACAATCTTCAAACTGCCTCGCAGGTTTCCTCCTGATGTTTTCCTTCGCTTAAGTCGATTAAACGTACATTATGAATTTCTAAAATTAAATATATTAATAGTAAAAAAGCTTTTTTAAACCAAGTTTTTATTTAAATGCTCTCTAAAAAGATAATAAATAAATTTTGGTATTCTGAAACCTATTAATTTTTCATATTAAAAAGCTTGTCGCTAGATAAAGAAACTTAATTTGAAAAATTTAATTTTCGTAATTAATAACATTCAATTTTCCCCTGGCACAAAACCGTTAATTGCTCCTTTCAACAACTAGAAAAGAGCTGATAATCTTCAAATGACTGAAGATATTTTCTTGGACCATAGCTAAGAACACTCTCGATTGTGACACCTTGCAAATAAAAAAAAACAAGATCAAAATCGGAGCATCCGTTTAGGAGCTACAATGCCACAGACAGACAGACACACACATCAAACTTACAACAGCCCTCTTTTTCGTCGGGGGTTAAAACCATCTCTCTTTAGCGAAAGTGTCAAGCTGAATTACATCATCTGGTGATCCGAAAAGAAGAAAGCTTTTTCAGTGCTTCGGAAGGCACGTAAATCCGTCTGTTCCGGCTACTACCTACCTGGTATTTATTTTTTATTGACTTATGCTTGTGTCGAAAAGGTACGACCAATCAAGCTTCACCGGACTTGCGAGGGAGCGAAAGACTCTACCCCAAACATACCTGGTATTAGGAAAAATAATCACACATTAGATAGTTCGTCAGGCTGTTAGTTCAAAAAGAAAGTTTTGTCGAGGATTAATAACCAAAGAGAAAAATATAATTATGCTCGGTTTAGATTGACTTTGGATCCAAGCGTCAGCGACACCGACGACGCTGCGCCAAAAAAATAATAATGGACTTACGGTAATGGATTTAAGAATGAATTTACTCAAAAGTGAGTTGCCGCGACGACACAGACGCCGGGAACGCCGCGTCACTGTCGCCACAAAACCGATGCCTCCAAAGTCCACCTTATATTATATCACATTAGAGTCCAACAATCTTTTTCGTGTCGCTGACGCTTGCTTCCGAAGTCCACCTTTACGGTACGTGCCGGCCGAGGCTTCAATCCGCGAACACCCGAATGAAAACAACGGCTCTAGCCACTGGGCCACCGACGCTCGATCTTATCACTGATTATTGCTCAGCATGTGCTCAACACTAGGGCTGCATACCAGCTCGGTTGTAGACCCTTGGCTGAACGCCAGCGTTTGTGAAATACTATTACTACTACGACTATTTCCAATCCCTTTGGCATAATAGATAAAATAACGTAACATATAAACACGTCCTTTGCCCGTAAGGGCGAAAACAAAAACATATTCATCATCATCATCCTGTAGACGTCCACTGCTGGACAAAGGCCTTTCAAAATTCAAAAATGTTTTATTCATCACTAGCGACCGGGAAAATGGTTATTGTGGGTTATCCTTAAGTATATTATGCATGTATTATACATATAAACCTTCCTCTTGAATCACTCTATCTATTAAAAAAAACCGCATCAAAATCCGTGGCGTAGTTTTAAATATTTAAGCATACATAGGGACATAGGGACATAGGGACAAAGAAAGCGACTTTGTTTTATACTATGTTCATCATTGGTTTCTTAAAAAACACTTAATGACGTCATATAAAAAGCTAAAAAGATTTACTCAAACCAAGTGCGAGTCGGACTCGCCCATGAAGGGTTCCGTATCAGCAAGTAACATAATATAAAAGTTCTTGTAGTTCGTTGTAACTTTTATCGATGTTTTAATAATAGTGAAAGGGAAATTGCGGTTTACGATTTATGACGTATTAAAAAAACTACTTACCTACTAGATTTCGTTCAAACCAATTTTCGGTGGAAGTTTGCATGGTAATGTAGTATGGTATGTATGTAGTAATGGTATGTAGTTTTATCATTCTGTTATTTTAGAAGTTAGAGGGGGATGCGATAAAAGAGGCGATGCGATATCAGCAAGGATCCTCCCCCAAGGATCTCCACTCCACAATGGTCCTACGCAAAACACATTATTTTCGGACAATCAGAACTAGGGCTCAAGCCTACCCTGATATCAGGGTGAATAAGTCTTAGGGGACCACTCTGGCCCAGTGCGGTTGGTCAACACGACCTTTGAATGACTTCGTAGCCCCTCTAACACGGTTCACGCGTGAAAGAGGTAATTTTGTCGTGCGTATTCTCTTATCCTATTGGAGGATATTTCAATATGGCGGGTTTTTCGACAGTTAAATGTGCGACAAACTTTTGTTATAGCTCTGCAGCTGAGCTGGTGTGTGCAGGTTTCCTCACGATGTTTTCCTTCACCGTAAGAGCGTTGAAAATAGGTTATAGGTAGATGATAATCTTCAACAAGCGGCGTCTGTTTTACGGACTTTGCGCAACTAGAGTATGAGTAGTATATTGTTATGAAGTCGCTCTTTGACCTTTACTTGTGTTACCTAGCTTGCTAGTTGCTACTTGCTATGTAATGTACTATAGTATAGTTACCTATTCAATTAATAGTCATGCTAAAGTATTAACATTCATACGTTTATGCTTCTTTGCTTGTCGTGTCGTGTGGGTATATCGAGGTTAACCTACCTCACAAACCCGCGTTTAAAAATAAATTAATGGTAATAATAATATATTTAATTAAACAAGCTTTTATTTAAATACTCTAGAGCGATGAAAATAAACAGTTTAATCATACCCATTAGTATTACATAACTAGCTTTCAAACATCCATCCATTCCCACTTTCGCGTTTATAATATTAGCAGGAAGGATTTGAGTAAGTCATGAAAGCTTATTTTATTTATTTATTTATAAGGCACACCAACAAAAAATGTTATCTTAATTAACAACAAAAACTTAAATAATTACACTTCTGATACTTGTACGACTTGTCAGTATCGGGTTTGCACAACATTTATAACTCGACGTCGAAAAGTGATTTGTAAAATCTTACCTCGAATAAAATCTTTTTGAATTTTGAATAACACTACTTATCGCGAACTTTTTATGTTTTCAATACAAAATTTTGTGAATCTAGCGATAAGTAAGCTTTTATATCTTAAACATATAAATAAAAATGTGTAATGTGTAAATTAGTAACTAAAGAAACTACGCAAGTAAATATTTTACTATTTTAAATCAAAGCAATTGGGCCCGAATCTACGTGTTACGCTCTAACTTAAATTTAAAACTATAATATTATGTTCCTTTCACGTTCTTTACAACGAACTGACTGTCCCTTGACAGGTGATTGTCAACTTTTTAGAGAGTCAAACATCGATTTTACGCGTAGTTCGCACTAGTTTAGCAGGCATGCGAAAACATCCCACATAAATTAAGCTGTTTTGACAGCTGCGCTGCTTATTTTAAATATCATTCATTTAAAATTTGATTTATTCACCTCCCATCCTTTACGATTCCCATATTATTATGAATGAAAAAGACCAAGAAGTTAAATTTAAGAGATTTGTCCTTCCCCAAGGTCTTTGGTTTGTACCAAGTTTCATTAAAATCGGTTTAGTAGTTTCGGAGCCTATTCAATGCAAACAAACAATCAACCACATATTTTTCTAATTTTAAGTGCTAACTAACGTGTGTTATCGTTTATACAAAAGTAATACTAAATAAAACATGGCGATGTGTGGGCGCATGTACGAGTATGTTGCAATGCCCTCAATCCGCACGGACAATATGCGGTCAGACGCACGCCTATCTGACCACGCGCTTTGCGATTCTATCTCTTATTCAATGGATATAAGAACGCTGTACAGTCACAAACTAATCAGCTTAAGTCGCTTTTGACTGTACTTACTATTATGTGAAGTTTATAGTGATGGCGTGTTTGTAAATACTAGTAACGCAATTCAATTGGTGGATCAGTCTTATTGTAAATCCTTCTGATGTTGAAAGCTTCGGACAATGACATTGGACATTTTGGACTTTAGTCAGTCTGAAAATTAGACATTTTGTAACGACTGGACATTTTACTGATCTGACATTGGAGCCGATTATAGCTAAGGTAGCAGCTCTAAGACGTCAATTACGGTACGTTCAAAGCTTATTTCTTTACACCTACAGACGGTAAGAATCAGAATATAATGGAGAATTATCAAAGAGCTTGTAAAATCTGAGCGCGCGTCTTTAGAATTATGTAGCCACTGGCTGTCTACCCGCGGCTACGCCCGCGTTGTTTTTCGACTGTTCTGTAGTAATTTTTAACTATGACACGGGAACTCTTTTATTTTCCGCGATTAAAAGTATCCAAGATGTTGACCGGGGATATAAGGTACCACCATGCAAAATTTTATTCAAATCAGTCCAACAGTTTCGGAGATTAGCCCGTACAAACAAACAGAGTAACAAAAAAATCCTGAATAAGTTCTATATCACTTCTTACATCCCTCTGACTCGGTATTTAGAATTTTTTTCTATGTATAGATTTTCAAACTCTACTACAGTTTAATTAATATAGATAATTTGCAACAATATGTCTGTATTACGTAAAGTAATTTAATGCCCAACTCAGGTCTGCAATCAAAACGGATCGCTTGTTCAAATATTGGGGCTGGATGACGTATGACGCGGTGATGCGGTCGCTGACTGATCCAGCTCTTTGTGACTCAGAGCACAGTCGTGATGACAATTAATAAAGTGTCTGCATGTCTCCGCTTCTTAATTGTCTGGTCAAAACATGCCTCAAGGGAAGGCTATATGTATAAGGAAGATTTTTTTTGGGTAGACCGTACTTTAATTTAAATTCAAAATTGTTTTATTCATTACTAGTTTTCTCCGCCCGCGTTAACAGTTTCTCCCGTAGGAATGAGGCGTTTTCACGCGGTAAAAGGTAGCTTATGTTTATGAGGGTGAATGTAGCTTTTTACTGGTGAAAGAATTTCTGAAATCGGTTTCAGTACTTTTTGAGTTCATTCATTACAAACATACACACACACACAAAATAAATCTTTCTTCTTTATAATATTAGTACGATTAGTATGATATAATTATGATATGATATAATAGGCTCCCTTAGGCCCAGCGCACACCAGGAGAGGCGCGGCGAAGATACTGAGAACGTATCAATTAAAACTAAACCTTAAATATTTTGACATACGGTTGAAAACGGCATGCCAAAATCGAGTAGCGCGCGGCGCGTCGAAGCTGCCACGAGAGCCGGCGCGAGACCGCGCGCGGCGCCGTATGTCAAAATATTTAAGGTTTAGTTTTAATTGATACGTTCTCAGTATCTTCGCCGCGCCTCTCCTGGTGTGCGCTGGGCCTTGAACACTAAATGACGTCATATCAAAAGTTAAAACTCTACCGCTTACTCTACTGATTCGCACTTCGCCTTCAATTTGTTTGCAGTCTCAAATCTCTGATTTTATTTATGCGTTCCAAAATTGAAGTGACAGTTGAAGGCTGATCCAATTGAGGTCGTTGACTTGACTGACTCTTGCGCATTCATTCGTTTCGGCAAAGATTTGTGGTTTCGTCACGGGTTTATTTTGACAGACGAACAATCATATTCCAATCAATAATAGCTCTTTTTTTTTTTATTTACCTTTGCTTGTGTCGAAAAGGTACGACCAATCAAGCTTCACCGGACTTGCGGGGGAACGGAAGACTACCCCAAAAAAAAGTCATATACCAACGCGTCTAGGGGCGGCTCAAGGGAGCCTCGGACCACGGCCTAGCGCGTTGATATTGAAAAACATCGTGAAGGAGACGACGCCTGAGGGGCTCCGTCTCTGATTTTCAATTTTGATTTTGGTTCTGGCCGCGCCCCCGCCGGCGGGTGCGGGCGTTGTTACCTGAAGGGTAAATAATAGCTCATTATATGTCCCCATCGAGAGGCTCGAGTCTACCCTGAAATCAGGGTAAATAGGCCTTAGTCGACCACGCTGGTCCACTGCTGCCACTGCTTCGTAAAGGTTTCACGTGAATCAAATTTCCCACCTCAGTTAACGACGTGGCTGCCAGCACGTCATAATTTTCCCAAAAAAGGAATCATTATTCTTATTTTACCCTTTCTCTGCCGAATATAACGAGGGGTGGAAACCGGTCAGAAAATAAGGGTGTCTATTATAACCCCATCCTTTAGGAGTGGTTCTTCCGGGTCAGTGAAGCGATGGGTCAATTAGGGACCTATTTGTAACACTCATATTGCCTTATCTGTAAGGTAAAACTTGTTCAGATGTTGCTATTGGTCTATTGGTACTTTAAATTAAGTCTGACTAGAGAAATATAACACCTACTCTGGGGGCGCCACGTGCATATTTTTATGTTTATGACAACAATTTTTATTATACAGTTTCATTGAAGTTCCGCAATAATGCGAAGTTTTTTTTACTTTTACCTTATCTCATTAATGCCGCCTATTGACTTTACATGTTCATGTTTTGTAACAAAATCGAATCCGCTCTGCATTCGGTAGACTTTTTATATATTTATTAGTACGTTCAAACTAAACTTACAAAATAGGTGAACATTACCATTACCCATCATGCCACCACATAACCTATTGATTTCTTAACGACTATCCTCCGAGAACTCCTTAGCAACACTGGCAACACCCACCCACTATATCCTCTAAAAATTTCTAGCTCATGATGTTACCAGACTCTATTGCCAATCAATTTTGTAATCTATGACGTCCAGCCGCACGCACGCACAAATTCTAAATTAAAAATTCCTACAGAAAAATCTGTGAAAATGTGACCTGAAGAAAGCGTCTCGTAATCCAAAACGATTTAGGAGTCAATTTAAAAATGGAACAATGAAAGTCCAAACGCTGGCTGGAACGAGGCCCGCTCCCGAGGATCCGCCTCGGTCCACCGCCTACTACTACGCAGACTTAGAACGGCTAAAACGAAAAGAGCCAATCACAGAGCAGGAAAATCACGTCACCCCGCCATCGCCCCCGCGATTGGACGATCGCAAAACAACCAATGACGTAGTGGACGACGTGCCAATCAGAGAAGTGCCGCCGCTAAGAGACCGCCAATGGAGTCTTCCGGAATACCACACTCCAGAAAACTCGAGGAAAGAGGAGACCTATTCAACAGCAGGGACTTTTCCCATGCCAGAGCCGAGAGAGAAAGAACCGTTGTTGGCGGAGTTAGAAGTTGTCGGTCGTCTCCCTCTAACTCAGCTGGAGACGAGCGCTGGAGTGAGACGGAGTAGGAGTTGGTATTTGTGTTGTCCAAATGTTCCTGAAGAGGAGATATCGAGGGAAAGTTCGTGGAGGTATTCCAGTTTGAGGCCAGTCACTGCGCCGCCAGCCGCTGGACAAAATGGACTGGCTCTGGTGAGTTTAGAAGCGGTTTTTGGAAGGTTAGGTTTGGTAACTGAAAGGTCATTACGTAACCCTCGAAAATATACAGACCAGTGTTGTTGCGATAGAGCTAAACTATCAACAGTATCGTGTCATGCGTGATGCATCCACAACCTTGAAAAATAGTCACAAATGACCATGCCTGCCTGCCTTGTATGGCATGTAAAATAGCCCTGATATTCAATCATGTTGGTGGTAGTTGTACGATGAGTCTGCAGTGGGTCATAACTTATAGATACTTTGATGAGAGTTCCGCTGTCTCTTTCTCTCTACTAACTTGTACTACTCCATTTAACAGTCTCCATCTTTGTCTGCAGGTAGCGACAGCCAGCAGCGGGAGCGACGATGCAGCGGCTTTACGCTCTGAACGCGACGCTCTCGCCCGCGCTCTAGCGGCTGAGAGGGCACGGGCAGCCGCTGCGGCCAGGGCCCACGACGCGAGGCTGGCGGAGCTACACGGAGTCATCGCTGAGCTGGTCCGGAGGAGGGCGGCGGATAAGCATGCAGCTGCTATTCCTGAGGAAGAGGTGTCAGGTACGGGAAACATCATTGTTAGGCCCGGACTCCACCAAAGCGGAGAGGAGAAGAGATTTCTCATTTTTCTATAGAATCTTGTACTGCGCGCGAGCTAAGACGGCTTACAGATGGTTTATCTCACTAGTGTAGGCGAGCTATACTTGTGTGTGCTTTGTGTGTACACCAGGGCTTCAAACTGGTATCTTGAAGACCCCAAAATAAAGGTTTTTAACCTAGTATTTGCATTACGCTCTTTGCTCGGAGCGAAACGTCGCGTCGTTTTGGTTTTGAACAGTTATCGCCGCTGGTAATACCTGGTTAATTCCGCGAGTATAGCGAGCGCATTTATGCTGTCTCATTCAGACAAAAGCTATTCGGAGGAGCGAGCCAAATTAGTTTTACCGGTTAATTTAACGAAAACCAAAATCATTTAGCTCTTTAGGCAAAACCAGAAATAATTTGGGTTCCGGTAGAAGAAACCGCAACGATAACGCATTCTTGTTCAATGTATGGAGATGCGAAATACCTGGTTCGAAATGTTTACCAGGTAAACAAGCCCTGGTGTGCACATTGTGTTTGTACCCATTCTCCTTTAGCGCACTTTATCAAAATAAATGTTGTTTCAGACGAATGTGAATCCACAACGCAACCGGCTGGTGAACTTGACAATGATGCAGACAGGTCGCGGACAGAACAGGTGCGTACAAACAAACTTCAGTAATCAAGCAGACCTGGTTCACGTACTTCAGTGAGCAAGCAGACTTGGTTCATTGCTTAGATTTTAAATGCCAGAGGCCGAAGAGACTAGCGTCTTTTGAGCGTCGTCTATGTGCGTCGCGTATACAATCATCCGCGTCCGTCTTTTGTTTCACTCGCCTTGCTGCCTATGATTGTATGCGTAACGCACGACTACGACGCTTGGAAGTCGCTAGTCTAGGTCAGAGGTCTCTTAATGAGAAGAGGTCTCTTAAGATGATGCTAGTAAGCTTAAGTTAATGACTGAATCTCGTGACATATTGTGCAGTTTCGGTAATTTGTATAGACTTTCTTGTTCCACATCTAGATGAGATGTATCTTCTGTGACTGAAGTTAAATGTGGCATTTCCTTCCAACCCAGAACGACACATCTTCGGCGCTCAGTCCGACAGAACTGCCTACTCCTCAGGAGAAGGTGGACGTCCAGGATCTACCCGAAGACACCACGGACACCAGCACTCAGGAACACCTCAGGTATACCTTGACATTCTAAGACAAATCTAACAATGTTAAAGCCGCACTACACTCTCCACAAAACTAGACGAGACATGGCCAATACGAGGGACGCAGTTATGCGCAAGAGTGAGCGCGGTGTATTTGCATCTCATTCTAACGCATAACCGCGTCCCTTTCGGCTCTCGGGTTTTGTCGAGAGTGTAGAGCCGGCTTTATTCGTACTTATCGTGTTGGTTTCGAGGTTAACCTACCTCACAAACCCTGGTGTCAGAATCATTGAGCCGCCTATGGCTTCTGACATAGCTCATGTAACGACTACATCCGTAGATAGTAGCCGGGACCAACGGCTTTACGTGCCTTCTGAAGCACGGAATCATCTTTCTTTTCGGACAATCAGGTGATTCAGCCTGCAATGTCCTAACCAAACTGGGGAAAGTCTCACAAAGTGATATTTGTTGACCAACCCGTACTGGCCCAGCAAGTTCGACTAAGGCCTATTCTATTGATTTCAGGGTACATATGTCGTGGCCGCATCGTAGAATTGCCCATTTCATGAAATGATCGGCCATTTAATGAAATGGTTGCATTTCATGAAATATTTCACTGTCCATTGGCCACATCATGATGTGCCCAGACCAGATCAATGATAAGAAATCGTTTGACGATAGGGCCAGCTGGACGCACTGCTATTTCATGAAATAATCAATCTTAATCGATCATATCGTGGAATTGTTTCATTGACTACCGGTAGAGGCGCTGTAAGCGCCTAAGCGCTTTGTTTGTGTCAAGATGGCAGCCCTTGTAATCGAAGTTACCTATATTTTTTATAAATAATATAAGAGTTACCTAATTAGTAAGTATACGATTAAGACTAGGGATGCCTCGATACGCCTTTTTACCGATACGATACCGATACCGATACTCTTAGAAAAATATCGGCGATACTGATACCGATACCGATACGCTTATTGAATTCAAAAGGGAAGGTAGAATAAATAAAACACAAATTAATTAGTAGTTTTAGTAATCAAAATTAACATTTATAGGATTTTTATTTAAAAAACAAAGTATTCTTAAGTTTTGCGGGCAAAGGCGATTTCGCAAGTCTGTTTGAATAAGACCTGCGGTGGAAAATAGTCTCTCGATGCGACAGAACTCATTGGAAACTAAAGTACTTCTGCGCAATTTTTTTCAAGTTTGGGTATAAGAACGTCATGGCGCCAGAAAACGAACGACGAAAGTATCGTTGAATCTGCCATAAAAATATCGCCGATACCGATATATCGGCAAACCCGAAGTATCGCCGATATATCGGTATCGGTATCGGTATCGGATGCATCCCTAATTAAGACTCAGGTAAAGAAACATTCCTACCAAAAACTTGAGATACCTATAAAACTCTAGTGCGCGCCAAAGATGTCACGTGTGGTTCAGTGCGTGTGAGCGCGTCCGTCCATGTGCCTTTTTAGATTAAGTAAGTTTGTTATACTTATTTTAAAATTATTTTAATATTCCATAGTAAATTTAAACAACTAAAAATAAACAAGTACGTAACAAAATTGTTCTGAGTTTTCATTAAATATTTTATGGTTACCCTATTTTCACGATATGGTCAAACGTGGGTGACCAAATCGCTAAACGTTTGTCGTTTAATGATTTGGTTACCATTAGTTGGCCACTTCATGAAACGTGAACACTTCACGAAATGGTCAACCATTTCATGAAATGATCAATTCAGCGATTTGGCCACGACACATACATAAGCTGGTAACGACATGTTCATGTACAAATTTAAACTCATAAGTAATTTATTCACCAAAGGGCAAAGGGTTTTTATAACACCTAACTAATTAATTTTCGGCG
Source organism: Teleiodes luculella (assembly GCA_948473455.1). Classification (NCBI taxonomy): domain Eukaryota; kingdom Metazoa; phylum Arthropoda; class Insecta; order Lepidoptera; family Gelechiidae; genus Teleiodes; species Teleiodes luculella. The sequence continues at coordinate 1,502,088 of OX419609.1, read as the reverse complement.
CCAATTTATAGGTTTTTTTAAAATTTAAAACTCCGAATAGGTTTTTAAAATTAAGGGTTTTAAGTATAACGCTTACAATTTGTTTTATATGTAAAGCCCGACCAGATAAATAAAAAACCTCGCCATATTGCGAAATTTCAACGGAACTAATCTTATAAGGAAAACTCTTGCCATATTCGTAAAAATAAAGTGGCGCCCCCAGGGCCGTAGCTAGGGGGCGGCATTGTGGGGCAATGCCCTACCTTAAAATCACAATGCCCTACCTTAAATATTTTATAATATTTAATATTAATAAAAAATAAGATATTTTTTTTATAAGTAATTAAATTTGTTTGTTCATAGTTTGAGATAAAAAAATTCTAGAGGTCAATACGGTGATTGATTTATTAGGAGCCCGTGCTCCGAGGGCAGATCAATTATGATAATAATATTTTTTACTAGCTTCCCGCCGCGGCTCCGCACGCGTTAATAGTTTTTCCCGTGGGAATGAGGAATTTTCCCGTGGTAAAAGTTAGCCTATGTTCTTCCGCAAGGTCTATTCTATCTTTATGCCAACTCCTCCCGCTTTAACTATTGTTCCCGTGGGAATGAGAAAATTTCCCGCGGTAAATTGTAGCCTATGTTCCTTCCTAAGGTCTATTCTAACTTTGTGCCAAGTTTCACCAAAATGGGTTCAGTACTTTCGGAGCATTTTCAATTATTAGGAATATTTTACGTATTATTTTCACACCTTGGGTTACATTATTGAAGTTTTAGTAAGGATCCCTAATTTTTTTGAAAATAAAATATAGCCTATGTTACTCTGGGTGAATGTAGCTTCCCAACAGTGAAAGAATTTTTGAAATCGGTTCAGTAGTTTCGGAGCCTATTCGATGCAAACAAACAAACAAATAAACAAACAAAAAACAATCAAACCTTTCCTCTTTATAATATTAGTATAGATTTCCGCCCTACCTGTAACCAATGCTGCCCTACCTCAAATTCGACTCTAGCTACAGCCCTGAGCGCCCCCAGAGCAGGTTTTTTATTTCTTTGGTCAGGCTTTAATCTGGAATAAGTAATTCTGAAAAATCACGCAGACTTGTTTTTTACATACATAAACTCACGCCTCTTTCCCGGAGGGGTAGGCAGGGACCACTGCCTTCCACTTGCTACGATCCAAACACACTTCTCTCGCTTCATCCACACTCATTAACTTCCTCATGCATGCTCGCTCGTCGGTTCAGAGTACTCCTGACCCGACCTTTTGTCAGAACGTCCCCGATATGATTTACAATTATTACTACAATGATTTGATTTGTTTTTTCTAATACGAGTAATTATATTATTATTTGTATTTAATTATATTTCAGAGTGGATCAGCCCAGGATCGAGGTAGTGTCGAACCACGAAGATCCCTGCGACGGGAGCCTGCACCTCTCCGAGCGAGATTCAGAACTCTGCCTGAGCACCGCCAGGTAGACAATAGCGTCGCTCACTAGTTAGTTCATACGCATGCCGATAGATGGCGTCACCTCACAAGTCAGTTCATGTACCTGGCGATAGATGGCGTCGCTCACTAGTTAGTTCATACACTTGTTGATAGATGGCGTCACCTCACAAGTCAGTTCATGTACCTGGTGATAGATGGCGTCGCTCACTTTTTAAGTTTAAGTTAGAGCGTTATATGTAGAATTTGATTTGGGTGTGTTGCAGGTGTTGCCAGTTCGCGCGTCACGCGCACGCGGCGAGCGCGGACAGCTGCGAGCGGGAACACGGCTCCGCCGAAGGAACCAGGCTCGCCGCCGCCAGCCCGGGTAACTACACAACACATTCACCCCCTTAACACACAGGGCCAGTGGCGGGAACTCCATACAAGCCAAAAAGCCCGGCATGCCCTAGAGTCTAGGCCCTAAAGTATAATTTCCCACACAAATTATAAAGCTCGCCTCACCGCCGACACTTCGCGCCGCTTTTCTATCGAAACATGTAAATGTGTTGGTCCATTATGTCGATCTGAATTATGTCAAAACCAGCAATGTACTCTCGCCTTCATTGCGCCGCATAACATGAAATAACACTATTGCCGTCTCGCTTGTACGCATGGGCTTCATATTTGGCTTGCGTTGCGCGTACCTTTTCTATGACAGGGCGTCCCACAGCTATGCCACATAGAGGGAAAGTACCTTAAATATTGTAGATTTTTTTACTGAAAAAAGACTTCATTTTAATTCTAAAAACTATTAAAACTGCATTCATGCATTTTTTTATAATTACATGGTTGAACCGGTAATCGAACCCGCTAAACGAGAAAAAAAATCAGCCTGTAGTTTTATCATACCAATCGAAAGGCTTCATCATAAGGATTATTTTTTGCTAAATAACATAGTGTCAGAAATAAAAGAAGACTATTGATTGACGGATCATGATCAAAGAAAATAATACTTAAAATTATACGTTTTAAGCCAATTAAATTGTATTTTCAGGGCGTTGCGAGTCCCGGCAAGCCAAAATAGCGTCCCGCGTGAGACTCAGACGAACAGAAGACTCAGATTCCAACCACCATCTCAGCACTACGGATGAGGTAAATATAAACCCAACACCTGGTACATTTCGTAGCTCCTGCTACGTAATTGCTACGCCGTAGCAGTGGTCTACGGAAAGTCTACGCTGTAGAGATTGTTCCCACTTCGCTTTACAGACCGATAAGGATCTAAATGATGTCCTGTGTCGGAACTAACGCCTTGCGTGTTGCTCACTATATGTTTGACCACAGAACATTTAAAAGAGGTTAGAAAGGCGATGTGGGCGGGGCCGGCGCGCCAAGACTATGAGCAAAACGCTCATACTTCACGCAAAGACGCGATCGCGCTGTCTAACTCACACATAGCTATAAAAATGTACATCGGTTTGCGTGCATGCGTATGATTCGTTTCCATTTGAAATCGCGTGATTGAGCGGCGCTATGATTGGCTAGATTTGAAATTGCAAATATGTGCGTAAACTTCATCTTTATTGAAGTACAGATGTAGTGGAGGTGAAAGGTGGGGTGGAATCGGCGACACCGGATTTCATACGAACGGCGCATTATCGCCATTCTAACCTCTTTTAAATGTTCTGTGTGTTTGCCAGTCTCTTGTATAGCTCTCAGCGTCCGAGGACACGCTCATTTAGATCCGCCATGGACTGTATAACCAAGTGATACTACATCTCGTAGCTCCTGCTACGTAATTGCTATGCCGTAGCAGTGCTCTACGGAAGGTCTAGCTCTTGCTACGTAATTGCTACGCCGTAGCAGTGGTCTACGGAAGATCTAACTCTTGCTACGTAATTGCTACGCCGTAGCAGTGCTCTACGGAAGGTCTACGCCGTAGAGATTGTTCCCACTTCGCTTTACAGACCGACAAGGATCTAAATGAGCGTGTCCTGTGTCGGAACTAACGCCTTGCGTGTTGCTCACTATATGTTCAGTAATGAGTGGTGTGTGTCAGGGTTGGTGCGCGGACGCCGAGGCTGCGGAGAGGTTGGCGCTGGATGTGTGCGCACAGGCCGACCTCAGGGAGGCTCTGGTGGCCGCCAGCAACGACGGTAATTATATTCATCATCATCATCATCATTTCAGCCGAAAGACGTCCACTGCTGGACAAAGGCCTCCCCCAAAGAACACTCTCGAATTACACTCACTAATTCACTCACTTCACTCGATCTCTCTCTAATTATACTATTTGATGGTAATTTACATCCTTAAAACTGGACATTTTGGGAATTAGACAATCTGGGAATTAGGCTGCTTTTCCACCAGATGAGCGAATGGAGTGGAATAGAATCGCTGCAGTGATCGAGGTCAGGTAAATGGAGTATTTCTACTGGTTCCTGGCGAACACATTCCTCGCTACGCATCCCCGCTCATCTCTGGTGGAAACGCAGCCTTCAATATTTAACTTTTCTTTCTTTCTTTTCTGATAAGATCTAGATATGTATCTCTAATACATAAATAACTAAATATGTGGAACATCTCACACACGGCCATCTGACCCCTGCCTAGGCAGAGCCTGTACTATGGGTGTCAGACAGCCGATATACAAACATTATAAATTACAACATCCAGACACAAGGCAAACACAAGTGCTCTTTTTATTTGAATTGACCTATGCTTGTGTCGAAAAGGTACGACGAATCAAGCTTCACCGGACTTAACACAAGTGCTCATCACACGAATGTTTGCCCTGGGCGGGATTCGAACCCGCGACCTTGTGCTTCGTAGGCAGACGTACTACCAACTAGGCTACGAGGCTGTCTAATATTTTTTATACGTTGTCGTTGCCGTCTTAATTAAAGCAACGCCGGTCTTCCGTTCCGTAGGAAGGCCCGCGTTGCTCTGTCTCGCGTAAAGATTTTTAAATATTTTTATTTCTTTATACGTTGTATTGCGTATTGTTGCAGGGTGTGCGTTATCCGCGTCGGTGTGTGCGTGGCGCGCGCGCTGCGCCCGGCTGGAGGCTGACTGCCGCGTGCTGCAGTGCGCACTCACCAGGGCCACCGACACCGCGCACAGGTCAGCTCAAAGAGATTTGAAGAGCCGCTTTGGGTCAGCTACACTGTGCTTACACTGCACATTTAGTTAACTGAGTCCCTTTAATGTACACGTGCATGTATTTAACATGTACGTGTACACTAAAGGGACTCCGTTGTCTAGTCCCTATAATGTACGGTCACGTTCTTATGTCGAGTCATATCACGTGTATCTTTACTTTTGGTGATTTAGAAAAGTGAAAATAATACAATAATACAATTTGTGATATTTGTGACTGATCAAGTATTTTCCCGCGGTAAAAAGTAGCCTATTTGTTATTTTGATCCATAAGCTATATCATTGTAAAGTTTCATTAAAATCTATTCAATAGTTTTTACATAAACAAGTAACTAATATACATCTATCCTTACTTACAAACTTTCGTGTCTATTATATTAGTAGGATTTAACGGAGTCCCTATAACGTACACGTACATGATTAATAATAACAATACACTTGTTTTTTAGTTTTTTTTTTAATTGCCCTATGCTGGAGTGGAGGAAAAAGTACGACGAATCAAGCTTCACCGTACTTGCGGGGGAGCGGAAGACTACCCCAAAAAAAGTCATGTACCAACGCTTTTTTTTTTTTTTAATTGACATGCTTGTCTCGAAAAGGTACCGTCAATCAAGCTTCACCAGACTTCATTTACCAACGCGTCTAGGGGCGGCTCGAGGGAGCCTCGGACCACGGCCTAGCGCGTTGATACTGAACAACATCGTGAAGGGGACGACGCCGGAGGGGCTCCGCCTCAATTTTTTTATTATTATTAGATTGTCGTGTGCGTGCGCCGTGCAAGAGTCGACGAGCGTCGCTCTGTGCTGCGCGCTGCGAGCCGCCGACCGCGCGCTGGAGACCTACGACGTGCTGCTGGCTCTGGCGGAGACGCAACCGGGGAACAGTGAAGAGGTAACACACTGGAACACGTTGGAACACGTACTCACACATTGCCACTCATCTGCTACACATTTTATTTTATTTTATTTTATTTTATTTTATTTTATTTGGAAAACCAACAGCTATTACATTTGAAATAATAATTAACTTAAATAACAGAAAGCCAATTACAGGTCTTCACTGATAGCACCTACTTATTTAACAGCTACTTTACGAGCGCAATTCGCAACAGATCAACACGTTCAAGTTAAAAAAAGATGTACATTCAATTTAAAGACTATCAAACACTTGTCCACTTAAAGTTCGTCTCACCGACTCAACACCAGTATTGAACAAATCCAAGTCTAGATCAACACACAAATTATTATAATTGCTGCACGCTCGCCACATATAAGTGTTTTGCCTGTAATTCGTCTTAACACTAGGAAGGTATAAAGGTGGATTAAAACGCAAGGGCCTATTAGGAGCTCTTAAACCGATCATAGCAAGTAAATCAGGACAGTCGATGTTGCCGGATGCAATTTTCAAAAGAAAGGTAATGTCAGCGATCTCACGGCGATTACGTAATGGAAGGAGATGATGTTTTTTACATAGTTGCAAGTAACTATTTGGGTCATAATTCTCTTTAATTTTGTAGCAAAGGTGACGTAAAAACTTCTTTTGAATATTTTCGATACGGTTAATATATGTCGCATATCTAGGATTCCAAACCTGTGAAGCATATTCAAGATTACTCCTGACTAGAGCGCAGTACAATATTTTAAGCGTTTTAGGTTGCGTGAAATCCCTTGTAGTTCTGAACAGAAATCCTAGACACTTGAAGGCTTTTGATAAAATCGCATTTACGTGAGAGTCAAAAATAAGCTTACTATCATGTAAGACGCCCAGATCACGAATAATTGAGTCCCTCAACAAGTTAACACCCTTCAAAGTGTAGTTAAAAAGAATAGGAGATAATTTTCGAGTGAAAGTTACCACCTTACACTTAGACGGATTGAGATCTAACTGATTAATCGAGCAGTATTCTTCCAGTCGCTTCAAGTCAGATTGTAGCACTTTAGCTTCGTCGTCAGAAGATATAGCAGCAAAAATTTTCATGTCATCCGCAAAACAAAGAAGGTGAGAAGCATTGAAGCAAAGTCCAATATCATTTACAAAAATTGTAAATAATAAAGGGCCAAGCAGGGAGCCCTGCGGGACACCACTAGGAATAGTAACCCATCACATGGCCACACACGCCAACACTACTATAGTGTTTCTCACTGCCGGCCGGGCGAAGATACCCCCCACCATATTGTTCCACATTGTCCCACACTGTTCCATTTCCACATTGCAACATATTTGCCCTCTCAGCTACACACTGTTCCATTTCCACATTGCTACACATTTGCACTTTCAGCCACACACTGTTCCGTTTCCACATTACTACACATTTGTACTCTCAGTTACACACTGTTCCATTTCCACATTGCAACACATTTGCCCTCTTAGCCACGCAATGTTCCATTTCCACATTGCAATACATTTGCCCTCTCAGCCACACACTGTTCCATTTCCACATTACTACACATGTGCACTCTCAGCCACACACTGTTCCATTTCCACATTGCAAAACATTTTCCCTCTCAGCCACACACTGTTCCATTTTCACATTGCTACACATTTGCACTCTCAGCCACACACTGTTCCATTTCCACATTGCTACACATTTGCACACTCAGCCACACACTGTTCCGTTTCCACATTACTACACATTTGTACTCTCAGTTACACACTGTTCCATTTCCACATTGCAACACATTTGCCCTCAGCCACACATTGTTCCATTTCCACATTGCTACACATTTGCACTTTCAGCCACACACTGTTCCGTTTCCACATTACTACACATTTGTACTCTCAGTTACACACTGTTCCATTTCCACATTGCAACACATTTGCCCTCTCAGCCACACATTGTTCCATTTCCACATTGCAATATATGTGCCCTCTCAGCCACACACTGTTTAAAACGTGGTCAAAGTCAAATATTTTTTTAACTTAAGGATATTTACATCACTTAGTTAAGTCATCTACATAATTCTTTTCTGGCAAATTCAGAAGTTTGTGTGGAGTTTCTTCCGGCGAGTTGTTCTCTACATAAGACAGCCAAATTGTGAACTCACCTCAGAAATGATTTGTAAAATCTTACTTCGAATAAAAACTTTTTGAACTTTGAAAATTTGGCTGCCTTCTGTGGATAGGAACTCGCCGGAAGAAACTCCACAGGCACACATCTTTTCAAAATATTTTACATAATCCTTTTTAAAATTGCGTTTCGTTTCTCTAACTTTTGTTTGTGGCTAATATGCTAACCACATGAAGCCAAAACGCAAAAAAAAAAAAAAAAAAAAATACAAATTATTATTCGATATAATTTTATTAATATAGCAAATGTGGTATGGTCTTTATCGTAATATATTTAAAAAGTATAATGTACTGTTTGTTTCAGCGGGAAGCGGCGGAGTTGGTGGCGAAGCAGTTGTTGGGTCGTCTGGACGAGGAGCACGCGCCGGCGGTGGGGGAGCCGCTGCTGTCGCCGGGGCCCTGGCTGCAGCACGACACACAGTCAGTAACTATTATAGAGCAGTTGTTGGGAGCACACAGTCAGTAACTATTATAGAGCAGTTGTTGGGAGCACACAGTCAGTAACTATTATTGAGCAGTTGTTAGGAGCACAAAGTTAGTAACTATTATTGAGCAGTTGTTGGAAGCACCCAGTCAGTAACTATTATTGAGCAGTTGTTGGGAGCACACAGTCAGTAACTATTATTGAGCAGTTGTTAGGAGCACAAAGTTAGTAACTATTATTGAGCAGTTGTTGGGAGCACACAGTCAGTAACTATTATTGAGCAGTTGTTGGGAGCACACAGTCAGTAACTATTATTGAGCAGTTGTTAGGAGCACAAAGTTAGTAACTATTATTGAGCAGTTGTTGGAAGCACCCAGTCAGTAACTATTATTGAGCAGTTGTTGGGAGCACACAGTCAGTAACTATTATTGAGCAGTTGTTAGGAGCACAAAGTTAGTAACTATTATTGAGCAGTTGTTGGGAGCACACAGTCAGTAACTATTATTGAGCAGTTGTTGGGAGCACACAGTCAGTAACTATTATTGAGCAGTTGTTGGGAGCACACAGTCAGTAACTATTATTGAGCAGTTGTTAGGAGCACAAAGTTAGTAACTATTATTGAGCAGTTGTTGGGAGCACACAGTCAGTAACTATTATTGAGCAGTTGTTGGGAGCACACAGTCAGTAACTATTATTGAGCAGTTGTTGGGAGCACACAGTCAGTAACTATTATTGAGCAGTTGTTAGGAGCACAAAGTTAGTAACTATTATTGAGCAGTTGTTGGAAGCACCCAGTCAGTAACTATTATTGAGCAGTTGTTGGGAGCACACAGTCAGTAACTATTATTCCTATAATGTAACGCCAAAATGTCGGGCAAGGTCACACGCCCACCCCGCCTTCTACTACGGTATGCCAAATTACGTATTTTTCGATAATTTTTATCGTATCGTTTGAAAAAAAATGTGCGCTTGTTATGCAGGCGTCAATGAACTTTTGTCCGGATTAATATTTATTTATATGGATATTTGATGGCCCCGTAGCCTAGTTGGTAGTACGCCTGCCTACAAAGCAAAGGGTCGCGGGTTCGAATCCCGCCCAGGGCAAACATTCGTGTGAGGAGCACTTGTGTTTGCGTTGCGTCTAGATGTTTTGTATTTATGTATGTATATCAGCTGTCTGACACCCATAGTACAGGCTCTGCCTAGGCAGGGGTCAAATGGCCGTGTGTGAGATGTCCCCACATATTATCACTACATAGTATAAAACAAAGTCGCTTTCTCTGTCCCTATGTCCCTTTGTATGCTTAAATCTTTAAAACTACGCAACGGATTTTGAAGCGGTTTTTTTTTATAGATAAAGTGATTCAGGAGGAAGGTTTATATGTATAATACATGCATAATATACTTAAGGATAACCCACAATAACTATTTTCCCGTGCGGATAATATGAGAACAAACCATAGATGTGTACTGTTTGTTTGTGTGTAAGACTTCACTCCCATTTGTCACAGATGTGTCTCAGCGGGGACATGGTCCGCCGAGTGCGAGGCTCGTCTCAGGTCGCACTGCGCGCGGCTCAAGAGCGCGACCGTCTCCCTGAGGAACCTGCGCCCGCCGCCGCAGCTGTTCTCGCATCACGGTAACAACGACCCAATGTCCTTTATGTAGTACAGCAGGCTCAGAAATACAGAGCCAATGTCTTTTGTATAGCACATTCAGCTGCCGTAAAAACTCTCGCACCACGATAATGATATAACCAATATCCTTTTTATAGGACATTCAGCTGCCGTAAAGATTCTCGCACCACAGTAATAAAAAGCCAATGTCCTTTGTATAGCACTTTCAGGTGCCGCATAATATATCTTATTGCACTATAGTAACAGCGACGTATTGTCCTTTCTATAGCACATTCAGCTGCAATAATAGTTTTTTTTTGCACTACTGTAACACACAATGTCCTTTTTACAGAATATTCATTTCTGCTTTGGTGTTGTAAATAAGGAACACAACTATTCGTTATAACGTGTTTTAACGGGTCTCTTAACCGTAAGCAGATACGTTTAAAACACCCGTATAATACTCGTTATGACGAATAGTTGTGTTACTTATTTTACAACACCAAAGCAATGAATGTTCTGTATAAAGGACATTGGGTCGGTGTTACTGTGCAAGAAAACCTTAAACAAACAAGTAATCTATTGTCGTTACATTCGTTACACAGAGATAGCCGATGAGGATCTGCCGAAGTCTTTGAGCAACGTCAGCATGGTTGAGATGGAAGCGGCCGTCATGATGCAGGTAAACTAAATAACAATCAAATCCACATGAAAACTGCAATTATATGTGTTCGTGCTGTATATCCTACAGAACACCGTCTCGATCCTCACCGTTTTAGATTTTTGAAATATTGATTATTTTTCGAGTTATTATTTTTTAAAGGGTGGCGGCGCCACTTAGCGCCTGTAGGCCCCTCAAACTCTGATCATGGGACATCCCATAAAACTTCGCCAAACAAACAAACGCCATCTTAATATTCACTATGGTCTGTTTCTTATAAATCCAAAAAGAAGTCAATGAACCTGTGTCCATAAGTTCATTGACTTCTTTATTTTCTTGAAAGTTATTAAAAATAATGTAACGCCAAAATGTATGGCAAGGTCACAAGCTCACCCCGCCTTCTACTACGGTATGCCAAATTACGTATTTTGCGATAATTTCCTATAGTTTTATCGTATCGTTTGAAAAAAACGTGCGCATTGTATGCTGTCGTCAATGATCTTTTGTCCGGATTAATATGAAACAAACCATAGTAACCCCATTTTTTGACAATCGTTGCCCGTGATATAGATATAGTATTAGGTATACATTACATGTTTGTTTAATTGTAGGAGGTGCTGTCAGCACGCGAGGCGCGGGCAGCGGCGCGGGCGGCGGAAATGACGCGCGGCCTCGCAGCCAATCAGCACGCAGGACACACACACAACGAACACAAGGTAAAACATACTATAAGTAACACCACAGAAGAAAATAATAGTACTAACCCTACCCTGCAGGACACTCCCCCCCCCCCCGCCCGATATAGCGCCCCACGCCCCGCACCCCGCAGGCGCAAGGGACTGTGGAGGGGGTGGAGGGGGTGTGCATACATAGCGCCTAGCGCCATTCACAAGTACTTGATATTCACTTGTTATTCAAAAAGAAGTAGCTTGTCAAAACGCGTTTTCTGTATGGAGTGACCGCCCAGTGGTAACACTATACATGTAGAGGGAAACCCATTTGTCAGTATCAAAAAGTCTGATACTATACCACGTGTTTAAATGGTTGTTTATCCGCAGCATAGAGGTAGCACTCATAAAACTGAACAACTTTCCCTAAGGAACATACGTTGAAATAGACAAGCGTTATTATAATGTTCCTTTTTTAACCCCCGACGAAAAAGAGGGGTGTTATAAGTTTGACGTGTGTGTCTGTCTGTCTGTCTGTGGCATCGTAGCTCCTAAACGGATTCTCCGATTTTGATCTATGTAGTTTTTTTTGTTTGCAAGGTATCACAATCGAGTGTTCTTAGCAATGAATCAAGAAAATATTTTCAGCCATTTGAAGATTATCGGCTCTTTTCTGGTTGTTGAAAGGATCAAGGACCTGTTTTGTGGCGGGGGTTATTTAAATTTTTAATTTGTATAGTTATTTTAACATGTGTTTAACATTTTTGTGGTAAGACGGTACAAGTTAAACCATTGTTATTTTTTGTATGTCCCACGCAGACGGAGTCAGGTCGCAGGTCCAAGCTGGGAGGGTCCAAACGTCGCGAGCGTCACTGGCTGGACGCAGCGGCTTCAGAGACCGACCTCTGAACATGAGCTCTACTCCTTTCTAATAGAGCTCTTATTTTATTTACTTGTCTCACCAATACGAAGGATTTTTTTGAGTTGACTCTTGTGTCGTAAATTGATCTTCTCTAAACTATTGTCTGTTTCATATAAATCCGGACAAAAATTCATCGAAATTTATTTTCTTGACAGTTATTAAAAATAATGTAACGCCAAAATGTCTGACAAGGTCACACGCTCACCCCGCCTTCTATGTATGTATGTATACGTACGCCAAATTACGTATTCTGCGATAATTTCCTATAATTTTATCGTATCGTTTAAAAAAATTGTGCGCATTGTATGCAGGCGTCAATGACCTTTTGTCCGGATTAATATGAAACAAACTATAGAACGCTGTTTAAAGGTTGGAGCACACCGGGTGAGTACGCGTACCTACACATAAGCGTAGACGTGCACGTAGTTTAATGTATGGATGGTAGTTTGTATGGAACAGCACGTGCGTCTGGACACAGATAAAATATTAAATAGCTTAATGAATAGAAAATCTGTTGGTGATTAGGATAAATCAAATGTTATAAATAACTTTTATCCGTCTTTTCATATCGACACAAAAAGAACAAAGTAACGAACACACTTGTCCATCCCCAATATTATAGTATTTTTTCTCTTTGTTGTCCTTTTTATTGTGAACTTGGCAAATAAAATTGTTAAAATCAATTTATTGTAAAATAATTATTGTTGAGGCTCTTTTATCAATATCTGTAAATTATTGTATTGAAAAATAACAGTTGGACGAAATACCAAATAACTACGTTAATAATTATATTTAGGGTGTAAAAGTGCTTTTATTCTTTAACAAAATAATTTAAATGTCATAAGTATATTTTATTAAAATATCCTTTGGTTTGTATTTTAACTGCAATCATAATGTGAATATTTATCACAACTATTTTATTATTTTTATGCAGATTTTAATTAGAAGCTATAAAAGGTTATCATTATATAAAAGGTAGAATTCATATGGAAATTATGATGATTAAAGTAAAACTTTTTTTCTTGGCCCGTGGTAATTGCAAGTTGAGTATTTAAAAAGTTCTATTATATCTAATTCTACAACCACAAACGTTCAATTTTTCTTTTCGCTAAATTGGCTACATTGTTTTGATATAACGCCACATAATCTCACTGTTCCCATTATTTTACTAGCGTCATCTATGGAAATCTTAGAGAACGCTCTTTTTTTTAAAATTAAGCTGTCTGAAAATCTCCCATTGTTACTTATTATTATTGATTGTATTCGTAAGTTATTTTTAAATTGCAAGAAACGTATCAATTATGTAGTAGCCTGACCATAAAAATAAAAAACTTCGCCATATTGCGGATTTTTGACGGAACTAATTTTGTAATGAAAATTGTGGTCAGAAACATAACAATATACACGTGGCGCCCCCAGAGTGAGTTTTTTTTTGGTCAGGCTTTAAATTATATTTTATGTATGTACGCGATAGTGCCTATAAATATATTGCGTTTTGTTGCTAAAAAATATAAGAAGTGGTTATGCTTGGGAAATATTTTAAAATTAATGTTTACTAAATACAAAGTGCCATAAAATATTTATGTAAATTGAAATCAGAGACAAATGTTTGAAAAAAGTAAGAAAACTAAATTACTTAGAAAGTAAATTACTGTAATGTTAAAAAATCAAAATGTAGGTATTTATTAATATTATAATAAGCAAATCAATATGCTTCATAAAATACTTTACCTTATCTAAAAATATGTAAACATTTTTAACAGCCTCCTTTTACCTTATTATTGGTGTTTAGATTTTGACTGCCGTCCAGAAAAAAAACGAAAAGTATTTTGTACTATAATTGGAACATTGGGCTTTAGAATTTGCGTTGGTAATATTGTCATATTGTAAACGTCAGTACATTGTACCACGATACGCTTACAATTGTCAATTTATGGAAAATAATTTGATTTTGTCCTTCAAAAAAGACATCGGGCGGTACGAGGCTGTTTTAATGTAAAATTCTATAGAAAGTAATTGTGCATAATAAATGATAATTAAAGTGTAAATGTGTACAAATGTATGTATGTATAGGAATGGAGAGGTGGTGCTAGATGTTTGAATAATGCTAAATATAGCTTACAAGTATTATAAATAACTATTCTCTTGTTTTATTTTATACTAGCTGTCTGCCCGCCGCTACGCCCGCGTTGTTTTCCGACTTTTCCGTAGTAATTTTTAACTATCCCACGGGAAGTCTTTAATTTTCCGGGATTAAAAGTATCCAAGATGTTGACCAGGGATGTAAAAAACCACCATGCAAAATTTTATTCAAATCGGTCCAATATTTTCGAAGATTAGCCCGTACAAACAGACGGAGAAACAAAAAGAAAGAAAATTGTCTGGATATGTTCTATTTCACTTCTTACATCCTCCTGACTCGGATTTCATTTTTTTTTTTCTATGTACAGACAGTTGACCTCTACAGTTTTATTGTAAGTATAAAGATTTAGCGTGAAATTTAACTGGTTGTTTATCCGAATCCGCAACATAGTGGCAGTATTATTAAATTATAATCGAAGCGAAAAATTAAGATCATTGAGCTTGGGCAGGGACTTGAACCCGCACCTCCTGGGCTATCCGGGCCGTACAGGCGTACTTCCAATTGTACCACCAAGCCTCCGTACAAGCACAATGAAATAATTTAACGCTTTCGATTTTTTACTACGTGCTTTTACTATGATCTTAATTTTTCGCTTCGATTATAATTTAATAATATATATTATACTAATAGGCGTCACCTGTTGATAAATCAATGAACTATAGCGGTAGTACCCATGAAACTGAACACCTTTCCCTAAGGAACACAGGTTGAAATCTCAAAAATAAAATTAACTTTTCATATAAACTTCAGTCACGTGACCGGCCACTTTGTTTGACAAGTTGAATTTTAATTTTGAGATTTCACACAATATCAGATTATGAATCTATGTATGCACTCCCATGTATAATATATTATTTAGTCTACCATATTTATTGTATCAAAATATGTATCTTCGTATATCTTTTTTTTTTTTTTTTTAAATATTATTTTCTTATTTACCCCTCCTTTCCCAATTAATATTTTTGTTTATATGTGTTGTTTTAGGTGCTCCCCGTGGATCCCTACCTGAAACCTACAAAATTCGTTCCGAACACCTCTCGTTCGTGTGTATGTCGAGTCTCTACACTGACACTGGCAAAATACGTCTCATAGACGTGAAGCCATAAAAAAAAAAAAAAAAAAAAACTATGTTCCTTAGGGAAAGGTGTTCAGTTTCATGGGTACTACCGCTATGTTGATAAACAACCAGTTTTTCACGGCGTATTATTTATTCTACCTAAAAGTCCTATAAAACCAGGGTTTGTAAGGTAGGTCGGCAAGCAATAAAACTAAAGATATAATTGCAATGTTTTCTTACATCACATACCATCACATCATATTATACAATGCAACATAATATTTAATACTTACACACTTTAATACATTTTACATTATCATCATTAAGAACAAAACAATCGCTCAGTATCACATTAATTTAAAGTATCTGGCAACATTGAGCGTCAGAGGATAGTTTTTACAATGCCGGCACTTATTTGTTCATAAAATAAATTCGAGGCAGAAGCGCTACTAATCTTAAGTACAGTAGCCAGCACATGCGGCTGGGAATGTTAACCTTAAAAGCGTCCGTATTCCGTAGCGGTAGGGGTGAATTTCGTAGTACGAATGTCCAACCGCATATGCTGGCTACTGTACACGCACACAATTTTTGGCAATAAATCGTTACTCTATTTCAACTTGACTTTTTTCATTTTTAGTAATATTTAACTTGTAATGATGACAAGACTCCAGGTTACTTTAAATATTAATCCTTTATAGGGCACAAGCAAATTTGTATACAACTCAAGTTCTATTTTGAAATCCAAGTGAAAAATTGAAATTGTTAAGATCGGCAGGTATCGAACCCGCATCTCCTTGGCTGGTGGATGGCCCCTATATATCCTACTAGCTTTCCGTCGCGGCTCCGCCCGCGTTAACAGTTTTTCCCGCGGTAAAAGGTAGCCTATGTTACACAGGGTGAATGTAGCTATCTAATGGTGAAAGAATGTTTGAAATCGGTTCAGTAGTTTATACACTACAAACACACACACACACACACACACAAAAATACAAATCTTTCTTCTTTACAATATTAGTATAGATAGCACGCGCCACTTAGCCATGGGTAGCCCCTTAAATAATTTTGTTGGGCTTGTACCATGGAGTACAAGAACCGATGGAGAGCGCGTCCGCACGCTTTTGCTTAGAAACAAAGTCACCAATTTGCGCGGGGGGAGAGGTGATCTGCGCAAACGTGGTGAGGTACGCAAGATATAACATATGTTTGGCGTGTGCGGTCGCCCCCGCAAGCTTTCTCCATTGGTTCTGTACTCCATGGCTTGTACGGAGGCTTGGTGGTACAATTGGTAGTGCTTGTGTACGGCCCGGATAGCCAAGGAGGTGCGGGTTCAAGTCCCTGCCGAAGCTCAATGATTTACGTTCTTTGACGCGAGGCCTTGATATCAATGTAATTCATACTTTAATTAATAATTACACGTAACAGTCTTAGCTTGGTAAAATTCACAATTGCATGGCATCAGATTAATCACAACAATATGACTTAAACTTACACTCATCACATGAACGCATCACGCAAAATTTCCGTCACAATATCACCATTTCCATGTCTTAATAGTTTTCAATACATCATGAGGTAGTCGGCACAGCTTTGTACATTCGCAATCGGGACTCTGACAATGCAGCGACTAATGTATCACCGTTCAGTTGAACTGAAGTTACATCCAATGCTGCTTCTGATGCCGGCAAACTTATAGTCCTAGCACCATCTAATCCGTGGAGATATAAAGTTGAGTCGCTTTCCGAATGCGCTGCGATCCAGGACGCCCCGGGAGCCCTAACGTACGCCGCTCGGGACATCAGCGAAGTTCTTTGAGATCCAGCGAATGAGTGTTCCGTGTCCACTATAATATCTCCTGCAGGCACGCTTGCCTTTAGTTTACACAAAGCTAACCGTGATCGTTCTCCGTTAGAACCAGCCCGGCAAGACACAAGTGCTCTGTGAGATTCGTTGTCATAACATAGAGACATGAATGGCCCTTCAATTGGTAAAGCACGCGGCTCCCATTGCCTCATATTGGCGACCCAAAGCCAACAAGAATTCAGCTGACAGGATAAAAGTCCGAATTCCGTTGAGCATAAAGAAACTACCGGTGATATATCGCCGGGAGCTTGTAGCCTCTGCAAATAGGAGCTTGGGTTTCTAACGTCGTATTGGTGTATGACTCCCCCCACGCCGCCGACGTAGAACTCGTTGCTTCTCAGGTAGTCCCATGAACAAGACCATAGGGGGACTCCAGATTGCACTGTGGTACTTAAAATTCCCCTTTCGACTATTCTCGCTGAGCTATCGAGCCCGACGCTTAGTAACAAGTCTCTAGGTTGCGAATACGTTATATCCCGAATAGGTTTCGGATGTAAAGGGACAAATTGACCCAATTTATAGTCTACACAACTAACTTTCCTAATACCATAACCAGGGAAGAGGTAGTTCATGCTTTTTTGCGACACGTACAGTTCGTAAGTTCGGCAGTTGTATGTTAGAACTCTGCAGCCGCCATTTTTGAAGATTTCCAAGTTCTTCTCTAAGGAGAACCTCCAAGATTTCCTGATTGGTTGCTCTTTTGGTACTTGCGATTTCATTAATGTGCTTCTTAAAACTTCTAACTGCATTAGACAAGCTCTGTGCGCTATCCTAGACTTCTGTAGTTCCAATTCTACTCTGATTTTATCTGCTTGTAAATTGTCTATATGTTTCTGCAACG
The DNA here is from genome assembly GCA_948473455.1 of Teleiodes luculella. Lineage (NCBI taxonomy): Eukaryota > Metazoa > Arthropoda > Insecta > Lepidoptera > Gelechiidae > Teleiodes > Teleiodes luculella. Next base: position 1,484,260 of record OX419609.1, on the reverse strand, counting down.
TCGTAATCTGTGATGTGTCGGCAGCAACTAATCTTCTTGCATAAATAGGCCTCAAATCTTTCATAATGACTTTAGTTTTACACGTTGGACAAGATCTATCTTTCAATGGCTGTGCTTTCAGCCACTTAACAACACACGACATACCAAATAGATGTCCACATTTTAGCGCTACTAGTCTATGGTTACCAGAATTACCCCAAGAATCTAAACATATCGGACAAGTTTCACCATCCATATCATCATTTGACTTCTGACTTATTTTCCTGACTTTCGCCGGAGGCTCATCAGAATCATCGTCTTTCTTTCTTATATGTGCTTCTGGTAAAGACCTCAAACTATCTGTTCCATACGTTAAACTGTTTTGTGAAGAACTAGGTCTTGAAATTTCATTTTGAATATTAGCTGAAGCGTTACTATCATTGTCACTGTTAGTTTCCACTGGCCGTGTATCAATTCTGTTTTCGCTATTGCTTGCAGTAGATGTTGTGTCATTGCTATATTCACTGTAGCGGTCATCATCATCAACTTGGGGAGGATAAGCTGCTGCATCTTCATCATTATTTATTATAGATGGAGGGTCGTCTTGTGTGTAAGTTTCAGAATCCCGTTGAACATCTGGCGCTTGCGGTTGTGGATCACCCCAGTCAAACTGGTTGACAAAAACAAGAATATCATTAACAGTTGGAAAAAATATTTTTACCTTTTGAATGAGTAAGATTAGTGAGCGTCAGAATTACACAGTCCTGCCCCCGTAACATGCAGTGCTATGACAAAAGTTTGTCGCACATTTAACTGTCAAAAAACCCGCCATATTGAAATATCCTCCAATAGGATAAGAGAATACGAACGACAAAATTATGTCTGTCACTCGTGGACCGGGCATGTTAGAGGGGCTGGTATCAAAACATTACTAAGAGTAAAGGCAGTTTCAAATTTCAAACAAGTGTATCTGCTCTTTTAGTACCATCAGGTGCTGTAAATCTAAATTAACAAGTCTTTTTTACTTATGCTTGTGTAGAAAAGGTAAAACCAATCAAGTTTTACCGGACTTTACTTAGTTCCGCTAGTACAAAAGCCGTGTGGTTTCCGGCTCTAGAATTTGGCCACCCCATATCTTTTTTAGTATTGTATAAAACGAGAATTGACCTATGACCACTCATAGGTTGTACTTTACAGTTTGAAGGCAGTAAATGGGCACTAAATATTTCAATAACTACAAGCAGTTTGGACACTGCAGGCAGAGGGGTGACCGGCTATCCAAATGTCAGAACCTTACTCACTCTTAAACTCACTCTTAATTGACCTATGACCACTCATAGGTTGTACTTTACAGTTTGAAGGCAGTAAATGGGCACTAAATATTTCAATAACTACAAGCAGTTTGGACACTGCAGGCAGAGGGGTGACCGGCTATCCAAATGTCAGAACCTTACTCACTCTTAAATGTTTTATTTTGGCAAAAATACCACAGCCCTAATTTTCTAGTAATAGGCACTACATGGCACCAATATTTCTGCAATAAGGCGAAAGACCGGTCATTCTAACACTCACAATTTTAAAAGTAGTACTTCTCAATGAACCATTACAAGTAAGGAAGTAAGCATGAATAAATTATTGAGTATATTTTTAACAATCATACTTATATTATAAAGAGAAAGATTTTTGTTTTTGTGTGTGTTTATGTCTTTAAAGAATAAACTCTAAACACTACTGTGCCGATTTTAAAAATATTTTAACCATTAGAAAGTTACATTTACCCTGAGTAATTGACTAGATTGGGCTCCCTGTAATTTAACAGTTTTTCCCATGGCAATGAGGCATTTTCCCAAAGAGTTCAAAGAAGAATTTGAAATCGGTTCAGAAGTTTTTGAGTTTATTCATTACAAATATACACACACACACAAATACAAATCTTTCCTCTTTATTATATTAGTATGATCAATAGGATCATCCTTTGTGTTATTCTATTGTGTTAACTTCTAGTTGTTAAATCTTTATTCCCTAATACCCTGCCACCCTGACCATAAGCCAGCTTTTATCTTGTCTTGCATGCCCTGAGTCTTTCCCCTAAGAAAAATAATTTATTAGCGAATTAAAATAAAGACTAAAGCTGTGAAATGATCTTCAATCATACCAGTTGTGGACTTCCTGGCCACTCTGGTTCCGGGAAGTTGGGGCTGGGGGGGGACTCGGGGATCACGACGCTCTGACTGGCTTGGCTGGGGCCTCTCGAAGGACCTGCTTCCTCAGACCAGTCGCGGTCAGCCATAGCGAAACTCGGATGATCAACCACGGGTTTTGGTGCACCCTGATGTAAACGTATATAATTTAAGTCGCAATTTGTATTCAGATACTAATTAATGACTAAGAAGTAGGTACGTAAATACATGCCAGAAAATATTAACAGAACACCCTAATACTCACGGTCCACGGTTGCTCAAGAACAATTTTCTAATCGATCATTGAAGTTTTTACGGATACAACTAAGTGAATAACATTTTAAAATGTAGTTTTCACGTCACGTTTACATTAATTTATAGATTTTTAGAAAAAAGTGATAAACAAAACCGATGGATTTGTTTTTTTTTTTTTTAGTTTCTTTCTCCCTTATGGGAAAGGCAAAGGGATCTAAGCCCATACAGCCTAGTCTTTAGTAGTTTCTTGCATTATCCAAGTTTAATGTCTTCATCTTCAGTCATTTCTTTAGTTTCATTTCGTCGTCTTTAGTCATTTCTTGCATCCATGTACGTCTTCAGTAGTTTCATTTCTTGTTACGGGATCATTGAAATGCAAGGGTGGTTCTTACATTCCAATGATGCTGAAGTTTAACGCGGGGTATCAAACCAGAAACAGCTAACCACTCATTATTTCTCACTTTTATTGAATAGTTCTTCTTTAACGGCACAATATCGCACTAATTCCACCATATTAACACCACAATTACCATGAAAAACTAATTTTATAAAGGACGAAACAATGAACCCGCCATTTCCTCTCGATTCCCGCGTAAAACTCCCCGATGGATTTGTTTTTTTTTTTTTTTTTTTTTTTTTTTTTGTTATGGCACTAGAGATCTTTGTGCCAGTGTCAGGTAATGGATATATTTACAAACAAAGGTAGGGAAACCCAACGCGCAAAATGTTAAACCTGTAAAAACCCTTTGTGATTTTTAAAGGACAGTTTGGTAGTACATTATACTTATCTTTAACTATACAGAAAATTTACAATCATAAATACAAAAATTAAATCTTTATATTATTAAGCAATATAAATGATGATAATACATCTAAGAATTTTAGAGGATTCATTAGAAGACTAGAAATTCTGGTAGGAAAGGGAACTTGGAGAGACTGGAGAGACGATAAAAAGGAAGAATTATCGTAGTGAGTGCAGGAGAAGAAAATATGGTCTAAATTACCCACATCCGAGCCACATACACACAAATCCGAGTTTATGATACGAAGCCTCGCCAGGTGAGAAGGAGTGCATACGTGACCTAAACGCATGCGAATAATAATAGAGGTTACGGTTTTGGAACATGTTACTTTTGCAAACCAAGGCTTAGATAAAATAGTTGGTTGAATATTAAAATACGATCTGCCTTTTACTTTACCGCTTTCTGCCCAAATACTATTCCAAGACTCTTGAAGATATATTTTTGGCAAAGTAATTAAATCATGGCAGTATAATTTGTATCCAGATCGGTCACCATCTCGAATAGCTTCTTTAGCTAATTGATCTACCTTTTCGTTCCCACGAATACCACAATGGCTGGGAACCCAAGCAAATGTAACAGATAACCCTTTAGTTCTACATAAATTAAGCTTGTTTCGAATTTCAAAGATTATGGGATAGAATGGTTTCATTTCAAACGGGTATTTATCAACAGTTTGTAAGGCACTTCTTGCGTCAGAAAATATGATTGTTTTTTTAAGGTTCATTATCAAAACTAATTCTAAAGCCTTAAGTAGAGCAAAGCACTCTCCAGTGAAGATCGAGGATTCCGGTGGAAGTTTACATTTCTGGTGCAATCTAAATTGCGCATAGTAAACACCTACACCAACACAATCTGTAGGGGACAACTTCGAAGAATCTGTGTATATATGGTTGTAGTCGTGCCAATTGTTATTATTGATAATGGAAATAAAATGCTTGTTACAGTCATAGTTTTGTTTAGTTAAGCCAATATTGTATCGGATGTCTGGTGATAACATTAATGATTCGAATTGAGATTCAAACAGTGACAAAGAAGGTGTCCGGTGTAGACGGGTTTGCATAGATAAGAAGATTCGGTAAGTTTTGATGAGACAAGGAATAGTTTTATGACGCCAGTAATTAGATGTATTAATTTGACTTGACCGTTATTCGAAGCTTATAGCTATATGAGATAGCTGTCATCTGTTCCCGCCTATATATCTATCCTTTTCTACCCTATATCTCTGTCCCTTTCTTTGATTTCCTACCAGTTTTGGTAGTTTTTGTGTGGCGGTAGGCGAACGTCATAAAAAGAGGGGCCGAACGCCGCGCGCCTCATTGGCGTCTAAGTTCCCGCCGAGTACGGACGTGCACACTAAAGCACGTCTATTTTTTCATCAAATTTGGGTTTTTCCCGGTTAAGTATCGTCTATTATCTGTAAGTACAGAAAAATATTTTTAAAATTATTTTTTCTTCAAGAATCTTGTAACGGATTTACCGTTCAAATTTTTATTTTTGTAGATATAAAAATTGTATGTTTTTTGTAGAATTTTTAACGGTTTTTGCCGTTTGAATTCTTAAAAACAAGGTGTTAAGAAATTTCAATTTATTTGTATGGAAAATAATTATTTTATTTTATTAATTTTTTAACGGTTTTTGCCGTTCGAATTTTAACATTTTTCTTATCATTTTAGTGTTCTACCCTTAATAATCTAAGATGGGAGATGAAGAAAATGAGCAAAAACAACCAAGTGAAGGAACCCGGAAACCATCGGATACTCTGCCAGCTAAACCTTCAAGAAGTCGATCGTCCTCTTCAAGCTCGAGTTCCAGCAGCAGCAGCAGCGGATCAAGTTCTTCGGAATCATCGGATTATTCTCGAAAGCGCAAAAATAAGAAGCGTCGACACCGCCGCCGCCATCATCAAAGGAAGAGGGGGGGCAAACATTCGTCCCATAGGAGCAAATCAAACCGTGAGTTTTTGAAATTATCTAAACAAGTGCGCGAACTTCGTCAACAACTAGCCGTTGCGAATGATGACGACGATTATATTTCGGACGTTAGCCGAGATCTTTACGATCAATACGATGTTCGTTCGCCTTCTCCAGTACCCAGTACTAGTGCGGCTGGTACTTCCGAGGTGTCCAAAGACCCAAAACAGTTTAATTTCCAAATTGCTACGAAACTAAAAGAACCTTCTGTTCCGAAAACATCAGATGAGCAGTTGAAGTTATTGCATGAAATTCAATTATTTGACAATACTGATTGGTCTGAGTTACGCTATGCTGATACGCAAAAACTATATAACCATTCACCTGGTTTTATTGATTTAGAAGCAAATGAGGAGGTTAAAGCATATGACACATTGCGTCATCTGGCTTTAGATGATAAAACGTTTGCAGCACTGACTTTTTGCTTTCTTAAACAAAGGGAGTCTTTGCAAAACACATTGCAAGACTTTTTACACTGGGCTAAAAACGAGCAGTCGATTAATTTTGATTCGTTGCATGATAAGGTGACAAACTTGTTTTCTCAAGGTGATTTTCAGAAGACTTCTGCAGACTTACTTCAATTGATATGTGGTCATCGGGCTGAGGTCATACAAATGCGGCGAGATGGCATTACCAACCACGTGCGAGACCCGTTAGTGAAAGCTGCTATTCGGAAAATACCGCCTTCATGCCATAATCTGTTTAAATCCGAGCAATTCAACGCAGTCCTCGAAAAGTCAGGCGGGGTCAGAAAAGTTTTCTGGCCGTTAACAAAGAAGAGTAATGCTTACAGAGGGCCCACCTCGCAGGGGGGCCCCAGTAACGCCAATAGCTGCCCCTCGCAGGGGAAGATACAGCACCCCGTGCCCTCGCAGGGTACTTCACAAAACTCATGCTGCAATAATAATCCACCACCCCCGCAGGGTGCGTGCAGTCAAGGCTGCCCCTCGCAGGGGCAAAACAGCCGCTACGCAGCTAACTCTTCGAATAGAGACTCTTTTCGTGGACGTCAGACTCAGCCAAGACAAAGAGCTATGCAACAGTACGGTGGAAATGGAAACCGTAAACGCCCATCATCCTCGTCAGGATACAGAGGCAATAAGAGGCGCAAATATTGACTCCAAAGTGTTTGTAGCAGGTCGCCTTGTAAACTTTTACGACAATTGGCTGGCGTTGGGAGCAACTCATTATCTTCTGAAGATAATTCAAGGGTATCGCATACCCTTCAAACAAAAACCACCTCTACTCTATCCAAGACTTATGGATCCCAATTATCAAACTCCAGAGTCAGAGGAAATGTCAAAAATTATAAATCAAATGAAAAGCCAAGGCGTCCTACAGCAAGCGCACATATCTCCCAGCTTTCTGTCAACAATGTTTCTGGTACCGAAAAGCGACGGGTCTGCGCGTCCCATATTCAATTTGAAAGCTTTAAACCAATTTGTGACCACCGAAAAGTTCAGTCTTGTCAATGTTTGTCGCATACCAGACTTTCTTCAAAAAATGGATTGGATGTGCAAAATCGATCTTTCTCAGGCCTACTTTCATTTGAAAATAGGTCAAAGTCACAGACGGTTTTTAAGGCTAATTTACAAAGGCGAATTATTGGAGATGACTTGTCTCCCGTTCGGGTTGAGCACAGCACCGAAAACATTTGCTGCTCTTACGAATTGGGTCGCCCAGACCCTTCGCGAGAAGGGAATCAGAATACTAGTTTACTTGGACGATTTTCTGATTGTTCATCAGTCACCAGATGTTCTGCAAAAACACGTCGCAATGGTGTTAGAAACACTCGATTTTTTGGGTTGGATTGTAAATTACCAGAAATCTGTCTTGGTTCCACAAAAGAACCTCGTATATTTGGGAATAGACTGGAATCCATGGACGAACCAAATGATGCTACCCGAAGACAAAGTTTTGTCTCTCATTTCCAAAGTGACGCTCTTGATACGACAAGGCAAGACAAACTTAAAGGATTTGCAAAGTCTAGTCGGATTGCTGAACTTTGCAAGTTTCGCAGTTCCAAAGGGTCGTCTGAATTATCGGTCTCTTCTTACGTTACTCAACAAAATTCTAACCTACCGTCAGATGAGCAGTCAGCGTCACTATATACTACCACCGAACGCTTTGCACAATCTACACTGGTGGCTAATGAACTGTCGAATGGCGTCGCAAATTCATGTTCCAGCCCCGTCACATTTCCTGACCACGGACGCGTCAGATCTAGCTTGGGGTGCACAGTTAGACAACCTAGCCATATCAGGTTTTTGGACCGAGCAGGAAAAGACGTTGCACTGCAATCAGAAAGAAATGCTGGCCATTTTGAAGGTTTTAAAAGATCACTGTCAGCTCCTGCATCAGTCAACAGTCCTTGTCCAATGCGACAACAAGACGGTCGTAGCGTATCTTCGCAACCAGGGAGGTACACGGTCGATTCCTCTATTGGATTTGACGTGTCAAGTGTACAGGATTTTGGACGATTTCCAAATCAACCTCAAAGTGTTCCATATACCAGGCAAGTACAACAACCATGCCGATCACCTGTCCAGACTTCGCCGTCCTCCCGAATGGCACCTACTTCCCAAAGCTTTGGAAGTTGTTTTTGCGAAATGGGGAATTCCCGTTCTCGATCTGTTTGCCTCAGCTCGGGCACATGTAGTGGCCAATTATGTAAGTCTGGACCAAACAGATTGTCAAGCGCTATTCCACGATGCCTTTTCTCAACAATGGAGCTACCAACTAGCGTGGGTATTTCCGCCTCCATTTCTAATTCCAAAAGTCTTATCACACCTTCTGCAAGCGAAAGGAACTTACCTTCTAGTAGTGCCCAGATGGGACAAGGTATTCTGGAGAGCGGACTTGAAATCACGGGCATTGGCAGCTCCATTCACAATTTGGAATCTCGACAGAGTTCTAATAGATGTCTCAACAAGCCTTCCACCTCCCAATGTTCAACAGATGGTCTTGGAAGTCTGGAAATGTGGGGGTGGTCTGGGGATTTAGATAATTGGAAACCTGGACATATTGACTTATTAAAGAGTTCGTGGCGCAACTCAACGCGAAAAACATACAACGTAGCTTGGAAGAAGTGGATAAAGTGGTGTTCTGAGAATCAAGTGCAACCCACTAACCCATCAGGAGCTGATTTGGCAAGATTTCTAGCTGATTTGTATTTAGTGTTCAATCTATCTTACAATACAATTTTGCTGTACAAATCGGCGGTTTCCACATTATGTAGTGCAAATTCATCAAGTATTTTAAGTTCGCACGCTTTAGTCAAACATGTGTTAAAATCCATAGCTCTAAAAAAGCCTGTTGCTGAAAAAAAGACTGATGATTTAATTAATTATTTGCAAAGATATACAGTAGATGTTGATAGTGTATTTCAAGTTTCAAGGCACACTGCTATGCTCTTACTACTTTGTTCGGGTCGTAGACTACACGACTTAACATTGTTACATGTTGATTCAAAGCATTGTATACTTTCTGATGTTTCTATAACCTTTTGGCCTGTTTTTGGGTCGAAAACTGACTCTCATGACTATCGTCAATCAGGTTGGAAATTAAGTGCGCAACCTAATAATCGCAATCTTAATTTGGTATTTTGGATAAGTAAGATGATTGATTTGCTTAATGTTAGAAGACTGTCAGCTAAATGTAATAATTTATTTGTCACTTTTCGTGGTGAACCCAAGGCAGCGTCACGAGCCGTGATTGCTGGATGGGTTAAAACTCTCCTAGCTGAAGCAAACATTTCAGCCACGCCTGGAAGTGTACGTTCAGCCGTTGCGTCAAAAAATTGGACAGATAACTACACTGTAGAAGATATTTTGTCTAGAGGCAATTGGCGCTCTGGTAGTACTTTTAGAAACTTTTATAGGCGTGAAGTTATGTCTGCTTCCTCTAGAGGAGGTATCTCTGATTTGTTTACTCCTGTTTAATTGAATAATAAATCACATTTTTAAAATTTATATTTGTGGTTTTTCACTAATTCATCACATTTTAATACAAAATTTATCTTGGACCTTTTCAGTCACATTGGCGTCTCCTTTTTGTGATTTTCCTACCAGGCGATAACAAGCACATCTCATATAGCTATAAGCTTCGAATAACGGTCAAGTCAAATTAATAGAAGCGTTTTACCTACCAATAAAACGCATATTAATTTACTTACCTTATTCGAAGCTTATAGATAATCTCTGCCTGGTAAGACGCAATGAGGCGCGCGGCGTTCGGCCCCTCTTTTTATGACGTTCGCCTACCGCCACACAAAAACTACCAAAACTGGTAGGAAATCAAAGAAAGGGACAGAGATATAGGGTAGAAAAGGATAGATATATAGGCGGGAACAGATGACAGCTATCTCATATAGCTATAAGCTTCGAATAAGGTAAGTAAATTAATATGCGTTTTATTGGTAGGTAAAACGCTTCTATTTATAAGTTCGTGTAACTTATGTAACTTTAAATGAAGGGGGTGATTAACAAATTGTAATGACTTGAAAAGAAAACGATCACTAAGGAACTGACGTCTCAATTTTAATGGAGGCTCAGAACATTCCACTTGTAATGCATTTAATGGACTAGATCGCATTGCACCTGATATAATGCGTAGGGCTTTAGATTGTACGACGTCAAGTTTTTTAAGGTCTAATACATTACCACTTTCCAGCAAGAATGTGCCATAATCCAAAATAGAACGTATAAGAGCGTTATACATAATCTTTAGTGAAAAGGGGTGGGCTCCCCACCATACACCCGATAAACATCGCATCATGTTTAACATTTGCTCACATTTAGAAACTACATAGTCGCAATGTTGTCTACCGGAGAGTTTACTATCTAAAATGATGCCTAAAAATTTTGCCTGATTTAAAACTGGTAATTGTTGATTATTATATATAACACTTACTGGTGGAATTGATCGTTTTCTAGAAAACACCACGACATTACTTTTAGAAATAGATAATTCAAGACCGTTACTATCTAACCATGACTTTAAACAATTTAATGAAGTTGATAGGGTAGAGCACGCATTACCAATAAAGTTATCTACTGAATATAAAAGAAGATCATCAGCGTACTGCAAAATGTTAATTGTGTTATTAAGTGACTGTTCTAAGTCGTAAGTGTATATGTTGTATAATATTGGACTAAGGACCGAACCTTGCGGTAGACCTTTGAATACACTGCGACAGTATTTTTCAGAATCATGGACTACTAAAGATATGGACCTCACTGACAGAATATTTATGATAAAGTTTACTAATACAAACGGGACCTTTAATTCAATTAATTTTTGCCTGAGAATGGAAATTATAACATTATCATAGGCTGCAGATATATCAAGGAAGGCTGCAACAAGAGACTCATTACGCGAAAATGCAATGCGAATATCGGTAGTGAGTATGCTTATATTATCTATGGTACTTTTGGCTTTTCTAAAACCATACTGGGTACTGGCCAACAGATGGTTGTGTTCAATATGCCATTCTAATCGGTTCTTCACTAGATGCTCGGCAATTTTGGAAAAAACAGTCGGTAAAGCTACAGGTCTAAATGATGCGGCATCGTTTTGAGGCTTGTTTGGTTTTTTAATCGGCAAAATTTCTTGCGACTTCCAGGAAGATGGAATGGTTCCAGATAACATAATAGAATTAATAAGATCCAGATAGTAATTTAGCGCATTATCGCTTAGGTGAGTTACAAATGAATAGGGAATACCGTCTTCCCCTGGGGAAGAATCTCTTACACTCGATAATACGCCTTTTAATTCATATAGAGTAAAAGGAGTGGCTAAAGGAGAACTATCATTTGAGACCGATGAAGGAAGAGAAAAAAGATTTTCTTCTGGAACAGAAGGAGGGGCTAGCTTATCTAAAAAGTCATTAACTACATTATTTGGAATTGGGATGTACGTGGACGTGTCTTTGAATGATGATCTGAATCGCTTTATGTTTCGCCATACTTCGGACGGGTGGGTATTCGGAGAAAGAGAAGAGCAAAACGATCTCCACCCTCCCAATTTTTTTTCTTTAAGAATTTTGCGGGTAGATTCAAGCACATCGGTAAGCATATTTAGATTATCATCTGACATATCTTCAGCGTACAACTTTTCCATATCCTTTCTTTTACGAACTGCGTCTGTACAATCTTGATCCCACCATGGTGGATATGGTATTTTATGTGGTGAGCCATTTTTAACCGGAAATGCTATATCTGCTGCTTCAATCAAACATTTCGCCAATGCCTCAGATGATTCAGTTTCCTCTCCTTGATTGATTTGAGGCAGATTTGCAAGTTTACTGTCAACGATATCTTTAAAGGTTATCCAGTTCGCATTATGTAAGTTATATTTTAACCGAGGTTTACGTTTTCTTAATGGTGGACATCTGATAGTGGAAGATATAATTAATGGGAAATGGTCGCTTCCAAAAGTTGATGTATAAGGAGACCAGGAAAAAGAAGTAGCTAAATTAGGAGTACAGATAGATAAATCTACTGCACTCTTATTTTCGCCTGGTTTAGTTCGGCGGGTAGGGGCTCCTGTGTTTAATAAACATAAATTATTTAAATCTAGAATTTCAACTAATTGTTCTCCTCCGGGATTTAAAATACCACTACCCCACATGGGATGGTGACAGTTAAAATCGCCTAATACTAAAAATGGTCTCTTTAAAGCTGAAAAAATATTGTTTACTTCGCTGAGGATATTTGTTGTAGAACGTGACAAGTAAATAGAAATTATTGATATATCATTTATCTTAATGCCAATCATATTTATTATATCACTATAGGGACAAGGGGGAAGTGTCAAAGGAGTAAAAGGGACAGAATTTTTTACTAATATGGCGACACCACCATATCCATCATTTCTGTTTTCACGGAGACAAGTGTAGCCCGAAATACTAAAAAAGTATTTCGGATTTAACCATGTCTCCGATAACGCGACTACTATTGGATTATATTTGTTTATCAGATATATTAAATCAGTTTTTTTAGGAGTTATGCTGCGGCAGTTCCACTGAATGATCGTCGAGTCCATTACTGAGATTTTTATTTAAAGAATTAAGCATTTCACTAACAAGGGCAACGTGGGACGGTTTAAAAGTCTTAGAATGTACAAGGGATTTAATTAAGGAAACTATTGTAGTAAGAATAGGATCTTCCTCAACTGCGGAAGAATATTTAGGTAAAAACGCACACCCATTTTCGGATGTCGGGATTTCAAACTCTTTTAACAGTGCATTATGAGAATCTTTGTCATAGCCTGATTGCATGTGTTTGTGAGATGTGTAAGGCTTGGGCTTAGAAAATATTGTCTTTTTATATGACTGAGTAGAATTTTGTTGCCGTGGTTTAACAGATTCAGGAGATTCACCGGTATTTTCACGTAAAACATCTGCATATGATTTCGAAATTGGTGGATGAAGCTTGGTGGCCTCTACATAAGATATGCAACTTTGTGCCATGGAAACTTTAATTTGCTTCTGTCTGTTAAACTCTGGGCATCTTTTATTTATAGCATAATGCAAGCCGCCACACATCACACAATACGCATCGTCATCCTCTACAGTGCAAGTTTCTCCTACATGTTCTCCACCGCATTTAAAACATTTTGGCCCTTTAGAACGACACTGGGTCTTGGTGTGCCCATACCTGCAACATCTAAAACATTGAATGGTGGGATAAATATACGTCTCTACAGGGAGTGCATTGTAGCACATGAAGATTCGTTTTGGCAAAACTTGTCCATCAAAAGTAACCACTACAGACTGTGAAGGTTTCCATGCGGTAGTACCATCTACTCTTGCTTTGTAATTCAAGCGCCTAACCTTTATTATATTTCCACAACCAATAGGCGTGGAAATATTAGATTTGATCTCTTCCTCATCCCAATCTACCGGTATTCCTCGGACTAGTCCCATTCGTGTAATATTGAATGTGGGTAAAAACGCTTTAAAATTGTTTGCAGCCAAAAGTGTACTTTTCAAGAAATTGTTAGCATCATTAAAGTCAGAAAACGCAACAGCGCAGCGATTTCGTCCTATTCTTTTCACACTACCGGAGATAATATTTTGAACTCTGTGTTTCTTCAAAAAATTTCCAAATGAAATAGGATGTAGAATGGTACCATCGTTCGCAGAAGTTTCAATTTTTTGTACATGAACTAAGTACGGAGCAGTATCAGTAGCTACATATGCACTTCTACCTATCTGGCGAGACTCTTGCTGTGTGGGTTGTGCCATCGGGCCCTGGGAGTTACAGGGTTGAGAAACATTAACTTGAGGCTGTGGTTTGTCAGTTTCAGTAGGAACCGGGGTAGTCTTTTTTAGTACAAAAATGTTTTCATTTATATTAGAAATGTTTTCACAGTGGCAATAATCGCCAAATGACTGGTCCTTATTGGATTTATTTCTCCTGCGCTTGGAACATCCACGACAAATTCGAATGAATCGCGTACGTTTTCTTCCTGTCTGTCCACTTTCCCCTGTACCTGTTATAGATGATACAGACCCGTCTGTATCCATCTTACTAAGTTCATCGTTAGAAACGACCGCAATAGACGACCCCACGGGGAGATTCAGGCCAGGCCAAAACCTGCCTGCATCCCCCCGAGTCAAATCGGGGGGATCGTTCATACAAGAAAAATTTTGTTCAAATTATTTACAAAAACTTACCCTAAATACAGCAAAAATATACACTAACAGAAATATACACAATAAATACAATATTAAACTACTTTACCAAACTGCCCATAAAGTATTATCACTAAAAATTAAAATTTTAATTTTCCAATACGCAAAATAACTCCTACTCGTACGAGGTTTCCCGCGCTTTCGATGGATTTGTTTTTCGAGTTTTCTGCTGGCCTTTTTTTTCAGACCTCAAATTCGGATATAACAAAGTTATAGCCTGCTAATGCTACAGAACATTCTTTGGACGTGTATCCGAATTACAAGCACAATGACCTGTATTGCTATTGGTTGTTCACGAAATGATGCCAAAGTTTTTAGCCAATGACAAAACAGTCTTGATTGAAACTACCAATAGTACACACTGCAGTAATATTTCTGTCAAACCGACCACGTTCTGAAACTCTGTCTAAGTTCGAAACTAACTATTTTATTTATTTATATTATAACATAATAACATCTTTCTTTGGTCCTTTACGGAATTAAAATTAAAATACTATTTATAAAGATTTTCACTAAGACATTGCAAAAAACTTTAATACTTTCTTTGTGTCAGTTTGTAGATAGATATATTCTTTTTTTTCAAACATGTAAATAAATAAACATTTTTATTTGTTAAACAATACATGCAATTACATTACAATACAACAATCATAAAAAAACAAACAAACAAAACAAACTTAATAATAATGAAAAAAAAATATATTTGTATATTTAGTTTATGAATGCATTTTCTTGTTGGATTATGTTGGCATTCTATTTATTTATATTATTGTATGGTTGGCAGTACTGTAAGAATGGTAAGAAATGTCAGAAATCAGACAGAATAGCCAAGAAGGGATAACGGGTCGTTTCGTTCTCCTTCCAACTTTTTCAATATTTTCACACGACGAGCTTGAATTTGTGACTTATTTGTGTAAAAATATGATAAATTTATAGTTCTAAGTGTCTATCTCGTGTGATGTTTGGGAGCAAGTGTTGTGAGACCAGTGAAATCGTGATTTTACAAGTCGACGTAATTTGTTGATAATGGCGGTCCAAAGAGGGTCGTAATGTTTCTTTGATAATCTGCGTTATTATTGTAATTATTCTACTGTGATGAATACGTACGCCGGTAAGTTCTAATCATACGTTTTATATGTTACCCAGAATTTCGATCTATTTGAGTGTTCATGTAAAAATTCCCTAACTTTTATGTCAACAAAAGTGTTGTAAAAAATTACAGAAAGCCTTCCAATATCTTGTTAGCAGGCTCGTTATGCTGTTTCTAGGCCGCGTTGCTCAACCTAAAGTCTCGGCCGCGGGCGTGTTGACATTTTACCAGGCAATAGGTTTAAAATGTCGCAAACGGGAATCTAGGTCAGGTTGTTTGGGGTCGGCTGCGCGCGCCGTGACGTCACGTCCCCCGCGCCCCGCTCCCCTGCTGAAACCGCGCCTCCGCCCCGAAAACCTTCACTTTCGAACCCTCTGTGACCCCGGATACTTCCTTAACAGCTATGTATGCCTGGTAGCATTATACTTGCTATTGCTATACAGCCTAGCCTAGTTCCCATTTTAGACAGGCTATACAGGCTGTTTACACTGCCCACAGTACAGTGTGCTCCATTTTCATCAGATAATACAGTAACCATGACATTCTTTTTGTTTTGTTCTCCAAATGAGAGAAAGGTTTTGATTCAACTTGCTATCCATTGCATTTATTTAAAATTGTTTAAGCCTCTGTATAACTGTTATAACTTATCCTACTTGAGATTTTTTAAACTTATTCAAAGAAAACTGTGATGCGGGCAGCGCAGGACCAATCGTTGTGGAGATCCTTGGGGGAGGCCTTTGTCCAGCAGTGGACGTCTACAGGCTGAGATGATGATGATGATGATGATGATTCAAAGAAAACCCCGTATAATAATTTTGTATTAATTAATTAACTATGCTATAAATTGCTAGAATATATAATTAATTAATTGATTTAATCATTTATTGTACACAATATGATAATATTTAAGACAATAACGAAAAGATAAACAACACAATAAGCCATTATTTAAAAAATACTTTTACTGTTGGGAAGCCACACTATCTCAAGAACATAGGCTATATTAGATAAAAAAAAAACTTGGGATTCTTACTAAAACATCAATAATGTAACCCAAAGTGTAAAAAAATGACCTAAAATATTCCTGATTATTGAATAGGATCCAAAACTACTGAACCGATTATGATGAAACCTGGCACATTAATATACCTAGGGAAATAACATAAAAATGGCTTCCTTTTGCTGCGAGAAAATTCCTCATTCCCATGGGAAAAACTTAATGCAGGTGGAAGCTAGTGCAGTAATAATCTACAATCACAACATACATAAACACAGCAATGTACAGAAGCCAACACATGCGGTTGGACACTTGCACTACAAAATTCACCCTTACCGCTACGGAATACGGGTGCTTTCAAGATCATAATGTCCAGCTGCATGTGCTGCCTACTGTATTTTGGATCAGACACGGAATTGAAGAAAATGGGCTCAATTCTGGCGTTGCAACAAAAATCTCTAATTTTAAGTTGTTGGTCTCTTTCATTCATATGAGAATCGAAAAGGATGGGAGACGTATGAATTTAATGATGAATGAATGATATTTAAAATAAGCAGCACACATGTCAAATTCAGCTTAATTTAATCGGGATGTTTTTAAATACTTTTTTTTTTTAATATTTATTTTCACATGCAATCAGTCCATGAGACTATAAGCAGTTGTTTTCGAAGAGTTACGGCATGTAAGGCACTCCTTTCCACTGTCAGGTTGCTTGTTTTTAAATAATTGTCAATAATGAATGACAGAAGCCGAACATTATAAATATTGAATTGAATTGAATGTTTTTAAATGCCTGCTAAACTAGTGCGAACTATGCGTAAAATCGATGTTTGTAGAATTGGACCCAATAATAAGTTAGAGCCCTTCCACATGATGTTTTTTTTACGCGCTGTCGACGCGCGTTTTTGGTAGGAGCGTCTTCTGCGCGTTTTAGCAGATTTAACACGTTTTTTGTCGCAAATGAAACGCGCTGTGAATGCGCGTTAGTATCGATCAAACGCAAGTTGAACGCTATTGAAACGCGCTTTGATACGATAGCTTGCTTGCTTAACGTTTCGTTTCGTTCCTCACAAACCCTGGTGTCGGAATTATAGAACCGCCTTAGGCTTCCCACATGACTCCGATAACGACTGCATCCGTAGATAGTAACCGGACGAACGCGATAGAGACGCGATACGCGCGTGCGTTTACAGCGCGTCCTAGTTGCGTTTGAAAGACGTGGCGTATGTATCGATACTGAATAGGTTGAAAAGTGCCGACTTCCTTGCGTTTGGTGAGCGTTCATCTAGCGTTTGTATCGATACAAATGAGCGTAAAAACGTCGTGTGGAAGGACTCTTAGAAGCATTTTAACCTGGACTTTGTTCAGTATGTCCCTCTTAGGCAGGTATTTCACTGTAGTCAAAGACAAAAGACGAAAGGGACGCAGTTATACGCAAGAGTGGGTGGTGTATTTGTATCTTATTCTAACGCATAACTGCGTCCCTTTCGTCTTTTGTCGTCTGCCGCCAGTGAAATAGGTGCCTTAGGGACGCAGAATGTTCGCCTTGGCCTTCCCGTACCAACATTACAAACATATTACTGTGTCCACCTGTTATTTACAGCTGAATACACAAAGCGTACTTAATTATTTACTAAGGCCATGCATATTTAATTATTTTCATGATATATGTTCAAGGTCTTGTCAAAATCTAATTAATTAATAGCGTAAGTAGCGCATCGTTTGCAAACAGAAAATTGGGCCGGTTCTACATATTACGCTCTAAATTAAATTTAAAAACCATAATGTCCCTTTCACGATTTTCAGAATGAAAAGGGACAGAATGGGGTCAATTCCGCGTGGCCGCTAAAATCTCTAAATTTAAGTTGTTGGTCTGAATCTAATTTTGAATAAACGATATCTAAAATTAGCAACGCAGCAGTCAAAATGAGCTTTATTTAAGTGGAGTGTTTTCACATGCCTGCTAAACATAAATTTAGAGATGTCAAACATCGGTTTTACGCGTAGTTCGCACTAGTTTAGCAGGCATGCGAAAACATCCCTCTTAAAATTAAGCTGAATTTGACAGCTGCACTCTTATTTTAAAGTATCATTCATTCAAAATTAGATTCATTCATCTCCCATCCTTTTCGATTCCCATATGAATGAAAAAGACCAACAACTTAATGTTAGTGATTATAGCGGCCACGCCGGAATTAAGCCCAAATTATTAAATTACTAGCTTTCCGTCCCGCGGCTCCGCCCGCGTTAACAGTGTTTCCCGTGGGAATGAGGCATTTTCCCGTGGTAAAAACTAGCCTATGTGTTAATCCAGGGTGTCGGCTAACTCCATACCAAATTTTATTAAAATCGCTCTAGCCGTTTATGAAGAAGTAACAAACATACACACTCACACACTCATAAACTTTCGCCTTTATAATATTAGTGATTAGTGCGATATTGCGCATGCAGGGGCCCTATAATAGGCTTATAATGATAAACACTGTGTGTTATTGTTTTGACTACGTGTACCTCTGTGATATAATTACGCATGTGTCTAGGAATTATAGTTATATTATAAACAACATACATGTGAATAGTTCTGGATACATACAGGTCTTGTGTGTTCACTTACACAAATACCTGACTATGGTTTGTATCATATATCATAATATTAATCCGGACAAAAGGTCATTGACGCCTGCATAAAATGCGCACATTTTTTTCAAACGATACGCTAAAAAAACGATCGGAAATTATCTCAAAATACGTTATTTGGCGTACAGTAGTAGAAAGGGGGGTGAGCGTGTGACCTTGCCAGACATTTTGGCGTTACATTATTTTTAATAACTTTCAAGAAAAGGAGGTCAATGAACTTCTGTCCGCATCATTAGATATCAGAATAGAATATCTCTGTGGTCCGGACTATATGAATCAGGCATAGATATCAGAAGGCCATAGTAGATCTACTAAATGTACAGAAGCCAGCACATGCGATTGGACATTCGCACTACGAAATTAGCGCTCTCAAGGTCAACATATCCAGCCGCATGCGCTGCCTACTGTATGTTCATATTTTCAGAGAGGCTGCACCAATTTGCATAGTTGTTTTAAGGTTATGTATTTCAAAAAACTAAGGAATAGAACCCTTGTAGGATCACTTATCTGTTTGTACATCTATCTGTCAGTCCCACGCTACGCTTGGCAACACGTGGTCTCCATTCGGGAACCTTTCGAGTCTAACGCTCATCCGTTCTGCGACAGATGTGACCAGCCCACTGACACTTCAGCTGTTCAATTAAACTGTTTTAGTTTTATGTTCATGTCACAGCCTCCGTCTGGTCGAGAGGTCGCCTGACGTTACGGAGGTTCCGGGTTCGAATCCCGGTGGAGACTTGTTGAAGAAATATTACTTTGTGAGACTTTCCTCAGTTTGGTTAGGACATTGCTGGCTGAATCACCTGATTGTCTGAAAATAAAGATGATTCCGTGCTTAGAAAGGCACGTAAAGCCGTTGGTCCCGGCTACTGTCTACGGATGTAGTCGTTATAGGAGCCATGTCCCACCCACGATAAGCAACTTTTATGTTATTAATTTGTTTGGTGCAGGTCGGGTGGCGGGGGCGGCGGCGCGGTGATGCCGGGCGCCCCATGAGCCGGCTGGTGTGCTGTGTGCGCCTGCGCCGAGCCGACATGGGCGCCGCGCTCTCGCACCCCCAGGTTAGCGACATCTGCCGGCAGAACACGGTACTACACATATACACTAATGACATCTGGCGGGAGAACTCGGTACTACATACAAACACTAATGACAACTGGCGGCAGAACTCGGTATTACATACAAACACTAATGACATCTGGCGGCAGAACTCGGTACTACATACATACACTAATGACATCTAGTGGTTAATGAGCCAAAAAGATTCATAAACAAGAAACTGCGTTA
The DNA here is from genome assembly GCA_948473455.1 of Teleiodes luculella. Classification (NCBI taxonomy): domain Eukaryota; kingdom Metazoa; phylum Arthropoda; class Insecta; order Lepidoptera; family Gelechiidae; genus Teleiodes; species Teleiodes luculella. The sequence goes on along the minus strand of OX419609.1, from coordinate 1,464,364 downwards.
CTCGCTGAAAAAAAGAGAAGAAAATTTGAACACTACTCGCATGCGCTAAGTTGCTTGTTTATGAATCTTTAACCGCGCCTGTACAAGCTCTATTTATCTGAACATTTTACTAAGTTTTTTTCATAATTCTGGGAGAATCATAATCATGCCGCTACATCTAAAATTATTGTAGATAGCTTTCCGCCGCGACTCCGCCCGCGTCAACAGTTTTTTCCGTGCGAAAGAAGTATTATACCGCGGTAAAAAGTAGCCTATGTGTTATTCTGATGTAAAGTTTCGTTAAAATCCATTCAGTAGTTCTTGCGTGAGTAACAAACTTACGCATTTAAAATTATTGTATTTCTCGATATGGAATTTGGAAGTGGGCAAGCAAATTAACGTAGACACACGTAGATTGGTTATCGATAGGTACATTATATTTGAAAGAGGGTTTTTTCAGCTATGACATTCTTTATAATCAGAGCAGCGCCATCTATTGAATTAAGGTCAAACTACTTACTTAACTATCACGGAGATCTAGTACGATAACACGCAATACAGCCTAAACCTATGTAGGTTGTTAACTGTTAACAGTGACGTCTCATAGATGGCGTGCTAACAATAATATTAAGACGGATTATGCATTAAAAAGTTATATAATATTATAGGTATCATCATAACACTGTACATTCTAAAGATTTTACTCTCATTCTTTTTAAAATCTGTCCAAGTATTTTCGTCTCCAACCTGACAGCGCGCGCTCCTGTCACAGGTACCAACAGAATAACAGCGCAGCGCTGTGACGAAATCGCGCCGCAGCGCTGCACATGCTGAGTTGGGGTCTTTTTGTAAATAATTTTATTTGTTTGTGCTGCATCCGTAAATAAACGTTATGTCTATGTCTATGTCTATGTCTAAAATGTGTATGTTTGTAGGAGGGCGAGGCGTGCGAGGGCGGAGGGCTGGCCGTGGCGCCGCCTACAATGGCTGACGTCATACGGTGAGTCGACACCATCGTAAACACCACGAAATATAGAACACTAGAGGAAGTGACTATGTATTTTTTTAATTGACCAGTGTTTGTGTCGAAAAAGTACGACGAATCAAGTCCTGGAAAATTAAAAAGTTCCCGTGGGATAGTTAAAAAACTATAGTAACTCGTACGGCTCAGCACATTGTACGGGCTTATCTTTTTGGAGATTTGTATAACATTTTGAATGTTGGTACCTTATATCCCCTATTAATGAAATGAAATGAAATATGTTTTATTCGAAGTAAGATTTTACAAATCACTTTCGATTCGACGTATTAATATCTTGGATACCTTTAATCGCGGAAAATTTAAGAGTTCCTGTAGGTTAGTTAAAAATTACTAACGATAAGTCGAAAAATAAAACTAAAAATGTATTTCTCGCCTAAAAGCTGTTTGATTAAACCTGTTGTGTATCCAGGGAGCGCAAGAAGAAGGCCGGCGGAGCTGGTTTGGGGACGCTACGGCGCCGGATCGCGGCCGCCGCGCGACGCCCCAGGGACTCCCGCCCTGACAGAGGTATGTTATTCAAATACAACCATTGATTTATAATAACAGACCACAGATAAAACATGAACGATTCAAAAATGGCACGGCAAAGAGGTGCTGTGCTTTGCAACCTAACTTTCACCTCATTTTCAATTTTTTTCTCGTCTAAATTCAAACGAAATCCTTCGTCATCTTCGTCCATTGTTCTTTAGTTTTCCCTTTGACTTCCGGCCTAGACGGCCGTATTTCTCAAAATTTGTGTAATTTTGTAAAGTATGTATAACTATAAATATAATTTAAACCGCCGAGTTTATATAGAATAAGGTTGTAATTAGGAGTTTACACATGTGTGTCAGACGGTCCCAAGTCTTCAATGCGCTATTTGTACGACGCGCTAAATCTAGAACCAGTTAAATCAATGCCTATAACACATACTGAAAAACTTATTTTATTGTTTCAATACAAAGTAATTTGTACATAAATGATACGTCGCTTCCTTTAAAACCTAGAAATTCCGTTACTAAAGTAAGTTCCGGTTTTAAAGTATGTTCCGTTCGTCTGCAGACAATTTCCTCTATAACTACAATAGGCTTGTGTCCAAAATAATTACATTCTATTTAGTCCGTATTTTAGATTATAAAAAAATATTGGACACGTATTTTTTCTTTTTTCGATTAAACAAAAAATAACAAAGATATAGCCCATTAAAAAGTTACGTTACGTCACACGTTACTTTAATGGGCTATATCTTTGTAATTTTTGGTCCGATTTACAAATAAAAAAATACGTGTCCCCTACTTTTGAATAATCTAAAAGACGGACTAATTGCATTTTTTAAGGACACAAGCCTATTGTAATTGTATTTTTGTTCCGTCAGGTTGCGAGCACGCCCGCTTCATTCGCTCGGTGGTGTCGTCGTGGCGCGTGGCGGAGGTGTTCGTGTTGTGCGAGCAGCTGGAGGGAGCGGCCGCGCTGAGGGACCTGGCGACGCAGGCCGAGCTGGCGAGGGAGCCGGCGCAGGCGCTGCATATAGACCTGGCCAGCGCTGGCAGGGCTAGGTGAGACATCAACAACATTTTAACCTGTAGACGTCCACTGCTGGAACGTGGAAGATTCGTCCTGTGCTGCCCGCATCCAGCGACCTTCACCAGACTATGGTTTGTTTCATATTAGTCTGGACTATGTGAGCTATCATCAACATTTTAGCCTTGTAGACGTCTACTGTTGGATAAAGGCTTCTTAAAGATCTTCGCTGCGAACCGAACGGTCTATGCTGGGGGTCTCGTAAAGGGATAAAATCAGAAATGAAGTAAGTAAGTCAGTAAGAAATGAACTCATCCAGCAGAAAACCAAAGGCAGGTAGCGCTGGCAGGGCTAGGTGAGGCATCAACGTTTCAACCTGTAGAGTATAACCCATGGTCTAAGAAAACAAGGTCTAACCATTAGACCACGTGACTGACACGAGCCTACGTCATTTCTACGTTATTTTGTCTATTCATCCTTGTTGAATGCGTGTAATAGACAAGGATGAACAGCGCAAAATGATGTAGGCTTGTGTCAGTCACGTGGTCTAACGGTTAGACCTTGTTTTCTTGGACCATGGTATAACCAGTAAGTTATCTTCATACAAACGTGCCGCTGTCGGTTTGAATGTGTGCGTCCGCGCCGCGCGCTGTGTAGGCACGCGCTGTCACGCACACACTAGCATACAATAAGGGGTATAAGGGGGGGGGGGGGGCGGCAGTATGGGCTCAATACAAGCGTGTGCGTGACGGCGCGTGCCTACACGGCGCACTCACATTCAAACCGATGTGGCCAGTTGGTATGGAGATAACTTACTGTTTTTAGTCTTCTGTTTACTGCTGGATAAAGGCTTCCCTTGAAGATCTTTGCTGCGAACCGAATGGTCAACGTTGAGGGTCTCGTTAAGGAATAAAATCAGAAATGAATTCATCCAGAAGATAATCAATCAAAGTGTTGGATATCGTCCAAAATTGTAGTGATCTGAAGTGACAGTGGGCTGGTCAGAACGGATGAGCGTTCCAAGCGCTGCATATTGACCTGGCAAATGGATTTTCTTTTTTTTTGGATTTCAGGTAGGAGTAATTTTTCGAACTGCTAATAGCGATTTGCGGATTCAGCGATGTCCAAAACCCCCGAAAAGCACTATTAGCAACTTTTTATTTTTTTATTTTTATCATTTGTTCTTTCGAACAGGCTAAGGTCAATGACCATGCTGCCTAGTCATCAGTTGCAAATCTTTGCTTATGTGTAAATCCAGGGTAAGTCTTCAGTATTGTTTATTCTTGAGTACTATTAGCAACTTGTTACAAGATTTGCGTCTGACAATCAAAATTCAGAGATTGTTTCCTAGTCTACCGGTTACTATCTGCTGATGTGGTCGTTATACATTATGTATATGTTGTTGTGCGCAGATGGTGGTGCGACGTGGAGCTGGTGGGGTCGGGCTGGTCGGTGCCGGCCCACCGCGCGATCCTCGCCGCGCGCTGCACCTACTTCAGGGACCTGCTGCTCAGATACCCCACGTGAGTGAGCACACACACACACACACACACACACACACAGATGGTGGTGCGACGTGGAGCTGGTGGGGTCGGGCTGGTCGGTGCCGGCCCACCGCGCGATCCTCGCCGCGCGCTGCACCTACTTCAGGGACCTGCTGCTCAGATACCCCACGTGAGTGAGCATTTACTATCTATTGTTTGTTTCATATTAATCCGGACAAAAGGTCATTGACGCCTGCATACAATGCGCACATTTTTGAAGTGAAAACTTCTTTAGCGGCGTTGATGGGTGAAAAATGTTAAACTCGCGTCGCGTGATTCGTTTTGTGCAAAGCCAAAGACAAAGACAAAAAGTATGAAAAGTCTGAAAATGTCTGAAACGTCTGAAAAGTCAGTCATCGTGAAAAATCGATTGTAACCTAACCTAACCTAACCTAACCATTCCAAAATATCGTAAATGCACAACGTTAATATTCAAGTTTCCACTTCTGCCGGCACTCTTAGAGTGCAATCCGTCTTTTTTTTTCATGAATGATGTATAAGTGGTTGTGTTTCCCCCAGCGGCACGTGGCGCGTCCCACTGGAGGGCGTGGGCGCCAGCCTGACGCGCGAGGAGATGGAGACGTGCATGATGGCCATATACGGGAACCCCTGCGGCGCGCGCAGAGTCGCGGAGCCCTGCGCACACTGCACCAACAGTCAGTCACTATACTACCACACACACATACACTGACAGAGCATAAACACAAACATAATTGACTTAAAAGGAACACAAACACATTGATACAATCACGCTCTCACACACAGATAAAATTCTCTCTCACACACATACAAACTTAATTATAAAGCCCGATCAGAAAAATAAAATACCTCGCCCTTAGAGAATAAATATTATACATAGAGCACGCGCATCGCTCCGCTGCCTTTATGTCAAGCGTAAGCAAATTTTGGCAGATGTTGTATGGGCGGTGAAATCAATAACATTTTTCTTTTTTGATTTGTTCCTCGAGTCATGTTTGCAACTTATCACTGCACATTTTAAAATGTTCTCCTATTAAATTTCTTATTTTCACCGGGAAAAATAATCAGCTCCGATAACCATTTGATACTAAACGAACGCGCTGAAGATATTCGGACTGTTCATATCCGTGCTTACGGTCATACTCGATTAGGCGTACTCTATCCCTCCCAGAAATTTTTCTATTTATACTCTAAGACCTCGCCATATTGTGGAATTCCAATGGAACTAATTAATGGAAATTGTTGCCATAGACTATACACGTGGCACCCCCGGAGCAGGTTTTTTCGTTTCTTTGGTCAGGCTTTACAATACAAGTACACACGATTCTATGCTTGAGTCGAAAAAGTACGACGAAACAAGCTTCACCGGACTTGTGTATAATTAGCACGTTGTAGACACAAAAATTCTCAGACACATAGACAAACTCTCTCTCTCTCACACACACACACACACACACAAACACTCACACAAACACCACACACAAACACAAACATATTTAATAGGACACAATTGTAAATTTAAGTTTAGAGCAATATGGCATGTATTTATTGGTTAATTATAATTTCACAGAATGGGACACCGGTTCCGACGGACAGTTGGATATCATCAACGTTGACAATACTGGAAGTAAGTGAACGAAACC